>CM030044.1:86666148-87253648 GCA_017639485.1 Pluvialis apricaria | reverse complement strand
TTCATAGAGAAAATGAATATGTGCAAGATAGCAAGGATAATAACAATACAATCCCTGAATGCCTCAAAATCTTCATGGTTTAAAAGGCATCCCAATTTTCTCCAAAGGTGGTGGCATCTATCCAGTCGTCCATGGCTAATTTTACACGGAATGCAAAACGTTATTTAAATAGGACGGTGCATTAAACTTCAACTATTTCTGATGTAGCTCTCAAACTACAAACCTATCTTTCTTCTATTTTAATTTTAAAGTAAGTTAGCAAACACTTCCTTCTTAATCCCCAGAGACTATCTACAGAGTGACACAAATGCACAAATTTATGACAGTAACATAAATGCTCCTCTGAAGTAATGTGCAACATTAAGTGAAATCGTTTCCTGGAAAGATATTATAGGTATCTATATTTTATTTGCCATCTTAAACATATCTGGGTCTTTATGACCTTATTTTTAAAATGTATTTCCTTTTTACATTTCCTGGTGCAAATGGACTGCATAAATAAGCAATGTGCTATGAGGCTTCAGACTAGCCGATAAACCCTTTCAATTTTCATGCCAGCTTCTTCTTTTGTAATTCAAATCTGGCTGAAAACTGGCAGCTCTGAAAACTGAAACAAGCACTGCCACAAATACCTTGTAATGCTATCGACCTTGTCTGCCCATGCAGTGAGAAAGGGGGATGCATATGTGTCTGCAGTCATCCAGATAACACAACTCATTTTTTTGGGGGGATAACAGAAGCCAGCCCCGGACTGTGCACGAAAAGCAGTCATTACCAGGCAAGCTGGAGAATAAGTCTCTTCAAAATACACAGCGCATTTAAAAACCATATACAGGGCTCAGCCACTGCTTTCATTACCAATTTTAATTTAGCTCCTTCAGTTTGCCAGCCAGATAAACTCTTTAGTGCTGTTTTTTAATCTATTTGCCACATTTTATGTTTAAGATTATAGTAATATGGGACAGGAGAAGGAATCACTTTTAGAGGAAATAAAGAAATAGATCCGCTTATCAGCGCCCATCAGAAAGTTCATTAATCAGCCAGGCTTTGTGCCCCCTAAATTGAAAGGTTAAATAATCCTCTCAGGAATATTTCTCGGCACCACCGCCAATTGTCCGGAGAGAAGCTGCCATTCACAGCACTCTGGATCGGTGACAGGGTATTTTACCACTGTTTGGACCTCAAACAATGATGGACAAATGGCATGGCTTACAAAGAAACCTTTTAGTACAAGGATGGAGAAAGGACCACAAGCTTTGAAGTGGGGTGGGGGAGGTGGGCGCCGGAAAGAGGCAGGGAAGGAGGAGGAGGAGGCTTGTGCATGGGGACACGTATATTTCATTTGAATGTTTATCAGGAGACTCGCCCAACGCCGTGCCATACGCGCCCCGGCATCCGCGCGGAGAGAGCACGCACGGGCAGGCACCGTACGCACGCACGCTCGCCGCACTAAGCGTATGCATACTTACACATACATTTATACATTAATCTGAACACAAACATTTGCAAAGCCTGTAAAATCAGAAGATGAACAGAACTAAAGCATGGTTATATTTATTAGCTAATACACTGGGGAGCCTGACAAACCCCAAGGTTTTAATTTTTACTGTCATTCTAGATGATTTACAGCTTCCTTTCTCTCTCTTTCTCTCTCTCTTTAACCTTTATGTCGTCTACTAATCACCTTTCACCATCACATGCAAAAGCAGGAAGTAACACATTTGAAATACCTTTCTTAGGGGGGCGTTCTTAGTAGATATTTAATTTGAGATGATCTCTGATCACAGCCAAAATTGAAGTAAACACAGAGAAAATACCGTGCTGCTGGAGGATGCGAGACGCCAAAAGAGCGGTGCATCAGTTTGTTAGCAGTGAGTTTTTGCTGGGGTACCATCTAAATTAACAATAATTCAAGCTTTTTTCTTTGAACTTCCTAGCAGCTAGGCTTCAATCTGTAGCTTTCTTTACTGACGGATAATTTTACAGAAACATTTTCCTTACATTACCAACACATTAACTGTGCATCTTAATGTTTATCAATTTCCTCGTATTTTTTTTCATGTATTCTCCATTTAAGAGCATCATATATATATATTCAGTAATACCAAAATTATTTTTACCTAGCTTTATAACTAGTGACATGCATTCAGAATACGTCCTTGAAGAAATATCTGGCAGCCTATATACAATGATTAACAAAAAAAAGCTTTTCCATACCCTTCTTGCAAATCTATTTCTTTAAATGAGTCTCAATTCCATAAAGTTTTCATGTTGATATGACTCGGGACTTTATCTGAATAGTCTACAACATCTAAAAATGGATAAAAGATGTCCGGTTTCTCCTCTCTCACATCACGTAAATATGCCATTGATCAAAACTGTTTTCTCCAAACCAAGTTTTGAGAATCTCAGTGCTATTATTTTCCCTCTGTTTCCCTCCTCGCACCATCGTCAGAAAAGCAGAATTAATTTAACCAGGGTCTCATCTGCCATCAAAATAAGTCAGACAGAAACTGGGTATCACGTGCAAATCCGGTGCCATTAATTTTAAAGCAGAAGATATTTCAGGGTTATTACACAGACCACAGAAATCCTTCAGTGTTTGTGTACGCTGGTGCACAGGCGCTCAACACTCAATCTTTTAAGTGCTGAAGGAAGTTACAGATACACCTTAGAAACAGAATTAACTGCATAGTAAAGAAACAACATGAAATTACTTTCTGTTAGCTACAAGATGAGTAGTTACTACAGGCAGAGAAACTGTAAGTTTGAGGGGAGAAACATAAAGGAAGAGGAAAAACAAAAAGACAGCAGCTTTTGGACTCAAGGCTGACTCTGAGCAACTTCAACCCAGGCAGCGACCATCCATTTATTGCAAATACATCACCCGGTTTGCTGTAAAAATAGTACCTCTTCCTGTAAATGTTGCTGTCTCTGGAGAGGCAAAGCCACTGCCATGCCGCTGCGCCAGGGCAGCATCACTCAGAGCCCTCTGCGCTGCTGAGGGACCAGCAAAGGGGCCTCGCCAGCACAGCCGCGGACTGGTGAGAACGAAGCGCCCAACGGCACCACACCTAAAAGTTCACCAGCTTCTGGCGGCGATGAGAAGACCAGCCAAGGCAGCGGTGCCGTGGCCTGTTTCGACGTGGGGTGCTGCCAAGAGCGATGAAGAATGAGGGCGTCTGTTTGTGCCCGTGTCAGAGTCACACGTGCGGCCCTCGGAGTATGTCTGTCAAATGCCCATTTAATGCAGAATTAACAGTCATAACCAAGTTAAAACTGAAGGCCTGACTTCACTCCCCTGAAGCCTAATATTCCAAGGCATGACCTTCTCCTTTGCCCTTTGTGGGCACTATAGCATATATGCGTATGTCATGCAAATGACGCACTGCTCGGAGACTTCTCCAGCGCTGCGGTAAAGTTGTACCCACTGATGGCCTATGAGTCTATGCTACTCATCACTTTATACGGTTCTCTGGTTCCTTTTAATTCCCTTTATGCTTGATTTTTCAAAATTTGAAATCAAAGTCAGGATAATTCTGTCACTGGGATAGTAACTTTTCCATTCACATGACAGGACCTAACAAGATGTATTAATATTATTGACATGATAGACCCTTTCAGATTTAAATCAGTGAATGCTTTTGGAGAATCCTAATCCGTAGATTATTAACATGATCAAGCATAACTTGAGAAAGTTACCGTCTAACCGGTTAGAGCTCCTGGCTGCTCCTAATGCACGGATCATTGACAGGACGAATTAGTAGCTCTGGCAGCGACATGGACAATCACAGGCGCTGCTACCAGCGCAGAGCTCCATGGATGCTGTTGCTAAATACCTGTGACGTTTTAACGTGCAAAGTACTTGTATGATAAAACGCAGCAGTTTCAGTACTACTAAAGCACATAATTTAGTGAGTGGACATTGGACAAGCAAAACGCTGTTCCTAGTTAGGATGTATGTGGAAACAGTTCATGGAGATTTACGCTCTGCTGACACCTCACATTTTTCCCACTTTGCAATACAAAAAGGCACCAAAATACATTTTACGTCACCTACACAAAAGTGTAACTTTTATATGTTTTGAAATGTCTGCTAGATCACAGACCTTTTTTTTGTTTCCTGTGGAATGCTGAAACCAACTCTCAAGTTCAAACAAAAACAAGAAAAAACATCTTCATATCACATTCAGAGGAATAATTTTCAGCAATAGACTGTAAAAACTTATTCAGACAGATAATTTTCAGGAATAATTTTCAGGAAGTTTCAGGGAACTTTAATACACACACAGAATTTAGTGCAGAAAAAAGGCACAGAAATATTTAAATTTTTTTTTTCTCACATAAACCCCTGCTTTTAAAATGCTTGGGAAATCTCATTCTAGCTTGAAAATTCTATTTTCTTTTTTTAGATGGTTAATGCTTGCAATAGTAAAAAATATTTAAATGATCTTATAGTTTCACCTTTTCAAACTAAAGGAAAGAGAAGTGAAAATTTTTACCAAATCTGCAAGCATCAAAGAAAAGATCATCTAAAAGCAGTTATGTATATGATGGGGAGACATTTCAGCAGTGACTCTGACCAGGATTATCCTGTTTTCTGTTTAATTAACCATTTATCCAACAGTTTTCACGTAGCACAAAAATACGTATCCCAACAGATTTGGCGTATGTTGGGTGAAGGAGGGATGCCCATGGCAGCTTCTGTGCTGAGAACAGAGCAACTCCTGCCCACAAGTGTGCGTGCGTGGGAGGGAGCAGCTCCCTCCAGTCTCTTTCCAGTCGTGAGCACATCTCGCCACCAGGACTGCTGGCACAGCACTTGAAAATGTTGCACACTGCACAAATAGCTTACCGGGCACGCAGGGGTTAGCTAACCACAGACTTACACATTCAAAATATTAAAATATATTAATTTCCATTCCCTTTTAATTTCCACCCCCTGCTCTTCTTCCCTTTTTCCTATTTAAGGGCAGGGCCAAAAGGTATCGCTTTTGCAGAAAACAGAGTTCCTTAAGTAACAGTAATGTGCAGACTGAAGTCGGGGATTCTCTGAAGGATGCCCCTTCTCAGAGACAAACACTTCGAGGAGGTTATTTGGAACCCCAAAATCAGAGAAACAGAAAGCCGGTCAGCCAAGCTTTCTGCCTCCCCCTAGTCCCAGACTGCTTCCAAAAATCTATCAAAATGCAATTTCTGGCCAAGATGCAATCAGTCTTTAGCCCTCAGTTCAAAAGCACCTTCTGTTTTATTTTCTGGGGAGGCAGATGGGGAGGAGCAGGAGACAGAGAAGTGCTAGAGAAAGCAGCGATGCTTTCTACCACGCTGGCATGAGGAGGGCAAGCGGCAACTGATGACAGTGCTGCTGGAAGGTTACGGAGTCCACCCAAAACGTCCTCCCAGGTCCGCACCGGAGCCTGCAGCTTCATGGTGCAGCATGGCAAGGGCCGGACGCTGACCTGGGGTAACCACCACAACGCCAGCGCAGAAACAGGTAGCGAGCAGGGGTCTGTCCTCTGCAGTAAAGAGGTACCAGGACACCGTTGCTCTGCCCCAGGGAAGGAAGTGCAGATGCAAAGACATGTTGGCATTTTTACAGAAAACCAGTCTGAACTTTCTATTTCAACTTAACCGACACACACACAAAAAAACCCCTAATTATTCGGCACTCATAACTGGCTGGGGGTATTAGTTAAAATGCAACATTTTCATGAAAAGGCAAACTCCAAACCAGTATTTTTTGTAGATGTTACATATTAATATAAAGTTATTGAAGCTACTTCTTTTTGCTGTAATATTTTAAATACAGTTTTAAAGTAAAAATTGGGAAGGAACTCTGTCTAGCGTGCTTTCGTACTGAAAGCTATAGCATATGCTTTGTACTCATAAGCTTACACTTATTTCAGGACCTGAAATTCTATTTTCTGTAAAAAAAACTATCAGAAAGAATACTGTCTTTTGTGAAGTATCATTTCTGTGTAATAGAAACACATTTTGGGTTTAGGTCTCTGACAGCTGCAAAAATATCTGAAACTTGAAAGAGAACAATAATGTGGGACAAATTATAATCAGTAGTGGAAAACAAACATAATGTAAACCAAAATCCAGGAGCCCTTCTAGACAGCACACAAACCACCTCTAACGTCCTTGTTTTCACCAGAACAACCGTGCAGGGCAGGCAGACATCTCAGAAGCATCACTGTCACAGAACGGCACTTGCGAAGGCTGTAGGGCTTGGGCTAGAACAACGCAAGTAGATAATTTAAACACAAAATATCTGCCAATTGTTGTCCAGGATCTGCCAGCTAAAGAGGCCAGCACGTGTTTTCAGAGAACACGAAATCTTCACGAGCCCAAGCACCAAAAAGGCACCTTTCCCTCAAGGGCAAGCGTGGGGACACCATCGTACTCCGGGTGTTTGTGTTCCCCCACAACCCGCAGGAGGCAGAGCCATCCTTACCCTAAATTCATATCCCCAGGAATTTTGGGTTGCCTTCCCTGTGAAATATCCCGCCGAACGGCTACCGAAGTGTTGACACACGAGGGCCTGCTCTGTGATTCCAAAGTATGCAAAAATACACTGCCTGTCGCATAAACAAAGTGGTATTTTCACTACAGTTAACAAAAACAACCTTAAAACACCCAGAAAGAACCTGGTCAAGCGCTGAAACATTTAACACAAACGCGAGGATCTCGTGGTCCGCAGCCTTGCGTCATGCTGGGACTGGAGGAGCTGATGCTGCAGCCACGTCCGTGCACCACAGCAGCCCCATCCCTGTGCACAGGCAAGTTGGGCTTAATCTCCCCCCAAAAATACTTCTAAACCCATCCTTTCCCTCACCACACACAAACCTACAAAGCTTCTCTGGAAACCAAATGCTCTCCCTCCCAGGCTTAAATATTTTTTGCCAGAGTCACACTCTAAATTTTCTCTTTCTGAAAGTCACATTTTGAAGGATACAAATTGACTTTAAGCAATGCTGCTTATGTTTTCATTTCAGAAAAAAAAAGTGGCAGGCCATGAGGAATTTTAATAATGCACACAAAGAAATCCGAGCGCAAAATTTAAACACAAAAGATGCATTGTCCCTTCATGTCTTTTACACACAGAGGCCAAAACAGCCAATTCCTGGTTCACCTTCTTTTATGTAAGTGGATTAAAAGTAAGATTAACAAACTGTCAAAAAGCATGTTAAATGATAGCTCCTGCCAGTTAAAAATTCTGATGGTTCTAAAACTCTGTTGGTGGCCATCTTGGCCTAGCAGCTTTAATATGAATGAGACTGGTGAAGGCAGGGGATGGGGGAAGGAGTCCTTACGGCCCGAGCAGTACAGGGGAAGGAAGAGGTTATTAAAAATGAGCAATCTTTACAGAAAGAAAACACATAATCCAAGGAGGATCTGTGTTTTAACAAACGCATCTATACTGACAAGCACATTAACAAAATAAAAATTGTGCTCTGCCCATTTTAGGGACGGAATTTTATTACTCTCTAGACATTTACTGAAGAAGATACTAACACTTGCAAGGTCAATTCCTATTTGATTATCATATCCACACCTTGTTGCTGAGTTGGACTGGCTACGGTCATTTTTGTGTGCCACGAGTCCCTCTGAACAATGCAGAGTGCAGCATACATCGGGACATGAATTCATGTTGTACCGAAATACGGCGATGGCCATTTGCACACCTTCACGGTACCCCCAGTGGCGCCACCGCACAGAAGGGTTTGGGTCGCACATTGAGGGGATGCACACGGAAGGCACACAGCTTAGCGACACAAAACGTGGGTCACTACGCGCTGAAAATCGATTTCCTCTTTATTCTCTGGCAATGTCATCTGTTGGGTGGAAACGTGACAGCTCACAGCGGTGCGATTTCTACCCTCAGTTTCATTGGGCCACAGGACGACCGACAGGACAGGAGCGGGTCCGCACCCGTGGTCCCACCCGCTGGTTCAGGTCCAGAAAACGAACGGTTCCTCACGTGGCACGTGCCTCCACGGAAGGCCAGTGCCAGCCCTGCCGCCCACCCGCAGACCCGAACTGTGAGCACGTACAGCAGTGCCCGCATTTCGCAGGAGGGCTGTCCCCCGCGGAAGGCGCTGCTGCTGTCCTGCACCGAAGCCCCAAGCCTGGGGTGCGGAGGGGTTGCTCTCCTCCAGCGCGCAGACCTGCTGAGGATGGGAGCTGCTACTGGACACGCAACTAGGCGATTGGACAGCAGATCAAACTTGGGTGGATGCTATCATATTTTTCTTAAGAACAAACTGCACAACTCAACCAAATGAATGAAACTCATAGTGTGCCTCAACCTCACAAGTTTTTTCACCAACTTTGTTTTTTCTGTAAATAGAGGGCAATAAACTGGCCTCCACCTAAGTACAAAATATTTAATAAAGGCCTCTACCCTCATAGCTGAAATCCAAAATGACAAGAGAAAGGGAATGAAAAAGAGCTCTCAGAGCATTCTGAGGGTGGAAAAGCACTGCCATGAGCACCCCCAATATCCTTAAGACACGGGAGAAGGGGATGCGATGGCATGTCCTTTGGAGCACCGACCGTATTTCTCTGGGTCTGTGGAGCATTTGAGAAAGACAAAGTAGTAAGCTGGGCCTCCTAATAATCTGGAACAAAGACCTTTACATGACCCTCGAGTGTCTTGTCTGTGAAATAAACACATGTATTATTATTTACACTGCAGTAAGCTATGATCAAAACTGTTTATCCCGGATCTGCAAACAAAGTCCTTGTGTTATTATTTGAATGGATAATAACACCTTTGATAAAATTAAGCAGGTATCACAGCTGACCTATTTATTGCAAATAGATACCTATATGAAGAAAAACCCAAAATATGTTTTGACAAATGTAATTTCCCTCTTCTGATATAGGAGAAACATATAGAGAGAAGGCACAATGAAAATGATTTGTAAAAGTTTTAAATCACCATCTTAAAGAGGTTATTAAATATTATTTTAAACCTCAGTGGGAATTGGATTGTTCTGCTGACTTTGATTGGTTTTTTTGCGGAATAATTTTAGTTAACAGAGTTGAAAGAACAAGTTTAAAGAAACTAACTTCATACAGTTATAAAGCTTTGATTATCATGGAGCCTTTAAATTTAAGCTTCATTGACTACAGTATGATAATCTTTTTTCTATCAAAAGGCAAATTAAAATATTCCGCTTATAATCCTTTTTGCCATTTCAACTGTTCGTAAGATTTCTTGCACTGACAGTCTATTTTGGTTGGAATAAGACATTTCTGCCCATATAACAAATTATTTGTAACGTGCCAAAATTTGTCACCACAGCTAATGTAAACAAAAATCTACCACCACCCATAACAGCAGAATGGTTTTATTATTTAGTCATTGTTCTAGTCAATTCATGTTTCTGTGCAGGGGCTACAAGAAGTCAATAGATGGCAGTCCATCTCTTAGGAAAGAGCCAGATAATGAATAAAATCACCAAAGCTTCACAAAAGAGAAAGGTGGAAGGCTGTGTGGTTTTTCACAAGCATTCACAGTAATTAACTAAGAATACTTTATATAATGCAAAACATTTAGACAAACTTTGTAACGGTTCCCTCTAAGCAACCTTATAAAAATGGTCTTTTATTACAAACCTGAATGCCTTGTTTTATTTGCGCTTACATGTACCTGCATGTGTGACACTTGCAATCAATTTACCAAAATCAATTTAAATCTAGTGGTTGCATCCACGGCTAAAGCAGGGGAAAAACTCACTGTAGCCTTAGTCTATTTGGTAAAAATCAGGCAACCTCTGCAGCACAGCAACAACTGCAGTAGTACTTTTTTTACAACTTCTATTATTTTTCTTTAAACGGTTATCCTGTTTGTACAGAAATATTTATTCTAAACTATGAAAATTATAAACTAATTTCTATACTGAAATACTACCATGCTAATCTAAAAGATCTCGACATTTAGTTACATTTCTATAAATATGTATATAGTATACATTATTCTAACAGAAGTTTTGACTCTTGCGAGAACAATATTTACTTCTGTTCTGCCTTGGGTGCAAAAGAGAATATTTAAATGGAATAATAAAACCTGGGACTCAAACTTTTAAACAATTTTGGTAACGCAGTTTCTTGAGGTACAACTTACTTTAAATATCAAACATGTCTTTTAGCATGTGAATTTTTAAATTCCAGGCTTAATATGACTACTAATGTAACTCTGAGTCAAAGTGAGTCTTCCCATGCAAAAAATGGAGACGTGAAAAGCATTTCCCACATATCAGAAATGTGGATTATTTGCAGATAATATGCAGTTCACTGCAAAATAAAAAAATTTTTTATCAGTAGCTAGGGTCTGACTCAATGTCAGTTTATCTTTGTGTGCCCATGTTTGTCCACATTTCAAAATGTCCCTAAAACTCACTAAGAATGTCCAAATTGGTGCTTTTAATAGCACACTTGTATTCGTAACTACTACATTTTCTAACAAGAGCTTGTTTTGACGAATGCTTTTAGCTTTATACTAAGTGTAAACTCAGAACAATTTCTACAAAATTCACAGATAAAATTTTCTGCCTCAGATACCTCGAACTCTGTCCTAGTAACCACTGGGTCAGGTTTAAGCTCCCCCAGACTTTTTACAAAGATAAATATTTTCTAAGTGTTGATTGCAACTCACTTTTAGAGGAATTTCCAATGGCGAGCAAGACTAACATCAATTAGATCCTATACTTCAGTAAAAAACAGAACCCAACATATTACTACATTTAGTATACGTATCTGATTATTAGATTCCCAATATCATAAACATTTCAGAAATCGTTTTTACATGCACCTTTAGGGATTATAACGACAGACAGTATTTACCTTTTTCCTTCATGCAATTTTAAAAAAGCAAACAAAAATACTCAGTGAATGCACTTTTTGCTCATAATGTTTTTTTAAAAGTCTATACCAATTCTATTTAAAATAAAAGTAAATGCTTAGAGAGGGTGGAGGATTTCCGAAACAGATATATTTTTTAAAAATCATTATGCAGAAAACACAAGCAAGAGGTCTTAAGCACAGATTTCCCTATTCATTGAATTTAGAAGCAAAAACAGAAAAAAAGAGCATTCCACTACCATGAAAAAGTGGAGGCAAGAAATTATAAAGCACATCCTATTTATTGCTCAAAAGAAAAAGTCCACACCAAAGATCCATAAAGAACAGTAGTGGACAAACTTTTCCACTTAGTTTTGAACGGACAGTAGAGATTAATTATCTGTAACAGCTAAATACATATGAGGTTGATCTGGACAGCAATGAGAGCAAACACTCAGATGAACAGCAAAAATCCCAATCTTTAAAGGTGTTTTTATGTATAATAATTTTATAAAAGAATACCTTCAAGATTTGTGATACCAATCCATTGAATATTGCCTTAACCAGTTAAATATTGTTCCAGGTATCAGTATTAGCCAAATTTGTACGCATCTTGTTTTATTTTTATCTCTATTTTGCATGTGAGGAAAAACCTTAAGTAATACACTGGTACAGTTCACAAAAGTTTTATTTTCTTGTTTCAAAGACTAAAGATCAACTAATGCAGGCGAAAGAAGAAGTTATAGCTATATCCTCACCAATTAGAAATTATCTGCAAAAGTTTGTAAAGTGTATTTCTCAAATAAACATCTACACTCTAGCTGAGATTTATTTTACACATTTAAAAAGAAAGCTTTGTCACACACAGTGATTAATTACCAGCATCTGGCATATCTGAGATGGGATTATTGCTTCTGCTATGCATCTCAACTTAAAAAATTAACCCTCTTTATGTGTGTAAATGTAGTCACTGAGAGGAGACAGTGCTGCAAGGCACTCACTTAATGATTACAGTATTAAAACAAAATCGTAAGTTCTAAAGATGTTTAAAAAATAGTGTTTCATTGTATTCTTCAGTTCAAAAAACTCTTCAGATGTTTATTATCTTCTCGGCAAAGATGCTTGTCTATATTTTATGGTCAGCAGTTCACAGAAGAGTAAATAGGTTGGGTGTAGAAGAAAATAAAAAAGGTGTTTCTACTTACTGTTAGGTGATACTGCCTCCATATTTCTGGGCAAGCCTGGAAAATAAAAATATTGATCAGCCAGGAGCATGAAACAAGGTGCTTTACAGCCTGTTGGTTTTGGCATAACACAGTATCCACCGGTGTCGGTCACAGGAAAATAAGAAGCTTAACTGAAAGGGTCTGCATTTCAGCTTCAAAAACCTGGCTAGACAGTTTAATTGAATTTTACACTGGTTTAACACACTCCCTGCCATTGTCAGAAAGCCAGTAACAGTTTTCTCTCACCCCTTCTTCTCTGAAGGTTAGAAGTTTGGGAGAGTAACGTGCTCTTAACTCTAGTAAGCATTAGTACTGAAAAACAAGCAGAAATTAATTTAAAATCTAAATTTTCTGTCATCTTAAATTTACATAATGTTTTGGAAATTAAATCATGAAGTACCCTTCCCTTCATGTAGGAACAGAAATATTTTAGTATTTTTGTACATATCTCTATCCTAATCAAAATATAATTGTTACATGTAATAATCCTCAGTAGCCTAATGTCATATCAGTTGTAAACAAGAAGCATAACAGATTGCTTTAATGTTTCTATTTTTACAATGGCTTGGTTGATTTCTTTTTTCTTTTTTTTTTTTTTAAACTTGCCAGACTGGCACACAAACTTCTAAGTGCAGCCCAGCGTAAAAAATTTTACAGGGCAGATTTTTGAATCACAGCAATAACACACTAGACCTGAGGAATACATAAGAGACAGGAAAGAGGAAAATTTGGATCTTCTTTAAACAAAATCAGAATGTGTTAATGATCAATGAGACAGAGGTTACTTTCTCAAGGTTTCTTAATATTTTTACAAAATTTACAATATTCTTGTGTTCTCCTATGACCCCCAAGCCACAGACAGACACAGAAATAGTGGTACTTTGTCTGTTAGCCATGTTAGTGTTTAAGAGAGTGTGCACACAGTTACTTCAGTGGAGGTCTTTCACTTTTGTTTAAAACATTTACCATTTTATTAAAGTAGCTCCTTAATCATTTGAACAATTAGCAATTTGATTTGCCAATCTCAATTTTCAGTATTTTAAGAAGAAATGTTAGTCATTCCATGGCTTCTACGTGATATGGTGTAGCTCTAATTTCAAGCATTGAAGACTCATGACCACTTGCAAATGAGTACTATTAACATTTCTTTAGATTTCGAATAAATTTTTCACTCATGCCTAAATTCTTGCCTTCTTTTATTCTGACAGAGCATGTTAATTAAAAAAAACCCACCCAACAACCAGTATTAGGAACTGAATCTCTCAAAAAATAATCCAAGTTTCTGACAGTCACCCTATGGCATATACAGTGTGTTTTTCCCGGACATGATGGAAATTATATTATTTATTATTCATTCTGTCAGTAACACAATTTTCTGGAGAAAAATCTACAATCTGTTCTGTGTAATGGTTCGACGTTTCTCCTCTTACTCAAATACTGCATGTAAATATTTGAGTTGTATATTAATATTTCTATAAAGGAAATGTGTGAAGTACCTCACATTTCTAACAGAGGAACAGGATACAACATTTGACAGTTTGAGCACACCAGAGCTGTCTTCGAGAGCAAACAAAAGGATTTTCCTCCTTCACTAACTTACACAGGATTCAGAGGCACGATATATAAATGCTCTGTGGCGTATAAAAATATTGTATCAAAGACCTCACCTTCTCTCTCAAACCTGTAAAAGGCTTCAACTGTACATGAGACTTCTGCTGTTTTAGCACAGGGGTAGCAGACAGTTATTTATACATTAGTTCTGGATAGTTTTCGATTACCACAGTGTCCCCAGACTAATATGTTTGAAAAATCGCAATCAATGAGTTGTCATATACTGGCAAAACGCCACTCTGTGATATGACCTTTACTCACACAGCAGCTATTTAATAATAATTAAAAAAAAATACTTTATTTTTGAATAATAGCTTGATTGGGTTTTGGTTTTGGTTTTGTTTGGTTTTTTTTTTTTTTCCTTCGCTCTGGACACAAAGACATCACTTCCAGCGAAAAGCTGTAACTCAGGGTAGGAAACTACAGTTGGCAGAGCTCTTGCCAAAACACGGGGAGAGGCACCGTCCCCACCCCTTACCAGTGCTACCAAGAGGTAGGTTTTATCATCATTGTCTTCAAGGACGTTTTAAGGCTGTGGGAAACTTAAGGGAGGTAGGAAGAAGGTGGCAAGGGAAAATTGGCCAAGCATATTTCTTCATTCAGATGGTGATTCAGTGCAATACATTTCATCGTCACAATGATAACTTACCAACTTCAGGAGTTGAATACAATAGTCGAAAACGGATGCCTGGCTAAACAACAGCTTTTTAGAAACGATGCTTTTAACCAGGAGTCCTATTACCTTGCATCAGCTCAGAGTTATTGTCTGTATATTCTATCACGGAATGACAAAAAATATAATTAACAATTACTACTGAATACTGGCTTCTCAAATGAAGCAAAAAGGTTTGCCATGGAAGACAGCATAACCAAATACAACAACCACCGAGCCCGAGTTTTTTCTTAGTTATTTAAAAGTACTTAACCATGAATGGCCCTCATTTAAAGAAAAGCCCTTGTGGTATACAAGCACAATGGCAGCGTGATGAACTACATTAAAATAAAATTGCATTTATTTCCTGCCCCAGTGGTCTGACCTTACTAGCATTTAGATGTACCAGGACAAAGGGCGCCAGCGCGGTACGGCCATGCCAGGCGCAGGCAAGGTGCGCTTCCCCACACCTTCTGCCACGTCTGCATGCCTTTTGCCGCACAAGTGCTGGGCAATTCATTTTCCCAAATCTGTTGGGTTTTTTTTTCTTTTTTTTTTTTTTTTCCCTTCCCCCCCCAAATCTGCTGCTTTTTCTGCGGCCCACATTCAGCTAATTTGGAAGGGTGATTATTCGTATCTGAGCCTGCTCCGGCTAAGGTTGCCACACCAGATGAATCCAGGCTGGATCTTGCGCATTTTGACCCGAACTGAATTTTATCAGGTGCTAATTATTGTTTTACCAGAAAAACGGCTTAATGCATCTGTTGTTTAATTCCCACTTCCCTATTCTCAAACGTGAACATCAAAGAAAATAAAACACTCAATCTCAAACAGCCCCTGACAGCAGACCAGGACTCGAGCGCTCAATAGACAAGGCCCTTGCCACCAGTTCTCATATTTCCACAACAATGAGCAAACACAAAAACAGCACTAAGCGGCCTTTCCTCCTTTCCGCTCCCCTTGGCCGGTCGTCTGCCTTGCGCCGAGAGGGCCCTCGACGGCCGCCCTGCTGGGAGCACGGCGCGGGGGAGAGGATTAGCCTCGCTAACATGCGAGCATTTGCGAAAGGGAAGGGAAAAACCCCCGCTACTGTATGTGGCGTATGAATAACCAAAATGCACGCGGCGCTGACAGGAGACCGGGACAGGCCTGCGGCTCCCCGGGAGAAAATGTAGCTGTGATGAGTGACAGGGCTTTCAGGAAATATGTTCACAATCACAGACAGTGAAGGCCATGACCTAGATCGTTTAAGAGCTTGTCTTGTCAAATTATCAAAAGCTTCTTCCTCTCTGAATAAAGAGTGACATAAGTGAGTGTCAGAAAGCTGCAGGCTGACAAGCCAAGCATACAATAACAGCATGCACGTCACATACTTGCCGAACACCGCCACGGCTAGCGGCAAATCTTAATGAGAGCGCGGCTGGCCCAGGAGACTTGGGTCCCTGCTGGCATAGCTACTCATCTCGCAAAAATCCTTCAGCTCCAAGTCAGTTATGGTCTGACACGACGACTACAATTACTAAACACAACTTTTTAACAGAATCCTCTGGTGCTTTGTCAAAGCAGCGGCTGCTAGGAGCTGCCCCGCCGCAAGCCACCACAATAAAACAAAAGATTTGCCAAAACACACACTTTTCATCACCTCCGCATGGGAACTGCTGCTGAAAACACACAATGCTTCCCTTCAAAACCACTCCTGCACGAGCAGATGTCGAGACCTCTCCCCGCGCCGCCAGTGCAGACGGCCGTCGCTGCCAGCGCGGAGCGGGCCGAGGTGTTTAACTGCTGGCATCGACCAGGCTCCCGGTGATGTTTACTGACGCTCACCATTAGGCGGACATTGCCTTGCCGCAGGCATGAAAACCGGGGGACGCCGCTGGGCGCTAGGGGAAGAAAGCAAACCCCGTGCTGTCTGCCCAAGGGAGGGCAGAGGGGCCACGGCAGCGTTGGCAGGACGGGCCCATCAGCCGCGAGGCCACCACCGGCCCAGCTCCGTGGACTTGTCCCTGTGCCGCCAGCCACATCCCGGCCCGCAGAGGTGGCCACGTCCCCATGGCAAGCACTGGCACGGGCTCCCAAAATGACAAAGGCAGAAGGAAATCTTCTGGGAGAGAAGAGGCTACTGGTGGTTGACATGTCAGGACTGACAGAGAAGGCGCCAGCTGAGGCACCCGGGCGGCTCCTGGAGGAGCTGCTCGCAGGGTGATTGTGGCATGTAGACATGCCCGCGCCTGCACGCCAATGGGGACAGCAGGCACAGCACAGCTGAAGAGCGCTGGGCACCCGGGCACTGATGGCTGCCAGCTCTGGTGATCACAGAATCACAGAGTGGTCAGGGTTGGAAGGGATCTCTGGAGA
Source organism: Pluvialis apricaria (assembly GCA_017639485.1). Taxonomy (NCBI): domain Eukaryota; kingdom Metazoa; phylum Chordata; class Aves; order Charadriiformes; family Charadriidae; genus Pluvialis; species Pluvialis apricaria. The sequence continues at coordinate 87,236,947 of CM030044.1, read as the reverse complement.
TCACCTAGTCCAGTCCCCCAGATGAGCTGCTCACCGAGCAATCTGCACGCTGTTTTTTCCTAAGTATGCAAGGAGCCTCTGTCCTGCCTGCCATGTTTGCTTCCTCCCTGCTACATGACCCTGTTTGTGAAGGTCTTTTCCCACCCTTGCAGCCAGCAGGCGAGACCGTAGACCACAACCCTCATGACACCCACCCAACCGCCACCGAACCTGGAAAACAGAGGACGTTCACGGCATGGGGTTTTCAGCTTATACATATATAAGCATAAGTATATATACGTACACACAAATATATACAGGTACACACCTATGTGTGCACACAGTGCTGCAGAAGACTCAGGTGCTTTTTCCTGGAGGAAGCAGCAGATGGTCAAATAAAGCCACCCTTGAAACTTTTGAACAACTCTGCTACCTGCTCCTCTGATGATCTTCCCAAGCAAAATACACAAGGCTGAGCTTCTTCCAACACAACTCCATCTAAGGTGACTCCATACATTCCCTGGGCTGTTTCAGGGAAAGTGAGTGACCTAACAGATAATAAATTTATTTTCCTGAAAATGTTTTAAATAACTTTGAACATTTTCAATTCAAACTAGGCACAGTACCTTGAGCTGTTTTGAGTTCACTTCTGGACAAAAGCGTGACCATGGAGAGTCACCCTGACACAGACCGTGTGCAGGAGCTTGTTCTGCATCCTTTGTGTCACAGTAAAAGTGAGTGAACTTTCTGGGAAAGACAAAACTTTTTTTGAGCATCCAAAGTATTTTATAACAACTAACTAAAAAAAATTAGGGAATACATTAGCCTTTTTCCCAACACTGTATTAAGGTCTGGTCTATGAAGGCTGCAGTAGTGTTTTCAGAGTACTTTGGAGAACTTTGGGCAACATTGGACTCATTTAGGTCCAGGCTTAGAGCAAAACCTGTGGTCTGCCTCCCGCTCCTACAGACACCAGAAACTTCCCAACAGGCAGACTGATGCAGAACAGTTGCAGTAACTGGGCTTGGTGAAACACTTTCAGGTTTTTGATAAAATGCCCTGTGGAGGACTTGTAATTCTTTACAGAAAGTAACTAGCAGAGGCACAGACATACGGACTTGTTATGATCAGTTTACATAGCCTGAAAACAATAATGACTACACTGCATCAGACCACCTGCCCATGGTCTCTAACTGTGGCCATGAGCCGATGCCTCATGCAGCTTAAAAACCAGGCAAGTACGCATCCTTTGCCTAACGCTCTTCCACACTCAACTGTTTTAAGCTCAATGACTGCGCAAGCTGCATGAAGTTTCTGTGTGTGCAATAAACTTCCACAGAATTCTCTTCCATGAACTGCTCCTGTCTCCTCTGGCAACAGAGCAGACTTTCTGCATCTACTGCATTCCTCAGTAGGAGTCTCACAGGTCTGCTAACTATTGCACGAGGAGTCACCTCCTTCTCTCTCTTCTGACCCTATCTCCTACTGCCTTCATCAGATGCTCCCTAATTTTTTTACTGGAAGAAATGATGAAAAATCGATGGCTAGCCACTCTCTCCCATCACAGATGATTTTGAAGCTCTTTACAGATCCTCCCCTTTGTCATCTCTCTTCCAGGCCAAAGAGTCATAGCTGTGCTGAAGGACACAGAAGAGAGGGACCAAAGTTGCCCCCAGGTGTCCATTACTTCCCTGCTGATTCCTAATGTTTCACCTACTTTTTTTCCACAGCTTTTGAACAATGAACTGTTTTGTTGGAGGGGATCATAACTCTAAAATTTTGAGTCCTGAATGGTAACGGTAAGCTCACAGCCCACCAATCCATGTGCAAAGATGGGATTACTTTACCCCAGGTATTTTACTTTACATTTATTGCCACCCAAGTTCATCTGCCATTTTATTGTGCTCTCCCTCAGTTTCTTACAGTTCTTGGGCAGTTCTTCACAGTTGGCTCACAGCACTGACACTCTAAATAATTCAGTCTTCTCAGCAAGTCTTGTCACCCTATTGTTCACCCTTTTCCATGTCACACTAGCATATCCTACCTTTATCCTCTTATTCCATGCCTGTTTAGTTTCCTTAAAAGCTTTTGGTCAGGAACTTTGTCAAATGCCTTTTGGAAATTGTAGACTATGTCAACTGGATCGTGTTTACACACATGCTTGTCGACCTTCTCCTTTAAAGAACTCCAGAGTTTTCTGAGAAGTGGGATTTCCTTTACAAAAGCAATCTTGAATCCTCCCATGTATATCATATTTATATACCCATTTCCACATGCCACTGCTATTGCATTCTCTGGTAATTTGCTTGGTGTACACATCAGGCTGGCACGTCTGGTTGCCCAGCTTTCCCTGGGACCTGTTTAAACCATTATCATTGTTTCTGCCACTCAGTTACCAATCAGACACAAAGCAAAAGGTCACTAATACAGCTACTTCACCTTCCAGCCCCTCTGCAGCTTTTGGGTAATCGTTATCCCGTTCTGGTAATGAGCTAGTATCCATAGGTTAGCAGTAGCACCAACATCCTCCTCAATTTCAGAGAGATTCTCTGATGATTCTCTCCACAAAGTAAGATTTCAGCGTGGGAATGTCCCTGGTTACTTCTGCTACAAATGCTAGATGCCAAAAAAATATTTTTAGGTTGTTAGCAATGGTCTTATCTTGGCTGAGTGTTCCTTTCACATCTGGATCATTTGTTGGCTTTATGGGCTTCTTGCTCTGATGTGAACAAAGATTTACCATTCATTTTGATTCCTTTGCGAAACGCCCTTAAAGTCTTTTTTAGCTTCAGTTCTGCACTTTCACATTTAATCTGTCAGGGTTTACGATCCCTTTTGTTTTCTTCATCTGCATACAGACATCAGATTTTCCAAGGATACCTTCTCGCTTTTCGTAACTTCTCTGACCCTGCTGCGTAGCCTCACAACCTTCCTTTTGTACTCTGCGGTTCTGCTGTGCCATCCTGATGTTTTCCTTTCCAAGGATGGGGCAGATGAGACCCTGCTCTTACACTCCAGCGTTCACCGCACAGGTAGCCTCATGCCTGCCATGTGGAAGCGCAAGAGAACTGCCTGAAAGTTTCAAAGACAAACCTTTCTGATTTAAGGTGGACCCAAATGCGCAGAAAAATTACATGCTGTGATCACAGAATCCCAGACTGGTCCGGGCTGGAAGGGCCCTCTGGAGCTCCCCCAGTCCAACCCCCTGCCAGAGCAGGGTCACCTACAGCAGATGCACAGGATGGCGTCCAGGCGGGTTTGGGATGGCTCCAGAGCGGGAGACTCCCCCACCTCTCTGGGCGGCCTGTGCCAGTGCTCTGCCACGCTCAAAGGAAAGAAGTTCCTCCTCATGTTAAGATGGAACTTCCTATGCTCAAGTTTGTGCCCGTTACCTCTTGTCCTGTCACTGGGCACCACTAAAAAAAGACTCTTCTCATCTACCTGGCCCCCTCCCTTTAAGTATTAAGTGATGTTCATCATAACCTACACAACTTAGGTAGGATTTAAATTGTGGGATAACAGAGGACTCATAATTCTTTACAGAAAAGTACATTACTTTATGAGAACTGGCTTCATAAAATCTGTAAAACAGAAAAGGTGGCAAGAAACGCAAAGAAAACATACTTAAGATTACAGCTCTGTCTAACTGTTTACCAGAAAGGGGGTGCAGAAATATGCCATTCACGTTCTTTAAAGCAGTGGTACTGTGTACACATTAGCTATAAGCAAAAGTACAACTAGAAGAGGAAGACCAAATTTAAATTTCTAACATTCAAATACCAAAAGAAACACTAAACTTCCAAATGTGCTGGGCATCATTTGCATATGCCACATATTGTTGGCTATGGTGAGGCTGTAACAAACTTTCAGTCCTCCTTCCCTGCCTCCTGACGTTTGGTGCAGCACCAGGCCACCTTCAGCAGGAGTGGGACGGACACACGAACATCCCAGCACACAACCCCTCTCCCCCAGAAAGCACATGAAGGGAAGTCTCTCACATCTTACTGCCACAGGGGCCAAACCTCCCACTGAAACTCAATTATTCCATGATTCTGTGATATGGGGATTGAACATAATGACAGAGGTTACGGAACATAAGCTTTACCAGGTAGAAGAGTTATTCAGATAAACATCTGTATTCAGTGAAAGGCAGGAGAATGCCTTCTCAGGATCTCTCTCATTCTTTGACCAAAAAGATGAAAAAAAAGGTAGGGAGGAGACATTTAGAAAGAGATTCAAATATTTCTGAATTTCAAAAAACCCCAACGTTTAGGGGCATTGAACAGGTGTATTTGGAAGACAAACATTTAAGCCATATCTTTAGATAGAAAATGAAATAGGAACGTATGCTGGTGTTATCACACAGTGCCTTTTACCCTCACCTTTTTGTGTTTAATTTGAGAAAAAAAAGTAGTGTAAAAGGTTAATCACTATGTACAGGACTGAATTTCTGGGACATGTAAAACCATAATAATATCATACAAGCTAAAAAAAAGATAAAAATATGTTTAATCCACTTTAATTTTCAGCTGTGTTTTATTTTAGTAGATCCTACCAAACTCAAAGGCCTTTAAACTACTTCTGTCTTTCTCTTCAGTCCTTACAGCATAATCGCCACTGCTACCGAAAATCCACAGAAAAATTACAAGAAAGGACACAGCAAGTCTTCTGCCTCTATTTATGACATATGAGGACAAATCTTCATGTTACAGTCATACCTGAACCTCCTGCTAAACTGAATTGTGTCCTACTGCAAAGTCATTACCTTTATCTAGTTCATATTTTTAAAATTAAATTCAGCACTATCTACGTATCTATATGAGAAGTACATACATTTAAGGGAAGGTCATTGTACACACAAACACACAAAAGCACATAAATGCAAGATCTTTTCAAGTGTAATTTTTTAGTATCACTTAATCTCATAAAGCAATAACATCATCACAACACACTTCTGCCTGGTTGTAATCCCACTTATCTTTAATGTTAAATATAGTTATTTACCTTGAAAACTTTGTTTGTTTTGCCAATCTCTTTTATGCTGCTACCAAACTTCCAGTTGCTACAGCATTCAGCACTTTCTTAAGACTATTAAATAATGCTTTTGTATAAGAGCTTCCTTCAGAGGTGGAACATTCTTGCCAGAATAGTTCATCCTGCACTGAAACTTGACATGAAATTATTGCTCCAGGAAGCATAAATTTTAAAACCAGTGGTGTCTAGCTTTGAGGTACACCATACTTAAAAAAGAAAAACCAAAAATTGCTGGTTTGTGAATTCTCTGAGCTGTTACAAAAAAACCTTCTGTTTATCTATATATATATATACATATATGTATGTATATTGAAATACTGATAGAAGCTTTACTTAGGCTACATGATGTTTGTAATAATTATAAATGTTCCTGTTCAAAATCCTCAGATTTCTTTCAGAGTGTTTAGTGGTGGTGCACGACATTACATTCCTCACATCCAGGATTCCTGGCAATTGGTATAGAACTGACCTAACCTACTGTGCGATAAAATAAAATCACAGAACGGTTTGGGTTGGAAGGGACCTTGAGGATCACCTCGTTCCAACCCCCCTCCCCTGGGCAGGGACACTTCCCACCAGCCCAGGATGCTCCAAGCCCCGTCCAACCTGGCCTTGAACACCTCCAGGGATGGGGCAGCCACAGCTTCTCTGGGCAACCTGGGCCAGGGGCTCACCACCCTCACAGGAAAATATTTCTTCCTAATATCTCATCTAAATCTCCCCTCTTTCAGTTTAAAACCATTGTCCCTTGCCATCCTGTCACTACCAGCTCAGGTATAAAGCCCCACTCTGACTGTCCTATATCTACTAACTTCCATTAGCAGTAATAACAGCTTTGTCTGTTAAAAGCAAAACAGTTTCTACTTGTTTCAAAATGCATGCAGAAGAATTGAAGAAATATTCTTAAGAAAGGAGAATGTGCACTGAAGCATGTTTCCATCACGGTACTGTTTAAATGATAAAAGTTTTGAGAAAAAAGTCTCAGCCAAATGAAGTCCCATGACCTTAACTCCCACCTGGTCTTTGGTGCTGAGAATACCCGATATCTGGATGACCTTTAACATACTTCAGTATCCTTATAGTACTCCAACATTTTTAATATTTCCATACTTGGTGTTGTGCCAAAGTTATTCATTCACTTATCCAAGACAACTTTGAATGCTCAGTAAACTCTGAGAATATATATATGCAGAATGCATATATTTTATGGGGCCGTCGTCTCCCTATAAAATAAATGGAAACCTTCTCGCATTGTGCTGCTCAACGTGAACCAAGCACCTGGTAGGAAATAAACTGAACGTTCAATCCTTTAGAATATGAAAGGAGCGCTTGCATATTCCGACTTGACAGAAACATGTGCACTGTGAATACAGATGCAAGCTTGCTAACACCTCTGAGTCGCCGTTTTGTTAGGTACGGTGTGGAGATTATTATTTGCACTAAATACTTCTTTCTCTCCAGTGTTTGTGACATAGAAACAGCATAATAGCGTAGCATAATATGAATGAGGAATTAGAGTGACCGGCAACAAGTTCAGAGTGTCCACCCAACCTGTACGAGCTGTGCTGGTCTAAGTAGAAAAAGCTGGGTTTTGAATGACAGCAGTGACTTTGGAGAACATCAGTGTGGTCCTCCTCGGATTAAGACAAAACATCGGTAGGTTCCAGACATTAAATGTTTCTATCAATATTTTTCTCTTAACAGTAGAATACACAATTTTGAGACTGTTCCACTACTTTACAAATTCTCTTATAGTACCTATGTGATGGACCTGTCCATAGGGATACAGAAGTAGAGAGACAATTAATTTCATGATTATCTTCTCTCTTGCATGTTCATAAGTAATAGAGGACTCTACTGAAAAGCAGGCAGAAACTAAGCTAAGGCATGTGAATATGGTTGTAGACCTGCCTCCTTATATGCTAACATCAGATAAAATTTTTGTTCACCTATACTTGCATAAGAAATAAAGTGTACCATTTCCATTTTGTTCCTAAAGTACATTTGCAATGTGATATACAGCACAGTTATAAATGCCTCTCAAACCCACTTAGACATTAGTTTAAACTTCTCATGGTATTTTCATAGAATCATAGAATTGTTGAGGTTGGAAGGGACCTTTATGATCATCGAGTCCAACCATCAACCTCACACTGCCAAACCCACCACTAAACCATGTCCCACAGCACCACGTCTGCCCGTCTTTTAAATACCTCCAGGGATGGCGACTCCACCACTGCCCTGGGCGGCCTGTTCCAGTGCTTGACAGCCCTTTCAGGCAAGAAATTTTTCCTAATATCCAACTTAAACCTCCCCTGGTGCAACTGGAGGCCGTTTCCTCTTGTCCTATATCGCCCATTTCTTGGCAGAAGAGACCGACCCCCCCCCACACACACCCTCCTTTCAGGGAGCTGTAGAGTGATAAGGTCTCCCCTCGGCCTCCTTTTCTCCAGGCTGAACAACCCCAGGTCTCTCAGTCGCTCCTCATCAGAAGACGTGTGCTCCAGACCACTGGTGCTCCTCACCAGCTCCGCTGCCCTTCTCTGGACTCTCTCCGGCCCCTCCATGTCTGTGTTGTGGTGAGGGGCCCAGAACTGAACACAGCACTCCAGGTGGGGCCTCACCAGTGCCCAGTACAGGGGTACGATCACTGCCCCAGTCCTGCTGGCCACACTGTTCCTGACACAGGCCAGGATGCTGTTGGCCTTCTCGGCCACCTGGGCACAGCGCTGGCTCACACTCAGCCGGCTGTTGACCAACAACCCCAGGGCCTTCTCCGCCGGGCAGCTTTCCAGCCACTCTGCCCCGAGCCCGTAGCACCACGTGGGGTTGGTGTGACGCAAGCACAGGACCCGGCACGTGGCCTTGTTGAACCTCACACCACTGCCCTCGGCCCATCGGTGCAACCTGTCCAGACCCCTCTGTAGAGCCTTCCTACCCTCCCGCAGACCAACACTCCCGCCCAACTCAGTGTCGTCTGCGATGTCGTCTGCGATCTTACTAAGGGTCCACTCCATCCCCTCGTCCGGGTCCTTGATAAAGATATTAAACTGGACCAACGCCAATACCGGGCCCTGGGGGACACCACTCGTGACCAGCTGCCAACTGGACTTAACTCCATTCACCAAATTAACTGATGAATTTTCGTTGAGGAATACACAATCATAGTGAAAAAAACACATATCTGGAACTCGTGGAGCATCAGAGTTATTCTTTACCTCCTGCTGGCATGCTCGCAGCATACCATGTCTCCTAATTTCAACCTCCCTACACCTTCTGTTCAACACAAGCGAGGATGTTTTTCATGACTCTAACTAAACAAGACAGAACTAAACTAAGAGTGGATGTTTACAATGCTCCAGTTTGTTTTCTTTGAACCACTCTTCATGAAAACGGTGATACTGTTAGATAATGACTAACTACAATATTTTTATATGCTTATACAAATACGCACTATAGAAAATTAAAGAAAATACAAAAAGACTGTTTCTTGTAAATTCAGTTTTTGACAGATAGAAAACCAGTAACTGAGCTCTTTCCCATAGGCTATACTCACATCAGCGTAATGCCCCTTCATATCACAGCGATTACAGTGTTTATTCCAATAGGCTTTCTCAAGACATTCCCTGAAACAGTGGCCAGGCAAATAGCAGTTCAAACAGAAACGTGCTGGGCAACTGTTTTGTAGATGATCTCTTCTGGCACACAGGCAACACGGGGGAACTTTCTATGGAGAAGTAAAAAAAGAATTATGTCAAGTGAGAATGTTTCAAAATTATAAAGAAAAAAATCAAAAGACGAAATGAAGAAGAAACCACCACAAAGTAATGTCTACTGATTATTAGGAATTGCAAAGATTATAAAAACTGTAAAAGCAATGACCTCCACAAAACAGACAGCTAATTTTATATAGTGGTGTGGTGGGTTGACCTCGGCTGGAGGCCAGGTGCCCACCGAGCCGCTCTATCACTCCCGTCCTCAGCAGGACGGGGATGAGAAGGGAGACAACAAGATGGAAAAAACTCATGGGTCAAGATAAAAGCAGTTTAATAAAGTAAAAGCAAAGGCCTCACATGGAAGCAAAAGAAAATAAAAATTTATTCTCTACTTCCCATCAGCAGGCAATGTCCAGTCAATTCCCAGGAAGGAGGGCTTCAGTACCCGCCGCACTTGTTCCGGAAGACAAACGTTGTAATAACGATTGTGTCCCTCCTTCCCCTCCTCCCTTCTCTTAGCTTCTGTTGCTGAGCAGACATCATATGGATATCCCTTTGGTCAGTGTGGGTCAGCTGTCCTGGCCATGGCCCCTCCAAGGACTTTGCCCGCCTCCAAGGACCTTGCCCCCCCCCCATCTATTGGTGAGGGGGGTGTTGGAGAGAGAGCCTTGATGCTGCAGCAGCAGCCAAACCCCTGGGGTGCTACCAACACCTTTCTAGCTACCAATGAGGGCTACTTTTGGGAAAATTAACTCTACCTCAGCCAGACCCAATACAAGTAAATTGATCTCGTGCAAACTATCCTTCAACCTGGAGCAACCTCTCAATGAAAACCATGGAAGCAATGCCTTTAATGGCAAGCACAAAAGAGTATTAGAAACAACAGCTGCATCTGCAAGTGACTAAAATGTTGCATTTACCTTCGGAGTAGGACAGTTTTTGGACAAATGACCTCGTCTACCACAATTTCTACAGGTAACATTTTTATCAGCTGTGTAGTACCGCATACTGCTGTGCCTCACACTTGCGTAGTTGGAGATCTGTGCCTGGAGAGACAAGAAGAGAAAAACGTATTTATCATTTGGGATTCTGTGGTTTAGTGTTTGTTAGAACTGGAAATTTGTAAAGGTCACAGCTGGTAGTGTTCAGTTAGAAATCTAACTTTTTACAAGTACAATTTACACATCCAGATTTGAAGTATTTAATTCCGTTATAGAGAAACCTGTACTGTCTAAAAGAACAGTATTTTCTTGTTCAAACTTCCACTTCGGGACATTCTTTTTTGGTGTTTAAAACTGTAGCTATTGAGTTCTGCGTTCCCTTGATTACTCAAGACACTTTTACTCAGTTATATTTCATGATGAACTGGAATTTTTCCCAGAAAACAAATATAACTAACATTATTTGCAAATGCAAGTTACATGTTCCCTTCCACACATTAAGGCAACCTTCTTGGACAACATACAATGCTATACAAGTCTAGATCAAATCTGCAATTTACAACTGTAACGAAAGATTTAAAAAAGGAAAAAGAAGAAAAAAGGAGAAGCTGGAAACAACTCTTTCTCACCCAGTGACCTCACACATACTTTCTGTGTAGGCAGACAAAATTGAAAATCCTATCTTCAACCTTATTGCTTAGTAAACATCGCAATTTTTAAAAACTGAAATAAAATATTGAACAAGTGAAAGGAAGAGGTACAAAAATACCCTTTCTCTTAAGGGAAAGAGTTCATTAATATCACCTGATTATGTAAACTTTACTGAACCTTGGCAAGAGAAATCGAAGGAGTCGGACCCTACAGCTGAAGCTTACTCTTCCTGGATGCTACAGTACCTTGCACAAGCCCAACCATACCAACTCCCGAGACGAGTCCAACCTCTGGGAGCGCAGGAAGGCCAACCAAACACAGACAACTTGTAGTGCTGGGATTTAGATGCCATGAAACAACTACTAGTCTCTGGACAGACTGGGACAGAAGAGCCGAGTTCCTCCTCGCAGGGTCTGTGGAGGTGCTCCAGTTCCCGGCATCCTCTTCCCACTCTGCTTGTGTGCCTGCCCCAACAAGTGAACCTCTTCCTATGGCATCGGAGCTCAGGCTTCACCTGCCTTTGGGACGACACTGCTAAGGATGCCACACAAAAACTACAGATGGATTTTTCAATCCCATTTATCTTACTCTGATTGTTATTAAACATAAAAATAAAGAATTATGGAGCAATTTAGTTATCTGTGTTACCTCTAAGTCTTTATTACAGATGGACCAGTCCACATCAACTTCTCCTGAAAAACAGAAATAAAATTAATTACACTTAATTTGTAAGAACATTTTTCTGTAATATATTCAACATTATGATTACTGCACTTACTGAAACTAATAACAGACTTTGAATGTACTAAAGCGGAGAAACTATTTCTGTCGTCAGTAAAGGAAAGCTATCAACCTGCCTGGCACCGTTCACCTTAGAATCAGCACATGCCCAGCTGCTGGGTGGACTTTACTTGACACCACCCTCTTGTCCTGCCCCCCAGGGTATAAATTCAAGCAAGGATTTAATTTCTTCAGAGGTAGGGACTCCAAAGCTTCCAGTTCCAGCCATTTGAATTATCTCTGCCTGCACTCATGGGGACGCCCAGCTGAAGTCCCGAGGTTGCCAGAGCGGGAGCACGTGGAACAAGAAGTTAACACACAGCATAAAATATGCTTTTCCTCCTTGCGAATTCGCAAAATCTGTGTCTTCAGCACTGCTTCCTGACGGCTGCATGGCAAAATGACTTTATGCATAACCACAGCAACTAAGACTGTAAGCTAAGTAACTCTATTTCAAAACAGGGTTTGGTAATGTGCAATAAATCAGGACGACACACTAAATTATCAACCGTCACACCATAACCTTCTCGCACACAGCCTTTGGACTGGCAGAAGTAAAAAGAAAACATCAAAAAGGAAATAAAAGGCAATAAGCTAAAGAATAGGGATGCGGTTACAGCTATTTAAAAATTCTGCATGTCAATACTGTTTACTTCTCTCACTGTGCAAAGACAGCTGTACCACCACAGCATCTTTTTCATCATTAAGGGAGGATTCATGTCAACAGAGGTGTTCACTTTACCTATACTCTTACAGTAACCATTACAACTTCTGCATAAATTAATTCTGTGTGTTTGCAGACTTTTTAATGCACAGTGTTTCAGCCTGCTCCCACAATCCAAACCTGAAGCACCTACATGTGTTATTAACACAAATCACAACATTAAGATTTACAAATAGTAAAAAAAAACAGTAAAAATTTATCCAACTGATTTTGATCGTACTATTCCTTTCCAAAAAAGGGCAGATGACTAGAAATTAAAATTATACCATCTATAATATCATGTCTAACCCTTCATTTACTGAAAAAGTCAGTAATTTCAGCTGAAGTGGGTAATGCAGTATCTGGGTACAAGGTATGTCACTCAAACAGCTGCTTTAGAGCATAATACCTGCTTGCTGCTGTTCCTCATCCAAAAGTCGGGGCTAGTACTATCTGCTCTAATCTCAACAGCACTCTGGAATATTTTTATTTTCAGCACTCACTAATGCCAACAATGCTCATGACCATAGCGCAGACATTAATAATGAATTAACAGGCCTATATATAAAGCCATTTGAGTGATCTGTCGTACCTAAGTCATGGTTCTGGCACAGCCAGAGCTCAAATACATGTACCCAATGGATTCTTCACCCACGGATCGTTCTGGATAAGAAGCGGTCACCAAAACGAGAGGTGGTACCACGCCTGCAGCCCTGGAGACCGCTTCTCCCAGCCTCTCGGCTCCCGCCAGAGAGGACAGAAGGGACAGCATCACATCGGCTCTCTTCAATGAAAGCGTGTTGTGGGTATGCCCGAGGGAAAATTAGGCCATTTGGTGTCCAGTCGTTAAAAGTAAAGAAATGCACTGACATATTTGAGTGCATTATTTATTACTTGGAAGCCTATTAAGGAAATTCATTCATAAAGAGAAAGACATTTGTAATTCAAAACTCTGCCCTGGCAGTCAGTGCGGAGCGCCGTGTTTCACAGAAAAGCCCATGCAGAATGGTTGACAGGTTACAGATCAAAATTACCAGCAAATTAACTCCTGTTAGTCATTAGGCATGTCCTTCCTGAGGACAGACCAACTCAGTTTCTCTTCTTCACTGTCAAAATCCCCTGCTTCACAGGGGAAAACCATGATACAATGATTCAAATATTCCTAATACCAGAAACTAAAACTGCTCAAATCAGAAAATAAATACAAGGACTTTAATGCTGAATGAAATATTACAATAAAATCTCTCTTTACTAAATCCGTTTGGTGACCTTAAAAGTTAAGTCTAATTCACAACAGAATGCATAAGGCTTCATTTTTACTCACAATAAATTCTTCAGACCAAAATATGTAGGAAGAGTTATGCTTCTGCAACCAACTTGAAATCTGGCCTTGGAGACACAGAAAAATCTCCAACCTTTTTTCTCACTGACCACAGCACTTTGTCTGGTGCTAAATCACGAAATAAATCACAAAACTGCTCAAGTTAACTAACAGCTCCCCTGCCCTCCCTTTAGTTTGCGAATTTGAGTGAATTAACTGGTCCAACGGGCACTTCCACCCTGCGGGCGGCTGTGGGCTCCTCCGAGGGGGCTCTCTGCCCACCCCACCTCCCACCATCCCTGCCACCCCTCGCCCGTCCCCCAGCCCCAACGCCCTTCCACCAGGCTAAGACCCCTTCGTACCACGCTCTCCCTGCTCACCAGCACCCAAACTCTGTTGTGCCCCCGAGCACTCGGACTCGGGCAGCTTTGGGGAAGCTCTTCCCCCCAGGAGGGGGTGTCTGAGACAGCAGCCTGGGGCTCCCCACCGCGGGGTGCCCACGCAGGACGCTCGCACACCCCACAGCACCAGCCGGCAGCCTCAGAGCCCTCCCGGGACTGGGAGGGTGATTTTGGTCAAAGTGCAGACATAAAACACATAAGACATGCATGCTAACTACCGACAGTCTCCACGTTTAAGATGAAGCTTGCCACCTGGCATCCTCCAAGGCCAGGCCAGTACAAGGTAAAGCATTCTGCCCTCTTTTTGGGGGGACACATGCACAGAGGGTGGATTTCTGCCTGAAGGAATGGGGCCGTCAGTACTTTATTTTTAGTCTTTACAGCACCTTAGGAAAGCAGCAGTTAAAAACTATTCAGATAACCTCTGTTCCCGTGAAGAAGTTGCGCACCCAAAACTTGTATTACTTACAGGGTCCTGTGAGTTTTCAGAGTGTATTAATAATATCCTCCCGGAACATCTTCAACAAATTTGTGCTTTTATTCTTTCTCACCTTCATTTGTTAAAAGCAACCTCCTTTTTAGGATTTTAGTATTAATTTCTATTCTTCAACTAAAAAAAGTACAACTGACTTTGCCATATAAACTGCCTGTATTTATACTTTGAAAAAATGGTTTTGTCAAATTGCAGAAGAGGGCAGAAGAGAAGGGAAAGAGGAGGCCAGAAAAAATGACAGACGGGATGCAAAATATATACTGTTTAGATGAAAATGGAAGCTCTGTGCAAGGTTCTTCTTTTGTAAAGTATTACACTTTGGCTGTCCTGCACCCGTATACAATAGGATGAATGGTAAGCAACAGCTTTGCTTTTATTTAAAGTAAAATTTTGAAAGATCATTGAGATTCACATGTATCCCTCCACCAGCATGAAAATGTAAATTTCCAAGCAGCGCTCACGCTGAAGCCAGATTTAGGACCACTGTTCAATGTGCATTCAAGCCTTCCCTCTTTCATTCCCGAAAGGGAGAGAAGGGGAGGAGGGAGGATGAGGACCAGCAGTCAAAACCTGAAATTGCCCAGAGGAACAATCTGTTTCCACAGAACAAAAAAAACTGCCTTAGAATAAATAATAAACTGTTCAGAAGATTTCCTTATCTGCCACACCACCGCCACGCCAGCGGCCGAACAGGCGGCCCCAGCGAGGCTGTGCACCGCCGGGCACAGATTCAGACCCTGCCAAAAGTCACACTTCTGTTTCACTCCTCGGGGCTGGGAGAAAACGCACCCCTGCTCTCCGCGCAGGTTCCACCTGCCCTGCACAGCTTTGTTGTGTCACCTCATTTAACAACACCGAGAAACTGCAGCACCTGGACATTCAGCTTTGAAAACAAAACTCCATGTTTTTCAAAAGGGGAAGGCAAGCGGTGCCCCCTCTCCCCCCCCCCCCAGGTTGGAACATACACGTAGACATGTATTTTATATAGTTTACGTTATGATAAATTCAGTGAAACAGGCTGCTTCAATCTGTGACGGTACGATATATGGCCTGAAGGGTAAATACGTTTCAAAGCTGGGCTTTAAAAATCAGACTTTGACTGATAATTAATATAGCACATATTAAAGCACATAGAAACCTAATTACATTCTACTGTAAAACCTCTGTGCCAAGGACTGTTTCAGACAGTCTGAACAATATTTAGCATGTCAGGACATAGCATTGGGCTGCTACTGGACTAACGAGTAAGACTCTGAAATGAGAAGCCTTAAACCCCTAAAAATGATCCATATCTGTAAGAATGTCACATCATGATAGTTTACATATATCTGAAAATTCCTGTTTATGTTTGAACCAAAGTGATTCGAGTCTTATTGTAATGTAATCTGCTATAACGAGTTTCACATTTTTTGTGTTCAAATAGCCATTGTTCCAAAAAAACAAGGAATGGAAATTTGAAGTTATAACAACTAAGCAGTGTCCCAAAACAGAAATAGAGATTCCCTCCCTACGTCAGATTTCACAAAGCACAGGAATTCAGATTTCCATGCGCTATGTTGCACTACACATCCTTCTCTCCTAGAAAGGTGTATTCCAAGTACCCATATATATACACTGGGGTGTGTATGTCACCAGAAGTGTTTGAAGCAAACAATGTCTGCTCTACAGCCACCGAAGACTGTGAAGTGGAAAGGGAGCTGGTCCCCCGTGTGCTGCCCAAGTTCCCAGGTGCACAGGGCCCCAACACACGGCTGTCGGCAGCGAGGGTGCCGCAGGTCCAAACAACTCCTCCTGTAGCCGGCAGATCTCAGCACTGTCCTGAGGGACCAGTCACGGACCCCCACCACGGACTCCTGGTGTCTCGCAGTTCCAGCTCCAACCCGACACGGGCAGCGCCCTGCAGGGCACCCCGGCTGGCAGACGCAGAGCAGCCACAGTGGACGAAGCCCCCTCTGCATCACCCATCACGGCAATTAACCCCCGCACAGAAGGAATGGAATCAACTGTGGTGTTCTTCTTAGACGCTTCTAGGGATTTTGCAACTTTGCTTTGATGAGGAAAAGGCAATTTCCTTAAAAATAATGGATTACATGTCAGTATCTCTTTAAGGCAACTTTAAAGAGACCCATAAACTCCTACAGAGAAATCAGTTGATGGAATAGTTGATGGAAGCTCAATTTGAGAAATTTTCTCATGGCAAGGAAAGACTCTCCTGCCTCTCCCCTTGATATTTAATATATATATATATATATGTATATGCACAGTAACGTGCATATTTTTTGCCAGTGAGAAAATATCTGCAATGCTTTATTTTTAGCAACCTTTATCTGATCCAGCACGATGCTTTTGAAAAGCATCACAAAACTGGAAAGACAACAGTGAACAAACAATAAAACTCAACCCATTTTGAAATGAATTAAAATGTACAAAGTTGACTGGAGCAGAGGCAGCGTCGGCCAAAAGCGTATCAGAGTTTAAAAAGAAAAAACCCCACACCTCTGAACACTCCCGCATAAGTGAAAAAAACCCACAAACCCAAGACCTATTAAAGTAACTTTAAGCAAACTTAAGCAGCCATTACCCCTGGGAGAAGACTTAACCGTCACTGCCAGAGAAGAAAAGTCTGACGGTTGGGGGCTACGACATGGTACTTATAATCCCCAGGCAGCATGTTTGGCTGGGGCCCGCTGCAGGGACAGAGCTGCAGTTTTCAAGAAGACTCAAAGGTCATGAAGTTTAACAGATGTGAATTAAGAGTATTTAACCAAGCAGAGACATGCACTTTTGGTATTTAAAGCAGATGCTAAGAAGCACAAGAATCACCCAGGTGTTAGCACACACTGCCTCTTTTTACCAAGGGTCGGGCATCCAGTGCTGCACTCTGGCCATGTCTCTCTCCTCTGAGCAGCCGAACTGCTTCGCAACTTCTCGAACAATAAATCCTGTACCTTCTTCCAAGTGCGTGCCCTTTTGTGTCTACCTCAACCCCACGTACTCTTATGGCTATGTAAGAGGCAAGGTGCTTCACACACTGAGTGGGAATAAAAATGTGCAGTGACTAAAGCAAAAGATAAGTCTGTAAATCGTATTCCTCAGTAACACGTATACTACAAAACTGCTAAAATGCACAGGCACATGTTAAAACACATACTGTGCTTTCTGTAAGTACGCATAATTTTCTGTCTGTTTTTTGTCTCATGCTATAAACGCTGCTTCCTTTAGTCTTGACCACTGCTAGCAATGTTAATTCACAAAACTCAGTGGCTCATGATTTTCAAAGCTTAGCACAACATTTGCAGAACAAAGTAGGTTTTTCTCTCTTTTTGGTGGGTACAAGTATGGGGACCACAGGAACAGTTAAATTCATGGCATGGTTGGTCTACCACACAGTCGGGGGAATTCTTTAAATAGAGCCTGTCACTCTCTTTGCCCATCAATGGGATTTCCTTCTCAAACTGCTGATTCGTTCAGGTACACAACAGAGGAAATTTCAGTTAACCTTTGTTTCACCCCGGGGAAAAATCTGTCTGAAAAGTATAAAATGAATAGATTAAAAAAAAAAAAAAAGAAAAAAAGAAAGAAAAGCTGCAGGGTTATTCTTCCTAGTGTTCACAGCAGTCAAAGTTAAACAGAGAAAAGAAGGCAAACATGAACATTTTATTCCCACCAGAGAATAAGGTATAATATATGATGTAGAAATTCCATTGTCTATACTGTGATTTCTAATTTAGAGAAGGAAAAACTGAACACAAATCTATTGTTCTCATCGGGTGCATCAAGAATTCACTTTTTGACTATTTCCTATATGACCGAAAAAAGAATAATAGTTTACTCTGAAGAAAAAGCCTTTTTAGCTATTTGATTAAGTTGTCTTAAACACCTTTTAGATTCCAGCAATCCTTGGTGAAGAGAAAATAATAAATGCTAACTCAGAATCACATGTGAAAAAATGCACAGAGAGATAAAATCAAAAGTACAGTCATAAAATAAAGGGATGTTTCAGGATAGATTACTGCCAAAAACGGCCTTAGACTATTCTAAATTATTAATAAAAAACCCCCATGTTTTGAGATACAATTATAATTTCAAAGTAGGAATAGTAATTTTCATTTTCTAGTGTCATTAATCTGACAACACGCTTGTAGTAGTCGCTCCGGTATCAAACTGAATGTTGCTGTAAACCTCTCCCCCGGCCAGCCTTCGCAGGTCCGACTGCCGGCAGAGCTTGGCCGGTACGGTCAAGGTCCCAGCATGGAAGACTGGAAGGTCTGCGTGCATCGAGCTCCAGTGGAAGTGATATTCTCAAATTTCTTACGGGATCAACAGAATGCCAAAAATTGATTCTGATGACTTCAACATCACTGAAACTATTTCTATACTTAAGTGATCGTTACTGCACAGTAGACTTTGTCAGTGGTGATACAGAACTTCATTGAAGGAGATCGTAAGGGAAGCCCGAGGCTTTGGCAGCTGTATAACCACACAGAATCTTCACCTCTTAATCAGACCTTGAAGAGCGGAATCTATTGTAGTTACCAATATTAACTATTAGAGTCCAGAAGCCCAACCAATACATACTTTGTTTTGACGATTTGTACAGACTCCTTCATACAGTCAGGTAAAATCGTCCTCAATTAACGGCTAAGGCTGGAGCCTGAAGAGTACTGTTGCTTCACTTCTCAAGTGTCATTTAAGAGAAAATCTACAGTTGCATCTTGGGAATCTATTTTGGCAACGTATTGCATCTTTTTCTACCAATGCAGAATGAAGGAGATATAAATATAAAAGAGGAAATAAAGTCCACGGAGCCATGTTCTACTGAGGCTTGTGGTGTGTGATCTGGCGAAGTCACTAGGCCTGAAAGAAGCCATGTAAGAGATGTGCCATTATGCTAAGGCCATTATGCCTTTCCCCACATCGGAGAGGAATCCAGGTTTAAAACCTCCAGATTTTAATGCTTCAACTGAATCACAAACCTAAACCCATCAACCTTCAGCTGTATCCTACAA
This sequence comes from Pluvialis apricaria, assembly GCA_017639485.1. Classification (NCBI taxonomy): domain Eukaryota; kingdom Metazoa; phylum Chordata; class Aves; order Charadriiformes; family Charadriidae; genus Pluvialis; species Pluvialis apricaria. The sequence goes on along the minus strand of CM030044.1, from coordinate 87,217,919 downwards.
AAATAGCTTTCTTGATGCTGCCATTAGGATGAAGTATGGAACTGAGAATACTGCTGAATATCTGAAACTTGTAAAGCTTAATCGGGGGGCTCTTACTTGCCTCTACTTTTGCCATGAAATTCCAAAAATCTTTAACCCAGAAAAAAAAAAATCACATTTCAACTGTCAGCTAACTGTCAGCCTTTGGGTATGGGCTACAATTTTGGTTCACCTTTCTTTCATGCTGATAACCTGGCCCATTGGGCAAAGGTAAGCTAAATCATTCCAGTTTGGAGAATTCCTTCCCACCTCCAAGGTCAGACCAGAACAGGTCTTGGAACACAGGAAGAACCACTATGGGGTGTCCGGGATGAGGCAGACCCAGGGCGGTCAAGCTGGAACAGCTCTGAAGGTGGCAGTTCTCACTGCTTTCACGTTCTTCTGGGAGAATTCAAATGAACTCTGCAGTAACTAAACTATCTCCAGAGAACAAAAAATAACAACAACTAGACATTGTGGCTTGATTCTTCTGCTGTCCTTAAGAGAAGCAATTTATAAATTAACAGTATCAGACTGAGACTATGGCTACAGCTTTCCAAGTTTTCCAAGTATTACACATCACACGGTAGCTTCACAGGTATGAAGGAGGAAAACTCTCAACACTTCTAAAGACACAGCTGGAAATGTGAACGCCCTTGTACTAAGGTGTAACGCTACCAACAAGGTTTTACAGGTATCAAAGTTATCACTGAGCTCAAACATGATCAAGAGCTGTCTAAAACAACACCAGAACAGAATGTGAGAGGCGTTTACACTTTCATTACCTGAAAGCAGTCCCAAAAAGCCTGATCAAAACCAGGATGCAGGAGATTGCATTACTGAGCAGAACTGAAGTCTGAGCTAAAGCTGATAGGGAGACCTGGAACAGGTGAAATCCTGTTGGATATGTCCCTAGTTCCTCTTTGCGATCTTCCTGAGGATTACAGCAAAGACAGAATAGGAAACACATGCAGGAGGCTCCTGAAAAATATCTATACTGAAAGGAGTAATTCTACAGTTCAGGAACGGAAATTAACATCGCTCCATGGACTTCCCATAGACCAAAAGGTCTATCCGAGGAAACCTCCCCATTTGCCAGGCATGAGGAGTACAAACAGCACCCTGGGAACTACAGTGCCCTTCCACATTCAATCTTCTTCAAACTTGCGCTTGCTGGGAAACAAAGACACAGGAAGTGATCCAATAAGGCGGCACTCTCAACAGTAAGTGGTAACAGCGCGCTGACGCAGCTGAAGGTGTGTAACAGCACGTAGTTATGAGAAGAAAACTCAGGTGGTAACACTCTGCTCTAATGTTGGTCTTCCTGGGCTTTTATGACCTTATTACCACACAGGCAGATTCTTTATTCCGTACCTGAAGGCAGCACCACAAACACCTCTGACCACAGAAAGAGGCCAAAAGATCTCAACACCTTCTTGGTTTGTGAGTGTGCATCAAGACGGTGTGGTGGCTCTTCTGAGAGTCATGGAAGATCATAGTTTGCCCTGGCAAAGACAATACACTGCTCTCAACCAGCCATGAAGCCCTGTAGACACTTCGAACATAAAAGGACCAAACAGCATTAACGTGCTGTGGAGGTGTTGATAATCATACTTCTTGAGAATGACCTTATATTGGGCTCTGAGGGGCGCAGATTGAACTGCAGCGAAGAATTCAAAAGAACACACTGTCCTTTTCCATTTCAGTCCTCATTTTTTGGCAAACTTTGATCCACACGACAAAGACATCCTTTTCTTGGGAACAGAAAACAACTAAGATGGATGACTTCGCAACATCATTTTTCTGCTTGCAATAGGAAACATAGAGTTTTCCAGAAAATACATAATTTCCATACCAAGGGGCACAATTGTAAGGTGATGAAAAATGAAGTGGCCTTGCTAAAGAACTACTAATTCTCACTGCGCAGAACAGTTTTGTCCCTGCAACAAGGACCACCGCAGAAAAAATGTCACTGTCTTTCCTCGTTTTCCCAAAGAAAATAGAAAGTGGGGAAGAGGAAATGTGGTCTCTAGTCATAATCAGCAAATAAAAATTCCCAACGAGATAATTCAATTTTTGCTTATTTAAAAATGATTCAGTGGTACAAGGGAAAAAAAAAAAAAGAATTTGAAGCCCCTGATTTGATCTCTGTTTCCCATGTACACCAGCACAGTGGTCTCAACAGCGGGTGCATGCACCCCGTCGGGTGTGGAAGACATTCCGCTGCACAGTGGGAAGAAAATGTTTTTTTGTGTCACTAATAAATGAGATAAAATATATTTTTAAAATAGTGTTTACTTAATATTTTTCTAATATTTTTTTCTGTATGGTTTATAATGTACATAATATATTAGTACAGTACTACATGCATATAATTTATAAATAAATAAACATATGTTGGGGGGGTGTGCTCAATTATTTTTTACAGATAGGGTTGTGTGATCAAAAACGTTTGGAAACCGCTGCACTAGAGCATGGCTTTTACAAGTGGCCAAAGACTTACCAATGAAACACAGTGAAGTCAATTTTCTCTACAAAAGCCTGTGATGTATAGAAAAATCGGGAGTCCTCACACTGCGTTTTTTCCAGACCCGTAGATCCCACATTTAAAAGATCGTGTACGTTTAGTACACATACTATCCTTCATTCTTCCAGAAGAAAAGCTGGAGTCCTTTGACTCTGGAGGAGGATGCAGTGTAACCGCAATTGACACTTATACGGCTGGGTCAAAAGCACCTCACACAATACTAAAGAGGCATTTATTTACACTTTGAGTATTTGTCTCTGTGGTTTTGGTTTCTTCTCCCCCCCCGCCCCCAACAGATACCACAGCAATAGGAAAAACCTCCTCACTTCCATCAGAACCAACGCATATCTCAATTATGCTACAGCTTTCTTCCAGATCCTCTAAATTTAAGTTCTCTAACACGATGAGTTTTTCAAATGCTTGACGTCCTCGATACCTGCGCCCCTTCCCACATCGTGCAAGGGAAGTGTATTAGAGGCGATGTGCTCAGCAGCCTCAAGCCCCGCGGCGCAGAGCACACGCAGAACGACTCTGCTCTGACCCGCGGCCCCTCAGCCCACCCTTTCGGCAGGGCTTCAGCAGGCTGCCTGCACCGGCCAGCACAGCTCTGGTAGCTGAACTGTCACCCATGCACAGCACTTCCTCCCCGCACACTCAGCAGTTGCCCAGTACAAGCAGGAGGGGCTGCTCCGCGTTTTTCAGCCAGGAAGGTAAAACGTCTTGTGTTAGACCAGCTCCGGATCGTTGGAGTCCGAAGGGCAGACACCAAATTTGCTTAAGAGCCCAAGGACCAGCTAAAGAATTTTACTGGGATTTCCTCCAACAGACTGAGACCAAAAAGAAAGAGATCTGGTTCTGAACTCATGCATCGCTGGTAACGCTGTGGATGTGTGTCAGAGGAAAAGTCAGCCCTGTTTCGCTGAACTGCAATTAGACAATAGCAATACTTACGCTCTGAATGCACTACTAACCAAGTTTCAATAACCAACAAGCATTAAACTAGAACCATAGTGCTTTTAGGCATAGATAATGTATCCTGTGCTCTACTTTCTACTTAGAGAGAATTAAGTTACAAATATAGTTTGTGCTGGATGTGGTTACTGCCCTAATAACCATACTGCAACCAATCTGTACTCAAATTCAGAAGTCCTGTTCTATTAAAAATCATTGAAAAAAATTGCAAGTTGCCCAGTCGGATAAATAACAGAGAGTGAATAAACATGAGATCAAGGAAGAAGTGGCCGAATGGTTAAGCACCGTATTAACTCTGGTGGATGCTGCTCAAGTATTTTCACACCCTGTGTTGATGTGCTGAAGGTATAATACAGTTACATGGGGACAAGGAGAGCTCTCAAGTCCGTATTTGATTTTAAGCATTTAAATTCTTAACAAGCCTTTGCTGAAAGTGAATCAGACAACACAAGTACTGAATGGTTAAGGTGCACATATTTATTTTAAAAATAGTGCTGTAAGAAATTTAATAGCACTTTTTTGTCACATTAATAGAACTGGAAGGTGTATTATACACCAACTCCTCCTACTTGAATTTAGAGCACTGCAACTCTCAACTTTTTGCTCTTCCTGTAGGAAACTTATGCACTTCACATGTATAACTTTTTATAATTTAATTTATAATGTTTTGTTTGAGTAAAGCATTTTTTTGTTTCAATGTTGAAAATGTTGAAACCCTAATATTCTTTAAAATACGCAGTTATTTAATTCAGCTCAATAATGTCATGTGTGGGACCGAAACATTTGTATTAATCTGAGAAAGCTAAAACATGTTTGAAGTTGGGATTTAAGTCATTCTTTTCTGATAAAGAATGAATAATCTAACCAGTTTAGCCAACATACCTCAGGTGAAAGTCCCTTACACCAGTCAATGTGGTAGAGTTACAATTCTACTGTGCATACTTTCTGAATATACTTTCCATATTGCAAGTCAGGGTAATAATTTCTGAAATCTTTGACTCAGGGTTTCCCCTTCGTCTGCACAAGAGCAAGGGATGTCTGAATCGATGATTAAAGGGCTGGTTGCAAAGCAGAATCTGCTGCTACCAAGCAACACTCAAAAAAACCCAGCTAGTCTTATTGCTGAAAAAAATTATCAATGCCTCATTTAAAATGTGCAACCAACCAAATTTCCGGAGCAGTGTGGTAGCTCGTCACTCCTTTAAAAACAAATAATACAGACACTCTCTCTAACTCCCATCTTCTTTCACCAGGCTGTAAGCACAGAGGAAGGAGACAAGAAAGACAACAAAATGTCACATCAGATGCTCTGAACCCTTCACCTGGGCACAGACTTTGCACCGGGAAGTCGAGCCACCACAGATCTTGCAAAGATCAATCCCATTTCTAAAAGTCTTGAGGAGCTGGGGAGTGGAAACACAAGACAAGCACTGCAAGAGATACTCATGAATGGAGATGGCAGCATTTAAGACGCAACTTTAGAAAAGGCCAACTAGACTTCAGAGGAGAAGACAGACGATGACTCATGTCTACCCCTCCCATCTTCGGCTGGTCGTGGAGCGTGGACAGGACCAGCATGTGCGGGGCACTGCACCAGTGGCCGTTCTGGTGTTTGCAGAGGCTCTCCAAAGACACACAGCAGTTCTGTCTTACTTGTCCTATCTTCACAGTGGAGTAACATCCACACCAGGCAGGTTTCATATGGTGCGGGTTTATCAGACATTGTACTACCAAAAGCCCTTAGCATAGAAGGGGTTTGTTGGCAGCACCATTGGTTTTGGTACTGGATCAGGCCCCAGATGTCTTCACTTGAGCGTAAAAGAAACTAGGGCTGGTGAAGGTGTTTTTGCTGGAACAACAGCCCACAGCAGAGACTGCATCGGTGAGGAACTGCATTCCAGCACACCACTAACAGAAAGGCACTGGCACAAGTGTGTCATACAGTCCCACACACGACGAGCGCGTGACTGGGCACTAAAGCCATTTCATGCAGGCACCTCGTTCTGTTCTGATGGCCGCAAACTGCCACAAAGTTTGCCTTCGATGGTGAGTGCATGTGGTTTAGAAAAAATGCGCCAAATCTACCTCATCAATTAAAAACCAGGCTTACCATAGTCTTCCCATATACCGAACTCCTAGAATGAACACAAGTCTAGAGGCAGGAAACTACAAAAAATGTTACCGCTGCTGTGTGGCAGTTAGGACCTCTGCTAAGAACAATCTCAAATAATTTTATTTCAAGTCCTTGACGTATTAGCAATAAAGGGATGCCAGGATGCCAGGAGCTTGCCCCTCCTTTTACTGTCAGTCAGCGATTCAGTAGATCCAGTATGACTGAATTCAGACATGTATTTTGTATCTACTGCACAAGTTTGAACATCTTATATTACTTTTCAAAAAAATTTGAATACAGTATATTTGAAATGCATTATTTGTACATTTGTTTAATTTTACTCCTGTGTTCGTATGAGATCAATAGCTCAATGATGCAATAGGAAAAATGTGATCGCATTATCATTTTTTTTAACAGAAGTGTAAAGGGAAGTATAAGGGAAAGATAATCTTCAATTTGTTACCCAGTAAGACTCTTCAAATGATTTTAAAAAATGAAAACGCAATATGAAAGTGGAAAGCCAGCTACTCAACATAAATGCATCCAAGTAAACAAACTATTTAAACAAAACAGATTACATCACTCACTAGCAACATTCAAAGAAAATGCGTGGGCCAACTACTTACTATTAATCTGAGAAGGGAATGCACAATGAGCCTCCCTCTCTCGGAAACATAAAGAATGACAAATTAACTGGCTGCTTGAAAAGAACATATCTAAGGAGTTGTAGAAACACTCGTTTCCTTTTTTGCCATTGTCTCTGATGACATGCTCTTTGAATTACATACCTGCCTCCAGCCTTCATTATTTCTGTTTCATTATAATGACGATTATACTTTGACTTCCAAGACTGCTCGCCATTATAAAATCCTGTAAAACCTTCCCTTCCATTGCAATCTTGCAGTGCCATAATGAAAACAACACACTTCCACACTTGTTTTTACCCATAACACCACCCCCTGCCACCACACAAAAAACCAAATAGTGTAGAGCAAGGAGGGCCCAAGAAGTCCACAGCAGATGCCTCCACTGTTATTGGCTTCAAAGGGAATGCTTAGACCGCAATACCTCGGTGACCTGCAGCAATAAACAAACAACCGGAAAATATGAGTTGCTTAATCATAGACAATATGTGCACTGTTGAAGATGTACAAAATTGCTGAAATATCCAAAATGGCTTGTTACTCAAACCTCCCATGATTTTAAGAAGTGCACACAAAACTTTCATTTGAATTCCCCTTAATTTTGAGTTGTTCAGTAACTTGCGGGAGGGCTCCCTGCACAACTGAGGTTGCATAAACGTCAGTGCTATGACACTTCCATGTTACGCTGCAGAGAACTGTGCTCTCATGATGACTAACTCTGAGAAAACACAAATAATGAAGCACAGGATGGACCGTGACCCGCTGTTTCTGCCCCTGTCATTTCTCTGGCAAAACAGACGACCCCCAGCGCCAGCACTATCCGCCAGCAGAAGATGCTCTGCACCCAACGCTGGGCTCACAGCTGGCTTTGCACCCAACGCCAGGGGTCACAGCTGGCTCTGCACCCAATGCCGGGCACACAGCTGGCTCTGCACCAACACCAGGCACACAACTGGCTCTGCGCCGAAGAGCTGGTTCTGCACCTGCTCCTTCCAGACCCGGCCCAGGGTACCATGTCCTGCCCCGGCGGCACCAGGACGGACCCCCCCATTGCGGAGCCACCATGCCAGCTGTGGCACACCTTCGCTCTCCCAGCCACGCCAGCAGAGCGCAGCTCCAGCCGAGGGCAGGGCCCAGCAGCCCCGCGGCGCAAGCACCCAGGGATGCCCTCTGCTCGGTCACAGCCTGCTGCCGGCATGCGTGGGTGCACGGCTGCTTGGTCAGCAGTTCGTTTTCTGTGCTGACCTCCTTGCGCTTTTGCTCAAGGTTCTCACTCGTATTTGCACTTTCAAATGGTGTTTCCCGTGAGACTTAAGGTACAGTTATCATCTCGAGCACCTATGGCTTCAACAAAAAAATCAGTAGGGTTCCTGTTTTTAAAAAAAAAAAGCAGCATTGGACTATTTTGTCAGGAACACATTTTACCTGCTGCGATATACTATATGTTTAGACCAAAGAAGGTACTGTAGCAATCCCCCTGGGTTATTTTGGGCACAGTTTCCAAAGCTTTTGCACATGCCTGTGGGCTTCATTCGTGCTGAATAATGTAACCTCCTTTTTTTCTTTTTTTTTTTTTAAACTCAGCTATTCTTGCACTCAAGACAAATTTTTAAAAATTAAGTTTCTGTAAACACAGTGTTATCTTAATAAGTTCAAATATTATTAGACTATTTCCCAGGGGAAGAAAAGCAATATGTTCTAAAGCAAGTGGCTGTACGTTTTGTAGAAGGTGGCTATTCAGAAATTAAGAAATGCAAATGATTCTACAGTTTATGTGCCTCAAAGTAAAAATAATGATATTAAATTTTAAAAAGGTAGCATAAGATATTGCTGCTTACGCAGGAGCATGGGGATGCCAAGGGACCCAGAGCGATCCTCGGTCTAAGGTTTTCAATGGCACAGACTAGTGATCACAGGATGCTGGTGATACTCCTCAGTTACCCCTGGCAACCCTCCTCAACTGTAACGATGCTGCCCTACAATAGCTTTCACTGGGCAGCTTTCTCTTCACTTAGCTGAATGCTTTGGGACCATCTGCGTCGGAAAGCATAAAAGGCGAGCCTGCCTGTGGGCCCGTCACTCTGAACACCACCTCGCTGACCCCGATTAAATACAACTTTCAATCCCTTTTGTCCTCCCTGTTGACTTCTCCTATTAAGGGAGCCCTTTGACAAAGAAAGCGGAAGAGTGGACTAAGTGCCCCCAAGAAAGGTGATGTCTGATACTGCTCAACACAAGGATTAGCAAGCCAATACATAACAAAAGCAAGTTTGGGGGAGGGGTAAAGAGGAAAAGAAAAAAAATGGTTTTAGCCAGGTCTTTGACTAATTCAGTAGGTACACAGTTCAACAAATAGCTATACAAGAGGCCTGCTCGGAAAGAAACAACTACTGGAGAACAATAATTTGAGGAGATACCTTTCAGCATCACGACACAAGGCCATGACATTGACAAGAATGGTGGATATATCGTTTGCTACCTATGGTTTTTTAAGCTGAATTTTGTGGGGAGGAAAGGCACCAAGAATACTCGAGAAGTTACTTTAAAGACGGACTGCTTCCTACAGAGAAGGGTTTTGTAAAGTGTCTCAACTTCAGTCACTCGAGCTAACTTTAAAAGCAGTAGGCGGTAAAAACATGAATGACAAGAACAACATTGGCTAGAGAAAACCTGAATTATTTGCCACACAAGAAGTGATTGTTTCCAAAGGCATATATGAAAAAACTATCTGCTTTTTTGGAATGTGCAGAGCGTCTTTGTCAAAAGGAATAAACAGTTCCAACTTGCTAAATTTTTGGCTCATAAAGACTTGCAGCAGCAAAGGGGTATCCTAACGTAACATGGCCTCTGAGCCAGGAACGGATGGTTGGCACCATGGAGTGTCCAAGCGGCTCCACGAACACGGAGGCACTGGGGGCAGGAGCAGGGGGAAGAGCAGCGTGACAACTACTCCCCACCACCTGTGCCGACCTCGGCAGAAGAGACCAGCCGCCGGGCCAGCACTCTCACCAACACAGATGAACAGTGGGGAGAGCAGGAAACTGGCTGTGCCCCTCCTGGGAGACAGAAAATAACGCTACTCCGGGAGCATTTGCCCAAGGTACCAGGCAGTAATTATTACATGATTATCACAACGGAAAAGTCCAGAAGCGCCTCAGTGCAGAAGATGTCTCCACTGAAGAACCTGAAGCCAAACAGAAGGGACTTCTGTAGAGTGAAGTAGCAGAATGGATGATCGGGGATTTTATTTCCAGAAAAAAAGATACAGAAACAGTAGAAGTGAACAGAAAAGAGAAACAATAGTTGGAAACCTATACACAAACCAAACCTTAAAAGAACCCCAGTGAGTTCTGGGAGCAGACCTTATTTCTAACCCCAAAATTGGTAGTAATTAGCCTAGGGAAGCAATCAGACCAGATTGGCCCCATGAAAATGTGAAAATACGGCAAATCTACCCGCTAGCATATTATGAAGGATTACAGCACAAGTGCTTGCTGGCATAGTTTTTTTCACACTACAGCTTAACAACACTTTTCCTTTCTTTACAACAGCTCTGCCTCCCAAAGCTCTGAAATTATATCCATGACCCTTCCAGCTGAAGACCAGAAAAGACTTCTTCCAGAGCATGTGAGGAACACTTAATCTAGTGGTGTTTGTACAAAGCATCGCGGTATAAACCCTCTCCTTCTCAGTCCTCTCGGTGGGGCAAATCATTGCAAGAAGCAAATCTTTTCAGGGATTGAAAGCAAATTGGGCACATCATCAAAGCTGTGTTCACTTCCCAGATGTCAGGAAAGTCTGATTTTGCTATTTAGAACAACAAAAACTATTGGCAAAGTTACTCTCTATGTAAGTCCTCTAAGTGTCCTCACTGAAGCCTGATCTGCAGAGGCATCAGCACTGCTGCCCCTACCCGATGCCCCTTATCTTGCCTGCTCCCATCCATTCCAATCAGGTGGTCGTACCTTATCTTGTTAAACCAGCAGCTGACCTCCAGGTTTCACTATGTCACCAAAACGTTCTTATACTGCCTTTAACACTCTCTGTCTGAACGGCATTCTAGTGCACCAATGACCGTTACAAACATAAGGTGGTCCTGACCCTGAGAACCGGTTCCGCATTGCAACAGGCAGAAATGGGATGAAAGCACATGGAATGAGCAAAAGTTTCCAGCTGCCTTAGAACATCAACAGAAGGAGATACAGAATCAGCAGGTTTTAAGATGAAATCATGAGAGGAGACATGCGGCTGGGGCTGGTCCAGGCTACAGAACAACAGGGCTCCCATCAGAGGAAGCTTCTTGCCCCTCTGGATGGAAAGACAGCTCTGGCAGGGGGTTGGACTAGATGATCTCCAGAGGTCCCTTCCAACCCTGACCATTCTGTGATTCTGTGATTCATTCAGAATATGCTCACTGTACCATTATAGCATGGCATTCCCTCTTTTAAATAACACGTTAAAATTCTGCTTGCGTCAGTGTAAAAACTCCCGCACACAGCAGGGCCAGAGTTTCACCAACATCAGCAGCGCACCGTTCTCCAGTGAAGCTTTCCCTTTCCAAACCGCGTGCCTGGCTACTCCGACGTCCTCAAAAATACTCCCCGCAGCACCTCGTTTTGACTCCCAAATTGCACAGCAAAGCACGAGGTAAAGCACAGTCGGCATCTCCTAAATCTTAACTGCATGAGACCCAAAGGAACAGGCGACTGCACCAACCACCAACCAGTGGCAAAGTTTGTGTCCCCAGAGACCGTGTCCAGACCCCACTCCCGGTTTCGCATGGGTTTCGCATGGGTCGCAGCACCGCTCAGGCACAGCTCTTGCAGCAATTGGTTTTTACTGACAGCTTTATTAACATTAACTACGTGCCTTTTACATTTTCTATTGAAATTTAATGTTTTATTTGGCACAGTCAATTTAGACTACGGATGCATTTCCTTCTTCCTCTTTTTGTCTTTTTTGAAAGGAGGGCAAAGAACATCAGTAAAGTCCCCAAATGGGTGCCACTGAAAATTAGTATTTCTCTATGCACTCAAGAAAGTAATAGATGGGAACCTGTTTCTAATAGTTTTACTTTCTGTGTTATCTGGAGAAAAACAGATTCATACATACAAAGTGGACTGTTTCAGAAGATAGTGCTGTGTAAAATGAAAGACTGTTCCAAACTAAAAAGTGATTATTTCAGATGAAATGAGAAGCTCCAATGTCAACCCTACTGCCTGAATCAGCAAAAAATCAAAGCTTTGCATAGAATAGGAAATTGGAGATTTTCCTTAAATTTACATTTCTTTTTGCTGAGCACATTTTTGCTTCAACGTGAAAGAACTTCTTAGAGACACTCCTAGTTTCAGACATTGCTTTTTGCTACCATGCTGTAAAATGCTGCTGCCTGGGACTGGAATTCCATTAGTACAATTGGGAGAATTTATGTATTAATGCTAGATATGAGCCACAACAGCCTTGGAAGCCAGCTGTTTTTAAGACTTACGTCTATGGATAACAACACCTAAATGAAATTTTATTTAAAAAAAAAATACAATCTCCTCAGCCATCTTGACAATTGTCCAACAGAAAACCCAAAGCCATGTAACATAAAAAATATAAATTATAGTTCCTGAAGGCAGAATGCGCCAGAAATGTAGGCAAAATATCAACATAAGAAACTCTGGTATTCTATGCACTTCTCCAATAAAGTCAGGAAAAACTAACTCTAGGAATTTCTCCATAAAGCATCGTACAATTTATTAAAACCTAAGTGATACATATGTTTTGTACTCCATGTATGTAGTATCATAATCAAATAATTAAAAAACGTAGTTTTGATATTAGAATCTACCTAGAAAAGGCTCCTTCTCAAGACTACCCTTGTGATTCCAAGCCTCAAAAAACTTAAATGGAAAAAAAAGTTAAAAAAACTTTCCCAACTAGTCAGAAAATAGCTTTCCTTTATTCCTTACGTGCCATATTTTGCCCCGCGCAAATATTACTGAAGAAATGCTGAGTATCCTCCCTCATATCAGTGCGATCATACAGTCCCTTCTCTAACAACGTGCAGACCTACCGATAGAAACTTTCAGCGAAAATAGGAAACTAAGGGCAGCATAAGAAGCAGCAATATGATTATTCTCTGCAGGGTGAGATGATAAAATGATATGTAGCTACTGTACGCACACTGACAATTCCCCAAGACAGACCGGACTTTGTAAGCTGTCTGGTTGTTAAAAAATGAAGCATCCTCAGTGGGCACTATGACCCTAACGTTTTGAAAATAAACCCTTTTCTTATACCAATTGTTTTTTCCAGTGACCGTTCCTGAAGTATCTGCTGAACTTCTGAAAGAAACACAGAAGTACAAGAGAAGTTACCGTTGGGGCTAAACCTAAAAATATCAGGATTATGCAGAGAAGCAAAATCTTCTCTTGCAAAGAAACCTCACCATTTGCAATGGGACCCCAAACCCTGGTTCTCAGCCTGGGCTGACTGTACCTGTGGCTGTTGCCTCTCACAATACACACAGCCTGAAGAGCATCGCAGGACGAGATGCTGAGCACGCTGGCTGCGCAGCTGGGGGCATGAGCATGCTCTCATGGACCTCTGCCCCTGCAAAGGTCTGGCAGAAGGACCATCCTGGCAGACGCCGAGATCAGGCTCTTCCAGGACTGAGCTCACCAGGCGCTAGCGGAGTTCCAAACCACTTGAAATTGCTTTGGCATGTGAGCCGCTGCTCCCTTGCATAAGCAAACTCTGGTAATCCTTCAGGACAGAGAATACGCTCACATTACACTTTCTTGAATAGATTAATAATTTACAGAAAATACTGTTGTATGAACTGCTGATTCATCCGCAACAACAAATACCCACAATAGAATCTTAAACTACGGGCAGGAAACCTGGCTTAATCAAGATCTCTTAACAACTCCAGGAATAGTTGTTTTAAAACTCAATCAAAATAAAACTGCTCCGCATTTGCTTCTTTACTTTGGCACTATGTATTAACTGTGTATGATGATCTCTCCTTGTGTTTTTGTCTCTCTTGCTGGTAACCAGGTATTTTAATTTTGTTCTGCCTAGTAGAAATGCAAAAGACTAGACTGTCAGTCACCAACGTCTGCAAATTAGACGGACAACTGGGAAAAAAGGAAAGGCACAGGCAAAGCACAAAGATGTCACTGTAAAAGATGAGGACAAAGAACATGCACAAAGTTTTCAGAACTACGAAAAATAAAGTAAAACCACCAGCGATGCTGAAAGTGTTTTTTCTGATCATTGCCATCAACAGTACTGCACTTTACTCATAAGTGACCTAACTAGGGCTTAAACTCTAATTATTCTGTGCTTAACCCCATATGCAAGCCAATTTGCTCCATCGTGCATAATATTGAAACAAATAATGTTAAGCACAACAAACATAAGTTGCCTTCAAGACATTTTTTCTTAAGACTGTACATCCACCATCTTTTCAGAATTCACATATAGACATTTGTGCCAATAATTTGTATCTAAAACCAAAAAGTAACAAAAACGCCTTTCAGATTACTATTTTTAAAGTATTTCATGAAATAGAATGGTTTGATGGCATTTTCATGTTTGGAGAGGTCATTTAAGTACAGATTTCATGTGACAACAAACAAGCAGAGCAGACAAAGCCAAGGACAATCCCGCCTGCGTTTTCTCAGTTTCCTCTTTTTCTTCAGAGAAACTCTGGTCGGTCCCTGCTGCCGTTATCAGGCAGATAATGCCACCAGATGCCCTCGGGAGCTGTGACCAGCCAGGTCTGGGCGCACAGGGGCTCTGCGGGACGGGGACGAGGCACAGCAACCGTGCTGGCACCACTGGGGTCAGCGGGACCTGGCAGGCGGCTGTGGGCACCCCTGCAGCAGCTGCACCGGCAGCCAAAGGAGGCAGAGGAGGGTGGCGAGGAGCACCATGGAGGGGCTTCCAGAACCTCCTGCGGGAGGCGGGGGCACGAGGGAGAAGGCAGGCAGTAAAAGCAGGCGCAAGGGCGGGGAGGCAAGTGGGGTGCAGAGCGCTGCCCGCCAGCCGTCCTGAACATGCCGGGTCTCCGCAGACACAACCCCAACCCCAGCACTGACCCTTACCCGGGGCGCTGGCAACGTGTGGCCGGGAGAGGACTCTGGGCTGGCGGCGGCAGGGATGCCAACCTCCGGAAGGCGCAGAGGGCACAGCGGCTTCTGCCCAAATGGTGCCAGGGGAGGTGCAGCGAAACTGAGGGGCGCCAGGCCAAGGCCAGAAGTGGGTGCAGACAGAGCTCACCCACCATCAGCTGGGACAGAGCTGTGGGCACATGGGAGAACACGGGTGTGCACGGGAGCACACGGGAGCGCACGGGAGCAGCATGGGAGCATACGGGAGCACATGGGAGCATACAGGAGTGTACAGGAGCACATGGGAGCATACGGGAGTGCACAGGAGCATACAGGAACACACGGGAGCGCACGGGAGCACACGGGAGCACACAACAGCACACGGGAGCACACAGGAGCGTGGTTCCTGGTCCCTGCTGCCCACATGGGTCTCTGGGGTCCAGGAGCCGGGCAGCGCCACAGCCACCACCCTCTGTGTGGCCTGGACGTCCCTGAGTGCACACAGCTGGGGAGGGCAACACCATCCGGATGCTCACGAGGGAAAGAGCGAGCGCTGCAACTGCTCTGGCTGTACAAACACCACTGCTCTGAGGAGTCGGCTCAAAGCCCTGCCCTCAAAGCAGGGCCGCTAGGATGGGGAGCGGGTGGCTGCACGCCCACGTGTCGAAGCAGCCGGCAGCCACGTGCTCCAGTGCTCATGGCGGCCCTCGAGGCCTTCAGCAGGCAGCCCAGTAAAGTTTCCCTCCTTTCACATTACTTCCCTTATCGATTTAGTGGCATGGGGCAGACTCTGGTGGAGAAGCAAAGCGACGCCAGCAGCTCTGCGGTGGCTCCGCGGCTGCCTCTGGAAGGGCCTGACAGGAAAGTGCATGGCAGGACCACCAGCCCCTCCTGCAGCCTCTTGCACCATGAAGCCAAAGTCTGCTATGCCACAGATGGCAGGACCAAGCAGGTAGCACAGCAAGGTACTTGGAGGGATAGAAAGCACTAAAATTACTGCAAATGAAGGGAACTCTCTGAAGTCCAGGCTATATTCAAATAAAGAACGATTTTGCCTGTCCAAGGGCAGAGGAGGACGAGCAGCTCTGGGGAGAGAGGAGAGCCCCGGCACCTCATGTCACTTGGAGCTGCAGGGAACAACAGAGGGGAAGGTTCATCCCCACTGCCCCCAGCAGCACAGGAGCAGATCCACGCTCTTCTGCGGACAGAGCTGCAGCAAAACATCACCAGCACCATAGCTGAACTTTGTTGACAGAAAACAACAATGAACAGAAATAGAAAAAAAAACCAAAAAACTAACCCCAGGACCCAGTTATGACTTCAGCCCACAACAGCTGAACCTCGTGGATGGGCTCTCCTTTTACCTTCTTGTCTTCTAGCCCTGCAAACTCCAAGTACTCTCTTACCTGACCTGGCCAGCTGAGGACACCCCTGCCGTCCTCCCGCTTGCCAGGGCCCAAGGCACAAGCCTCACCGACGGAACTGCAGCAGCGCTGCGAGAACCGCGCAGCGCGGTGTCAGGAGAACGCCGCGTCCTCCGGTCGCCTGGCTGTCAGCCTGCAAGCCAGAGTCCAGCTTTTCAGGAGCGGGTAACAGCTCAACATGAATGGTATTTTCATGGGTGGAAATTTCTTTTTTTCAATTACATTTTCACACTCCAAAAATTTAGTTATCTGCAGCAGAATGGTATCTGACAGGAATTCACTTTCAGGACACACTCATAATTTCAGCATGGAGAGGAACAGAAGAAGTGTTACCAGTGATCTTGCTGGGAACTATGATAAATGGAGCAAAACAGCCCAAACAAGCACATGCAAAACTCACACTCGGGAAGGAACATTCCTCTACCCATGCTTTTTAAAGGTGAAACTGCACTGCTAAAATCTGCCCAGCAAGCACTAACAGTGTATCATCTGAGCAACCAGCTACAAAATCTCTGATTCCAGCATTTCATAGCCAATGCTGTTTACTGCCACGTGCCCACAGCAATTTACCTTTGTATTATTTATTCGCATTTACTTTTCTAATGGCACATGCCGAAAAGAAAAGACAGCAGTGTAACATAATCCAGACATTTTAAACTTTTCTCTCAACTATTTCTGAAACATATCTGTTCCATTCAGGCTCAAAAAAAGGAGATACAGAATGGGGTTAAGTGCATCTTTTGTCAGTAACCTATCTTCTCCCTGTGGTCTCGTAAACAAGCTGCTTTCTTTAGAAATACAGCAGACCTTCAATTTAAATTTATGGAAAGGCTGAACCAGAGGAGCCCGCACTCAAATAATTTTAATAACCTATTAAGTTGCGACTTCAGATTCATTTTATAACCATGTTCCTCAGGGAACAGCACTATCAGGATAAAGATAGAATTTTTTTTCTTTTAAAGATAAATAGCATCATTAATCTGCAACATTTCTTTTCTATTATCTTACAAAATGAGGAGTTATTTTGTTCTGATCTTGAGGTAATTAGCCTTCATTCACCAGCCAGAAAATGTCTGTGTTCTGAAAATTAAAAATGTGTCATTAAGTGGAATTTACCATAATGTCATTTATCTTTATATAGTTCATCAGTGACAGCAATGGGCCTGGGAATCCATCAGCTTTTACCAAGGAAGCATTAAAACAAATTGAAAAACAGAATAATCCTAGGCACTCTTTAACACAGTCAAAGCCATTTGGGTAATTAAATAGTGGTATTTAAAGTTTTAATTTAGATTTTCCCCTCTGTTCATCAGCAGTCAAATGAGATGTTCATATTCATAACTGTTTGTAATAAAGGGTTTCATAAAGCAAACGGAATATCAATGCTGTTAAAATTAAAGAGAACACAGAGAAATCTTTCGAGTGCAAACAGGGAAGTTCATTCCTACTGCACCCTATTTTCTAAGATTACATCGGGAATAAACCCTCGCCATACCTGGCGCGCTTTCCATACTAATAATGTACAAATTCTATGATGTTTGTGCTCCCAGTAGTTACAGCTAACTTCATTTACATTTCTTGTCTTTGAGTGTTTTGTTACACAGAAAAGCCAACTTCAGTAAGTGGTATAGTTTGCCTTCTGTTTCCATTGCTTTTCAATTGTTTGCATATTAATCTCAAACATCTTTTATCTTGTATGTTCAGCTCTTGAGAGGTTATCGTTCTGTTGTGCTCCTACAGCTATTGCAATGCAACAACGTGCACCCAGGAAACTAGTATGTAGTATAAATAATGCTAACAATAATTATTTAGGGACGCAAACAGAATCACTAATAAGCAAACCGTACAACTGCAATCAACTTCAGGGAATTTTTTTTTTACTTATACAGGCAAAATATTAAGAAATTGTTTATTAAAGCCTAAGAGCATCCCAGTGCAGCCCAGAATAGCTCAGGTGAACAAGCTTACACGAACATCCTACCCAGCAGCCAGAGGTTAGTCACCGCATACGTGCTTCTGGAGACCGCTCCCGTGGACCAGCTGACTTTGGCTATAGATGGTTTAATGGAGAGACAACAGCTCTCCTAGGAAGGCCATCAATACTGCTATACAGTGAGATAAAATGCAATTAAATTTTAACTTCAGGACACCGCTCTAAATTTGCTAATTACAGTTTAATTATGTTTGACTACGACTTCCAGGGCCGGAAACCCAATGTATAAAAGCTTGCTAGTACTGCTCTATTAATGCCCACTGTCAGTTTTTGCCAAAATTAAACTAGAGAGATAAAATTAAGTAGTTCCTCATGAAACAGTTTCAGCCAAAGTAAGTCTGACTAATGAAACTTTCAACACATGTACGTTCTCACCAACATGCCATTGGCTGGGACACAGTTATTTAAAACACGGAAAAAAAAGTGTATATGCTCTCTTCCGAGTGCAGTTGGACCTAAAGTAGACCAAAACTGTCAATAGTTTAGTGTGTGATTTTTGTCCTCATCTTTCACACGGTAAAAAATGTTACAAGACTTCAGGTTCTTTGTGAATGAAAAGTCCAGTAACTTCTGTTCCACCTCTTGTAAACAAAGCAGAAACCCCCAAAATTACGACTCTATTTGCAATATGACAGAGACTTGGACGTACTTTTTTGCAGAACCACCTGAGACGATCTATTTTTCACTTCCAGAGCAGCGGCCAGTATATTAGGCAAGAAAAGATACTATTATACAGCATGGGAAATAAACATCAGAAACTGGAGCGCCACTGGAATTTTTCATGTATGAAGTGGAACAATATAGCACAGCATAAAGTAGATACAGCGTAAAACCAGCACAAGCTTAACAACTCGATAAATACCAAGACACTGATGATAAATCAGGCTGTAGTATTTTCTGCTATATTTGTATATTCTTCCTTTGCTGAAAAATACTGTCATTTTTATCACACAGTACAGAAAATTTCAGTAAATATACATCTTTCAAGAAAGGCTGGTCTCTAAAGAAGTAACCAGGCTAGACTCTTAGTAGGGTAAATTACATATTTTGACAATAATGAAGTATTCCTTTCAGTTATCCTTCTAAAATATCTTCCCAAACTTACTGACCTCTGATAACCTGTTTCCATGAACACCATTCCAGCAACCTTTTTCTTCTGTTTTTTTTTTTGTCCCCCTCCCCCCCCCTTTTTTTTTTTTTTAAATTATCTAGATGCTTTTGAGTCTGTACTATGCCTTAGCTACCTCTGAGGCACAGTCATACTGGCATACTTGGACTTTAAGCTCTACAGCTCTACCAGATTTCACTCCTTTTCGCAGCTCCTTTTGTTGACAAGCACACATTGTCATTGAAGGAGATGGGGAGCAACTTTCCACTTGTGAAACAAGCAGGTCTTGTGAAATTATTCCTTTTCTAATTCCTCCTACCAGGCAGTGAATAAATACACCATTACAACTGCTGTGGAGATCAAAATGAACCCTAGAGTTGGCAAGATAAAGTCAAGTCATACGTGAACACAACAGAAATACCTGCAGGACCTGCTAGAATTAGCTGATTAACACCGCTTTTTAAAAATAAAGTTGTGTCACCCACAGCCTATCACAGACTATTGTTAAAGATATACATGGAAAGGTGCAAAATTATGCCTGCCACGTATCAGCACAGTAACTTAATAAAGAAGTGACAGGGGGCATTTCACGTCAGTATGCAGAGGAGAGCAGTGATAAAGGAGAGCACCAAGATACACTTCTACTGGGAAAACTGAAGAATTGGAACATTTCCACCACTTCCTGCGCAGCCGCGACGAGAGAAAAAAGTGGCATCTTTAAAGTCACCCAGATGAGCTAACGGTGACCAGCAGCAAAGACAAAACAAATGCAAACATGTTCTTTAAAACCATCTCTCTACCGCAATTCTGAGCAGCAAACTACAATCAGTACAATGTTTGGAGTGTGTACCTTACCCCCTAAACCACTGGGTACCTATTAGGGTAACAAAAATAGCAAGACTTTCGGTAATGTGAAGTCTATTCTTGTAACATTTAACTTAACTTCCTGTGTCTTTGTGTTATTCAAGGAAGTGAAACTCATGCATAGCATGTTTATATTATTCCCCCTTATAGTAGACTTGCAGACAATGTCAGGTCTGGAGAGATAAGGGCTGCCTCTAGGACATGAATTCTCATGAGGATTAGACAGCCACCATCTGGGGCCTCACGTTTATCTGCAGCAGCTGCAGCCTAAATATCAGCGCTGGATAAAAACGGGTGCTGGTCCTGAAGTGTTTAACAAGTTGCTGCAACTTGGTTTCAATTACAGTTTGCTGTCTTTTGAAAAAAAAAAGGAAGAATAAATAACAGAATGACCTCCCTTCTCAGCAGAAAAGCACCAAGGGATGCTCACTGCAGCTCGGTGCCCTTCTGGCCAGCTCTCTGCCCAAAAAAAAGTCCCAAAACATGAGAGTTAAGGGAAACCGGTTTGATAAAAAGGCTTATTAAAAAACAGGACATGGCAAAAATATCAGTGTTTTCAGTAGACACGCCTATTGGCATTAGCTGAAAAGTAAAACTTCCAAACACCTAAAACAGGTAAAATGAACTGTATGAGGGGCTGCAAGTTTAGACATCCTAAATGTTTAGAGTTTTCCCTGCAAGTAAGGAATCAAAGGTAACTGTCAGAGGCATCTAACTTTATGCACATCACAATCCGATGCAGAGTGTTTTCCTAGACACCAAGAAATGGGGGAACTGGCAAATCACCCGCATGTGTTCCAAGTTCTAGCCTGCTGACAAATAAATCGAGCATGTAGATTGCCCTCTGCTGCGTTGGATGGGCCACAGAAAGAGCCCTTGCCTAGAGATTTTTGGCTCTTTCTTCTCTAGCCACTCTTTTCTTCCTTACTTCAGTTATTTTCTGCTGCAGCTGCATCTTGTTCGGTAATTCTGTTAAGCAAATCACAGGACACTACCCAAAAACAGTCAACAAATCTCATTAAAATAATTAAATTAACTTTTTGAAAGGAAATGTTGCTGATGAAAAAGCTATTAAAAAGAACAAAACTATCAGGGGGGAGAAAAAATTTTGGTGCGATCTGCTGGCATGCCTTTCTAAGTTGATGCTTCAAAATGCTGAAGTTTCATTGGTTTCTTAGTTAGACTTTAAAAAATTTACTTTTTAAAATAATTCTTTGGTTTTGTGACTGCCTTATTGTGTTGCTACAGTGGTGAAAAGGGAAGATTTCTTGCTTCATTCAGTTCCCTTGTCTTGGGTTAGCTCTGCTTTTATATACATGTACACAGCCGGTGTTCCAATACCATCACTTAAACAAGACTGAGGTTAAAGATGCCCGTTTTGGGCAGTTTGAGAAAGTGAAGTGCCTCTTACAGCCGTTCTCCAGGAGAGGTGAGCCACTCAGACCAGACGTGTGAGCCCCCACTGCCCATCCAACCCAGGAGCAAAGAAGAAATCCCAGCGGGAGAGAGCCTCCAACCACCCTCTGCGATTCTGAGACAGCTGCGGATTTGGGTCAGAAGTTCCTGTTATTGAATCTGCCGCTGTTCCCCTGAAGCTGGCTGGAATGTCCACCACGGCCTGTGCCGAGCACCAGGAAACAGGATGGTGAAGCCATCAAGGTATGTCAGACGAAGCAAGGACATGCCAGATCAGCAGAAAAGAATTAAACATCCAGTCTGATGCCTGGACAAAGTCTGCAAGCACCCTACGCATTTCTTAAGCAGAAGCAAGATATTTCCTGAGAAGACGTTTTAGCGGGTGGCACCGAGTGACCCACCATCACAGAGGAGGTGCTGCTTCAGTGCTGCGTACTCAGCACCGTCCAGCCAGAGGTGATGGTTACGTACTTCAAAACAGGTGTTTGGAACTAAATTTCTACATCCATATTAAACCTTTAGCAGGCCAAGTCTAATTAGGAGACCAATTTTAGATTTTTTTTTAAAAAATATAGGAATAGGCTACAGATTTTGGACACTACAGCTGCACATCAGAGGACCCTGTCTACCTTTTTGCTACCCAAAGCACAGGTACTACTGGTTGTCCAGGCAATGTGACCGAACCAGAGTGTATGACGGGCTTGTACTGTCACCTTGACTGACCACAGCCCATTTTGTAGTGAAGCCAGCATTCATTAGATCACAGCAACGAACCTGCAGCCCTCCGTGCCACTGCTGTGCAAATACAATATCCACCAACCCATGGAGCGGTGAGCAAAATCAACATTAACGGATGTCATAGGAAAGAGGGAGAGAAAGAAAAATGGCCATAGCCAGCAGACAGCCCAGATCTCAACAGGGCAGCCAAACCCCTTCATCCGCTCCCGGCCCATGCTCAAGCAGCCCTTCATGGCCACCAGGACGTGGCTTCAGGCAGCTGCAGCCCCGGGACTGGTCCACCGGCAGCAGCATGAGAGCCTCCTGCTCCATTTGCTCACGTGCAAACATCAAAAATAACTTTGGATGTGGAGTAAGTAACCAACCTCCTGCCCTCTGGACTAAGAAGCAGAGCGGTATTTTAGGGAGAAGTGCAAACATTATGCTTCAACACAGTCATCAGGCGTGGGAAGCCTCCCAGAAGCAAGAGAGGTGTCCAGTGTGGTGACGAGATTCACAGCACAAGCTGGCTTGGGAAGAGCTCTCAACCATCAAACCATCTCAACAGAGATAGTTTGGCACAGGGGAGCCCAAGGCCCACTGAAGGGAAGACCAACTTCTGCTTCTGCCATCTGTGCCCCTGGAGCCATGACCAGCCGTGACACACACGGGGGCTGGCAGCAAGATGGGACCCTCCGGCGGGGACAGAGCAGCCCGTGAAGCCAGCCCCTCGCAGTGCCTCCGAGCTGCCCCCACACAGCGCAGCCCTGCTCTCGCCCATCTTCTGGAGACCATCGTCCCCTGCTGCCAGGTCACTCTTCAATGGCACCAGTGCCAGCAGCACCGCACTGGGGCCAGGAGGAGCAGCCACGGCTCAGGGGATGGACTTCACGGACCGTCTGCTCGGTGGCACTGCCAACCTGCATGGAGCTCCAGTGCCCACAGCAGTACTGACTGCAGACCCAGAGACACCCACTTCCAAATGCGCCCATCTGCTTTCATAGTGCAAAGGAGCCAGATCACAGTGGAGCAGTGACGAATCACAGTGACTATATACCTTTACATTTAACAGCCTCTTCTGTTCTACGTGTGAAGGGCCGGGGCTACCGGCTGCCTTGGAGGCATCCTGCATGTTACTTGGACACAACGGCTGTAGGAGCTCAGACCAAATACTCGTGGCCAACTCTTGTCTCCAGCTGTGGCAAAGAGCGGGCACCTCGGGAGAAGTACAAGGGCACTGAAACCTCTCCTGGCTGCCCCCACTGCCGGCAGCCCCTCGTGGGTTCTCTGAGCATACGGAGCACCCTGTGGCATGAAGCCACACAGCTTATTGACACGGAGCCAGAAGAAGGACATCGCGTCAAACACCAGTCTCACTGGATGCTGCCAAGGTTCTTGCACTGAAGAGACAATGAAAGCTTCTTAACAACCCTCTTCTCCATACATGTGCAATTTTACAGAGCCCCTTCATCACCCTCCCATTGTCTCTATTTGAGACTTCATTTCAGAACAGCAATTAAAAAGTATTTGAGATTACCATGAAGTATCACATGTATCCTGTTTGAATGCATTTGCAAATTTTAGTTTTGTATAATGATAACATTTAAAAAAATAAATGCATATACAGTTTTAAACGCCTAAAATTCAGATTCTGACTCCAAGAAGTACTGATATGTGCGATAATCTTCACTGATGATAAAACAAAAAACCCCTGTATTTCTGCAACAAATAACCCCGCATGTCTTACCTTTTTACCTGAAATATTCTTGCCAGATAGTCTGTTCATGTGCAGTTTAACACACTTTTAACATACAAATATGGCAAAAAAGATGTACTACTTTTGCGTAATTATAACGAAGATATATTTGACAAGAAGATACTAAAACTGACTTGTAATTCTCTTGTGCCAGCAATGCACGTAGTATAGGAGAAGAAAAACCCAACACATCCAGCTGTGACTCCCAGTCCTTACATCGCTCTGATCTAGCACTAATAGACTCATTTTAAAAGCATTTTACTTACTCTTTCTGAGGGACTGGGACGTTGCAGGCAAACTGCTGACTCCATCAGCTTTATACTAGCTGATAAACACATTCATTGGTACATTTTCAACAATATCCCTTCTACTTGTGTACTGTTCTAGAAGTGCAAATGGGAAACAGGCAGAAGCAAAAAGCTGGCCATCAGTTCTCAGCATCAAACACTTCAGCATTCAAAAACCGCTGCAATTCGATCACCTCTAAGCACTTCAGATGCTACAATTGCTAACGTATTTTCCACTACTTTAAACATTTTCCTCAAAGCATGGAATATAAAGGTGTAAGTGAAAGGCCATGAGGACAAAAGGTAGATATCACTGTGTATCAATTTTATGTGAAGCAAATGAAGTTGACTACAACCACCCCTCTCATTTCACAACCTGTACTAAACGCCATTGAAAGCCTTCTCAGCCATTGGGAAAGAACAGATGTATGGAAGAAAAGAGCAAAAAGCGCACAGTTTGCTGGTGGGCATTTACCACAGGGCAGATACTGCCCGCTCTGCCAGGAGATGCTGCTGAGACAGCCCGGCCTTGTACTGCGATGCTGCCGAGGGCGTCCACGGAGGATGGGCAGCAGGCGTTGTCGTGAGGGACAGAAGTCACACGAGGTCAGGCTCCCCTGGAGGTACCGTCCTCCACTGGTGCCCACGGGCAGGCCTAGGAAGTCCTCCACCCACCAAGTACCAGGAGTGCTCTCCCCACAACCTCGGGTTTACTCCTGCAGGGACAGACGGCGGACACGTTCATAATGACCATCTCCTTAGGGAAAGGACCCTCAGGACGGCCGTGCTGCTCAGGAACATCTCCTGCCTCGCCCCCTCAGTCCCCAGGGGATCGGTGGCTTTGTCTTCCGCAGTGGATGGTGTTCCCCCACGAACCCCGAGACCCATCCCCAGTGCCACCCTCACTCCGCTCTGCGCAGGACAGTGGCGGGTCACCCCTCCTCACCCCAGCCCACTGATGGGGACCACTCGCCCCTTTGGGGACCGGCCGCTGCCGGGGATGCGCCATGGCCAGCCAGACCCACCGCCGTCCGCAGGGTTGAACGCTCTCCCTTGGACGGTCCCAAGGCCAATGAAGACGCGTTGAAATTTCGCTGGAAGCGGTTTTAACAGCCAGTAAACAAATGGTTCCCTGCTGCGTTTCTAACAGAGACAGCAGCACCGTACAGTGAGATCCAGAACATGTTCAGGGAGGTTAAAAAAAAAAAAACAACAAAAAAACGCCCAAGCATGACTGCTTTAACGTGAGTGAAAGGCAATGTACAATAGATACAGCAAGCTATATACGTTATTTTACCAGTCTAGGGCTCTAAGTAGACAATTATATGCTTAAATGTTAAGATTCCCTAAGCTGGCTTAGCAGTCTCCATAAAATAGTTTGAAGCATCAGTTTTGCAAGAAGATTGTCTGTTTAGAAGTTGAAGAATAAAAGGAAGAGAAGCCCAAAAATATGGTTTTACAGAAAGCAACGATTCTGAAACTTCTGAAAATAAGCAAATAGTAGTATAGAAGGGGCTTGCATTTCCTCCCAAATGAAAGCAAGTTTATCAATATCATTTTTAAAATTAAATTTCTAAATTTAATTCCTTAAAATTGCCTGTTACACCCAAAAAAAGACAAAAAGAAAAAAAGGCTAAGTAGTGCCTCCCATGACTAAATGGATTAATTCTTTAGTACAACACAATTACTGCTCTCCACACAGTTTCAGTGAACATCTAAATAAACATCCAAAGCTTATTTTACGCAAAGAAAAGACCCATTCGAAGGAATAACCGAAATGCTAAAAAGTTGACTTTTTGTGCAAAAAATAAAGAAAAGCTATACAGGGAAACGGGAGAAAGAAAAGGACATTTTAGGTGGGTTTACGGGGTGACATCTACTGACAAACGGATATCTTTGTTGAAGCCGCACTGTTCACATGCCTGTTTTATTTCTGGATGTCTTTCTCCAAGAAATTTTTTTCTGATACGGGGAGCTTAGCCTCAGCCTGCCTGACCTTTCCGAGCGATGAAAGGACCTGGCTGAGAAGCACAGGGTTTGGAGGAGGAGGAGAAGTTACTGTGAGAGCCGACACGAAGGCAGTGTTTGCGGCAGTGCTAGGGAGCTGCCATACGCAGCCGCTCCAGGGGTCCGGCAACCCCCATAAGCCCCCAGACAAAGGCTGCGCCGGGGACCAGACGGTGGCTGGTTTCTCAGCGCACCGCAGATGAGGGGCTGCTCGAGCCGTGGCCCTGCAAGCCCCGCAGGGCACCAGGGAGTCAGCCGGGGTGCCCACGACGAGGGGCGGCAGGCAGGCACTCCTCTCCCGTCACTGTAAACACTCACTCTGTGTATGACATTTTGTAGTCTAAAATTGGTTCTGATTTTGACTTTTGCAAAGCGGGTATCCACGTTTCTAGACAGTTACATAGTGCTTTCGATAGATACATTATATAGTGCTTTTTTTAAAAAAGAAAAAAAACTTATGAGCTGTAAACCGTTCCGGGTGGAAGAACAGGGAAAGTTACCTCCAGCTTCTGAATGTCACTAATTTCCACCACTTCACAAAAAGGCCCGCTGAGCTGAACAGAGGAGGCTTGTTCTGCCTCTCTTCTGCATGTGAAGGGCAGCAACCTGCTCGTGGTGTAGGCTAAGCTCTTTCGGTCAGCACCACCTGGTTTACAACAGGCTACAGTGGATTAATGTTGAAATCGTGTTTTATATTTAATGAGACGCACCTTGTCATCTTACCTCTCATCCCTCTCTCAAAAATATCCTGCATTTCAGCAGATCAGTAGCGTTTCCATGATTTTTCAATGTAGACTTAAATGGGGGAAAAAACAGCCCTGTGTCTCAAAATCAGTGTAAAATTACAGCCTTTGAGGGTGTAATACCTGATTAATTGTTGTGAACACACAATGACAGAATGTGAATACAAATCGTATTTCTACATTACCACTGTATTTCCAACAGTTTAATAACTAGCTCGCACACAAGTAAGACAGCCCAGCACACAACTGTCCCCATGTAAAGACAGGTTACTAAAAGGCTGTGCCTTATGCTGAACTCAGCACATTTTCTTAAACCCCTCCTGTCAAGCATATTTATCAAAATTTCTAAAGACAAAACAACCGCTGGAGGAGTTTGGAAGGTTTTCCTTTTCCCAAAGACGGTGGTTTGTACTCCACAGGGCAGCACAGACAAAGCATCGTCATGTTTCTTTTCATTACTACCAACAACTGCAACTCATCACAAAGCGAAGGTAATCCCCACCTTATGAAGGACAAGGAATACCTGGCACAAGCCTCCAGCTGTGTTGGCAATCTCTGACCCGCTGCTCCAGACCAGAGGATGGGAAAGAAGTGCACAGCTCTCTGCAGCCAGCCAAAACCAAGGAAGACAGGGTATCCCAAAATTAGGTCTACTGGGAAACGTTTGGGGTTTTTTTGGCACAAGAAAGGGGCAGATGAGGTTCTGAATCCTAGGTAATATGAAACCCTGCAGAGGCTTATCTTTGTGGGATATTCTAAGGGTTAAAAAGCAAACCAAAAAGATGTATTTTAGAAAGCACAAAAGCATAAAACAATGCCTAGAAGTATTTTATACTGAGGAAGGATGGCCTGACTCAGACTAGCATTTTAATACTCATTAAAAAGTGTCCTATAGTACATCATCCGATACAGTACTGTCTGCTTTCACTGCCCTTTCTCAAATTTCTGTTCTTTCACTCTGCTTTACTTTTACACCCTAGACTGTAAACGAGAAATTACCTATTCCCAAACCATTTGGTCTAGAGCTTCACGTACTGCACGACAGTAAAGAACTTTTATTCCTCTGTTTCAAGAGAAATGCTGTCTTTTCCCTACCTACGGCGGTACTTTCCCAGTTGCTTTTTAAAGCACATCCTCAAGCACAGCAGCCTGCTGACAGGAAGATGCAAATACCCTCCATATCGAATACAAATTTCCCTCAAAGCAGGACCACCTTATCCTTGAAAGTAAGATGCTGAATTCATCAGGTTTGTATTCTGTACTGCTTATAGACATTTCTTTAATTCTGTTAATGCCAACAAAAGAAACAAAAGTTGTGTAAATAAGCATGTGTTGCTTGTTTTCTTATGTTAGGGCACCCTTACACTGAAGGCAAGCGGTAGGTTCTGCCAACTGTACTTAACATGTTTGTAAAACCATAAAGATTAAACAGTATAATGTTATAAATCCTATTACAGTATATAATCTCTAAATTACATTCAAGTGGATAAAAAAATACACAGCTTGTTAATGAACTTTACATTTTCATAACACCATTTACACTGTATAGAAGAGTTCTGTTACTTGGCATAAAAAGTTTATGAAAATCCATTTCTCATAGTTATTAAATGCAGCGTATTCTGTTTGTCCTGGGAATCCATTCCACTGAAAACAGCGGCATCAGAAAGGGGTGAGGAAATCACCCTGTCCCTTTACCCTCGCTGGGTTTTCACGCAGCACCTTGCACGGCAGCAAGAAGTAAAAAGGAGGCGGCTATTCAGCCTGTTTGGGCACAGAACAAAGGCCCGCAGCCCCCCGCTGCCCCCTCCCCAGCGATCGGCAGAGGGCATCCACAGCGGGGTGGTGGCAACGTGCGGATGGCACCCAGCCATGGACACCGCCATCACCCGCCTGGCCACGTCCCGGCCGTGGACACCGCCATCGCCCGCCCAGCCACATCCCGACCGCTGGCTGCCTCCCCGACGAAAAACAACTTTCCTTCCTGCCGGGACGTCAGGGAGCAGTGAGGGCGAGAACTGTGCAAAGCACCATTGTGTGGAAAGGAAAAAAGTATCTTTGTCTGTCGTGGGGGCTCAAAACGGAGGAAGCTGGAGTTTCAGAAACAGCTTTTTTGCAATGGATGAACGGGTTTTCCCGATCCCCCATCAGTAACATGGAAACTAATGTAAATCTGTGAAGCCACAAAGCCCCCACCAGTGCCTCCTGGGAGGGTTTTTAAGGCATCAGGTTGTAAAGCTGCAACTTTCTGACAAACAGCATAACCGTATTACCAAACCTCATGAAGTTTTAGAATAGTTTCACACCAACTGAGCAAACAAACCTTAAGCACTAAAAGTCAGCAATTCTGAATACAGCATACACAGGAGATAGATAGCATGCTGCTTTTTGAGCAAGGGGCTGTAAAATTCTAGTAACATTATTTTTACTACTAAAATTGTTAGAAGAAATAAGTAAAATTACTTTCAAACAAATGTTAAGGCTGCAGTCACTTTTCAAATCAGCAAAATGTGCTATCATCGGTAAAAATAGGAGCATGTGAGGAAAACTGCAACAGGAAAACATCTCCTTGTCAGATTCAAACTGCAAAACAATAAAACACTACGAATGACAGCCCATGGCTAAGTGTTGTTACAGAATAGCCCTTCTTACCTCCTATACTCAGGTAGGCATGTTCAACTAAAGAAATTCAAATTATGTAAGTACTTACTGTAATACTACTCACATAGACTAAAAAAAATGGTATCATAGAAACAAATTAATGGAAAAGCACTTCACCACTGACATTTTAACAAGGCCTACCACAACTGAGTTATGCAGCCATGAGTTTTGTTACGGTGTTCACCTCGCCCTCCATACTGTAATTCAGTTTATAAAATAAGGCATGCCTGTCGTCATAACTTTGAGAACAGGATTTGAAGGATCTGGCATCCTCGAGTCTGCAACAAGATGATCTGAATGTGGGAATAACAAATTCATCTCAGATTCTTTAACTCCACAGGTTTGAAGCCTTTTAATTTTTCTCCAAGAGGCCAGTGAATTCGGCATTACTCAACAGAAAGTGTAATTTTGCTGCAGCCAGATAACTGTCATGTTTTGTCCCCAGGCAGCTGCCTCTCACTCTCCATCCTCCCCACGTGGGAGATGTCACAGGCGCACAGCGAGTGCCTTTTGCCATGACACACGGAGCTGGGCACTGGGACGTAAGAGACCAGAGCCGCAAACCCCACTCTCATCTTCCAGCAAGCAGTAGGCTGCATTCCCAGACGGGAAACCTGTGTGCCTGGGTTCTGGGAATGGGAAGGTAAGCAGTGTGGCAAGCGGCAAACGCTCCATCCTGGGGTCCGCAAGACCAACGAGAGTCGGAGCAGAGGGCAGGGTACCGCGGCGGGAGCCGGGGCAGGCTGCCCACACAGCTTCCCACAGCGGCAGAGCTGTGCCCAGCCAGACTGCCAACTCCTGCTGCTGCCTGGTACCATCCCTGGCAAGCCCTCTGCAGAAGGATGGGCAGTTTACAGTCCCCAGGAACTCTGTGCCACATGGGCTTTTAAGGCATCATTTTCATTTGCCTGCCTGTTCACCGCAAAACCCTTCTCTTGGCATGCTCAACGTGATCCTCTGGCTGAAACCAAAGGAGGGATAAGAAGGGGATGAAAAAGGTCTGGGAAGCAAATGGATGTAAGGGAAAGGGGTGTCAGCAGGAGTGCAAGTCTAGGATTTCATCAGAGGTTCAGGACGGAGCCAAACCAGGAGTGAGGCACAGCCACACGGACGCCTCCCTTACCTCCCTCTGGGCATCCATCAGGATGAAAATACTAGTATTTCATGGTCCGACTGCCAATCCAATGGCTACAGAAGTTGGTGGCGTGACTGACAGATAAGGGGATCAACGTTTGACTCTAATTGTTTATTTGGTGCCATTTACTTCAGCTTTTTAACCTCAAAGTCCTATTTTATGGCTCTGTGACTGGTCTAATAACTGCACATCCCACACACCTCTTGCTTCTCCGCTACCCTAACAAATATTCCGGGGTAGGACCATAAGCATATTTTTGCTGGTCTGATTTGCCTTTTGTCTCTTTCATAGTTAACTCTTACTGGCAGTTTTATGTAGTACGTAGCTAGATTCCAGCTCCTTGAAAAAAATTAAAAGCAAGGACCTCTACAGAGCATTGCCTCTTCTCTGCATCATGAACAGGCTGAAGCTTTCAAGTAAAAAGCGTGGTAAAATAGTATTCTTCCAGTCATGATTAGAATAGCATTTCTCAGTACCCACAGAGAACTCGAGCTGATCTGGCAGAAGCGGCACTGTGCCTTCCATCACCGCCACGTGGTTCAACACACTGGGCAAAAGAGTGTCTCAGCTAAACCCGCCTCATCTGCCAGATTACAAAAACACAGCCTGTCCAGTAAATCCAGAGGAAACTCTCTGCTGAACAGGTTTCTGAGGCTCCTCAACACTGGTGCCATACACACATGTTGGCCAAGTGGGGCAGGCACCCGCTGAGGAGACCTTCTCCTGGGGAGGAAGACTTTGTCCCTTGCCGACTTCTGCGCTGGAAGCCCGGACCTTCGCAGACAGACCGGCCAAGGCAGAGGTGTTCAGCTGCTGGGGGAAGCTGCAGTAACAGAATCCACACCAAAAGACCGACCTGCTCCTGCCCAGCCACAGTCATGACGCGGGTCGGGAGGGCTCTGACACAAGCAGCAGACCCAGGGATCTCAGGGTACTCCCAGCTCTGCTGCAAAGAGCTGACACCTGCGCGGTTCGTCCCATACCATGTGTGATCTGAGCACAACTGTGGTAACGCAGAGGGATGATATGACAGAAGGTGTTTTCAACCCCTCTTGCCAAAGAAGGACCATGGGACAGCGGAGGCGTGAAGGAAACCGGCATAGCCACTGTCTTCCTCGCCTTCTGCACTGGGCTCTGCTTGGTTCCCAATGGCATAAATTTTCATGGAAGCATGAGAATGAGCTCAAGGTCCTTTGGATTGCTCTGGACTGCTTCATGGCAGTAATGGGAAAACACGATACGGCAGCTGGCAGACGCCTGCAGGGTGGTGTGTCACCAGCTGAGGCTTCCCAGGCAACGCGCGGGCACTGCAAACCTGCCGGCAGTGCGGTGCTGCGGGAGCCCCTCCGCCAGGCGCCTCAGCAACTGCCACGCCGTCGGGTGGCCAGGGCGTCCCACAGAGTTCAAGCAGAAGAGTAGGCACGCAAGGAATAAGATTCCCCCCAAAAGACAGTCTCACTGTTTTTTCCTAGCATTGACTGCAAAAGGAAGTAAACACTTTTCAAAAAATGGTAACTGAACCTGAAATTGACGTACTAGCTATGCATTGTATGAGGCTGCTGTAAGTTTTAACATCACTGCATAAAATTAAAACATGATGATAAAAATTCAGTCAAACAGTGAATTTTTTAATTTTTTTCTTCAGTGTTAAGTATACAAAGTACAGCATAGATGTACTTGTTTAACTTTGACTTTATGACTTATGCAAAGCATCACCTATTATGCCAGTGCAAGTTGCCTTAAATAAACTTTTCTAAGACATTGTGAAAATGGAGGTTGTGGATTAGCGAGCAGCGAAAGATGAGGTCATCTAGGCCTATTGAAACAGCATTTTGAGACCTCGCGGACCAACAATAGCGGAACTTCAGCAAATCCTCTGAAGTACACCCCCTTGTTTTCCACGCAGCCTGGATTAGTCTTGAGCTTCTAGATCTAAAAATACAATAACCCTTTCACTCATATATAATAAAGAGAAATAGACTATACTAAAAAAAACCTTAATAGGTTTATTTACATGCCCAGCACATATAACTCTTCTGTATTTAAAATACAGAGGGCAAAACAATACAAAACAAATGGCAATTCAAAAAAAAAAAGAGTTTTTTCCAAGCTGTTTGAATGTGGTTTTCCATTTTCACAGTGGTGTAAAATAAGAGGCATTTACGTCTCAAACTGACAAATGCACAGGCCTCTAGTAGTATCAAGGCTGTATTTTAACAAACCTAGTTTTTAGGAGAACATAATAGTATAAGAATAAACAAATTTACATGTGCAGTTAGGTCCACCAAAAATTCCTGCAAACATGCAGAAGAAGTTGTTGAACACCAAGGGCTACTCGCTTTAATTTATGGTTAATTTCGTCAGAAAAGTGAGGTGTGCCTGGCGGCAGATCCTGCAGCTGGGAAGGAAGAATTTTGCTATCAATCTCAGCGACATGAAAGCCGAGCTTATAACCGACTGTGACTTTTATATAAATGCATATATGACATTTCAAAGCCACTGGAAAAGAACGGAACTTATGACTCTACTTTGGTGCTCTGGCAACCCGAAAAAAGGAAAATAACTCCACAGGTAGGCTATAAATAATGCTTGGTTTGTGCCGTTGAAGAGGAAGGATGAGGGGCTCCACTTAGCACAACAAAACGTGAGGGTAGGGCATTTCCACGCCACACACAGACTTTTACATTAGAATCTTTGCACTCGATTCCTTTGCAGAGCTGTGATCACTTTATGCTGTGGGAACAATGTAATGGGGTCTTGAAAGGCTGGGAATACCCCGGCTGGCTAAGAATAAGAGGGAAAGAACTGCATTACTGCTTTCTATGCCAGCTGCCCTCATCCTTGAACAAAAAAGAGGAGGGAACATGGAGAAAAGAGTAGATCACCAGTGTATTTATTTCCTCTAGCAGTAAACAGTCCACTATAGGCTTTACAGCAAACTCACTGCAGTTTTAAATCCCACCGTGGCAAAGTGGCTGAAAACCAGGAGCCGCAAGCACCATCCTGTGGAGGCCATGTAGATGTAACAGAGGACTGCCCCTGCGGGCACAGTGTTTGGTTTTAAGGACAAGACAAAAATATTACGTTATTTTCCTCAGCTACCTTAATATGACATGAATTTAAATACATCTTGATCTCTCATAGAAATAATTATTTCTTCGTAGTTTTATGACAGGAGCAAGATGAAATTACTGTAGATCTTTCCATAATACCTAATTTCTGCATTAAAAAAAAAACCCAAACCTGAAGAAAATGTCTGTTTACCAGCACAAACAAAACAACATGGCACTCATACAGCACACGTGCTTTGCAAAGCCGGGCAGCCACTCTCATGTCTCTGTCATGGGTCAGGGAATGGGGAGACATTTGCGCGGGCTCACAGAGAAATCAGCCTCACAAACCAGCGCAAACGCAGTTCTCGTGATTCTCCGCACTGCACCCCGGGTACCGTCTTGGGGGTGGGATTTCTGTGCAGCTCTGTTCCACTGAGATGGAACAGGTGCTGGCCGTGGGATGACCACCCCGACATTCCACGTTGATGGGCAACCACGTTTGCTCCCATCCTTGGGAGCCGCAGCCTTCGAGTTCCAGCTCCACTCCCGCCGAGAGCACCGTGCACAGTTTTTGTGCGGTGCACGGCGGCGGTGACCCCTGGGCACCCCTCCGAGCGGGGGTTTGCTGGAGAGCGGGCACCCAGGACCGGGTAGAGCGGTGGGATGGGTGGCTGGTGGGCGGTACCAGGCATCACAGTGCTGCCGCGGGCAGGCAGGACAAGCTGGGCAGCCCCAGCTGCCCTCGCTGGCACAGGCACACCCAGCACGCGCTCCCGCAGACCAACTACTCCGTGACCGGCCGCTGGAAACCACCGCCTTCCCAGCCGGCGGGAGCATTCCTGTTATCGCACTGCGGCTTAAACAAGCCATCGCTGCAGGAAAAACAGCCGCAGCATCGTCCTGCTATTTGTCAGACACCCACCTCCCGCTACATCCCGCCGGGCTCACGCCGACCTCCAGCCTCCCGTCCGCACATCAAAATAAACGCTGGAAGGGAAAAATCCCCGAAATCTGTTTTCTTCTGCAAGGCACTTATCACTTAGAAGTAAATTTCTCTTGCATGTGCCAAGAAGGAGAACCATTTTTCTATGTTGCTGGCAAAACTGTCAATCATCTTGATGAGCAGCAAATAAATGAATGCCCAATGATGGGATTCTATATTATCCTTAAAAAAGAAATCCATCAAATAAACATCAACAGGTAAATGTTTATACCCGACAGCCATCAATTTCAGCTATCCATGCAAAGAGA
The DNA here is from genome assembly GCA_017639485.1 of Pluvialis apricaria. Lineage (NCBI taxonomy): Eukaryota > Metazoa > Chordata > Aves > Charadriiformes > Charadriidae > Pluvialis > Pluvialis apricaria. Next base: position 87,183,128 of record CM030044.1, on the reverse strand, counting down.
CAGGTGAGCTGGACTGGTAAACCTCGAAATTAGAGAGGTATTAATCATCTGCTTCCAGCCAATATAAACAGATGTTATTTTTAAACAGGCAAAATCATCTCTTCCTCTGAAATTTATTTGCAACAGATAATGTTCTGTTACATTTTTAATCAAGCAGATGAAGTTACATTTAAATTGAAAATCTGCTGCACTCAACTAATCAGGCAAGTAAAATTCTGAGATGATTGAATGGCAGTACAGAGCACACTATTACAGCAGGTAAATTGTGAAATTTACCTGTCACACCACACAGCTCATTGTTCAGCCACCGCGCCTGCAAGTTAGGAGCAAAGAACTAAGACAAAAAAAAGGAAAGGCATGTTAAACATATTTATAAATCCATCATATTTTAGGAAAACACCATTACCAGTGACAAGAAAAAAAAAATAAGCTCCACCTCTTTCCTACAAAAAGGCCAATAAGGATTTACACAGGTTACTCTTATCTGCTTCATGCTAGTCTAAGTTGCATGTCCAGATATGCTGAGATCAAGGCACAACATGAAAAACCTCTCGCATTTCTCCCACAATAAAATAAAAAGCAAGACAAAAACACCAACCTAAAATATCTTAGGGAAAAAACACTGTGACTTTCTGTTAATCCATATCCTAGCTCTCCTACAGACACGTTGGCAAGCTCTGTCCCACCACCTCACTTCGTGCCTCAGCTCACCCACTTTTAAAAACGGGTATCAACATCCTGACTCGGAGGTTCACTAACGATACACCTATTTATGTAAATGCTGCCATGATAGAAGGAGCACTCATCTAAATAGATGGAATACAGAGTTCAACTACCTACTCTCTACAGAAACACCCCAGAATACCAGAAAAATAACAGAAATGAGTATCTTTCATCTTAATTTTAAAATGAGATCCATATAGTCTTATGCATGACATTTCTAAATTATGCATAGCTATGATTTTTTTTCATGTCAGGATGAATAGAAACTGACAGCAGACATCTGGAAGACTGTCAATTATTCTAGTTTTAAAGCATTCACACCTTTTAGCTGGCTGCAGATGCGGAAGTACTGACACTTAAGATCAGCGCGCAGACCCAATGCCGCACGCATTGCAAACTCTGTGCCGACCTGTGCAAGCTGCAGGTGACGCTTCGCCTCGTGCCCGCCACTCAGACCGTTCATGCCGCACAGTACCTTTCTGCAGACCAGCACTGCTCATAAAAAACAAAACAAACCCTGCCGTAAGTCTGATAATCACGTTAATTTGTCCGTGCGAGTATCTGTAATTATTGCACGGTACCAGAGCATGCATACACTGCATCAGCCCTGCAGAACACAGCTCTGCAGTGCATTTCCATGTCCTCAGCCACACAATGCCAGTACTCCCTCAGACTGCAGCTGAAATTTGCCACTCTCTTTAATAACATGTTATTTTTTAAACCTGAAAATGTTGCAGAGATCCTAAAAAGTGCCAGGGTAAACAGAGGCCACATGTGAAAGATTGTCAGAAAGTCAGGTTTAAAAGCAGAACACTTGTAAAGTTGTTTCCTTTCTCCTACTATTTACAAAATAGTATTAAGACTAATTTCTCCCTTTTTTCATCTAGGAATTTAATAAACTGTGTTATTTTCATTCATTGCTTTATTTGTTAAACAATTGCTCCTACAACAAAAAGTTCAACTGTTAGTTTAGCTTGGTGTATTTGGGCAAGGGTTAGATCCTCCAGTTTAGAATCTAGATTAGGAAAGCAAAAGTTGTTTTAAAAAAAATCAGTAACAATAATTTTATATTGGCATATTTAAACACAGCAATAGTTTAGACAATGCAGCAGCTTAAAAACTAAAACCTTAAATCAAGACCTTTAAGTTGAAGTTAAAATATGTAATCTTAAATTCTGAAAGTCCTCTGATTAAAACCTGGTTTGTCACGACCCAGTAACACACAGTACCATCGCTGCACATCCCACATCTACACGTGGGAGCTCACTGCCCTGCCTGACAGTTGGGGGTGTTCAGCCTGGAGAAGAGAAGGCTCCAGGGAGACCTTAGAGCCCCTTCCAGTGTCTAAAGGGGCTCCAGGAGAGCTGGGGAGGAACTTTTTCCAAGGGCATGGAGTGACAGGATGAGGGGGAACGGCTTCAAACTGAAAGAGGGGAGATTTAGATGAGCTATCAGGAAGAAGTTCTTGACTGTGAGGGTGGCGAGCCCCTGGCCCAGGCTGCCCAGAGAAGCTGTGGCTGCCCCATCCCTGGAGGTGTTCAAGGCCAGGTTGGACAGGGCTTGGAGCAACCTGGGCTGGTGGGAGGTACCCCTGCCCAGGGCAGGGGGGTTGGAACGAGATGGTCTTTAAGGTGCCTTCTAGCCCAAACCATTCTGTGATTCTGTGGTACTTTGGACAGGGCTTGCTGGCTCACCGTGATTAATTCCAGCTACAACTACCTGGTGCGACTCGGCTGGACTTCCTGACAAATAGGGCTGAGCTAGCGCATGCCTGTCTCCTGCACCAGTACCATCACACTTTTGCACGGGAGTGCAAGATCAGAAAGGCAGCGTATGGTGGGGGGTGGCAAAAGGAAGACCCTGCCTTACCGGTGCTACCAGCTGCATTTACAAAGTAAATGTGTGCATCCGTGTGTTGAGCAGGAATTTATACCCTCTTTCCCCAGCAACCAATGTTTTCCACGGCTTTGCTCTAAATCACAGGATCTAAAGTCACCTGTTCTTCTACCCGCCTTCTGGTGACCGGTTTATTGATGTTAGAGGAGACTGTCTTGTAAAGGCTGTGGAGGATGCTCACAATCTCTTGTGCACTCCTCACAGCAGCTAGAAATCAGGGACTCGCCTCACACGATGTTCAGGCAGCAATCTAATACAGTCAAAGGAGCAGAGTATTTAGATTTCCCTCCACTGTTGTTGAAAAGTTGATAAAAATATGATTATCTCTTAAGTGAGGAAAGTATTTCTTCACCTACCGGGTGAAAAAGCTGTCCAAATTTTGAAAAGAACTCTGCTTCTGTGCCATAAAGAGATAAGACAATATGCATCCACCAGAAGTAGAAATGTTTTGGAAAAAAAGAGAAACATTACAATACCATTTCTGATTTCACTAATACCACTCTATATCAAATATATCAAGCAGTGAAAAAAAATATTATCTAGAGTGTACTATGTTCTGGATTGTATTAATACGATTCAGCAAATGTAAAAAAGGAAGCATACTACCTTAATGCTGACTGATCAGCTGCCCCAGACCATGGTCCTGAGCTGCATGGAACAGTTTTTAATAGCTACTGATGAAGAAAACCAGAGCGCATCGCCTTTACCTGGGTGGGGGTTTTTGCTGTTTTTTAAAAATAAGTTACTAGACCCGCAAAAAAAGCTTTAAATGAATGTTATAGTAGAATTTAAAACAGGACACCAAGAATCAAGGTCCCTGAAAAGCTGAGCCTGCCTGCGTGCCCTCCTCGTGCTGCGGCGTGCGGAGCACGGGGAAATGCCTGTTCCCCGAGGCGGCTGCCCATGGCAGCGACAGGACCTGGGCAGGACTGCAGGGCTGCAGGGGGTGACAAGTGGAGCAAATAATAGTCTTTTTCTTAAAAATTGCTGCCCCATGACCGTGCGGCTCTTTCCTTCCTGTACTGTCACTGTGAACTGAGGTATTTCTCGTTGCAGCAACGCGCACCCCTCTCGTAATGGGCAGTCAGACCACGGGACTGCCAGTACCACATGCCCACCAGGGAGGCTGAAATGCCCTGGCCACCACCTGGAGAACGCTCCAGCTGTGCTTAGCTTTACATGAGAATCATCCTAAACCTAGAGGACACAAGCATGCATTTGAAGTTAAGCACATGTTTGAGTGTTTTGCTGAACCAAAGCCTTTGCGTATTTCCATCTCATTCACTGCATACTATTCAAATTATTAATTCAATGCCTGGGCAATTTTAACATTGGGTTTTATTGTTCCAAGTACTTCAATTTTTTTCTTCAGTGCTACTTATTTCTGTGATTTTTTCCCAGCATTTAAAAAACATTCTACCACGCTAAAATTGTATAGCAGCTACAGAAAGCTACACACTGAGATGGATCATGTAAAAAAATTGCCTTTTCCAAACTGCCCTTTGATACATCCCACCTTTAAACCAGATTTCACATTGAGTTATTATGTAAGAAATAAACCCAGACCAAAACAAAGTAGAGTTCAAATTTTAAACATACACAGTAAAGACCAAATGTCTGGACAGCACTGTGGTATCGTATTGCAAATTAATATAAAAGTCTGCAATTGTCCAATTTCGGAGCACCATCTGACAAACAGTTATATTTGATCAGCCTTATTCAGGAAACTGAAATTCCTCCAGAGTTTGAGAGCAGAGGTGTCTGTTCCCTAAGTGGTCCCGCAGCCCCCGCTGCGGCCAACAAGCAGTTCCAGGCACCGAGGCCCTTGCGGCATTCAGCTCTTCTCAGTTCACACTCATCTCTAGTCCTTAACTTTAAATTCCAGCATATGCGTTAACCTGTGCAGTACCACTGGCCTCAGCCATTAAAAAAATCTTACACCACCAAGAACATTTCCTTCACACCACGATAGCTTTTAGAACTGAGACTTGGAAAGTGTCCAAGTTTAAGAGGAGGTATATTATGCAGTAACTTTTAAAGTTTTTTATGAGTAACTTGCAACAAAATACTGTGATAAATTATTTAAAACTAATGTAACATATTACTAAAGATGAGCATTTAACATTAAAACCACATTGCTTAACTTCCAAATATTTGATCCTTCAACTTAATATCTATATTCAAGATTATTTTTGCACATAATTTGCCTTTTAAAGGAAAGTTAGCTAGAATTATTGACAAAGTCTTTAAATATTATGAAGTTAAAAATTCAGATGACACAAGCCCACATATTCAAGAAAACTCAAAATTCCTTTCAAATGAGAAGCAATTAATTTCTGATCTTTCACACATCTGCAGGTGTTGTAATATTGCACAAATTAAATTTTGTATATATTCTAATTTCTTTGGTATTTCGTATGTCTTAAAGTTGGTTTCTTCCCAAAATCGGGAAATAAATTTTGAAAATAACAGTATAGCATTATCGTGACACATTAACAATGAAATAAAACATAACTTTGATTAACAGTAAAGTTAAGTGGAAATGGAAGCAACCGACAGCAAATTCTCCGATTCATTTATTTAAAAGAACTCTCTTAATAGTGATTCTTCCTCAAATTGGATGTTTCACTGAAAGAGACGGCCGTGCGGGAGTTGCTCTGAGCAGTTTGGTTTGTATTTCCAAGCAGTAAACCAGAACCTTGTGCTTCTTTTTAAACCAGGGAGGGGTGGGAAATGTGCCTGCGAGATGTTCACGCCCGAACTGCAAAAAGCTATAGCTTCAATTACCTCAGCTACAGTTCGGAAAATCTCTGCCCACTCAGACCTGCAAAGCTGATCTGATGTGTCCTCGGAGAACTGGAGGAAAACATACCCTGTGCTCACGGCTTCCACATCTATACCTCCTTCTCAGAAATGCAGCACTTGTTTTGAAAACTGTTTCGGACACACACTAAAAACACCTCACACCCTCTTCTCCTGCACTTCCTATCAGTCTGAATTACTCAGAACAGAAGAACAATGCAAAAAAAGAGTAAGGTAAGGTACTTGCAGAGAGGCAAGGGGCAGACATTTCACTTTTGCTCTGGCTGCGACCTGGAAATCATATGTATGGAGTAACACCGAGAACAAGCAGCAGGCATTTCAGTAGTGCAGTTGCACTGACTCCTCTGTGCCAACAACTGGTGTAAATCCAGCAGACCATGTAAGAGGAATTCAAGCTACACAGCTTTCTCTTTTTTTCCCATTTTTTTTTAATTAAAGGAAAGCTGCCATGCTAAAGACAGGAAACTTACTGTAATTAAGACTTTTGCTTCTAGAATCTGTCCTTGATTATCATAATACAGCAGCGAATTATTTTCTAAGATTTTGGAGGACAGTTTTGTATAGCATATGGCTACTTTGACTTCAGTTACAGCTGATGCTGGAAGAACATCACTGCACGCAAGCAGTTCAGCAAAACCTGTACACTGCTACTGCTGTTCCTGAGCTCCTCCCACCCTTCACCTCGCAGCATCCTTATTTATACAGATGGTTTCTTTCTGTAAAGAGCAGCATATTAGTTTTACTTCTTAAATCCAACAGTATTTACTGGCTTTAAGGAAATTTCTGCAATATCGAATTAAATAGTAAGAACTTCACTCATTTCACTGATGTAATAGTCCATGCCCTCATTAAACCCTGCTGTCCCTGGAAGAAACTATTGTATTTTTTAATTGTGCATTAGTCACTTACCTATATTGTCACACTTCAAGCACGATAGCCAGGATTGCAGAAATAACAGCAAATATAAGAGAAAAAAGAAACGCACTGAAGTTTCTCTCTTGGACTAGCTTTTTCTCTTGCAGTAGTAACAGGAGCCAAGAGGAAGCTTGAAATAAACATTACAATAAAAACCAAAACGTAACTCTGCTCCTCAGATTACTACCTTTACCCTTTCAAGGGCAAGTCTGTTTTCAACATTTTTAGTAATGCACTTAAGATTAGAAAGTCAAACCACGCCTTGAGTAAACAGTCTAACTTGAGGAAAGCTCAATTCACCAGGTAATGTAGGTAAGTGAACAATAAAAAAAATTACACTTACTATTTACCCTAGTAAAACTGGTGCACTTCACAGTTTATATCCTGTAATTTTCCCCCCGACCTTTCATGAGCAGCAGGTGATCAGTGTTTTTGCTCAAGCTACAGAAACCTCAGTGGCCCATTGGGATGCGCTGGGAGGAGGAATGTGTATTGCAGAGAGCAGCAGCCCCAGCCTCCGGCACTCCACTCCTCCCAGACCACCAAGGCTCCATCCGTGGTCTTCATACACCGAAGATGGACATTGTATGAACTCGCTGTAGAGGATATATGAAGCACGAGAAATAAGTTTTGGCCTTTGAAATTTCTGTCATTAAAGCTGGTTTATCACAGAAGACCTACTTACTATTAAAAGCTTTTCAAAGTTTTACTATTATTTTTCTAATTAAAAAAATAATAGAACTAGTGTATTTAGATCCATGTGTCACATATCTTTGCTTGAATTAAGGAAGCCTTGTTATTAAATAAGCAAATTAATTTTTGCAAGCATCAGGTGAGCATCATGAGCAGCAGCCTGAGGAATAACTGAAACTCACCTCAAACTGAGCCAACGAGCTTTTGCCCCACAAATTACAAAGCACACTGAACTACGGACGCCAGCTCTGGCTGGCTTCCAGCGAGGACCTCCCCAGGTGCAAGGGCTCGAGGTTGGGCTATAGCATGGCCGGACAGACTTGCACTCCCGCAGCATGGGTGCCTGACCCACCTGCACCTCGACTCTGCACCGTCATCCTCAGGGCTGGCCTGCGCTGAAAAGAAAGTCTAATTTATTGCGACTGCAGTGTACTTCCCCAGCAAGGTGGTGACGCCATCTGGAACAGAACGGGAGCAGGGAAGGGTTGCCGCAGGAAGGGCATGGAAGGGCAGGGGCCGTGGGACCCTCCTCCCACCCGCCCCGAGCCTGCGGTGCCCGGGCGGCATACCTGCGAGCCACCAGGGCGCAGCACTCTCCTTTGGGGCCAGGCGGTGACCTGCACCCCGCCACACACCCCTCTGGGCTGCCCAGCGCCGAGGCTGGGCCTGGCGCGCCCTGCTGCCTGCGGGGCCGGCCGAGCGCTGGGGAGGAAAGCTGGCAGCCATGCGTACCGCTGGTTCCTCTCCCCAGGTGGAGTTCTCATGCTGAAATCCTTTCTCCTGGCTGTCAGATCACGGCTGAAACACCCATCTCCTGACCTGCTGCCCTCTCCTGCCATGCTGCTGCTCCGCAGGCTGCAAGTGCCCCATCCCCAGGCTGTGCTCCATGTCCTCCCCATGCATCCCTTACACAGTGTCCTCCTCCCTCCCTCACAGACAGAGCTGCTCTCCAAACCCTCGGCATCTTGCATCTCCATCAGCCAGACACCTCCTCTTCTGGTCTTGGTGCGCTCAGCCTCTCGTCTCCATGGTCTACGGGGCTGCCCAGGTACCTCTGCTGGGCCGTGGCGCTGCACCCCTCAGGCGTCCCTTTGCTCCACCAGCCGTGACTTCCCCAAGAAGCCTCTGTGCTCCTCTCCCCACACCTTCCACAGTCCATTCCTGGCAGAGAATGTGTGGTGCGGGAAGACGACGCGCAGAGGATGGGTGAAGCATGCACAAGTCACAGCAGAGGGTGATGACCACCTGTGCCATGGGGAGGAGGGCCAGGAGACACTGCGAAGCCCCGCAGCACTACGGTATGCCAGGGGTTTTGCCCGAGCCACGCAAGACATACCTGTCATGACCACTGAGCAATTAGAAGTTGCCCAGCTTCGCCCAATGTTCTCATTCCGCGCCCTTTACCACACCACTCACCCCACTACACACCAGTTGGCTGCGCTGGAGCTGGGACTGCTGCAGTATCTCTTACCAGAAAGGTACGCAGAAGGGTGCAAGCAAGACAGGCTGAGGTACCATGTTAAATAAAATGGCTGCTTACACAGAAGAAAGCTAGAGGGTAAGGCTGCGGCATATCCTTTCTTAAAAATTAAAAAATGGTGACAGGGGTCTTACTAATACCCACGGCGTGCAGATGCTATGAATACTCTGACCTCACCACGCTAACGGCACAGGTGAGGCTGTTCTGCAATGCAGAATTAGTGTGTACGCTACGAAAAATGCCCCGGCGAATACCCCCAACTCCTGTTTGAAATGAAAGATTTGTAGACAAAATGCAATGTATCAATGTGCACTCAAAGTTCAACCTGAAAAAAAAAAAAATTTGAGAAAAATAGCACATTCTAATGATTTCCCTCCGAGTTTACTATAAAATTTGCCTTCTGGGTAGTGCATGTTTTCCTTTCGCAAGCCTTAAATGCCACCACAGTTTCTGCGCGAGTCTCCATGCTGCTCCAGTGACGCTCACCACAAATGCACTGAGAAGTTTTGCACTGTAGGATTTTAATTACTGAGGTAATATAATCCTCGTTTCCTTGAATTACAATCCTGGAGCCTTAAAATCCCACCTGCCCTGCGGGGATTTCCTGCACTGCAGGGTCATCTCCATTTAATAACAAGAGGTCCCAGCCAAATGCTCTTCCTTTTTAAGACGTGAGAGATTACTGATTTGGATTTCTGCTTTTCCAAACATAAATGAATGCAAGAAACGTGATACACCGAAGGCTCCTTGGGTTTAAAATCTGAGTCTGATAACGAGACTTCTGAGCTGCCTTCTTCATTTACTTGATCAAACGATGGAATGGCTGTTGGTAGGAAACTCTGCCATTTATAATTTTACGAAGGTATGAAATTTAGATGTCTAGATATTTAACCTACTTTTGTTCTTAAGCACGACATACTAGCAACGCATGTACACAATGCACCCAAAACACCAAAAAACCCTGGACTAAATTTGCCAACACTGAAGATACTCAAGGTCCAACTTGAAGTCACAGTGGCTCATGTCACCCGGGGCTGGGCAAGAGCCCGTCCATCCCCACATGGACATTGACCATCCGCACAGTGGGACCGACTACACGAGTCTGCAGAAGGCCCTGACTGGAGGCGGCCAGACATTCCCCGTCCAAGCCCCGCGGGAGGAGAGCCCCGTGCAGAGCAAGGCAGCGCAGATGACAACTGCGAGAGTCGGGGCTTGATGCTGTTTTGAATCCTAAGCCTAAGCACGAGTTAGCTCCGGCTTATCAATGAACACCTTCCCTAAGCCAGGAACTAACCCCATCAGAAGTGTGGGCACACACAGCCAGATGTCAAAGCTCAGGATCGCCAGGGTGCATTCAGGCTGGGCAAAAGACAACGCAAGCACCCCAGCCAGTCCAGCCATTTTGGGCCATGTCGACTGACGCAGAGGTGCTGGGACACTTCTGCTGCACACCGGCTGCCGGAGGGCTCCCTTACCGCTGCTGCTGAGCTCAGGCACTTCTGCGCGCTTGTGGTCCGTGCCGCAGTGGCCACCCTAAGCCCAGGGCTCAGGGGAGTGAGGTGTGGAGAAGCAAGCAGCCCAGAGGCCAGCTTGGCTCTGGCACATCTAGCAGACTTCTGCCAGAGCTCCTAGACCCTGCAGTGACTGAGCTACGTTTCAGAGGCAGCGGGTCGGCACCTGGTTTCCAGAACATCTTGTAGGATGTGACCATCAGCCTTTTCTACTGCCTTGGTTACCTCATCTTTTACCTAATGCAACACAGGTGACCACCATCGCGCACACTGGTCCCATGGTCATATGGATAAGAAAAGGTACCGCTTGTGACAAACCTCCAAACTCTTGGGATTGGTCTGGATTGCCTTGCTTGCCATTCCCGGACACCCCTTGCCTTGGAGCTGCAGCAGGATCCTCTCCTCCCCATGAGGTTACTTCTTCTGCAGCCAGCCGTTGGGCTGCCCGACTACAGCCGGCCAGCACAGGCTCTCCCCAGAAGACGAAGAAAAGCCTTGTTCGTGGTGTTGGTGCAACTGACTCCATTCTTCTACCTTTATCCTCGCTGACTTGAATTGCCTGTTGCATGGGGGACTGGAAGAGGCAGAGCAGCAAAGCTAACACGACTCGGCTGCCACCATGCACAGAAGACCTTAGCTCAACCTTCTGCCTCCTTCCCCACCACGACCTGCAGCTCTGTTCCCACCTCGTCCTCCAGAAGGAGGGTGTCAAAAAATCTATAGATAAGGTGACCAGAATTCAGAATTATTTGAACAGCAGTAGCATTTTGTTGTCCTCCTTTTGGGGGCCACCTCATAAATTCACACAATCCAGAAGATTCCCTTTCCCAAACCACAGAAAATAACCTGTGCCTGCGAAATGGCATTTAACAGTTTTCCTTTCTTCTTTTTTTGGTGTGATAACTAATATACCCTTTAAGGCCACTGAGTCCACTACGCAGCTGGTTGCTTTCTAGCCCTCATCACAGTTTTCAAAATGTATAAATAATTTAAAATGACGACATTGACAGTATTCCAATTAAATAACAATTTGACTGTATCCTTCAAACTATCACATGTGCCATCAAAAATGTTATCTGCCTAATTCCATACATGAGTCCCTCATTATTCGAAATTATGTCAAGGGATTACTTGGGGTCAGGGAGGTATAGGGCAAAAAGGCCAAGAAAAGTAATTTGAATGCTTGAAGATGGAAGTGAAAAGCTTTTGGCAAGATAACTAGAGGCCATTTTCCATACTTTGGATGATATTGTAACTCGCTGGTGGAACTTGGAAGGGGTGAATAAATTTTTAATCAGAATAAGTAGAGAAAAAAAGAGCCCAGCAGAGAAACCAGCAATAACGTTTTGCCTCTTTTAGGATCAAAAATAAGTATTGCACATTTGGGATGGGGCAACAAGACCGACCACGTCCTGCTATGTCAGCCAGCTACCCCTACAACCGTACTGCTCAGTTTCTATTTTGCTGAGCTCTAGCACACCATGGAAGAGGCACCCCTTGTTATAATCAGACAGTTCAATCTAAGACTCGAGCCTAGAGTAGTATAATTAAAATAGGACAGCTGTAGGAAGTATTTGTTGGAAAGCCATATTCAGGAAAAATTTACCTAATGAGCTTTGGCAACCGAAGAGCACGCTGCCTAGAGGATCTGATAGTGGCAGAGGAGCATCCTGAGAAAAGACGCTGTTTGAACAACGTTCAGTAGAGTGCGCCTGTCCTGGCTGGCCCACAGAGTACTACACCAGTGGAAAGCAACTAAACTAAGCAAGCCTATTATCAACACATTTACTTTTACTATACAAGGAAGTGCACAAGTTAGACATCAAGGACGATCCGTCACCTAGACCACCATTTTGCACCTCTTGCCACACATGACAAAATTTACCCCAAGTTCTCTTTAAAGCAGCCTTGGCTTTTCCTACGGGACATGATGTCAGTGATGGAAGCGATAAGAATCCAACCAACAAACTGGCTAAAATGCCATACTCCTGCCATGCGTTAAAGCAACAGCAATCTCGCTTTAAAGGAAGTCAAAGAGAGGACCGAACAGTTTGTACGTGTGCAGTAAACTGCAAATAAGAACATGAACCGTGGCAGGAATTCAGTCCAACAGGACGGTGCGTTTGCAACCCCCCTGCGTCCGAGGGACAAGAGCGTACTCGTACAGGACTGCCCCCGAAAGCCTGTCCTTGTTTGTTTGGTAGTGAAAGCAGATTCCTCTCCTCTCCACCATGTAAACACGCCCCCACCTTACAGCCTCTCATCTGGCAGTGACATTGGGCCTTAAACATTCAGATTTGGTACATCCCGCTACTTCTGCAAGGCGCAGAAACCTTCAAGAAAAATTAAGCCACTTACGGAGCCCAACAACAACTTTTATTATTCTTTCCTTCCCTTGGATTGTTGATTTATCTTCAAAAACAAGGATAAAACACTGTAGTGTCAAAATGAAGGAAACAGGTATCCTGATACCACACATCAACACTAAAACATCTTTGCAAAGGTAAATCTTGTTACTGCACTAAAAAGACTGAAAAATGAAACTTCTCCAACAGAGAGTAGATATATTAGAAATTCAGTCATTCTTCAACTTCCAAAATAACTTGTGCCAAAATCTATGTGAATTATTAATTTATTACTTGTTAAAAGAAAAAAAAATAGCAAGTCTTCTCTTAAAAGACAGAAGTCACCATTACTGTGTTTTTTTACAACCTCCAGTCAAACGAAGATTTTTTTCTGTTGCCTTACAACTTATAGTTTTTAAAAGATCACCATATATTTTAAAGGATATCTCTCTCTCTCAGAAAAAAAAAATAAATTAGTTAAACCAAAGAAGAAATAGCAAATGTTACTTTAAAAGTTATGCTTTAGAAGTTGCCGTGCAGTCACACTGCGATTTCTGTAAAGCTTTTACAAGGTAACTATCTCATACAGTGTCAAAATGAGCTTTAAAGGAGCAGCTTTCGATAGACAAGTGTTAAAGGTGAAAAAATCCAAAACGTGGCTATTCCAGCTACGAATCACCCCCTAACCATAGCTGTATTCCCATACATGTCCTGTAACAACGTTTCCTGCGTAAACTCATCTCATCTTTCTGCATCAGAAAATGAGAATGAAATAAAATTGGAAATCGTATTTCTCCATTTTTACTGGTTTAAGAAGATTATTTAAATGCAAGAAGCTTATTATTTTGCAAATTCATTTCATCTGGTTTTCTGGCGCATTTCAGCCATTGATATTTGGATCCAGGACAGAATGCAGCTGAACTTACCAGTGCTAATATTTTATTAGCAGTCTCTGGCGTCAACAATTTAGCAGAACTGTGGTTTTTGCAGTTTTATGTAATTGTTATTAGCGATTTTGTGTTTAATTTTCAGAATAACTAATATGTATCTCTTCACAGATACTCTATCCAAAATGTTTTATTTAATGCTTGTGTAATTAGAGGCACTATAGATGCACAAATGTAAGGGTCTTTGCTGTAAATAAAAATACAGGGATGATTTTTGTTAAATAAAATTTGCGCGTACAGAGTTGAAATGCATGCAGGCAACACAATTGTTTCTGGAAAGATACAATGAAACTTTATTTTGAAGCTATATGTTTATACCACATTTTGTATAAATGTTACAGAAATTGCTCTATTAACTATGTGTTCAGGAAAGAAAACAAAAAGGTCTTCAGAAAACTCAGTGCTAAAATGTGAATGAGCAAGTACCATGTCCTTCTGGTGGGCTGTAAGATGAGCCGTTTCCCCATTTTTCCTAATGTCTCTTTCAGACCACTCCCCTCTCAGTTTTAGAAGGGGAAAATAACCTCAAGTTCTGAATTAAAGCCATATTCTTAAATCACTGATGGTTTCATACTTATTGCCTCCAGACTACCTTGCCTCATTCTTCTCCCCTCTGCGATGTGCACTGCCTAGGACACAATGCATTCTGCGTGAGTCACTGAGAGAAGAGCAATATTAGGGATTTCAATTATGTGATAACACGTAAAATACCACTGGAGACATTGTACTGTATTGCTGTACTTCTTCCACTACTTACAAAAGATACTACAAAATAGAGGACTAAGTGTATTTTTATCACAAAAAACTGTATTCCACTGCTTAGAGCAAGAAGCTGAAAAATCATTGTTTTTTAATCAAGTGTATGTGGAGTTAGGATGGCTGTACTACGCAGATGAATACGAAGGTACAGCACTGTCACCTGTGTACTAATTTGATTAACCAAGTCATTAGTCAACTGTTTTCAACCCTAAGCATTGTTAATATTTATGCTCAGATCACTTGCCCTAATTTTTGCTCACTGAACCACACTGACACTGGTGAATAATTAAAATTCAGAATTTTAAGTGTGGGGACAGGTCAAGAGAACCTGATACTGATTCCTTGATCTCATTTTGATTTTTCTTCCTTCCTCCTTCTGCCCTTTTTCTTTTTCTTGACGTGAATTGTTTGAGCAGACTGATTTTTCATTCATTGCGTATAGAATTGTGTCCTATATGGCATTTCATTTTAGTATTAAACTCCAAAATTACAATAATAAAGTTACATTTTGGAAAACAAACTGAAAAGAACTTGCTGTCTAAATTTCATACTCAGACTGGAAGAGCATTTTTTTATTCTTCCCTTCATCCTTGAATTAGCTGACATTAGGAGTAATTTTCCTGTTTTCCTCATTGATGGTAAGTTACCATTTAAAAATAAAACAACTAACTAGACATACGAAAACAGCTGTTCACTTCCTCTAAAACAGGACAGCCACTTAGACCTCAGTTATCTCCCATTCTGATTTATCCTGGAAACTTCTGATGAGCTCACTGTGGTCAGCCCCCTCAGAAAGAGATGGCAGAAAGCAGATTCAAATCAGGGTGACCGTAACATTTAATGCTGCCATAGCTAACACCACAAGTCAGTGATCCCTTCCTGCCGCTCCTTTTAATTTGAAGTGGCACACCAAAGTTAAAACCGATATAATTATCACAAACAATGGCCGGCTTACCTAAAAACCTGAACACCCACAATTCTATTCCAGCAAGTTTCCCACTGTTCGCAGCAGGAAAGCACGCCATTTTTGACACCTGTGCCGTGTTCATGCTGCCGCGTGCAATGAAGTTCTGCATGGGAATACCTACAATTTCCACAGTAAGGACATTTAGGTTTTTGCTACGTGACTGCAGGGCACCTGAGCAACTGTGCTGTCTGGCAAGGGTGCTGCTGGCGTTACCATCCACCTGTGCTGGGAAGCTGTCGTCTTTCCTTTGTGCTTTTACATACTCAGAGAAACTACAGAAAAAGAGCTACATCAGACTTAAAAGTTGTTCTTGCAGCTGTACCATTTCTGGACTATGGACAAGGATTTTTTGGTGTATTTTTCATTTGTGTTTATTTTATGGGCAGACATCCTCTCGGTAAGATACAAACTGGAATGGCAACATACCAGCATACTGAGAAATGGTCTCTATTTTACAGATGAAAAAAAAACAGGCATTTACCAAATTAAAAAGAAAGAAAAGTTTAAATGAAGTTATCTTTAATGACCAATAGATTTACAACACTATAAAGTAAGACTATGAAAAATTTCTTTTGGGAAGAATTCCATTTCCAAAGAACCTGCTTCCTCCTTCAAAGTCCTACCGATTATTAACTTCACAAAGCAAGATTAGTCAAGCTTTGAAATAAAAAAAAATTTAAAAAAAAATTCAAAAAAAGAGTGGGGGGACACAACTTTGAAGGTGCATTCTCTGTGGTGATGAACGTGGGATACTGAACAAAGCACCTGACTACGCTTTAAATTAAATACATTAGATACAAGTAACTTGTAGACTTAAAAACAGCAGTGTAAGTACCGCTATCCTAATAACAAAGGCAGTCCATCTAATTCCAAAAGTAGCCCTATCTTTCTACCTGGTACGAACACGGTGTCAGGTCCAAGTGACTACTGCTGGGTGCTGACTGTTTTCCACACCGTGACAAGGCATCGGGGGGTCAGCAGAGGCTTTCTCAGACCACGTTTATTTCCCTTTTCAGTGCTGAGACAACAAGGGCTGAACAACAGCTACAGCCACTTTCTTTCCCATTTTGATGCAACTGTGTTTCACTGCCTCACCAAGTGCTGGGAACGTTTTCATGTGCTCCTTCTCGTTGTTTGAGTCCCTTGGAGAATGGTTTTCAAATGTGTATTTCCACGCAAGGCAAAGTATTTTTCAGCTTTTGTCCTTTAGAGAGTGCACACTTCTGTGCCATCAAAAAATTACATCACTGACATATGCCATAAAACTGTCAGTTGTATTTAAAAACATACTGCACTTTGAACATCGAGGCTAAGACACAACTGCAGTGCAAATTCTCACTTGAGACCTCAGGGAATGAGAGATTGAATAATGCTTGCCAAAAAGGATTTTCGCAATTTTACTGTTTTCTGAAGTTGATAACTCTACAGTCATTGTCAACAAAAGGTAGTTTTTAAAGTAAATCACAAATACTTGGGTTCAGAATTGCCTACTAGTCATGGTGCTTCTACCCCAGAGCTGTAAAAGCAGAAGAGGAGACACCACCGCACCGGGCTCTCGAAACCGCCCTTCATTGCTCCACAAAAGTAGCCAAACAGCGAAAAAATATGACAAGGAGAGAAAAAAAAAATCGAACGAACCTCTCCGATGAGACCCTAATTGGCACTGGGCACACAAGGCTTTTCACGTACTGCCGTCACCAGCCTGGCACACGCCGCCCTCTCCGGCCCCCTCCGGCCGCGGGGCCGCCCTGGCGCTGACCACTGGCCCGCCGGGCGGCTCGCCAGCCCCGCCCTCGGCCGAGGCGCTGCCCGCCGGGGGGGTCGCCCCGGGCACCCCCTGCAGCCGGGGCGCTGCGGGCAGGGCCGGGGTGCGGCGAGGGGCGACGGGTGGGGAAGGGCTGGGGGGAAGGGGGGCTGCGGGGGGCAGGGACGGGGACAGCGACGGGCGGGGGCAGGAGAAGGGGACGCGGACGGATGGGGACAGGGGCAGAGACGAGTAGGGATGGGGACAGGCAGGGGCAGGGACGGGGACAGGGACGGGCAGGGGCAAGCACGAACAGGCCGGGACGGGGACGCGGACGGGCAGGGGCAGGCAGGAACAGGCAGGGACGGGGACAGGGGCAGGCACGACGGGCAGGGGCGGCGCACCGCTTCCTTCGTGCCGGCTCCGGGCAGCGGCGGCCGCAGCGTCCGGCGGAGCGGAGCGGCGGCAGCGGCGACCCCCCGCGCCGCGCTCGGCGGCCTCTGCACCGTCCTTAAAAACACACCGGACAAACCACGGCCCGCTGTGACTCTGAGCCACACGGGAATCTCTCCGGTTTGAAAGAAACCAGTAAAACGGCATCACTCCCACCTGCGCAAGGCTACTGCTCAAAAAGAGAAAAACCCCACCAAATACACAAGTGAATGCCTGCTGCCTGGTTTTTAGGCTTCATTTTTGACAAAAGGATGTGGCACGAGAACATTTTAAGTATTTATTTTTTTCTATGTAGAAAACTAAAAGTTTCCAAAAGATTTTTTAAAAAGAAGGGTGGATCGAAAATTAAAAAGGTAAAAACGTGCAAACTAAATCACTACCACCTTAAAAACAGAGGTCAGCATGGATATGTTTCAGAAAAACACAGGGAATAAACTGCCCTCATCATCAACTCACCAAAACCCCACAGAACAATGCGTGGGAGGTGTGCAACATAAGTCATATATATATATATTACAAATGCCAACTGAATCATCCCTCTGCTCTGACTGCTGACACTGATTTCTTAAAGGAGTCCTCTTCTTTGCTATTTTAAAATTTACACCAGAACAAAATTATAATTAAAGATCTGATGAGAAAATCCCTCTAGCGCACACCCACTCAGGTTTAGTTCTGGAAGTATCACAAGTACAGTTAAATGATACAGAAACTGTGCGTGTCCCAAGGAGCAAGCCTTGGGGAAGGGTTTTGTTTTGTGTTGAGGTATCACACCCTGAAGCCTATCACACTGACTTCAGCCATTTCAGGAACAAATAAAGACTGGAAATGCTGCTGCCCCTCTCAGAGACTATTTTGGAACATGAGAGAAGTCTCCGTTCAAAGTTTGCAACTTTTTTCACTTTAGTTTTCTTTGTAAAGCTGCGTGCCAGATATCCCACATGAACACAATGCAAACAGCAAAGCTGAACCTTCACGTACACCTTTATAAGTACACATACAAATACATACATGTGCGTATGCTTACATGTGTGTGCATGTACGTTATCTGCGCTTACAGCCAGTCCCCAAGTGGCCACCAGAGCCCCCCATGGCTTCGGGGGGCGGGGGAAATCCCCAGACCTCTGCAGCTAAAGTTTTAAAAGTACAAGACGCAGTTACCGACTTGGTGGCTTACCTTCAGGCAGTGTCTAGACTGGGAAGTACGTACAACGTGAACGCGACGACTGCTGCCACAGAGGCTGTACAACACCTCTGCCTGAAAAGGGCAGAGAAAACTCTGGCGTTTCACCATGCACAGAGAGTTTCAAAAAGAGACCGAAAACAGCATCTGGCAGCCTCCCCCCCGCCCCCGCCCCCTCAGTCTCTGGTTGTTGGGAGTTAAAGGAGTTGATGGAGGAAGATTTATCGAGTGCTGCGGATGCCTGGCCGGGACCTCGCTGTTTCTGGCCTTCAGGAGGAAGGGTGACCACGCCACAACAACCCACACAACACATCACAACAGCAAAGTGCAGATAAATCTACCCACTTTGAGCAAATAATGGCTTTGTGGTTGTCACCAAAATCCGCTATATCCAACAGGCCTCCTCAGTGTCTGTAAGCGTATCCCCCTCACCTACATCTCAAAAGCAGGCAAATGGAAGAAGAACAACCACCACATACCAAACCTGACACTGTACAAAGACAGCAAAGGAACTCACACAATTAGCACCCAGCTGGTGACAGAATACACCTTGGCAGCCAGTGCTGCGCGTGTGGTTTTCTGCAGCGCGTGGGCGATGTCTTTGCAGCTCTGTAATGCAAGCCATACGTCACCATGCCCACCACAAGAAGTCCAGCTGAACAGATAAGCTTTTATTTTCTTATTTTCTCACTTCTAACAGTCATTATCTCCCAAGACATACTCAAGATACTTGGCACTGTTGCATACCATGTAAAATCAGAGACATTAGCACCAGTATTAGAGGAAAAACAGACAAACATAGCCACCACCACAGAAAGTAAGGAGAGGTTGAGCCTGGCAGACAGGAAACCTTCCTGGTGCTAAAAATTTTCACATAAAAAGAAGCAGCTTAAAGCCAAGTTCCACAACTGCAAAAACCACCACATTGATGGGAAATGCCACTATTAGCTGGAAACCCTCAGCAGAGGTGCTGGGCCGATCATACAACCTCCTGCGAGGTCCTCGGTGTCACTCTCGCCTCTCCTACCTTCTGAGGGTGACGGGCTCCTGCCGGCTCACCGGCAGTGCGGAGGGGAGCGGTGCTCCAGTACGGACAGCCTCCTGGGAGAGCCCGGGCGTTGTGACTGTCAGGCAACTGGACAGGTTCTGGTGACAAAAACCTCCCTAATCCAGAGTTTCTCTGGAGATCTGAGGAGTTATTTTGATTTACACGTGGAGATTGGAAACTGTCTCAGCACTTAAGGGGGGAAACAATACGGCCAATTAAAAAAGCGGGAGCAAGCACAGGACTGCGCTCAGCCTTGAACACCAGGGACAGTGGCCGAGGGCTGGGGACATGGTGAGGTGTGTGCCGACACCAACCTCTCACCTGCCAATGCCGCAGTTCTCGCCTGGCAAACGCCACTGGAGGATTGTTACAGGTAAAATAGTCACGAAAGGCATGAAATACTAATCAGTAAGAATACCGGAAATATCAATTATGTACATTAACAGTATAAAGGCAACCATTATAATCTTCCCAGGACTCGTCAGGTTGTGTTTCAGATATTGTGTGTATATACCTGCATATACACAGATAGTACAATATTAAAGACCTAGTCTCCTGTGTCTCCTCCAAATTGTAAAAGAAAAGAGCCACCAGATGACCAACTGTCACAAGTTTGATGGTCACTGTGATGGTATCACAGCATAAGTTTTCCGTGCTCTTCAATAGGAAACCTACAGATTACCAAGGTGCTGCATGCGTGCCTGTTCTGACAACACAGCACTTCAGCCCACTCGCAGGTCAAACCTCCACAGCGAATCCTGTCTGCACCAGAAGGAAACAGAGCTGGTTCTCTGCAGCAAAAAGGCCCCTGTTTCTCTAGAAGCGTGCCAATTGTAGTCGGAGGGCTCACAAAATGAAGTATGTGCCATCCTTCTACATGCCTTTGATGTCAGTTTTGCCTACAGCTTCGAAGCACAAAATCGCTTCCACTAGGAGCTACAGTAAACGGGGAAACACATAAAAAAGCATTAACAGGCCATTTTATTCCTCCTGTCAGTCTGTCTCTAGACTTCTACTCTGTTTTAAAATTCATTAATGTAAACTCATTTTTCGTGTGCTTACTCTACACACATCTGCATGCTTTACATCCCTTTGTAGCCCTACTTAAACTTTACTTTTTCCCTTTTTAAACCCTTAAGTCCTTTGTCTTCAGTATATTCTCTATTGCATTTTTTAATTACTTAAAAATCTTGAACTTCTCCTTCAGAAGAATTAAATCAGTTTCCCATCAGTGTGCAAAAAATTCAATTGCAATATGACAGTTTTTCCCCACCTGTAAGAAACCCAGAGAAATAGGGACAAGGAAGAAAGATCAAACTGATGACAGAAGTGGAAAAAAAAATCCCGTTATAACAATCAACAGAGCAGCAGAAAAAAGAGAAAAAAAGTGAAAAAGTCACCCAGAATATATGACCATGTAAGCATGGGCACTCTTGCAGAAAACCTAGTCAGCAATCCAAAGCCATGGGAAATTTAAATTAGAGCTAAGGTCCACAATAGCAGATAAATCTGTACAGATAAAAGGGCCTGCGCCGGTTGCAGGTATACTTAGTCTAGATCTCTTCAGATTTGCAAAGGAACTTTATTAGTTTTATTAATTTTTTTCTTAAATAATCAAGAGATTCGAGTGTATCCACATTACACGGTAAAGAAGATTAAGTTTTTTTCTTTAATCAAAATATCCATATGCATGTGCTGCATCTTCCAAACGGTAGGTGGATTCCCACTGCTTCTTACCGCTCCGGGGTGCATTCTCCTATAGCAACTCATGCACAAAACGCTCCTACTACATTTAAGTAACGTTAAGGTTCTAGCAAACACAAGCGAGAAGAAAACCCCCCAAATCACAGGAAAAGCCCAAGCGTTCAGCAGGGCGCAGCTCTGAGGAAAGCAAGCTGATAAAGGGTTTCAGCAACGCATACTCAAACACACAGAAATCGAACTTCGTGACCTCAACCTCTACATTACAGGCAGCCGGCGTGACCTGGCACCACTCCGTCCGTTCATCCTTCCCAGGGGGAACACGCGCGTGGCCCCCAGCCCCGCGCCGGGCTCCACTTGGGAGGAGGGACGGAACTGGGAGCCATGGGCCAGCGGGCTGTAGGCAGGGCGCTGGCCTGGGCACGGGCACAGCCGGGGCAGGAGGACCAAGGACCATGGCCTCCCACTCTCTTCTGGAAGCCCCTCCACTCCCAAGCTTCGCAGCCAGCAACACACAGCGCGGTCCCACATGCGTGGCTTACCAGCCCACATGGCCAGTATGCGCCACTTCCACCCAAACGTTCCTTTTACACCAAGACGTGTTTCCCACCGGAAATCTTTGGCACGATGGCTTCACCGGTGCTGAAGCGACCCCTCGACAGGGGATGCTGAGCTGCCGCCAAGGTGAGATGGCCACAGCCACCAACGTGCCGCGTCCCACCTGCTGCCCCGGCCCCAAGAAAGGGCAGCAGCCAGCAGAGATGCAGCAATCCGCGTAGCGCAGTGCACTGTGAGCTGCCACGCAGAACTGCCAAGAAACAAACCCTTGCTTCTTTGGGTTTTGTTGTTTGGGTTTTTTTTTTTTACATTAAAATTTGTACATGGACCACACTAACAAGTCCTGCTGCTTTTAAGAAATCCAGCACTTACCATTAATTATTTATAATAAAAATATTTTAATTGCTAAACTAATTTTCACCAATAAATCTTTTTTCTTTTGAAAGCAACTTTTGCTGAAATTTAATTCAGTAATTCTACAACTTAGGCATCCAAAAACTACAGGGAAGTATGGCTCTTTAAATAGTTTTTCTGTGGCCTAACAAAATGAAAAATTTTTTGTAGACATTTTTGTAGAAAAATTAAGTTGGTGCTACAACTATCAAGACTGCAGAACAAAAACATACTATATTGTGCAAAGGTTGTGTTCAAAACTAGCTGTCAAGGGAAACGGTAAATTAAATAAGAAAAGCAAAACTTACTGTACTTTTTTTGTCAGTTTAGAAATAAGCTTACACCTCTTCACTGTTTAAAAATACACTGAGGGATTTGAATAACAGCACAGAGAGAGAAAAATACAGATGTGGTCAGATTTTTGAACAGTTTCTGTAGTACCACACAGAGTTAAAAGAAAATTAAGTCATACACCTAGAACAGGCCATTTAAAACACTGGTAGTTAACAAAGCGTATTTCCTTTTTGAGCATGGCTGACAGATAAAATAGTAAGCTAAATTTATCAGAGACTGCTATTTCTATATTGACTCCATAAGCTGTAGTTACTGCTGCTGAATAGAAAACTCCTTCCTACGTTATTTTTCGGGGAAGAGGCAAAAATAAAATGCATTCAAAATCTGTTTTTTCATTTTAGGCATGTATTTTTTATGGTTTCATTCACTAAATGTTTGCATCGCCCTCCTTTTTTTTTTTCCATTCTACAGATGTGTTTTTATTATAGTTTCTTTGACTAAATGAGAGGCTTGATTACTAAGGATAAAAACCAGTGCATAGCAAGAACTCTAAACCTGGAAAACAAGATGGAAATGGATGCCAAAATGGAACGCTGAAAAAACTGCTTGGGAAATACTAACTCACGCTTTATTTTATGTTGACTATTTCTTTTTGTACAAGGCAGTTTTACAGGACAGTAAGAGCAAAAGTGGATATAAACCCCCACACCTCCAGTGAAATGATTTGCCCCTTGGATGCTGGCTTCCTTTCATAACTACTTTTAACAGATTAAAGATTAAAAATACTCCTACTTTACCAAATTCCAGAAGTCAATCTGTTAGGAAACAAAAAAAATACTATTCAGACAGATAGAAGGTCATGTGACAAACAGATTTTAAAATATCTCGTAACACCCCATAAGTCTCAGCCCTGTTTTGTGCTTTCTGCTCTGAGTCTTCTGCTCTTCGTGTGTCTGAGGTTACCACCGGAGCCAAAGCTACACCAAGTACAGCTTCTACACAGTCGTGGAACAAGGTGCTTAAGTAAAAGCACCGTGTCACCTTTGGTACAGAGCCTCCCCGTGCCCCACGGCTGGAGCGAGCCCCCACTAAACAGGCACTGCACCCAAACAGAGGCTGGTCTGGGGGCTGCCGCTGTGGAGGGAAGGACCCCTGGGACCCCTGAGCAGCACACATAGGAATTGCTCAAACTATTGCGTGCCGTGTCACCGTCTGCAAATGTCACAAAAATGCAGCCAGAGCTGCTAAGGAGGCTGCCCCAGGGCTTCTGATGAGGCTCGCAGGCTGCGGAGCTACGACCACAAAGGGCATTTCAATGTGAACGCTCTCTACCAGGGCAGACCAATAGCCAGTGGCCGGTACTTTTAAGAGCAACTTCCTGTGCCAGAGATAGTATCTCTGGCGATGCTCTTATAAAAGCATTGCTACTGTGAAAATAAAAGAAAAAACAGAGCAGAGAAAAAAAAACACCATTCCCTCTCTGGGAACCCAGCAGAGCATGTATGTGCTGGTTTACAGAAACTTTGGATTAAAAAACAACTGCACACACCGCACTCCACCAACCTGCCAAGCCCGGAGCGCAATCACATTAGCCCGTTGTCTCTGAGGAAGGTACTGGGTGGGCAAAGGATGAAAGCGGGAGAAGATAAATTGTTTTCTGTACCCCTTAGCGGCCGAACATCAATGCTGCAGCTTTGAAAACTGTCTTTCAAAAGCCATGAGGGAAAAAAAAATGCAGAGATTAGGACTGCAGCTATACATGGGAGAGGAAATATGTTAAAAGGAAGCTTTTAATGAAGAAATGGATGAAAGACTTCCAACTACAGGAGATTAACGTTCTTATCATATAGACTCTCACTGCAAAGTGAAGGAGAGGGGTGGGAGGAGAGAAACCTCCTTCAAAGACCTGGAAACTCTCCGACACTAAAAATGAATTTAGTACATTTAGTAGATTTTGTAACAATTCTCTTTGCACACTTTCTTCTGGACTCTAAACATTTAAAAAATCAGGTAAATCACACCAAACACCTAGATTTGCTGAATTACCAATTTTTTAAATGCCACGTGAAGCGGGTAGGACCCTTTTTGCAAATTAACAAGCAGCAGCAGCACGCACTTTTCCAAATGCCATGCAAGGAAACCCACAGATGAGACCAGGTGGGGGTAAGTAACACATACAGGTTCGCGGTCACTGTCTTTCAGCTTGGCCAACCGTCTGTAATCCAAGTGCCTTCTTCGCTTCCAAGATACGCACAATCTCACCACAGAAAAACAAAGTCAGAGTTAGGAGGGACAGAGTCAGTACGGACACAGTAAGTGCTCTGCCTGATACTCCTCTGTGTGAAACAAAAAAGCCAGTGCCCATCTTCATATTCCAAATAATGAAAGGTTGCCAATCAGCTGTAGTTTCTGAGAAACCAGCAGACGCACAACGAAAAGCTGGATTTTACGGAAATACGGGAACAAACACGGTTTTGCTTAACATAATATTAGACAAGCAAAAATAAAAAGTGAAAGGCATCTAAAGCCATTTGGAAAGAGGGCAGAAAGGCAGGAAAAGTCTTCAGCTGTGTACTGAACACCAGTGTTTGTGGACCAGCCATAACTTTCAGGATGTCAGCTGAAGACAGAAGGGTACAGGTGAATCTTGATTTACCATCAGGAAGCAGAGCTCATTTCCCAAGGCAAAGGGACATCTCTTTCCGTCACAGCAGACGGTGGTGACTGAAGCTAGAAGGTCACATGGGGAGAAGACTCTGCGCTGGAGGCATCAAAAAAGCGTTATTTGTTTATAGAGAATATTAAAAATAATAAGGCTGTTAGACAAGAGCAGGGCAGGCAAGTCAGATGTAGAGCAGTTAGCAGAATAAGGAGGTACGCCTAAGTCCTTTCCTTTAGGAGCTATTTCTGACTCCAGTGGAACCTCAGCATCCCCATTTCAGGGACTCAGACATAAAAACAGACTCATCAAATGACTGACGCAGCCAGCTACTCTCATAGTCAGAGAATTGTTCATGTCTCAGTTTCCTTTTTAATGTGAAGTAAACTGGACACTAGACATGCCATGACACTGTCACAGGAGGTCTATCCCATTTACACCGTTACAGGCAGTTTTGGGGGAGAAAGGAAAGGAGAAGGCTTCACCAGTCACTACACTCTATGTCCATTCTTACTGACACTACAAGCTCTAAAATAGTAATTTACATACTGTGTAGTCACCTAAGTACATTCTTTAGAAACCCTGAAAACAGAACTGTAAAGGTCTCAAATTAATTTAAATGAATTAACAGAGAATATATTTGAGAGAATAATTTGCCAACATGTGTATTTTTTAAATGCATTTCTTCTTTTGGATTTAAAATTTTTATGTTTACGTTTCAGCAAAGGAGTCCTTTACAGAACTGGAGTTCTACATGCTGCATAAGCTCAATAAACAAATTATGGTTACTTTACATTAGGAAGATTTATGGCTTTTGTTCCCTAAAACTATTTTGATGCTGTTTTGGCTTTTCATTATATACACATACACATACACCACCAATTTATTTTAAGCCTGTGTCTTTGCATCCCCATCACCATACACGTTAGAAACAGAGCAGCTGAACCAGACTTTTGCATGCTGGAACTACCTGAATAACATTAACTGGAATTTGGGACGCAGTTGAGAACCAGGGGTCTGACCGGAGGCAAGCCCTGCGGTACCCTCTCCTCCGCCTCAGGTGCGTGCCTGCGTCGGGGCCAGCACCACGACACGGCATGGCACCTTGCTCTGCCCGTTGTGCACGGCACCCTGCTCTGCCCTGCTCTGCCTCTGCCCGTTGTGTACAGCAGAGTCAAACGACCGTCATTAACCTGTTCACAGCTGGAAAAAATGCACAAAGTTTAAGGCTTTCTGCAAAGTCGTACACACATAGAAAGGCAACAGCTAAAATGGAGAGATGTGTGCGTACAACTAGCACCTGCTCCCAAACGGCTGTGCATGCCTGATGCATGTTTCGTACGTCCCACATCTCCAGGCACGAGGCTGCTGTTGGCAAAACTACTACTCATGTGAGGCAAGGCGCAAGAAGGGGCTTTGAGGAGGTTCTGACGTAGCTTTGAGAATAAAAATCAGCGTAGGAGAAGAACAGTTATATTTATGAGCCTCTTGTCTGATTGTCCATGACTTCCCATTCGAGCATCGCAAAAAATATTTACATTGTCCACATTAAATGAAATAATTTTAGTTCTGAACAGTATGACAAGTTTATACAGCGTGGGAAAATTCTGTTCCCGTTACCTGCTTTGAATGTGGCTTGCTTGTCAACATCTATGAATATATCTATATGAATAAGAAACATTACTACATTTGTCACAAAACCATACCATAAGCTATCAAAACTGTATCCTGATATTAACATCCTGTATTGATTTTTTTAAAGCCCCTCTCAGTTAACACTGGCACACCTTCACTAGAATAGCACAAAGAAGGAAGACATGAATTTTCATGTTGCACCTAGTAAGCATAATCACTCCAATAAATTAATTACAGAATGTTTCCCAAAATGTGTATATGTAATTTTGAAACATGCTTAAAATCTCAAGCACTATTTAAACATTTTTCTATCTTCTGTTTTTTTCGGGTAATCTTTAGTGCTACCATTAGCAATTTTGGTACATAAATCCAAGGAGATACACAGAGTAAACTGAACAAAAGAAACCTAATTCCAGTTCATTTGCCTGCCCAGCATTTATGAGAAAAATAGATACTACCCAGAAAATGTATTAACTGTGCTATGGACAAACTGCATTGCTGTTACAGCAGTCACCACACAGCACCAAACGTTTGCTCCCCAACAGGCAGAGTAGTTAAAGACAAGCTAATTATCTCTAGTTTCAAAGAAAAGGACAGGAAAATACAAAAAGAAAGATAATAATGAAATTTAGCAATTTCAAGTTATTCCTAGACACTGCATTTTAGAAGATGTTTAGGGAGAAAAGATTACATAAATTCCAAATATAA
This sequence comes from Pluvialis apricaria, assembly GCA_017639485.1. Taxonomy (NCBI): domain Eukaryota; kingdom Metazoa; phylum Chordata; class Aves; order Charadriiformes; family Charadriidae; genus Pluvialis; species Pluvialis apricaria. The sequence continues at coordinate 87,155,696 of CM030044.1, read as the reverse complement.
TGTGGCTGGCTGGGGTTCTGGCATGGCCGCTGAATGCTCTGCCACTCTTCCAGCATTGCCCTGGAATAGGGAAAGCGTTTCTTCAATCTCCAAGGCTTGGGCAAGCACACCACCTGAGATCAAGTGCACGCTACGGTCTGTTTAGCAATGGACTACCAATAGCTATGCAAAAACATACACAAGAACAACTGTAAGCAAAAAGTTATTGAACATTTATGGGCAAGAAACAGGAGTTTTACCAGAAAAGAGGGCAAAGACAATTTCTCAGCTTTCCCCTCTCAAACACCTTAGTAGCAGCACGTGAACAGCAGTGCTGTTTACTTGGCCACCCTGAGGAAAAACTTCACTACTATCAGCCTGCAGATCAGCGCTGCAGAACATGTCATTTCCCTGCACCCAAACTCGCCTCATTTACATATGCGCCAAGTAAAATTATGGTATGCTTTTTTTTTAAATTAAGAAGAAAAAAAAAAAAGTCTTGCAAAGGTCCCCAGTGCTGCAACTGATCTGGCTAGCCCTGCCACCGAAACAGCCTTCTCTCAGACTGGCAGGGGACGCTGTTTCTGGACGTGATCTTTGTGCTTCGGGAAACCGGTGGGCAAGAAACAAGCATGGCTGATTGTCTAACAGAGTTTTTAGATCCTGGTGATACGGTATGTATTACATAGTATGACTATTACAAACACGTATCTAAAATCTGGCGTGCTAACCATCACGTTAACTAACTTTCTGCATCATACCGTGGAAGAATATTTTGCAAAATACCAAAATGTTGGATGTTAGTCTTAGCTGTTGAGAACCTCTCTGAATTATTCAGTGCAGAATCCATACAAGAAGTTACAGTAAATTTTAGCTCAACAGCCCAAACTGCCAGACTCCTGAAGAAGTGGTTACAGAATCTGCTTCTGAACCAGCTCAGAAGGTCTCCCCTCTGTTCCTTGCCCTCTCCTGTCACAGTTCGTCCCTTTCCTGTGCTGTGACTTCTCTGGTCTGGCAGACAGCAAAGCCTTAATGGGCAAATGGTGTCTGCACCACTGAGAGGCAAAGAGGCAAGGCAGACAGGGGCAGGGGGGCAGAAATGTCATCAGGTGAAAAGAGGAATGACACTACTGCCTGCGTTATGAGCATTGATGACTCTCCCACCCTGCAGCACTTTTCAGCAAACTTTTTATTGTTATGCAGTTCCTACCTCTGATTTTCTTTATACTTTTAGTCCTGAAACTGTTTTTTTCTGCCAACTTTGTTTACAATAGAAACCATTGTATTCCCTCTTTATTTTACTGCCCTTCACCCTGCAACTTCTTATGTGCTCTTAGGAATAAAAAATACACAGAAAGTTGTAAAGTTCACAACATGAATCACTCTGATATTACTTCTGAACTTCTACCAGCAAAAATGCTGTCTTTTCATATACGACACTACTGAAATAATGGTATTGAAATGGTATAAATAAATGGCTATTTCCTTCATCATAGTTTTGCACCCATCATTACACGCTCCAATTTGCTTTCTGTTTATCTTTCTTTACAAACATTGGCATCAGTATCCTTGCAGACAAATCCTCCCACATACAGAAGAATAAACAAGCAATGAAAATAAGTACTAACCTTCACTGACAGGAGTTGTACAGCCTTCAAGGTTCAACATTATATCTTCATCTCTGTCATCTGCACCGGCTCCCAAAAGCATCCAGCTCTCGACATTATCATTTTCAGATACCAAGCTCTCCTCCTCCGAGCTATCATCTATTACCAACACATCTTGGATTGCATGAGCTCCAGCAGAACTAACTGGGTCAAGCTTCCCACTAGTGCTTTTCCTTTGCCCTGAAATGTCAGTGCCTGATCCAGCAGGATACAGGGTATTACATCTAGCAGCTTCGGCATGATTTGGTGTGGAAGATCCTGGATGGATATGTATTTTACCTTGAGCTAAAGAGCTTTTCAACTTCTTTGCTTTGCTTTTGTAAACACTGTCTTCATCTGGTGTATCAGACAAGACAATGATCTCAGGATCATCTGAAAGCTGAGCACCACAATCAGTGAATTCAGTGATTTTCTTGTCTTCACGCCGTTTCTCTGTTAGAACTGAACTATGACCTGTGACTCCCACAACATCACCTTCTTCACCCATTTCCAGTGTGCTCATTTCTCCAAGATTCTGGGAGTAGTGGATCTGGCTATAGAGATGAAATTCCACCTCACTATCAACACTCTGCTCACTGGATGACTCCTCATGGTAAAGTTCATCTTCATACACTTCCGTATCCTCGGCATCTTCATATCCAACAAACATTCTGGAAAGCGAATAGTCTGTATCTACAAAAAATCCAAAAGGTTATATGAGAATGGTCATGAATGTATGCCAAAAACCATCTCTCAGATGATACCTTTGGTCTTTCTGAAATCGCTAAGGTTAGTCATAGAGGTCTACATACGGAAGATAAAACTGAGCAGACTTAACAGCTACAACAATCGATGCTCAAATCCCTAATAGCAAAAGCTACTTAATCTTAACTACTACTTTAACCTGAACTACTTTGGCTCCTGAAAGTTGTGCTTAATGTGATCTCAGCCTCCACAGCTACTCTCCATCCTGGGTCCAAAATCAGGGTACCCCTGCGTGGCTTGGGAGGCAAATGAGTGTCTCAATCCAAGTTTTGATCGTTACGCCAACTAGTATTAATTCTGGGTACTTTGCAACTTGTTTTACTAAGTAACATCTTATGTACATACCTGAAAGAGCAGGGAAGAAACATTCAGCAATACTTGACAGAAGTAGCCTGGAGCCTATCTACACCTGGGCTGCAGAGCCACCTGAAGTGGCACTCCAGAATTTCAAGAAGATATGCCTGCAGTGTCTGCCCAGCTCAACATTAGCTATGACATCGCTGTGCTGCTATCAGTTAAACAATCATTATCTACAACCTTTAATGGCCTTTTTGGTGCATCTAGGACTAAAGCCCCAATTTCCCTTCTCATGTACTCAGCAATACGGCTTTTTAAACAAATACACCATAAAAGCTGGCTGGTGGGACAAAGCACACCCTCAGGAAGTTTGCAGATGATGGGAAACTGGGGGTGGTTGATACACCAGATGGATATGCTGCCATTCAGAGGTACCTCAAGGGGCTGGAGAAGCAGGCAGAGAGGATCCTCATGGAGGTCAACAAAGGTAAATGCCAAGTCCTGCACCTGGGAACGAGACATGTTGGGGGCCCACTGCCTGGATAGCAGTTTTGCAAAAGAGGGCCCAGGGATGGGACAAGTTGATCATAAGCCAATACAGCTCTGGCACAAAAAGCATCCCAGGCTCCTGAAGAGCAGGGTGAGGGAGGTTATCCTTCTGCTCTAGTCAGCGCTCACGAGACCTTATCTGGAGTGCTGTGTACAGCTCTGGGCTCTCCAGTGCTCGAAAAGATGGACATACTGGAGTCAGTGCAGCAAAGGGCCACTAAAACAATTAAGGGATTGGAGCATCTGTCACATGAGGCCAGGCTGAGACAGCTGGGACTCTTCATCCTCAAGAAGAGGAGGCTCAGGGGGATCTTATCCCTGTACATAGATACCTGATGGTGGGAGCGAGTAAATAAGATGGAGCCAGGCTCTTCCAAGCGGTGTCCAGGAACATGACAAGAGGCAGCAGACACGAAAAATAAAACACAGGAAATGCCACTTAAACATAAGAAAAAACCCTTCTTTACTCTGTTGCCCAAAGAGGCTGTGGAGCCTCATCCTTGAAGATATTCAAAACCCAGATGGACATGGCCCTGAGCAAACCGCTGTAGGTCACCCTGCGTTGAGTCAAGGGGGTGGGATGAGATGATTGCCAGAGGTTCTTTCCAACCTCAACTATCCTGTGATCCCAGCCCAATGGTGAGTGCCTCCAGAGCTCACTACCTACTCCCTAGCCAGACAGCAAATACAGAGACCTTCTGCACTTACTGTGCTTAATTCACGGGATACATTATCTCATTTACATGGAGGAGGGGAAAGGGAATACTTTCTCTGAAAAGTCTATCCTTATTTCTGTGTTACAGTTACTCCTAGGGAAGCCAACAAGCTTTTTTAGACATGAAAACTGCCAGAGGGAGTTCAGTTTTTTAGTTGTGGAAGGAAGGGGCCCAGTATTGTTTGAATTCGCATACTGATACACAAGTACAAAAATTTAGATTTGGAAGCCTTATATGTAAGTAATTTGTGTGACGATGGTATTTAAAGAACCCAAAGGCTCTTATTATGACAGCTTTCTGTGCACACCCTGCAAAAGTCCTTTCCTGATCATGACAGATTTGACCTCATTTGTATTCCCATTATACCAGCAGTCCAACTAAAGAGGAAAACGTTTTTCCCACAAAAATAAACAAAGCAAAACTACATTAAATATGAGTGCACAAGCAGGAAAATACAATGCTTAGTGACAATCCATATGCTGTACCATTTTGTTTTTAGGCTTCCAGTAGATCAGCATACATCATTCAATCTCACCTACACAACTACAGATGGCACTTTGGTCATGGCCAGGTGAGATCGCATCCAAAGACCATCAGAACCCTACTCACCTACCTATGTGCTCAGCTCTGCTATCTCCTAATGCACTCAAGTTCGTTTCTAACCTACAAATACGCTCCTAAAACTTAGCAAGTGGAGGTTATAGAGTCTGTTTCAAAAGCTCTCCTATCCACACAGCGACTATAACCTCCTGGAAACTTTTACACATGCCAACACAGAACTCTAGGTAGCAGCACAATGCATGCAGCAATAACCTCAGGATAATGTGGATATATCTGTATCTCCTGGACTCTGCCTCTCTCGTCCAGGTGCTTAGGTAAATACAATATTTATTATGCCAAACAAGATATGAAAGAATGAGTTCAGAACTTGGTGGTAATAGACAAAATAAACCTATTTTATACCAGTATTTAGGTTTGGACGCCATATACAGGAGAAAAAAGTAAAATGCTGGTCACCTGAACAGTTGTAGGTAGTAAAAAAATAAGACAGAAAAGTACCTGACAGACCAAATTAAACAACCATACTTAAACATTTCTCTGAACTTGACATGGGGCCACCCTATCAAACAGGTCTTAGCCTGTTCCCATCCACAGGGTGAGAATAAAAACAGAGCTGGCTCCAATCAAGCACATTTACAATTTTAAACTGTGGTTATGGGATGTGTGAAAAAGAGAACTTCAGTAACGCTGGAAATGAAAGAAGTCCCCTGAAGCATGGCGTAATTTTACTGATACTTGAAAAGCCAACTGAATTCAATCACTCTTTCCTTCCCATTCTATCACCTATAAAGTTACACAAAGTAAGTACATGACCATTGTTGAAAACATGCAGCTAAACAAGACTGCTGGATCTCGAGTGTCAAAGAGAGCCCAAAGAGCTGACTCATGGACACTTCATAATGAAGACAAGAGTAAGACGAAGCAGCACGGAACTACACTTACTTTGATGTATCCTCCCCAGATGCTCAGGTCAAACAACAGCTCTTCCTCCTCCTCTCAGGTTCACGCAGGACTGGAATGACGAAGGGCTCTTCCTCTTGCTCAGCATGTGTGGCAGGCCACTGGGAAATGAGAAACGTCAAACATCAGCATCACAACGCAGTCTGAAAATATATAGTTTCACTGTTCACCATCCTCAAACTCAGGCAACAGCTATGCCCCACCTCTTAACCACAGAGTGAGAAACACCTGTTTTAGGTGTTTGGTATCAAAGGAGACAAAAACACTGCCTCTAGGAAAGGGAAGAGGAGCTCAGCAGACAAAATTTTGCTGTTTTTCAGACTGTCACTTCTTCAGGTTGAAGCAGTCTCTTATCGTATTCACACTGATACTCAAATAGAGAAGAACATACCTGACTGCCAGTCTTCAGCAATTTAGGGTTCCCTTCACCAGTGAAAAGTTTTGACTATGGGCAATCATCCTTTTTGCTACTAGCTAGACTATGACAAAGACATCCCTCAAATCTCTGTGTGAAAACCACATTAAAAATAGTTGTGCCCAGACCAGCTGATTTAACAGGTAATACAGGCTGCAGAGAGCATAACACACTGACGCATCATACTTTGGAACTGGCCTGCTTTACTTTAAAAAAAAACACCCAACTTCAAACCCTAGGCCTGTCCCCTCATCAAGAGGAATCCCATTCCTACCTGAACCCAGAGCACAACTTTCCTCACAAGTACCTGACTGCCTCTCTGGTAGGCCCTAACAACAGTTCAGGTATAGGGCTAATGATGCTAAAACGAAATTAAAAAATCATAGCTATCTGAATGTCTTTTAACCACTTCGGAACAAAACTCCAGATGGCTATAGTTAGAAATGGCAGGAGATCATTTTCCCACATCATTTACAAAGCCAGCTTGCCAGCACATTTTGTCCAGTCCGTTAAAAAGTCCAACATCCCACACCTGATGCAGTAACAGAAGCTGGCCAGCAGCACAGCGCAGTCAGAAGGGAGGTGCTGACGGCGACTTGCAGGGAGGAAGAGCACAAACAAGTTAATCAGAACACCCACAGCAACTTTCAAGCTGCATGCAGGCAGCTACTTTCTCAGCCAAAATTCCAAAGACGCTTGGGACACAAGATAAGTGCAGAAGGGGCTTTGCATACGTGGCAGTAAGATGCCCAGGCCATTCCCGCTTCACATGCCTTGTTTCTCCCTATCAACTCCTCCTTTCCTCTGCTTAACTCCATTACTTCTGCTGCTCTTACTTTTTCAACCCTTAAAATCTTTCAGAGCTCACACAGTAACCTTTTCCCCTCTTCCTCTTGCCATTTGAAATATGCATTCTGATTAACTTCAAATATTGAGGTTTCTTAAAAGAAAAAACTCTCAAACAACAAATGAATTGCAAAAAAGATTACTTTTTCATCCTCTGTAAATATGACTTTTCAGACGAGTGTACTATTCCCACCACAAATCAACAGTACAAGTGTTTCGTTTTTTTTCTTGCTCTCTGCCTGATCTTTGCATTAATGTCAAATCTAACCCTTTGTGACAAAGGCTGCATTGGAAATACAGCAACAAATGTATCCTTTGCTGTCTTAGGAGATAAAGGCAAGACATAACCCTATCACCAGTCTCTCTGTTACAAACAGAGCAACAATAAAAAGGAAAAGAAAGGTCTTTCGAGGAAATTACCAAAAACTTCCTAAATCCACAAGTATCTATCACAATAGAAGTTCAGGCATCAGAGTGGCAGGAGACATCAACAGACTTTATAGCTGTGTGCAGACCAGACCTTTTCTCAGTTTTATATTTACTTATATTTGTGATACACAAACTGCCTGGTACTTTAGACTATTAAGATACTGCACAGGTACAACCAACATGAAATTGATCCAGAACTTAAATGTTCAAATGCAGTTAAATGAAATCTTTAATTTCAGCTCCTGTAACTGCTTTTGTACCCTTCATCAGAAGTTGCATTCCTCTTTTTTGGAAAAGATAGGCAATCAAAATTATTAATTGTTATGAAGTGCGGCACCTAAATGAAAATCTTTGTTCTTATTGCAAATGGGACACAAATGTCAAATCTGTATGTATTTTTTAAAAAAAAACCCAAACCAACAATATATGGTTATTATCAGAGTTCAATGTCAGGAGACAGCTTTTTTCCTCACCTGTATTGTGTTTCTGTATCAAACATAACACAGATCTTATTTTGCCTTAGGGGGATAACTAAGCTGCACTCAAAGCAGATGAGAAAGAAACTATTTTCATTTGCCACCCAAGGTAAGCTGTGCAGCCATCAGACACCTGGTGTCAGTCCCCACACCGATGTGCTCAATTGGGAGCAGAAATGTCCTCATAGTGAAACACTTAAAAACATTGTGAGGTAGATTCCAGGGGAGTCACCCTCTCAGTTTTCATGAAGCAAGCCCTGACAATTATGTACTGCAGCTATCGTCTCAGGTTCAAGAAGTCAAGAAAAAGGCCAACAGCACCATAAAGGTGATCTAATGGTGACATTAGTTATTTTTCGTAAACTTTGTCACTCATTTCTTCCAAGGATAACCTGCATTGCTTAATGCTGAGATGTAAAATTCACTCTTATGTTGATTTGCAGTGTGTTTGAGAAAATGTTTCTTTTCTGTAAATTCTTTAAATACAGTGCAAATAAGTGTAAAGCAGGGAAGAAAAGCTTTGGAGAAGAAGTAAATGTTTTTCTAGTCACAAGCTATACCTTCAGCAGATCACAGGAATGTGTCTTCCACACCCAAACCCTGGAAAATAACAAAACATGCGAAGTTTACTTCAAGCCTTTTGGAAAGTGGTTGGTTTGGCTTTTGGGTTTTTTTTTTTTCTCCCTCAAATTAACGGATTTTGCTTTTCCTTAGATCGGGACTGAACTTGGTCTGGCGACCTGAACACGGCTGTGCCAGTGCGAAGGAAATATAAATCCCGAGTATGTGGAGCAGCACACGGGAAGAGAAGGAGAAACCGGTTCTCCACATCACGGCCAGGTGACACCTCAGCGGCACCGGGACGGCCACCCAGGCAGGGCCCGCGGCCGCCCGGCAGCCGGGGCCTTCACGGGGAGGCCGGGGCGGAAGGGCCGGGCCGGGCCGGGCCGGGCCGTCAGGGAGGGGGTCGGGGGCAGCGCGGGGGGGAGGAGGGGAGTGCCGGGCGGGGCGGCGGGGACGGCGCGAGGAGAAGGGGGGGAGGGGAGAAGGAATCGGGCGGCCGGTGCCGGCGCCGACGCCGCTTCCGTACTCACTGCCGGCCGCGGCGGGACACGCCGAGCAGGATGTGGCGGCACACGCGCCCCGCCCCACCGATCGCGTACTTCCGGCCCCGCCCCCCCGCGGCTGGCCTCGCCCCGGGGGGCGGGGCCAGCAGCGAGTGGGGCGGGGCTGCCGAGAGGTGGCAGCAGGAGACTGAGGTGAGGCTGAATTGGGCCCTCGTCCTCTGCCAAGGCCGGACCTATTAAACATGTTTTTCGCTACGAAAAAAAAAAGGATCATCCGAGGGCTGGAGCCCCTCTGCTGGGGGACAGCCTGGGAGAGGTGGGGGTGTTCGGCCTGGAGAAGAGAAGGCTCTGTGGAGACCTCCGAGCCCCTTCCAGTGCCCAAAGGGGCTCCAGGAGAGCTGGGGAGGAACTTTTTCCGAGGGCATGGAGTGATAGGACGAGGGGGAACGGCTTCAAACTGACAGAGGAAAGATTTAGATTAGATATTAGGAAGAAGTTTTTGACTGTGAGGGTGGCGAGCCCCTGGAGGTGTTCAAGGCCAGGTTGGCCGGGGCTTGGAGCAACCTGGTCTGGTGGGATGTGTCCCTGCCCAGGGCAGGGGGATTGGGACTAGATGGTCTTCCAGGTCCATTCCAACCCAAACCATTCTATGGTTCTATAAAAACACTGGCCCAGGTTGTCTAGACAGGTGGTGGAGGCCCCTTCCATGGAAACGTTCAAGGTCATGTTGGACAGGGTCTGAGCAACCTGATGTGGTTGGAGATATACATGGCAGGGGCGCTGGACTAGATAACCTTGAAAGGTCCCTTCCAACCCAAACTGTTCTGTGCTTGTATGATTTTTTCAATCTCAGGCAGTGGCTGCTTTGGAGAAGGCAGAGGATTTGACCCGTGATGCTGCAGGGCAGTTTGTAGGAGAAAGGATGCTCTGGGTCAGCGATGAATTTGGCAGAGCTGCTGAATCCCCATGGATTAACCTGAGCCAGCCTACGGCGTGCCGCGCTGCCCGGCCCTCAGGCTGTGCGGTGCAAGGCACATCTGTTGGCTGCAGGGTGAGCTTCCCTGGCTGGCGACAGCTGCAGAGGAGCCCGCAGGCAGCACCCACTTGGTCCCGGCGGTTACACCCCCTGCCCAGCCTTGCCTTCACCCGAGAGTGCAGCAAGGAGTTCTCAGGCAGAACTCTGTTCTGTCCGATAGTACGAACGATGAGTAGGGCCGTTCATTTTATTGTAAGAAAACCCTGTAATGGCTCAAACGACTGGAGCAGGGTACCCCTTCCATGGATGGGACCTGCCGGACTGGTTGGAAGCTTCTTTGGTGCTGCACAGCTTGCAGGTCCCAGCATCTAAAGGGACCCAAGATTACCTATGCTACCCTCTCTTTATGGTGTTAGCTCTAATAATTAGCATTTTCAGTGGTACTTTATGGAGTGCCTTTCTTACTGGGATCGTTAATGAACCAGCACCTCCCGGTGAAAAACAGCTGCCTCTTCCCTGACTTGCTAATACAGGGGGTTTTGTCATTACTCTGATCTGGCAAGGAAAGCAAGTGATCATGTTTCTTTATTGTGCTGTCTTTGAATTTTAGAATGAACTTCTTCCACCCTGGAGGGACACAAGAAGCGTTGCAGATTTTCAGAATATGGAATTGTATGAGGATTTGCCTGAAACTGGAATATTCAGTAAAACCCCACTTCATATTTTTCATCTATAAGTGGGTTTGGATATTATTGTTTCATAACACCAAGCATTCTGTCATTCTGTAAGCTGAATTTCTGCTTTACACTGCTTTACCTCCTGCTGATGGCAGCAGTTCAAAGATTTTCCTCTGTAGCCTACTAAAGATGAATAAAAATGAATGTAAATAAGAGAGTCTAAGGGAGCTAAAGTCAACATCTGAGGTAAAAGTTCCATCCATGTAAAAGCATGTTTCAGAAACAAAATCGAAATGACTGGTAGAAATTCTCAGTGACACCCTGGTACCCACCTGGAGCATGCTGGAAAGTTTAGCACGCTTTCTTTTTATTGTGTTTTGATTTCTAATTCAAGTGCTCACAACTGATAGGAAGAGCAAGCAGTTGTTCACTTAAGCAACAGCTAATTCTTTAACACACTGTGGACTCTCAAATAGTTATTTCTCTGTTTTCTCTTGAAAGCAAGCCTCTGTGCAAATTTTGTTTTCAAATACTCTGTCGTTATGACGAGAATTCTCACCCTGCAGCTTTTGGTTGAGTTACTTCCATGGAAATCTCAGTGGTTTTAGCAAGAACCGCTCTTCTTGGCTTGGTGCAACGCTGGAAGGGATTGGGTTTTGCTCAGTGGCCCAGCAGCAGTAACATCTTCACTGCTGGCAGTGGGCCACCGGCCCTGGCCTGGCTCCTGCTGTCAGACCCTGCTGTGTGGAGCAGAGCTCACCAGCAGGCGCCTCTCCTGTCATTGGGAATGTGGTGACAGCGGAGGCCTTGGAAGATACGGGCACAGGTTGGAAGTGGAGACCCCCAAGACTAGCAGGCATAACTCACCAGTGGTCAGTTACCAGCAGTTGGAAAAGCACAGCCTGGAGAGCTGGGAAAAGCTTGCTCTGGCTTTAGGGAAGAGGCGACAGCCAAGCGGGGGAGGAAACGGGCCAAGCAGCTGCGTGTCTCAGGGGGGGCAGCCCCTCTGCACCACCCACTGCCCACGGCCGGTGCGCGAGCATGGCCCCATGCTGCTGGGAGGGGGAAGACACCGGCTGGGCTCCAGGATCACCTCCACGAACAGTCTGCTCACCTCCGCCTCTGCGACCAGCTGCCAGTACCAGCCCTGCTGCCTCCTGCACTCGTGGCGCAGGCACGCAAGACTGCGGGGGACTGTGGTTGAGCACCAGCTGTGGGCATGAAGGGTGCTGTTCATGAGTGTGCAGTGCTCATGAATGTCAGTCGTTTTAAAGTTCAAACTGGCCTGATTTATCCTTCTTCTGAACGCCTCCATCACAGCGATCTCCTACTCCCTCATATGCATACCTTCACATGTGTTCGGTGGCAGCACTGCTCTCTTGCTTGTGCGAAGGCCGTCAGACCCTGCACAGCCCTCAGCGGCTGCTCCTTTGTTACCCCCAGCATAGACCCCGGCGCGGTCTGATGGTGCAGCAGCACCCCTCCTCTCCAGCTGTTGGGGATTCCCCATGGCTGGGGACTGCCGAATCCAGCAGCCCAGCAGAGGAGAGGCTGCTGCTGCGCTGTGTCCCCAGGCGCTGAGCACGTTTCCAATGGGCACATGGGGGGACACACACGCACAGAGCACGCAGACATAGACGTGGGCACGCAGCCGGCCACACAGATCAACAGGGACAGGAACCGCAGCACCCACGCAGACACAAGCAGCACTAACAGCCTCATCTAGTTCTCCCCTCTGGGTGCTTAAGATGCAGGTTCATTAGTGGAAAACAGGCACGTATTCACATGTGCGTGCGTATGTATGCAGGTACATACACATGTACATAGGCACACCGTGCAAGTCCTGCCAGGAGCTGGCCATAGCCAGCCTGCCCAGTAGCTGGTGTCCCCAGCTGCCACAGAGCAGGTCCAGCCTCGCACTAGCGAGCTCTCAGATGCTCCGGTCTCTCCGCTATCCACCTCTCTGACACTGGGCTCCCAAGCCTCCTCTCCTGCTTTCTGGCCAGCACAGCTTTATGTTTGGCAGCAATTGCCCTCACCGGCATGTGCCCACACGGCAGGGATGCACCGCGTCTCTCCAGGTGCTGCACCACCACACGCGGCCCCTCCAACCTGCAGTCCAGCTCCTCTGGGCAGCTCTAAGACCTCCCTGCAAAGGTGTGCGCACAGCATAGAGAGCCCCTCACCCAGGAAAACAGTTATATGTCCTGTTTAATATTGCCAAAAAAGGTCATATTAGAGTCTGCGTAGTGTGCTTCTGCTTTCATGGGTGCAACAGGCCTTATGGGTTACAGCAGGCAGCTGCGGGGAGCTGTGCAGGACATCGCAGAAGCGGGGGAGGCGAGCAGGAGCGAGCGAGTGGACACAAGGAGCCACAGGAGACTTCGGCTGGATCTGCTGCTGCGGGAACGGTCATGTGCCCAGTCACCCCGCAGCCCTGGAGCTGCTTCTTGTCCTGCCCTGGGACAGGCGCCCACCTGGCTGGTGGGAGGAGCGGGGCATACAGACACGTGTGCGCTGGTGCATCTGCTCAGCCCAGAGCTTTCATTTTTCATTTCATTTTTTGTAGGTCTTTCAGACTTTGGGGGTTTCCTTAATGCACTGCTAGTACTCTATTTTCAACATTACTGGCATGTAATTACAACCTGCGCTTTGCCTCTGGGAATGTTAGCACAGGCGTGTACGTGTTGGCTGCAGAAGTGCCTCTCAAAGGGCAAAATGATCTGATTCTCTGATCCGCTAGGCTTTGGGTCAAGAGAGAGGGGAACAAAAAGCGACCCACAAATATGAGGGTTTTATCTTCTAGCAGAGAGCAAGCAGACCCTGGCAGGTACATAGCCGTGACACCTGGTACTCGCAACAGGTACTTTGATCTAATCATGACACCTCTCAAAACAAAAAGGTTTTTACTGCCTCTGGATATTATGAAACCTTCTCAAATGCACCAGATAATTAATCGTTCTAAAACATATGCTGTTAATATGATTAAAGGATGAGTTGGCATTGCAAAATGTTGTGCAACTGTCGGGCCCCTGAGGACATGGATGGACTATGTTGACCTGGGGCTGTGTCTGACCCCGGTTCCCCTCACCGGGCCTGGTCCTGACCCCTACCTACAGGCTGGCACCCTGGCTGGCCTTGGCCTGTCCCCATCCCCATGGAGGTGCCTGATGCTTGGGGCTGGTGCTGCCCTGGTCCCCCCCCGGCTGTCCTGCTCCTGGCTGGGGCCGTGGGGTGGGCAGTGGCCAGTGGGCCCTGCCCAGTCAGCCCCCGCCAGGGCAGCTGCTGAAGTGGTGTAAAATACCTGTTTGGAGAAAGACCTCAGGTCAGGCACCTTTCCTCACAGTATTTCCAGGAAACAAAATTCTGTATTTCTAGAATAAGCAGCAGAAAGATTAGAGGATTTGGGTTTAGCACTGATTACAGTGGTATTTTACTCTTGCAAGAACGCATTCTTGCCAAATTTGACCTTGAAAGGAAGTTTCTTTTTGGTGGTGTCATTGCGGAAAGTCAGCAGCCGCCTCTGATGCACCCTGTACACAGTCACCTGTCCCCACAGCGCCCTGGGGCCACCGCTGCTCTGGGGACACAGGGGAGCCGAGAGCAGCCTCTTCAGCCCACCAGTGACCTGTTCTCCTCCGTGGTGCCAGTTCACTAGCCCAGTCTGGGCCATATGTATATATATGGGACTACCTTGTGATGGATGCTTGAAGATCGGTCTTAATATGGTTTGTATTGCTCTGGTTTGCATCGGTGTTGATCATAGAATCATAGAATGGTTTAGGTTGGAAGGGACCTTGCAGATCATCCAGTCCCAACCCTTTTCCAACTCATTTGATGGGTACAAACAAACCAGCACAAACTTTTCCACCGAATGCATGCCAGCAGCATTCACTATTGGCCTCACCCGGTAGGAGTTAGTGTCTTCTCCAGGTCTTCCAGGGCAGTTTCTCTAGTCCAGCCAGTTCTGTCTGCAGATGAGGTCATCAGTAGCCAGGATAACTTTTACTAAGCTCTACTTGAAAGCAGCCACCACTTTGGGAGAGCACTGAAGCTCAGTGGTTTAGGTGTGGCACTGCATTTCTGAATGTCATATGGTGTAGGCAAAGCAAGGCCACATGTTTGCCTCTCCTTGAAGAAACTCCCCTCGTTAGAGCTTTTACATCATATTGTCCAAGTGCATCCATCCTAGGTGGGGAAGTGCCACAGCTCCATTTTAGATGTGCTGCAGCGTACTTTGCTGCTGTAGAGAAGCAGAGAGAGTTGCCTGCATTCAGTGCAATGGGATTCACATGTGATCCTCAGGCACCGGCATTTTCACCCTCGCACCCTTTCACTTTGAGGCAAGTTGAGCCCTGCTGCTGCCTTTGCTTCTGAGCACTGTTTCTCAGGAGGAATGATAAACTCCCCCTGCCATACACCTGAAGCCAGTCCAAACTCTTCACCTCCTCCCCTGAACAGCCCGTCTCGTGCCAGTGACTCACTCATGAGAGGAGAGGACCTCAGCTCAGAGATTCAGGTTCTGACGCTCATATGTGGCCAGGAGACAAGGAGGTGGCACCTCCTTTCCATCCCATTCCTGGTGCTGTGACACATCCGTGGTCATGTTCTGCTCGGCTTATGGAGCTGCACTCCCTCCCTGGAGAAGGTCCCCTCTTCCTCCACAGCTCGCAGCTTCCCAAGCTCTTCAGGGTGGAAGGAGGCATCTTTCTGCAGCCCAGAACTGGGCTTGAAGGCCGCAGAGAGTGGTGGCTGCTCAAGGCATCTCTTGCAAGGGCAATCCAGAGAGTCCAGGCTGTCCAGGCTGCAGCACAGCATGGGCATCCTCCACACTGGAGTCCAGCCACTGGATTCCCCTGCAGGGCCTTTGGGGAACAACCAAACGTCTGCACAACCCCAGCGAGAAGAAACGGGCATGCCAGAGTCTGGCATGGACATCCCTAACAGGGAAATCTGTGTGGGTTGCAGAGAGGGAGACTGCACAGCATCTCCAACCGCTTGGGGACACTCCGGGTCCCCTTGAGTCTTCCAGATTGCAGGATTCTGGTGGAGACCATCGTTCTTTCGCCACAAACTTTATGTGCTTAAAAGAGACGAGGGAAGAATGAGGGAAATTTTCCATATATGTAAACTGGCAATTTACAGTCCACATGCCAGTAGGTGGCACCCAAGAGTGTGCAGCATTGTTGGCAGCCTTTGTGCAAGCCCGGCTCCTCGCTCACCAGAGACATCCTCAGCCTCCGCTCGGCTCTCCCGGAGGACCAGGAAAGCCTGAAGGGCTCTGCCGCTCGGGTGGACGGCTGTCAGAAAGGACGGGCAGGAGAAATTATGATTTTCCTTTGCTTGTTTTCAAAGCCTGTTTGATGCTGTAGGAAACAACATGAAGGAATCCAGAATTAGCCTCAACAGTGTCGCTCATCAATAAGGTGCCCGTGTCAGGACGCTGGTCTCTGTTGCTTGTCACTTTGCTAGACATCAGCCCTGTGAGGTGTAATGGCCTCCGAGAGCTGCTGCCTCACCTGGCACTCCTTTGAGAATGTACAGCTGGAAGGAGCTGCCCTGTCCAGGAGCATCACTGAAGAAAGGCACTGGAGTCTTGGGCATGTTGAAAAGTTTGTGTGATGTTTCTTCTGGTCTGGAACAAGGTGAGACTGTGACTGAAGAATGCAGGTGTGCAAGGAGGTCGATTAAACGTGTGCAGGCAATCATCTAATTTTTAAGAGCTTAATTTAGCAATCATGTTGAATGCTGGTTTTATCCAGACTCGTCGAATGAGATGGGCTCTACTTGTTTCTGGTTACCTGTGGTGAGGGAAGTTGTCTCCAACCCAGCACAGGCTCTTTCCTGACAATTGTACTGTTTTTGTCCAGCAGCTGCAATTGGTGGTGTGTTTGTGTTGGGTGTCTGGGCCTGTGAACTCCATTTTTGTCTGTCCTGACCCAGTAAAATGCATAAACTTTGAGGTGATGCACCACTCCTTCTCCTGGAAGTTCAAAGGTGGACCTGCCACGCTGTGCTGGGCAGGAGCAGGCCTGCCATCTGCACTGGCCTCACACAGAACATGATGAGCTGCAGCTGCAGGAGGGCTGAGATGGTTCAGGAGAGGCTGTGCAAGGAGGCAAGGAAGAGGAGGGAAACCAGAGAGACAAGGAACAAGTCTGCACAGGGAAGAGACAGCAGACATCTGCCATTGCGGTTGCCATTTTCCAATATTTCTGCCCATTTCAGCATCAGAAACTGCATTGCCCGGGCCACAGGAACGGCGCTTTTAAAAGACTTTGCACAGAAATGGCATGAAAATCACAGGTTCTGAACCCTGACAGGCCTCAGGGTACTTGGTGACCTGCCCCAGCAGGGTCCCACTTGTGAGACCTTCATTACAGCGTGGAAGCTATGGACGGCTCCCAGTGCCACTGGATCTGGGCACTAACCGGAGGGACACTTATCACCACTCTGCATTTGGACCTGTGCAGCCTCCTGAGCTGCAGCCCATCATCACCCTCTGCCGATGCAGCAGGGACAGGAGCACTCCAGAAGTTAATTAAATTCCCTCCCCCAACCCGATCTGCTCCTCCTCTTCCCAATGCTCCACTTTGCTGCTTCAAACCCAGCAGCAGGAGAGGGGAGGGAGTGTAATTATTTAGCTCCTTAGAGCTAGCTCTACAGTGCTTCATAGCTTGTTAATTACAGTTTCAGCTGTGCTAGTCAGTGGAGGACCAGAAGATCATGTGGGGAGTGGGGGCACAGGCCAAGGGAGGGGAGGGACTCGGTGAAGTTGGGAAGAAGCCACCAGGGCTAACAGCGGGGAGAGGCCAGAGTGAAATGGGAACCAGGGGTGCTGGCAGCTGGGAACCTGGGTGACAGCAGCAGGGAAATG
The DNA here is from genome assembly GCA_017639485.1 of Pluvialis apricaria. Taxonomy (NCBI): domain Eukaryota; kingdom Metazoa; phylum Chordata; class Aves; order Charadriiformes; family Charadriidae; genus Pluvialis; species Pluvialis apricaria. Next base: position 87,138,460 of record CM030044.1, on the reverse strand, counting down.
GGAAGCAGCTGGGAGGCCGAGGGAGACGGAGAAGAGAGGGGAAAGGAAGAGCTGCGTGGGGTAGCAGTGTGGTTTGTGTGTGCAGGGTGACGGGGACACGGGTTAAGCACCAAGGGATGCTGTGTGCTGGCACCACCAAAGCATGTCCTTCGTGCCCACCTCCCTTCTCTGGCAGAGCAGGCAAGTGCCCAGGCTCCAAACCCAGGTGCTGCCTGTGACTGTCCTGCACTGCAGTTGGGTAGCGATTGGCTTCTGGAGGACAGAATGACTTTCACAACATATTGACCCTTGTCAGAGAAAGCGTTTCCTTTCCTCAATCATCCTAATTTTCTCCCTAAATGAACAAAATAATAGCAACAGTGTTCTGCCTTTCTCTGAATTCCAGAAAGTAAGAAATCAGCATTTTCAGGGCAAAAAAGCCCAACATCCTTCATCCCATGAAAAGGTGAAGCCTGAGGGGCACACGAGGGGCCCCAGTCTGGTCGGTGTGTGCAGCACCGCAGAGCCCCTGCCAGCTGCCAAACACCAGAGCTCAGACAGGAACCGTGGATAAGCAAGGCTGCAGTTTTCCCTCTCGACTGCGGGGTTGGTGCCCAGGTGCCCCGGCACGCTGCGGGGTGAGCAGTGCTGGCTGTGCCAGCAGAGCCCTTGGAGCGGGCAGAGGAGGCTGAGCGGCCACGGCAGCTCCAGCCTTGGGAAGGCAGGTCCTGCTCCCTCGCCCGGCTCTCCCACTTGCTCTGCGGTCTTGGTGGAGGGGACGTGGATGAAGCGAGTGAGGAGATACCTGTCCACATGCTCCCCTCACCCCGGGGGCCGGCCCCCCCCCCCCCCCCCTAGAGAACAGCATTTCTACTGCTGCCCTCTGCTCTGAGGGTCCTGGGCTTACGGGAAGAGTTTGCCCTTCTGGACATCCACAGTTTCCCAGAATAGGTTGTTTGAAAGAGTGTGATAGGGGGAAGAATGCACAGGTCCTCTGTGGAAAACCATTTTGGGCTTATCTACAGCTTTGAAATGAACACGTGCGAATTTTCTCTTTTGACAGAAGTGAAAGGACAATTCAGAGCCAGAAAAGACTCTGTGCTCAAAGACTTGATGCTGCACTGCCAAATAGTTTTTAACTCTGACTTCATGATTTCCATTTTCTTTTGGCAGCTCCCAGTCTCTGTTTCTTTCCTTTTTCTGGAAAATTTCCCTTAAGGAACCACCAGTGATGGCCCAGGAGACACTGTGTGAATGCTTTGCATTATGTAATGCTTTGACATTTGGCATTCCCATGGCATTATCCCCCATCAATGCAGAATAAGTTGTCAGAGCATGAAATTGGTATTTTTACATATTCTTAATGTACAGATGTCAGTCTGAAAGCCATGCACAAGCATTATGATTAAACTCTCTGTTTCATTCTCTGCCTGTGCACAGACCTGTTTGGAAGATTTCTTTCCTTTTGGGGGGTTGTAGAGAAAAGACACAACCTTAAAAAGTAATAATTCTATGTAACAGCTCTATCAAAAGGTGAAAACTAAGTTTAAGACATTGTGCACTGAATACAATATAGACTCATAAATCCAGAGCAATAGTGTTCAATTTCTGGCACCTGTGTTCCTGGCATGGTAGCAGAAAGTGAACAACAAGTACCAGATGCATAGAGGGAATATAATCAGTGACCCAGTTTCTTGTGCCAAATATATCAACATGTTCCAAATCAAATCTGCTCAGAGTTTACAAGTTTGTTATTCTACGTTAATTACCATGTTAGAATGGCAGACCCTTATGGGAGGATTAATATGCCTAAACATAATGTACATGGAGAAAGAAGAGGAAGGGCATGACTAAGGATCCACCTAGGGCTCCAAATTGCTTGATTTGGTTTGTTTGATCACAAACACATGAAGAAGAGGAGCTCTTGAAAGTGATCTGCTTGGAGGCAAATCAGCTGCTCCACCCTCTGCTGTTGACCCCTGTCTCGAGCACCTGTGCTGTAGCAGAAGCCAATATTAGTGAAAAATGATACCGCCTCCATCACTGGGAGCTTCCAATGCCAGGCTGGGTAAAGCCCTGAGCATCCTGCTCTGGTCTTATAGCTTACCCTGCTGTGAGCAGAAGGTTGGACCAGAGATTTCCCGAGGTGCATTCCAGCCTGAATCGTGCTGTGACCCTGTTCTCCTGTAGGCAGACAGTTAGAGCAAGAGGATGTTCAGCTCTTGCATGACAGGCGTTCCTGCTGGAGTTCTTCTTAGCATTTGCCCAAACATCTCTTAAGTTTGTGCAGAGCTGCACCCTGGAGCTGCTGCTCATCGTGCTTCCACGTCTGTCGAGGATCCATGAGCGTCTGCAGGGTTATAGGAGGAGCCCACCTGCTCAGCCAGGCTTCCAGTGTACAGTGAAATCAGGAAGGAGGCCAAAGGCCTGGCTTCTCTCCACATACATCACAAAACACCCCATGGACTATTTTTAGCTGTATTTCCATAAAAAAATGAGTTATGCAACTGTTTCATCAGTTATTGCTTGGTCCTCCTCCCTGTCCTACTCTGAACCCTCCCAGAAGCTTGTGCTGTACAGGCCACCAGCTCCAGACAAACACACTAGAGTGGTAAGGAACTCAAGAAGACCTGAGCTCACAGGCTTTCGATGAAAAACAACATCTATGTGGAGAAGAGAGAGGCTGACTAGTGTCCTCAGTTGTCACAGGGCTCCTGAATGGGCTCATCAAGGGTCTGTATGGCCTCCTGGCTTGGACATGGTCTAGGACTAGCCAGACCACAAATTGCCTGTTGCTCAGTGAGGACGGGTTGGGAGTGCTGTTGGAGGATGCTGGGGAAACAGGAGCTGTGAAATGGTAAATGGTGGGGACATGGGAGTGGAGAGGAAGAGGAAGTTGCACAGAAAGACAGAGGAGATATGAAGGAAATTGGGTTTATTGGGGTGAATGAGGCACATAGAGATACAGGGAAAAAAGTTGCAGACTTCATTAGCTCTATTAGTTATCGGAGAAATTGCTGATTGATGACATTCTTACTAAAAGTTCACTGGCATGAATAAATATAATGGCACTTGGGCTTGGTTTTCAGCACAGAACTTACTCCTGGAGACAGTTCAGGAGCAAATGGATGGACCGCTCAGTGGATAAGGAATTGGCTGGATGGCCACACTCAAAGAGTTGCCGTCAACGGTTTGACATCTAAGTGGCGACCAGTGATGAGTGGCATTCTTCAAGGGTCAGTACTGGGACTGGTGCTGTTTAACATCTTTGTTGGCAACATGGACAGAGAGATGGAGTGCACCCTCAGCACGTTTGTCAACAGCACCAAGCTGTGTGGTGCACTCAACATGCTGAAGGGAAGGGATGCCATCCAGAGGGACCTGGACAGGCTGGAGAGGTGGGCCCAAGCCAACTTCATGCAGTTCAACAAGGCCAAGTGCAAGGTCCTACATCTGGGTCGGGGCAATTCCAAGCACAAATCCAGGCTGGGCGGAGAATGGATTGAGAGCAGCCCTGAGGAGAAGAACTTGGGGGTGTTGGTGGACAAGAAGCTCAACATGAGATGGCAATGTGCACTCACAGGCTAGAAAGCCAACCGTATCCTGGGCTGCATTAAAGGAAACATGGCCAGCAGGTCAAGGGAGGGGATTCTGCCCCTCTACTCCACTCTGGTAAGACCCCACCTACAGTGCTGTATCTGGCTCTGGGGCTCCCAAAGTAAGCGTCCCAAGTGCCGGGTCCTGCGCTTGCGTCACACCAACCCCACGCGGCGCTACAGGCTTGGGGCAGAGTGGCTGGAAAGCTGCCCAGCAGAGAAGGCCCTGGGGGTGTTGATCGAGAGCCGGCTGAATGTGAGCTAGCGCTGTGCCCAGGTCACTGAGAAGGCCAATGTCATCGTGGCCTGTGTCAGGAACAGTGTGGCCAGCAGGACTGGGGCAGTGATCGTGCCCCTGTACTGGGCACTGGTGAGGCCCCACCTGGAGAGCTGTGTTCAGTTCTGGGCCCCTCACCGCAACACAGACATGGAGGGGCCGGAGCGTGTCCAGAGAAGGGCCATGGAGCTGGTGAGGGGTCTGGAGCACACGTCTGATGAGGAGTGGCTGAGGGACCTGGGGGTGTTCAGCCCAGAGAAAAGCAGGCCGAGGGGAGACCTTATCACTCTACAGCTCCCTGAAAGGAGGGTGTAGCGAGTGGGGGGTCGGTCTCTTCTCCCAAGGAACAGGTGATGGGACAAGAGGAAATGGCCTCCAGTTGCACCAGGGGAGGTTTAAGTTGGATATTAGGAAAAATTTCTTGCCCAAAAGGGTTGTGAAGCATTGGAACAGGCTGCCCAGGGCAGTGGTGGAGTTGCCATCCCTGGGGGTGTTTAGAAGATGGGTAGACATGGTGCTGAGGGACATGGTTTAGTGGTAACTTGGCAGTGTGAGGTTGATGGTTGGACTTGATGATCCTGAAGGCCTCTTCCAAGCAAAATGATTGTATGATTCTGTAAGAAGGAGATCGACCTGTTGGAGTGAGTCCAGAGGAGGGCCACAAAGATGATCCGAGGGCTGGAGCCCCTCTGCTGGGAGGACAGGCTGAGAGAGTTTGGGGTGTTCAGCCTGGAGAAGAGAAGGCTCCGGGGAAACCTTAGAGCCCCTTCCAGTACCTAAAGGGGCTACAGGAGAGCTGGGGAGGGACTCAGGGGGTGTAGTGGTAGGATGAGGGCTAACGGTTTTAAACAGAAAGAGGACAGATTGAGATGAGGTATATACAAAGATATTCTCTCCTGTGAGGGTGGTGAGCCCCTGGCCCAGGTTGCCCAGAGAAGCTGTGGCTGCCCCATCCCTGGAGGTGTTCAAGGCCAGGTTGGCCGGGGCTTGGAGCAACCTGGGCTGGTGGGAGGTACCCCTGCCCAGGGCAGGGGTGGTGGAACTTGATGATCTTCAAGGTCCCTTCCAACTCTAACCATGCTATGATTCTATTCTATGAAATTTTGAAAGAGTGATTCAAGCCAGACACAATACAATGCTAAAATAGTTTCAAGACTGCTTTATGAAGTGGCCATTTATTATGATCTCAAATTCCTCCTTTCACAACCAATGGCTGCTGACAGGGTGTGCAGCTGCTGCGAGGGCCTGCCACACAGTCAGCGCAGAAGCCCTAGTTCATGGGCTCTGACTGTCTGCAGCCCCTGTCCAAAACCTGTCACAGCCACCAGAGAGTCTGCCATTGTCTTTTGTGCAGGTGGACAAGTACCTTCAGTCCAAGATGTTCACACCTCCCGGGTGTATACTACCTGTTGCAGTTCATCTGTTTATTTTGAAGGTGATGGGCCATTTTCCTCTTTCTGTAGGAGATTCTGAAGTTAAGTGTTGAGCAGGGACTTCCAAGGGAAGTACCATGGAAGACTGAAGAGGAGTTGCCCCAGGAAAGCCACTTTTTCCCTCCAGAATGAGTGTATTTCTCTGCCTACCCCCTCTGCTCAGCTCCCAGCCTGAGCATCAGTCCGACTGGGAAACACAGCAACTGGGAATTTGGCCAGATAACTACTGTCAAGTCCATGGAGTGCACTAGGCCACATCCAGCCACTGAGTCCTTTGAGCAGATGCTGTGGTACCTGCCGTCAGAGGAGTCGGGAGCAGAGGAAAATAATCTGCGTGCAGTCCCTCCAAGCTATTGCTGAAGCCAGTCTGATATGAAATATCTGAATGAGTCTCTTTTGGGAAATGAACCAAAGCCAAGTATTTTTTGCAGTGCTTAAGCAATGCTCCGAGGCTGCGGCAAGATCACCGTCTTGCACGTTTGGTCCAGGAAGCAATGGGCAAGACAGCCTTTCACTGTAAGCATGAGCTACAGTGACCTACTGTATAACCACAGGTTCCCCTCCAGTGCACTCCACGATGCTGCAGATCTTCTTCAGTAGGCCCAGAAGAAGATGTAAATGTGAGCACGAATTGTTTTGCCTGAGAAAGAAAGACACGCTGGACCTTCTGCCTGAAGCGGGCTATCGTTGCAAAGACCTCAGCACCATGTTACCAATGGGATTGTACATTCAGGTACGAATATGTGCTTTATCACCAGGAGCAGGCCAGCAGAGGAGAAAGTAATCCATGCAGTGACTGTAAAATGCAATCCTGAGCTAAGGCGCAACTTCCATTTACTGAAGAAAATGTTTGTTTTCCCAAACAGAAGTGTGAAGTTAATCCTTATCAGGAGAAATCTAAGTCCTGTGCTACTCTCTGCAGGATTTCTCCTACTTCATTAAACTCTGACATCTCAGAGGGCAAATCCGCATTGTCACATGTCACTTGTGCTTGAAAAAAATGTGGGTATCAATGCTTAATACAAGCTTATTTATCCTTCTTATTTTGCAAGTGTAATTACATAGTAAATCGAACTGCGGGCTTTTATTTACTTGTTAGCATTAAGTGTGTGTCAGGCCATATGTTTAAACAAGGGTTTTAGCACCTATCTGGACCAGAGTCAGTCTGTGCCGGCTGAAGATGTCTCCCCCTTTGCCAGGCAGGTTTGAGGGAAAGGTGATCAGGAGGAGCAATGACTTTGGCTTGGGTTGATAGGCTGGTAAATGCCCTCATTCGCAGAGACACTACTATAATATTCCTGGCTGGTTATTTTACCACCGAGACTTTGGTCTCATCTAACGCTGCTTTTCCCGCAAGTTTTTCTGTCTAGGCTGATGAAGTTTTTTATGCTGGTGGGAACAAAATTTCCAGGAGCAATGTGAGCATGCCTGCCTGCCTGCTCTGAGACAAGGGGAGGCGAGCACAGAAAACCTGGGGAGTGCCAGGACTGCAGCCTGCAGCAGGGAACAGGCTGCTGCTGGGATGCTGCCCCTCAGAACAGGCTTCTGCTCCTGGCTGACTCAGCACTCACCTGAAATGCCTTCTGTTTCTGGGGGGGTCATTATGGGCATTTTCATATTTAAAAATGTGGGAAGAATCCTCATGAGCAGGAGGCATGACCCAGACAACACAGACCATGCAGCTCCTCCAAACGATTTCCTGGTAGCTCCCATAGCAATTGATGAAAACACCCTCTTTGGGGAAAAATGTAACACACAACAAAATCAATCTTCCTCTATAAGTTTTCCAGCACTGCGCAGTAAACCGCCCTGGTGCTGAATTGCCCTCACTGTTCAAAACCGTATGACTTATTTCCAGTCTGGGTTTATCTGTCATCTGCTCCAGATGTGCGTGCTGCACCAAACAGCCCCCTCTGTAAGGTCTCTTCTTCCCAAGAAGGCACTCGCAGGTAGTGCTCACAATCTCCTTGTTAACTGAAGTAGCCTGCGGAGCCTGGGCCCACGAGGCATCTTTCTAATCCTCTCACCTGGTGGGCTCCTCTCTGCACCGCTTCCCCTGATCCCCATCTGGGCTGACCAGGGGAGAGCAGGACGGGACCCACCGAGGCAGCACGAACCCACTCCAGCGCCTCCGCTGCTGCTGGGCTGCCCTCACTGCCACCTCCCATGACAGCAGCTGACGTGTCAGCGTGGCGTCACTGCGGGACCCCCCCTTTCCACCCGGTTCTCCCCTCTTCCCCCCTTGTGCTCGCTGTCAGGAGCCCATCTGCCCAGAGTGGGGGGTCCGTGCTGCCCATCCCATGGTGGCTCTGGCTGTGTCACAAGCTTTGTTCCTCACTATCAGGTGATACCCTGCAATCTCTCTGCCTCTCTACCAGAGAGTCGTCCTCGCGATTGTTCACCTTGCTCCCACTCTGGAAACAGCATCAGCAGAGATTTTACCTGTTCTGTCACAAAGCTGGAAGAAATACCACCGATCCATCTGCATGAATGCATCCCCGAGAGAAGTCATCCTCTCACGCACACTCCAGGCAGATGTAGGTTTACTTCTTGAAGTCTATCTTACCTTCCTCCTGTCCACGAGGATTTCCAGTTAAATCCAGCAAGTTTTCCAGCTTACCCCATAGCTGCTTCTGCAGCAAGGTGAACCCTTCTTCTGTTTTCCGTATCCCACATCAGCCTCTGCTTTGGCACCGGGCCCTGGCTAAGCCAGGAGGTGCGGCTGTGAAAGGACGGACCATGTCCAGCCCTCCCACCCCTCACTGGATACTGTGGCCCCTGCGAGGAGCTGGCAGTAAGAGAGGGGTGGCAATGTAGGGGCTCCACGTCAGGGGGTCCCCAGAACAGCCCAGGCCTCATCAGGCAGCACCAGGGGAGGGATACACACTGGCAACTGGGCTCGGGGAGTAAGCCACGCATCCCACTCCGGAACCTGCTCCCAGCATCATCTTTACTTCTTGGTGGCCTTCGTGGTGGTTGTTCATGGAAGGAGGATCCTACCAGAGAATCACTCATCTTGCTCTGAGGATGGACAGACCAGAAGAGGTGATGCTGGGGGTCAGAGAAGGCAGAGCTAGCTCTCAGGTTCTCCTCACTCCCAAGCCCATTCCTGCAGACACTCAGTATTTAACACCCCAGGGTGCTCTGATTGCTCTGCAGCCAAAAATGCCGTAGCAGCCCATGCAGATCCACCTGGGCAAACCAGCTTAACCCCAGTGCAATGCAGGACATGGTGCATGAACTGCTGCAGTGTGAATTCAGCAGGACCCTGGCGAAACCCTCGGACCATTCTGCGCTGGTCACCGAGCTGCGCATCGGCACCGGGAGGTGGTGGGTTGTGTGTTTTTCCAGGCGTGTTCTGCAGACTTCCATGAGCGCAGGGTTTACAGGTAGAGAATGGGGCTGCACCAGGAGGTGGCCCTGCAGCCCCGACCCCCTGCAGCACACTGCAGAGCTCAGCTATCGCTCCCTTGGGCATTTGCGAAGTGACATTTGATTTGAATGGCGTCCAGGAGCAGCTGGCTGTTGACAGGGCCAGACCCCAGGTGTCTCGCAGGAGGTGTACAGCAAATAGGGGTAACACAGCCCGTGCGGCCAGTGGGGAGGCAAAACAAGTCCAAAGTAGTCTGAGCGGTGCTGCATACAAATGTGACGGCGGAGGCACTGCCAGAGCCCACAGCTGCTGGTACAGATGCAGCAACTTTAACAGCAAGGCCACCTCACAGCCCACTGCCTCTTCCTTTGCTCTTCATTTCAGGAGGACAAATGGAGCAGGAATTGTGCTGTTGACAATGTCCAGTCAACCTTAGCCCTGCTTCATTCCTCCTGCTGTAGGCTACAAAGACAACCTTGCAGGAGAGCTCTTGCTTGCCACCCTGCAGCCACCGGGAGGGACACGCACCACCAGAGGGGCAGCCCATGGTGGCATTTCCAGACTCCAACCCTCAGGTGGAGTCTTTGACACTCATGGACGAACATCTCTGGATTCACAGTGTCTGTGTCGGTTATGAACGTGAAGAGCTGGTGTGTGAGCGTGTCTGCTGGGCACAGAGAAGCTTTCTGCGGTGGTGAAGTGTCCACGTGAGAGCAGCTCTGCGCGGTGTCCGGCTGTGGCTGCCTCGGGGTGTTTGGTCCCTGCTGTAGAGACCATAGATGCACATCCCCAGGGACACTGAGGGAACAAAACACCATGTCTCCTGTGAAGGCCAACGGGACATATTAAGCCTAGGCAGAGCAGGCAGTTGCTGAGGGCAGGCTCTGGCCAGGGAGGCACAACGCACTGCTCTTGGCCAGGGCGGTGGGAACCAACCAGTGGTAGCTGCTGCTCCAGTGGGAGGTGCCAGGAGGCAGAGGGCTGCAGCCAGCCCTGAGCAGATGGGAAGAGGGGTGGTAACCACATGTGCCAGCGCAAGAACATCATGGTCTCGATGATGTATCTAGAACTATTTTAAACATTGCAATTTTAGCTAATTCCATTGCTGAAATAAGTAGTGCGCACCTAGCTCAACACCCTGTTGAGCATCCTGTTGAGCTGCTACTTATTTCAGCAATGTAATCAGCAAAAATTGCTGATCTCTTCAGGTCTACCAAGCCTGTCCAGGTATTGCATGTCACTGGGAGCAGGATGGTCCAGAGTAGCACAAGTGGAAGGGTTTCATATGTCAGTGGCTGATGGAGAGGAGGTGTCTGTAGGAGCAGCTGAAGGTAGCAAACAGTGGGTCTGTGTAGTCGAATCCTCTGCATTTAGTAGACAAGAAATGTCCCTGAAATCCTCTTTGTATTGTCTTTCCTGTGCTGGAGGGACAGACTGGCAGCTTATCAATGAGCAGAGAGGCTACACTGTGTGTGCAGAACAGGACAGTCCTGATGTCAAGTACTGGCATTTAGGAAAGGGCCCAAATTCTGGTGCGCTGCTGAACCTCCCTTCTTTCCGTTGGAGGACAAAGCCAAAGCAGAAGGGGCATGCTTTCCTGGGACGCCCTGTTCAGACCGGGTTGAAACAGACTCCTCATTGACCTTATGAAACCAACACATGGCTGGGCCAGTGAGAGGAAGGAAGCAGAAGAAAGACGAGATGCTGCTCAGCGTAGGTGGAAATTTGTGTGTTTCAGCAGCCAGGTGCCAAATCTCTGCTGACCATATACAAACCAGCATCTTGCAGTGTCCTCAAACATGTATGGCTTTCTGCAGTCAAACACAGATGTGCACCCCAAGGAGTGCACCCCGCAAAAGTGTCATGTTCTCATGGTGAAAACTGGTCAAAGTAGTGCTCTGAAGCAAAATAATTCTGAAAAACAAGTTGTGGTAGGCACACAGCAGTGATGGTCATATTCTTGCAAAACAATTACTATTTGTCAAAGCTTTTTCAGGAAACAAACACACACACAAACAAAAAAATCCAGAAAAAACAAACCATAATCTGAGTCATATATGTGATGTGGAAAACTTCAGCCCAAACTCTTAAAATCTGGCAAAGGTGTAAGCAACTGAAGGTCTTATGGGAAGTGATGGCTGTGCTCAGTTAAGCGGTGAAGCTTGAATCACCTATAATTAAGCAAGGAAACATGTGTGTATACCGGAAACTATACAAACAAGCTATTAATAGCTGCTTCATTTTCACCATTCTCCAGCCAGCAGTAGGGCCAGAGAGGTCTCGTGGCCTCGCTGGTGTTGCTCAGGCCGTCCTGGCCATGCTGCCCCAACGGTGAGGCGCAGCTGCCCTTGGACCCTGCCTGCAGCACCAGTGCGGGGTTTGGCCCTGCTTCGCCCTCGGCAGGTCCCGCGGCCATGTGGCGTTTGTCGGTGCAGCTGACAGCCAGCCGCAGGCTTTCCATGGATGGCAGAAGGGAAGCAGACACAGGGACTCTGGGCACCGTTTCCCATGGTAGAAAGCCAATGTCCAAAGGGGACATGCAGTCTGTAACCCAGTATTTTTCCTAGGTGATACGTCTCTTCCCTCTTGGCCCACCCAGCAGCCCCAGACCATGGCTGGTCCATGATAATGGATCGAGAGCAGCCCTGAGAAGAAGGACCTGGGGGTGCTGATTGATGAGAAGCTCAACATGAGCTGGTCATGCATGATCACAGCCAGGAAGGCCAACCGCATCCTGGGCTGCATGATAAGAAGTGTGACCAGCAGGGCGAGGAAGGGGGTTCTGCCCCTCTGCTATGCTCTGGGGAAACCCCACCTGGAGTACTGCCTCCAGCTCTGGAGCCCCCAACATAGGAAAGACATGGACCTGGGGCCAGAGGAGGGCCATGAAGATGACCAGAGGGCTGGAGCACCACTGCTGAGAGGACAGGCTGAGAGAGTTGGGGGTGTTCATCTGGAGAAGAGAAGGCTCCAGGGAGACCTTAGAGCCCCTTCCAGTGCCTAAAGGGGCTACAGGAGAGCTGGGGAGGGATGTTTTACAAGTGCATGTGGTGATAGGATGAGGGGAAATGGTTTTAGACGAAAAGAGGGGAGATTTAGATTAGATATCAGGAAGAAATTCTCTCCTGTGAGGGTGGTGAGCCCCTGGCCCAGGTTGCCCAGAGAAGCTGTGGCTGCCCCATCCCTGGAGGTGTTCAAGGCCAGGTTGGATGGGGCTTGGAGCAACCTGGGCTGGTGGGAGGTGTCCCTGCCCAGGGCAAGGGGGTTGGAACGAGATGATCTTCAAGGTCCCTTCCAACCTAAACCATTCTATGGTTCTATGGCCAAGGCAGGACAGCATGCTGTAAAAGGCTTGTTCTGGAAATTTGACCCAGCTGTTCATATCCCATTACCGTCCTCATCTGTACAGCAAGGCCAGGAGACATTTCTGGTAGTAAGTGACCTTGGTCTGCTTTGCTGTGATGCCCCTTGCGGATTCCCCATAGCACCTGTGCAGCTGCCGGCGTTCATGAGAGCTGAACGGCAGCAGTTCCCGAGCCATGGAGACAGGAGAGGGAGCTCCCACCTATGCCTCCCATGTGCTGGACGTCAGGCAGGCAGAGACCTCTGCGGTCTGGGATCATTCACTGGACCTCCTGCCCACCTCCCCAACTAGATCTGGTCCATGGGTTAGCACATGGAGAGCTTTGGCAAAAATGTAGTCATTGAATATCAACATGTCCCCAGGAATAACAGAAGGAAAGGACGTGTGTCTGCTGTGCTGGAGCTGGAGGGCCACCATCATGCCATCAGTGCTGGGGACTGACCTGCCTGGGTGTGGGGACCAGCGCAGCCCCACAGCTGCAGCGACCATCCCAGGGAGGGGGAAATGCAATTGGTGCTGGTCGAGCACACGATGGTGGATTCAGTCCCTCGTGTGCAGGATCTGTCCTGTTGACATGGTCCAGGTATTCAGGTTGTGGTTGCTGGGTGGCACATGGCAGCCACGGGCATCAGCCTGCTCTGTTCTCCTCCCACCGTCCTAGCCACACAAGGTGTCCGCAGCTTCTCTGGCAGATCCGCGGTCTGCCTCTGGGCAGGGGCTCTACCGTGCCTGGCCCAGTTGCCCACCTCTAGGACAGCACCACAGCCACGCTCAGGGCGCGGGAGGGATGAGAGGCTGCAAATGAGGATGAGAATCAGGGAGGAGAGGGGTTGCATTTGTAGGTCACGCAAGATCTAAGGGATAAGGGACGAAAACCCTGCCGCTGGCAGGGAAAATACCTCCCCCTGCAGTTCGGTGGAGATACCATCAGAGAAACCTCCTGGTCAGGACCTCCCGGTTCCCCTTGCTGAGCTGCTCCTGCCTGGGACCAGAAGATGCCCGCAATTACCTCTTGGATTTCGTTTGTGTTCGAGAGATTTACAGGTTATCTCCCAACCTGTATCGCAGCAGGCAGCGCATGGCTTGCTGGGCTATCAAACACAATGGAGACCTGCTGCTCCTTTGGTATAAAGCTCCCTAGTAATGGGAAGGCAGAAGGATGCCCTAAGTATTCGTACACAAATGCTCAAGTAAAATTACTCATTCACGTGTTTTGCTGAAATACATTGGTCACCTTGTTACTGCAGTGTCTGAGAGGCATGGGCTTAAGTGGGAGTCCTAGAAAAAGGACTGTCAGGATAAATCCTGGAGGTTTAGGTTCAGACAGTCACTGCAGTATATTTTAGCACTAGCTCTCCTACGAATATCTATTTCTAGCAAGAACTAGAAATCTCTCTAATCTTTGTCTTGCTTAGTTAGAATTCATTGATTTCTGCTGGTGTTCCAATATTTTCCTTAGAAAAGGCAGATTTTCCAGCCTTATTGACAAAAAGAAGCTTCTTGGATATATGCATGTTACATGTGTGGATCTTTTAAAAGGAAGCATTTAAGAATTATTTGGAAATCAAGCTGTGCCTGATGTCAGGTTTCTCTGTGCAGTGAGTTCATGCAGTGTCACCTCGTATTTAGTATACTGTATCTGTTGAAGCACCCTATAGTTTCCAGGATGTTTTCTGAGGTATTTAGATTTATTTCAATATTTACAATGTATTTGTTGTTCATTAAACATATTTACCCAGGCTAACCCAACATGAAAGAAATTATCTTGTTTACAGTGGAATCTTGACAAAAATACATGCCGAAAAGATAGACAAACACACATAAACCTGGATTGCTGAGTGGAACATTGATTTGCTGCCACTTCCAATTTTTCTCATTAGAACTTATTTTATTTGAACATAATTCAGTACCCCGTGTAAATGTGAAGTTGTTAATCTTATTACTATACAGAAAACAAATTAATTATTATGCATGATATTGGAAATGGGTTGTTAAGTTGGCATTGGGAAGATTAGAAAAATACACTCATTACTTCAAATGATATCTGATATACACGTACAACTCTGTTTTTAAAATCATTTGCAATATTCAGATAGCAAATGCAGCAAGTAGAAAAACCCTTCTGCCGTGTGGTTTTAAAATTTCAGGCCCGTGTTCTGAAGGTTGGATTAAAAACTGTAGTTTGCAGTTAGACTTTTATACTTTAAACACCAGTATTGAACCGGAGCAAATGAAGTTGTTAGATTGAACTTCATCCAGCTGCAAGGTAGGACTGGCTGTGTTGATATAATTAACTACTATGAGATCCAGGTGGCTTAGCTAGACAGGACAAGGATCTGCATTTCAGGCCTGCTGTCTCACCACAACTGCTTCCTAAAAACACTTGGATGTAGATGGAGGAAGCCCACTAGCGGTATTCTTTCTAAAAAAAAACCCCAATAATACTAGGAGGAGGAAAAGGAGCGTGTACGTAAGGTGTCTTTAGTGGTGAAGCTTGCATAGCTGCTGGTGTACTGGGGAGCCGGGCTGTGGTTGAGACCTCTGGTTCCTGCAGTAGTAATAATATTTGCTGGGTAGTGACTGTGGGTTTGAGGAGGATTTGGGGTGGCGGGAAGCTGTCCTGCTCATACTCTGTCTGTCTGGAGCATGTAATTTCCTTGCTGGTGAGGCAACAAGAGCGACCAGCATGGGCAACATCTTCTCCTCCTAATGGTGGTGGGAGTGCCAACCTCTTGGCTGAGTGGTGAAGAGGACAGGCATGGATGGGCTGGACTCTCTGTATCCCTTAGGATGGCTGTGCTCCCTCCTGAAGTATCTAGTCATGATCGTGACCAAAACATTTGCTGTGCGTAAGTGCCACTGCTGTGGATAAGGTGGTACTGACAGCCCCCAGCAGCCAAAGCTGTCAGGTCACCAGCCACAGGATTGTAACACAGCAAAGTAAGTTTTTCCTTTTAACATGGAGTCTTATTTGCTGGTATCTTCGCATGGTCAGGAGCTGCCTCTTGTAGCTTCTCCTCTGCAGTCTTGCAGATGCTAGATGTGTTGCCTTTTCCCAGGAGAGCTGACAGACCGATGAGTTTTGCATGGCTCCGAGTAGTGGAGCTTTTAGCAAAAAGTGTGTCAAAATTTGAAACAAGAGAGTGAGAGAGTTTCCACAGATCTTTGTCTTACTCATCACGCTGGGGTCTTTTTGCTGTAAGCACATAGATCTAGCAGATCTGAGGACACGTTGAGCCCTCCCTTCCCACCCAAATGCCCATCCAGGCTAGGGGCACATGGGACCTATCCTTTCCATGCCAGAGCCTTTCTATTTTACAGATTGAGTCGTTTTTCTCCCTGTAGATTTCCCTCACTGTCCATCTAGTACCAGTATACTTTCATTCTCAGTCTTGGACAGACCTTCCTTTAACATGTACTTCAGATGTTTTCCTCTCTGCTGGGCCAGACAGCGAGACAGAAAGACAGGGAGATACCTGCTGACCACCCAGGCCAAGCTGCAAAGCGTAAACTCACCTGGGGTTACCACCTTCTGCCTTTTGCTGTAGGTGACCCTGCTGGGGCAGGGGGGTTGGACTAGATGATCTCCAGAGGTCCCTCCCAACCCTGACCATTCTGGGATTCTGTGACCAGATCACGACAGCCAGCAAAAGAGCTGGTGGCGTGTTCCTTCACAGTGGCAACGAGTTCCACCTGCCTTGTGCTATGGGCGAGGCTGGACTATGGGCCACGGTGGTGTCTTTGACTCCTGATGCTGGGGAGGGGCATAGGGACAGTCGGCTCTGTCAAAGAGCAAGACCTTTGTCTCACCTCAAGTTTCCAGAGAGGTGTCCCAGCTGGGCAGCTGCCACCCTGCCCTCAGGAAACAAGGGGTGAACGATGTCCTGTATGCTGCGGTGCAAAACTTCTGAAAAACTCCCCTGAAATCAGTTGCTATACTCAAAATAATGCATGTCCTACATGGCAAGAAATAGAGACAAAACTAAAATAGCAGCATTAATGAGTGAAGTAAATATCAGAGCAGAGCTGTAAAAGCAGTGAGGAAATTCCCCTAAAGAATGTTTTGTTCCGCTTTAGTGCCGCTAGATACGAGGGTTCGCCTTCACAGTCCCTGTCGTGCTGGAGGCTGCCACGAGCCTTGGTGACAAGAGCCCATCCTGCACGAGCGGGAGGGTCATCCCCCGAACCCCAAATGCACCTGGGCACAGCCAGGCGTTCGTCGGACATCACTTCATCCCCCAAGCCACAGCTCCACCAAATAGCCTGCTAGGATCTCCAACCCGAGAAAAGAGAGAGGCTAGATTTTGGTAGAAAATGAGCTTTTTCTTCCCGTTTGAGCTGCTGGGAGGGCAATGACGCAGTGGTCCCCAGGGAGCACGGTGGGCAGGCAGGGCTGGTCCTGCCTGCCCAAGACACCGGGGGTCCTGCCTGTGGTGGGGGCCTTGGTCCCTTCCTGACGGGGCGGACAGCTCTTCCCCAGCCCGCGCCAAGGCAGCCCTGTCCCCGCACGTCCCCAGGCCGGCGCCGGGCTCTGCTGCGCACGAAGCCCTTTCGCAGGGGGTTTTTGGTGGTGAGATGACGGAGGGGTGCTGCCCACCAGCTGTGATCGCCGGGGTTTTGTCCTCACAGTGGCGCATCCTGTATTTCTGCTCACAAACGTTGCCTGAGCTTGTGCTTAACTGAAATAGTGTATTTTGAAGTAAGCAAGGAAATTCTTCAGTTTTCCTTCCTGCAGAACATATCACAAGGTGAATGGCTTTTCATGGTGGTTATAGCTATATGTTGAGAAAACAGGGGTGTTATCAAACCGCTCTTTTTTAATTTTCTTCTTATTGATTTCAAAATTCAACTAAAAAAAGGTTTCAATTACATGACAACCTTTTTATATTTCACACTTAGTAATTTTCATGCAGCTGTGTAATTGGAGGTAAGCAGTATCTGGAGTTAATGAAATAGATTTCTGTATTGTTCTTAAAGACTCCAGTTAACTACCATTCACCGCGTGATGATAAAGAGCAGAGCTCTTTGTCATTTGCTCTAAACACAGCCCCCGCCCTGCAGAATTAGAGTGAATGCAAATAAAGAAAAAGAAAATACACCAAAAATACCGAAGGAGAGGAAAAAAAACCAACCTTGTGCGGTAATTATTCTCAAAGGGATGCAAGGACTGAAAACACCCCCGATGCGTCGCTGTGTTTAGCTGCACCAGTGCCAGTTATTCACATCCCGCATGGAGCATCCCTTTGCAACCCACCTGCGGGATGGATGTGCCCAAGCTTGCACGTCACTGCCTGTGGCATTTGGGAGCAGCGACTTTCGGTGCTGCAGGAGGGGTGAAGTGCCCAACTGTGCAAACGGCAGAGGTGGAAGGATGAGTGATCCCCAGGGCTGAGCAGGGTTTTGCTCGCGCTGCATAGGACCCACGGCCGGAGGCTGCTTCTGCCTCTTTTGAGCGTTTCTCAAAGTCTGGTGGTTTGAAACACTGCCCAAGAGGATTTCCAGGGGGAAGAAGTGCTTTGTCTTATTTTATGCCAGTGTGTAAGTCACTGTGAGGCTAATGGCTTGGGTGCAGGTGAGAGAAATGCAGCGATAGCAAAAGGGAGGAGTTGATTCTTGAAATGAAAAGGCAAGAAACATTCCCGGCCTTTTTAAATAAAATAACTGATAGCGTACAGACAGCAAATGTGGTGAAACTTTCCTTTTTTTGGTTTGGTATTTTTTTCCTCGTTTGGCAACAGGCTTTTTTCTTAGCCTGCTGTTGGGCAGAGCAGTACCACACAGTGCAGCGCTGCAGAGCAGTGCAGCCCTGAGGGTGCCAGCAGCACTCTCGACGGGGGCAGGGACAGCTGGACAGGGACGAGGAGCAGGGGGTGGCTGGCCCAGTCCATGGGCACCCTGGCAGGAGGCAAAACAACAGAAATGTTTCACTGGAGAACATCCGTGCTAGGCAGAGGTAATGTTGCAGTGACAGAGAGGTTGGCACCTGGGTGACCCAACCTTGTGCTGGCCAACCGTCGCGGAGCCGCTGTGATGACGGTGCAATTCGCAAGGTCTGTCCCACTGCCATGGTACAGGCATTTCCAGGTTGTCAGAGACCATTCCAGCTGGATCCCACGAGGATGTGGTGATGGAAACCCTGAGCAGCAAAACAATGGGAAGAGAGCAGAGCTGGCAAGAGGCATAATTACCTTTTTGAGCATCACAGCCAGCATGTACGACCCTCGTGCCAGCCCAGCCGATATCATTGAATCCATCCTGGCGTCGGAGTGAGCCTGGCTGCAGGTGCTGTGCAGGAAAGCCCCAGGCTGGCCCTGCAAGCTGCTCTGCTGCAGGCCTGCACGACACATTGCTGCCAATGGATGACCCAGCACCACCTTCCCCAGGCCCCTTCCCTGGCCATGAGCCCTTGTATTTTCCCTTCCAGCAGTGTCCATGTTCGCACCGGGCAGCATTGGCCGGTTACGGGTGTAACTGGCCGGTTACGGGAGGACAGCCACGCCAGGATGGTTATAAATTATTTGTCTTCTGTCAGCTCAGCTCCCCAGAGACAGCCACAGCACAGAGGGGAGGCAGAGAGAAGGGTGCAGGACCTGTGTTTTCAGCTGCAGCTAGTTCCTGGACCCGCATGGCCACGATGTGCAACTGTCCTGCGTGAATGGCAGAGCCACTGCGAGCAAACCTGCTCTGCCACGTAGGGACCTTGGGTTTGGGTGGTAGTGGTTTTGGGTGCCCAAATGAAAAGAGATTAAAAAACCCAACTGGAGAGCTTCAGCCTTTCCTGTCAAAAAGGCGCCTGCTTGTCCACAGTAATGGGGGGAACTGGTGGTGCTCCACAGATCGCAAATTGCTGTGGGCAAGTCCTTTGCTTGCCCCAGGTGCTGGTCACAGCAGCCCAGTGAAGAGGGGAGTCCAGCACCTCAGGATGTGCGTCACACCTTGCTCTGCCCAGCCCCTGTGTCTAACTGGGGTTTTACCCAGTGCTGCTGCGAAGGAAAAACTTCCTGGCTTGTAACAGCGTGGCCTGGGGCTTGCAAATGTGCAAATATTTTCATCCGTCCTAGTGTACTGCTCCTCTGAGTATCTGCTGTGAATATACAGCCCTTACTGCACAAAAGTTCTGGTGATTACCATGATAAAATGCATATTTAAATGTTCTTGCATGTACCAGCATGGTTCCTAAAACTATGGAAGGAAACCTTTCTGCAAGCCCTGGAAAGGTGGTGGTTAAAACACCTAGCTAAATCACGTGCAATGATGTATCTAAGAAATATTCTAGGCAAAATTAGGTATGTCTTTAGAAGCAAAATATGTTAAGATGAAAAATCCTTTGGCAGCTGGGTTTTACAGAGGCATCTATTTACATACATGGCAGCATGTGGACCCAGTGATGTATTTACTTAACAATCAACCAGTCAGCTAAGGAGGAGCAGGAGAATATTGTGCCATGTTCCTGTAGGTATTAAACACCCGATCTGGAGAGATTCTGGACAGATCTGGACACTGAATGCTGCCCAGTTTCTGATCTTGGCCATTTAGTTGGTAAGAGTTAATCATGTGTTTGGAGGCTGTGACCCACCACCCTTTTTTTCAGTCAATAGGAGAGACTCAGATTATTAACATGAAACCTAATCTAGGAAAGATAACAGTTAATACCCTGGGTATGTCTCCTTTTGAGCCTCAAGAAAGCCTTAGATTTCTTAACCTCCCGTCTTCTGCTTGCATTTTCTGGACACTTTTATGTGTAGCAAAGGGCTCACTTAATCAACTGTATTTTCCTCTTCACTGGCAATTGTTGGAAGCAGACTATTCAGTGATTTAACTTCCTATCTTCCAATCTACCTCTTCTCCCAGCAATTCTCAAAGCAAAGGAATCAATTTTACCTTGTTCAGCGTCTTAATAGCAGCAAACACAACAGTTACAGCACTGGATGGTCTTGGGTTGAAATTTTTGTTCTTGGCTTGCCTGAGAGAGACTGGAAAGGCAAGCATTGTATAGCAGAGTCATTCGCCTTCCAGCTAGAGCTCCCATAAAAAAATCCTCCTTCTCTGTTTCTTTACTTTTCAGCAGAGCCAAAATGGGCCCCTCTTTTCAAAGTATCCATGGGAGGATGCATTCAGAGAGAGGGAAGTGGGGCTTATAGCCCAGCGAGCTGTTCCTTCAAGCAAAACAGCAGCCCTGCGGCAAACTCCTCCGTTCTGCTTAATGCAGAATTGAGGTTACAACCTGCCCCTCAGGGCATCGCGTTTGCCAGGTGCCCGGGGCCACCGTTACAGGCCAAGTGCAGTGACAAAGGGTGGACTTTGAGGACGGTTTTTCATGAGCCCCCTGACCGACAGCTGCAAAGACCTGATTCCTGCTCCATGCTCTGCTCAGACCCGTGCGCTCCCCAGGCACGCCACTACGCCTCCCTAGGTCTCTCCCCTGTGGCAAAGGGCTTCACGGCCTTTCCCTTTGCCCACCTTCTCCTGGCCCGGCTGCAGCTCCCCTGGCACAGCGGGGGCTGCTCTGCACCCCCAGACGCCGCAGCGCCCGTTTCCTCGGCTCTGCACTCTGGTCCAAAAAGCAGCACTCATCCCGCCTCTGCCGCTGCACCCAAAACAAGCGCTTTGCCTTCGCCAGGAGCCGGACAGGATGCCAGCGGGCTGGGGGATGCCTGCTCAGCTGCTGACGGCACCATGTGTCACGCTATTCCGCTGGGTTCGAATGAGGAGCTATGGTGCAGGGCCGGGGAAGCCTGGGCTCTGCAGTCCAGCCGTGCTGTGCTCCCAGGAGGCCAGGCCCTCACTCTACCACGTCACTGCAGTAATCTCAGAGGGTACGGTGGGGTTTCTCACACAGCTCTCAGGAAGAGGTAGAAGCCAGCATCTGGTGTGGCTTGGCCTCCGTCAGATGCTGGCTCATTTTCAACTGTGCATGTAAGCGTGTCACAAGGCAGAAAGTTCTGCAAAGTTGACTTTTAAAACCATGTCTTTTTAACTATCAAAATAACCACACTCGAGGTCAGTGAAAGTGACCGAGAGAGGGGACTGACACATTCACTGTGGCCCTGAACCCTTCCACACCAGACTGATAAAACAGATACGAGGCAGGTTTAGGCTATTCATTGCTTTGATAAATTAGGTTGGTCTTCTGCTTCGGCACAAACACATCTCTGATAACGCAGGCCCTGGTGACTGCATGGTTGTGGACTAGAGAAAAACAGTCCCAGAGGCACAGGAAGGAGTGGCGAGGAGCAGCCCCCAGGGTGCGGGACAGCGAAGCTCTCTCAGAGAAGCATTCCACCCTGCCGTGGCGCTCCCCGCTGCAGGACAGCAGCAGCTCTCTGCTGAATACAGCCGACGAGGACCCCCGGCGCGCTGCTCACCGCCCGCTGCAACCGGCAGCACTTCTGAGGCAGCAGTTAGCGTTAGGTGAGGGGAGAGCAAAAGTAATAATGCATATTGACTGAAAAAGAGAAGTCTCTCAGCATTTCCTGCCCTCCTCTCACACTCTTGAAAATAAAACCCACTGATTTTGTCAGCTGCGCCACCTCGGCTCTGCCCCCTCGCTGGACTGGCCTGACTGGGAAACGGAGTGCTGACCAGACTGCCGACATCCCTCCCGATCGGTCTCACCCGGGGGGTGACAGGGCAGCCCTCCAGCGCGGAGCGCTGAGCAAATGCCGCTGCTGAGGGAATGCCTCTTCCCCACGCTCCCATCTCTCAGGCCTCATTTCTGATGGCTTCCCGTGGCCAGCACTCTTAAACATCGCTGAGGGTATTACATTATGCTACCAAAGTGCTCTCAACTTTACAGGACTGCCCGTCTAACACCTTTTAAATTACTTCAGTCTAATTAGCGTACCCATCTCAGAGTCTGCTTTTATCTCTGGGAACACACTGGGCCACGATCACCGCTAGATTTCCCGTATTTTTAATTTAAAAAGACAGTCTCGGAGGAAAAAGAAGCCGTGGTACCGCAGAGAAGCAGTGGCTATTTCTAAAACAGACCCGACCCCCCGACACCCCCCCATCCCAATCCTGCCTAGACTCAGGCGCCGTTCATCACTTGTAGCAGTGCTCCCCTCTTCCACATTCGGTGTCGGTGCGAAAACACAAATAACATCAGAGGTGGTACCGGGGTCTGGATGCTCTCTGCAACCCTCTGTCCTTCCGCTTCCCCAAAAATCACGATGAACCACGCCTCGGGAACAGGAGGCTGCCCAAGGACCGGAGCGGGTCGGTACCTGGGGAGGCGATGCGAATGCTCTGCTCTGGACGCCGCAGGTGTTTGGGCTGCAATTGCTTACGCCGAGCCTTGCGCAGTGCCAGGGTCTGCGGCGCGCGTGGCGTGGGTTATCCTTTCGCTTCCTAACGTTATGCACCAGAGGTAAAAGCACAAAAGGTCAGGCCGGGTTTATGGTCGTTCTTCTCGTCACCGGAGAGAGGGCCGGCAGCAACAACTGCCCTTTGGAAAACTCCAAAAAACAGGTTTCGGCTGCGCCGCCGTTCTTCCCTCCGCTGCGGTATCACCCGCCTCCCGCCGGCACGGAGAGCCCCGCGCCGCCGAGCCGCCCGCCGGGACCCGCGGTGCTCCGGGACCCCCGCCTGCGGCCACGGCGCGGCGGAGGGGCTCCTCCCGGGCGCTCCTGCCCTGGGGGGGGGTGCGGGGGTCGGCTACGCTGCGGGGTCGCGCCCCGGCAGAAATCGCTGCCGGCAGCGCGGGAGGCGTTTTCCAGGGGCCGTTCCCGGCAGCTCCGGCCCGTCCGAGCGGCAGCATCCCAGCTGCGGCCATCCCCGCCGACACCCCCGCGCGGGGACAGAGGGGGGGCTTTTCCCGGGCGTCCGTGGGGCGCCGCTTTCTCACACGCGGCCCGAAACCGCACGTCGGGGGCGCAGGATGGGGCCCGGGGCGCTGGGTGGGGGTCGGCTCCCCGCTGCTGCGGGCGCTCCGCCGTGCCGGAGCCCCGCTGCTCGGCGGGCGCGGAGCGGGTCGTCCCCCCCCCCGCACGCTGCACCCCGGGGCCGGGGGTGAGGGGAGGGGGGCGCCGCCGCGCCGCTTTCGTTAACGCGCTGGCGGGGGCTGCCCGAGTGGCGGCGGGGTCGGATCCTGCACGGCCCCGGGGTGCGGCGGGCCCCGGGGGCGGGCACGGACCCCGTTCGCCGGCGCGGGCCGCGCATCCCGCGGCGCTGCGGGGCCCCGCGGTGCCCACGCGTGTCCCTGCAGCCGCCGATGCGCGGGGTCGGGGCCGGGCCGTGCCGGACGCCCGCTGGCGCCCCTCTGCCGTCTCCCCCATGCTGCTCCCCGGGCAAGGCCGGGCGGGCGACTTCGCTGCCGGGGCGGGAGAGGAGGCAGGAGCCCCGCGGCCTGTTTTTAGGACAATAAAGTGTTTTTCATTCGTTTCCCTGCGTGAGGTCAGAAAGCGCTACCGGGCGCCTCGCTGCTGCTGCTGTGGCCGGGAGAGGCGAGGAGAGGACAGCATCTGGAGGGATGCGGGGGGGGGGGGGGTGGGGGGGTGGGGGGGGGGGTGGCGGCGGTGTCCGCTGTGCCTTTTGATGGGTTATTTGGGGCTTATTTCGGGGCTGCCTCTCCCCGGGGCAGCGCCGCGGGGAAGGGCCATCCCGGAGCGGTTGTTCGCGTTTCGGGGCGAGCCGGCGGAAAGCGGGCTCTGGACGCCGGTTATTTTTGTGTAAGCAAATGAGAGCGAAGAAACGTTGGTGAAAAGGGAAGCAAAAGGGCGAGGGGCAGGAGCCGGCCTCCCTGCAGCCGCGCTGCGGGCAGGGACGGAGCCTGGTGGCCGGGGATCCCGGTGGGCCCGGCCCCGGCCCAGCGGCGGAGCCGTCCGGGGGCAGCCGGTCCCGCGATGCGACGGCGCCCGAAGGGAAGGGGCGGGCGGGAGTGAAAAGGCAGGTTTTGGAAACAAGAGTCGTGTCCATATCAGCTCCCGTGGGGGAGGGGGGGGGGGGGGGGCCGGGATCGCAGAGGCGGGGGGGGGGGGGGGGGAGCGGGGCTGCGCCGGTAGAGGCGGCCGGGAGCCCCTTGTACCGAACTGGCGTCCCCAAATCCGGGCAGAACGTCACCAGCCTCCCCCCTCCAACGGGCTGGTTATCGTCCCTGGGCGGGTTCCGTGGGGTGTGCGCGGGTGGGAGCGAGTCCATGCGGTGCAGGCGCCGGTGGGCCAGGAGGACCCCCTCGCCAGGCCCGGTTTTACGGGAGACGCCCCGGGGCTGATGTTTATTGTCCTTTGGGAAGGGGAGCGCCGGCGGAGAGACCCCCCCGCCCCAGCGCCCCGCATCACCCCCGGCCCTGCCCGAACGGCGGAGAGACTCCCCCAGCGCTCCCCATCACCCCCGACCCTTCGGGCAGGGCCGGGGGTGATGCGAGGCGCTGGGGGGATCTCTCCGCTGACCCGTAGGCAAATCTCCGTCCCGCCCCCGCGGCGGCCCGTCCCGTCGGGGAGCGCGGCCCCGGGGCTGCGGCGTCACCCCCGGCCCGGGAAGGGGAAGTCGGTTTCTGCTGAAAAGTTGGTGACGAGGCGAGGCAGAGCGGGCAGATGCCGGTGCCGGTGCCGCCGCTCTGCAGCAGCCGGCGGAGCGCTCGGAGGAGGCGCGGAGGAGTTGGGGGGGGGGGGGGGGAGGGCGTGCGGCTGTTTGGGAGCAAAGTTTGATTCCTGCTACAACAGATGTCAGAGTTTTCTTGGGTTTTGGCTGCGTCTGGGGACATCTTGTGATGTTTTAGAGAGCAGGACATGATCTCACATGGCGAGGAGCTCTTTAGTTTCTTAATCATTTCACGGTTCCTTCAGAGGCTTTTTTTCCACCTAAAACGTTTAGTTTCAGCTCAGTGATCAGCTGCAAAAGCTCGGCGGGGAGCGGAAGAGTTGAATTATTCCAACCTGCGAGAGTCCTTAAAAAAAAAAAAAAAAAACGGAAAGGAAAAAAAGAAAATAAAGAAAAAGAGAAGAAAAAAGCAGAAAAGAAAAAAGGAAAAGAAAAAAGGAACAGAAAAAGAAGGAAAAAGAAAAGAAAGGAAAAGAAAGAAAAAGGAAAAGAAAGGAAAGGAAAAGAAAGGAAAAGAAAAGAAAGGAAAAAAGAAAAGGAAAAGAAAAGAAAATAGAAGGAAAGAAGAAAAGAAGACAAGCAAAGAGAAAACAAAACAAGAAAAGAAGAGAAAAGAAAAGGAAAAAAAGAAGGAAAAGGAAAGCGATAACAACGCGAGGTGGAAACTTTTCTCCCTGTCCGTTCCCCAAGTCCTGACAAGCCGGGATGGAGTTGGAGAAAACCTACGCGACTCCCCGGGCCGGCCGCACAGGTGGGACTCGGGTGGGCGCCGCGGGGCACGTCGAGACCCGCCGTCCGTCACGCGTGGGCCGTGGCGCGGGGCAGAGCCGGGTGCGGCGGGGCTGGCGGCGGGGCCCGCTCCCCGTGGGGGCTGCCGAGAACCCCCGTGCCCCGACGGGGCCGCCCGGGTGTGCGCCGTCCCGGCGGCCCGGGCCGAGCGGGCGAGGCGAGGCGAGCGGCCGCGGGGAACGGGTGGCCGTGGGGCCGGTGGCGGGCGCGGGTATAGGCGCGGACGCGGCCTCAGGGCTGGGTGGCGGAATGCAATTCCGAAGCGATCGATGGGGCCTTTTATTAGTTAAATCGCCTGAATAATCGTTTAATCGATAAAGCATTTCATGGCGGCGCGCCGCACGCCCCGGGGGCGGGAGGGATAGGCAGCACCGGCAGCTCTGCCCGGGCCGGCGGGTGGGCAGCGGGGGGATCCCCGCGGGGTGTGGGGCCGGGGGGGGCTCAGCCGCACTGCCCGCGCCGGCGGAGGAGGAGGGGAGGACCGGGGGATGCCGGCGGGGATGAAGGTCGGGCCGTGGGGGGGGGGGGGTGCGGCCAGCACAGGCCGCCGCGGCCCCCCCCCCTTCCCCCCGCCCCCGGGGGTCTCCACCGGGCCGAGGTGCCGAACGACGGAGAGGGGCGACTGGCCCGACTGCCGCGGCTCGGCTGCGGGGCTACGCGGGAACCGGACCCCGGCCGGACCCCCTCACCCCGCGTCCCGGCTCGGCGGCGCCCCGGGAGTTTCGCGTTAACGAAAACTCGCCCCGCGCTCACTCGCCGACGGCGGCGGCGGGCCGGGGACATCCGGGGCCCGCCCTCCCCTCGGCGGGGTGGCGACCGGGCGGGAGGGACTCGGCCGGGAGGGTTTCCGCCGCGCCCCCCACGCTCACCCGCGGCGCGACGGGCGCGGCTCGGGGGGGGGGAACCATCGCGGGAGCCCCGACCCCCGGGGCCGCCCGTGTGTCGGCGGCCGGAGCGGGAACACGTCGGCTCCGGAGCCGCCGAGCTCCGCCGCGACGGCGCCGAGCGCGGGCGGGCGGACGCACCGACCCCGCACCCACTGCCCGGGCTGCTGCGCCGCCAGGGATCCCAGGGGCCCGGCCGCGGGGTCCGCCGCGGAGGGTCGCACGGCCGCGGGATGCTCCCCCCGCCGGGGGTCCCACGGCCGCGGGGTTCCCCCCCGCGGGCCCTGTCTCGCGTGGCTACGCCCCCGCCCCGCCCGCTGAGGGCGTGCGGCAACGCCCCCCTGCCCCATTGGCCCGTAGCCCGCCAATAGGCGTCGGCGTCGCCCGGCGGCCAATGCGGGGCGCCGGGCAAGTTAACTTTTGCGATTGGCCGGGGCGGTGAGTGACGGGCCGGGCCCCGCCCGCCCGCCGCTGTCCATCCGCGCGGTGCTGAAGCACCGCCCGCCCCGCCTCCCCGCCCCCCCCCCCGCCCTGCCGCCGCCAGCGCGGGATCGGTCCCGGGGCGGCGCCCCGCCGAGCCCCCCGCCCCGCCCCGCCCCGCCCCACCCGCGCGCCCCCGCGCGGCCCGCCCCCGCCCCCCGCCCCCGCCGCCCGCCACAACCCCCGCCGCCCGCCGCCGGCCGGCAGCGCGCCGGGCGCACCGCCCGAGCCACCACCCCGCGCCGCCCCGGCACCGGCGGCCGACGGGGAGGGGGGCGGCGGCGGCGGCGGCGGCCCCGCGGCCCGGCGGGCGGCGGGGGCCATGGGCGCGCCGCGCCGGCGCCCCAGCTCGGACGGCGGCCGCTGACGGGGCGCCCCGGTCCCGCGGGGCCGCGGCGAGGCGAGGCGAGCCCGGCTCCCCGCCCCGCTCCCCGCCCTCTCGCACACCTTCCCCCGCCGCTCCCGCCGCCGCCGCCCCGCCCGGCTCCGCGAGTTGCTGCCGGCGGCGCGGCGGGGGGGCGGCACAGGCGGAGCGCGCCACGCCGCCGCCGCCCCGGGACCGAGCCCCGCCGACGGGGCGCCCGCCCCCGCCGCCGCCCGCCCCGGCCGCCGCCGCGCAGCCGCCGGCGCCGCCAGCACAAAGAGCCGTCGGGGCGGGAGAGCGCCGGGCCGCCGGACCGCCACGCCCGCCCCCTCTGCCGCCTCGGAGCCGGGAGGCGGGAGCCGCAGCTCGGCGGCCGCCCGGGGAGCGGCCGGGGGCAGAGGCGCAGCGCCGGGGCGGCCGCTCCTCGCCCCCCACCCCCTACCCCCCCCTTCCCCACGCCCCCTTCCCCCGACGGAGTCACCGGAGGTTCGAGCGGCGCGGGGAGCTGCGGTCGGCCGGCTCTGTCCGATACCGCCACCCCGCTCGGTGCGGGACTCTTCGGGGTCTTGCGCCTTTTTGCTTTTGCCTTTTTTTTTTTTTTTTTTTTGTGGTTTGGTTGTTTTTTTATGTGTGGGTTTTTTTTTTTTTTGGTTGTTGTTGTTTTTTCTTTTTATTGGTGGGGACTGTGTCCTCGCGCCCCCTTCCCCAGCCCCAAAGCCGAGCGCCGCCGGCGAATCGAGACCTGCTCGGCGAGGCCGCCGCGGCCCGGACCGCTCCGATGGAAATACACTGTAAGCACGACCCGTTTGCAGCAATGCATAGTAAGTAGGCTGCCAGTTCAACTTCTCTGACACAGCCGCGACGGGCCCGGCGCGATCGCGGACGGGGTCGGCTATCCCCGCCCGCCCCGGGGCTTCGGGGGTCCGGACGGACGGCGCTCGGGGCTGTCGCCCTCCACTCGCCGCCGCCGTGACCGAGCACCCCCCACCCCCCTCCCCACCCCTCCCGCCCCGGGAAGGGCGGCCACGCCGCGGGGATGGTTTTGCCGGTGGACGGACGGCGGCGGGATGCTGCGGGGAGCGGTGTTGTCCGAGGTTTGTTTTCCCGTAGAGAAAGCGCCGATGCGAATATGTATTTAGATATACACGTAGATATGCACACAACGCCTAACTGTATGCGTGTATCTATCTGTATATATGCACGCGCGCTGATGTGTATATATATATGTGTGTGTGTATGTATATATATATATTTTTTTTTTTTCCCTCTAAATCGAACGTCTGGGAAGAAAGCCGCCCGCTATTCCCGACGAACGGAAAAAGTTTGCTGTACGATATTCTTCTATTTCGACATTTTCGTATTTGTTAATTAAAAACAACCAAAAAACAAAAAAGAAAAAAAAAAGGCAAACAAATACGAAGGGCACGGAACGGGGCTGGAGGGAAGATTTTTCTCTTTTTAACCATCCGAAGAAAGGCAGAACGGTTCCTCGGCGAGCTCGGCGTCGGGCAGCGCGGCAGAGGACGAGCGGGCGGCAGAGCTGGTTAAGTTAACAGATCGTGCGCGATGGGTTTGCCTGAGATTTGTTGTGCTTGAGAGGTCGGGGAAGACTTATCCATTAGCACAGTGTTATGTGAAATGACATCTTCTCTCACGGTGAGTTAAACGCTGCATTACGGCGAGAGATTGCGAGGAAATTTAAGGTAGAACTAATCTCATTTCCTGGTGCACCGCAGCCCTTTAGCTAAAAGAAATTTGTTTGCGAAATAAACCATCCAGCGCCGGGGCTGGAATTCTGCCGCTCTCCGTCTTCCCCTCGCTCGCCGTTCGTCCGCCCGCTCCCCTCCCGCTCTGCCCGTCCCACCGTTTCGGAAAGTGTCCGGAGCGGGGATGGCAGCCGGTAACGGTGGAACCGCTGCTGTCACCCCCGTGAAAACGGACTTTCCCTCCCGCGACAGCACGGCGTTTCAAACCCACTTTTTATGCCGCTCCCGTCACTGAACCAAACGGCATTTTTACGAGGAGAACTTTCGGGGCGGAAAGCCGGCGGTGCGGGGGGACGCCCCTTCCCCGCCCGCTCCCGAACCCGCAGCCCACGCAGGATGGGCTTCCCGCGGGTGTTGGGACACCCTGGGCGGGAGAAGCCGCGGCGCGTTTCCGTGGGGCCCTCCGTCACCCGCAGCCGTGAAAAATCGATACCTTTCGCAGGAATTTCAGGGCAAAACAGAAGGGGGGGGGGGGGGGAAGACAACGCACAAACAAACTAAAGCCGCGGTGCCTTCGCTCCGGACCCCGGCCGCACCGGGGGAGCCCCCGGGGTCGTTCGGGGCCAGACGATCGGCAGACCCCGAGGAGGCGGAGGGGGGGGGCGCCCACGGAGAAACGCGGCGGAGGGGGACAGGGCAGCGGCGGGGGCTGGCGCCGGGGGGGAGCGGGGCCAGGGCGGTCCCGAGCGGGGGTTCGGCCCCTTCTGGCTTCCCCGTACCGCGGGCGGCTCCACGGGACCGGCCGCCGCTCGGGCCGGCCCGTTCTCCACCCGCCCCGGCTTCCCACCGCCCGCTACCGCGCCGGGGCTTCCCCCGCCCGAAGGCGCCCCCGAGCCTCGCCCCGTCCCTGCTCCCGGCGGGGGGCTCCGGGCTGCGGAGGGGGGAGCGGAGCAGCGCACCGGTCCCGCTCCCCCAACTGCGCAGAGGGCCGGGGTCCGGAGCCGCCTGTCCCCCCCGCCTCCCGCAACCGCCCGGCCCGACGGGGCCCCCGGCGGCCGCCCGCAGCCGTCCGGGAGCGTGGCAGTCGGCGGAGAGGGGCCCCGGGCGGGCAGCGAGCCGGGCTGGGGTCCGGGGCCGCTCCTCGAGGCGGTGGCAGGTTTGGGGAGGGGTCCCCCGGCGCGGCGGGAGGGACGGCGGCAGCCCCAGCCTTTGTTCCCCCGGCGGCTGCAGCGTCGGATGCTCTCGGCCGAGGCAGGCCCGGGGCGGGGAAGGGGCTCCGGGGGGAGAATTGGCCCTTTCCTTGAGGAAACGCATGTCTTGGTGCTTTCCTTGTTTGCCCTCCTTCCTCTCTTTTCTTCCTTCCTTGCCTTTCTCCTTTCCTTTCCTTTCCTTTCCTTTCCTTTCCTTTCCTTTCCTTTCCTTTCCTTTCCTTTCCTTTCCTTTCCTTTCCTTTCCTTTCCTTTCCTTTCCTCTCCTTTCCTCTCCTTTCCTCTCCTTTCCTCTCCTTTCCTCTCCTTTCCTCTCCTTTCCTCTCCTTTCCTCTCCTTTCCTCTCCTTTCCTCTCCTTTCCTCTCCTTTCCTCTCCTTTCCTCTCCTTTCCTCTCCTTTCCTCTCCTTTCCTCTCCTTTCCTCTCCTTTCCTCTCCTTTCCTCTCCTTTCCTCTCCTTTCCTCTCCTTTCCTCTCCTTTCCTCTCCTCTCCCTTCCTCTCCCTTCCTCTCCTCTCCTTTCTTCTTCTCTTCCTTCTTGTTTTCCTTCTCTCCTTCCCTCGTCCCCCACTTCCCTCTCCTCTTCCCTGACCACCACCACAGCACCTTGCCGTTCATATTGCATGCGCTGGGCATGATTTTGTACAATTAAAGCCGCTAATAGGTGAGAAGCCGGAGGTCTCGCTCGCCACAGCGTTGCGGGGTTGCTCCTGTGCACCTCAGCCATGGAGTTTCCCCGCTCTGGCCGCAGCATTATCCCAAGTCCCATCACATCCCTGGCAGTCCCTGGGCTGGGCAGCTGAAGGCAGCCCCAACGCCAGGGTCTGCTTCCTGCACCCCGGGGCCGCAGGAGGACAGGCCAGCCTGAGGCTGGCTTGGCCACTGGGAGAGGTCTGCCTCACGCACCGATGAAGGCAGAGCAGACACTTGTCTGCTTGCCACAGGCTTTAGCAATCACATATTTCATGTGGATTCATTATGTGTCCTGACAGTTTCAGAAGGTGTTTGCAAAGTTTGACAGCAGTTTATCGATGGTGAAATGACCAGATTTAAATAAAAATAGCTCTATGTAATCTTTTTTTTTTTTTAAAGACTGAACCTTGTCAGCTTATCCAGTACCGTTCAAGCCCTGTGCAAATAGAGAGATTTTCTGCATTGTTTTTGATCCAGAATTGGCATCTGTACTGCCCCTATTGCTTGTTTCCAGTTTCTCCACTCTTTGTAGCCTAAGTAGTTTGGATGGTTAACAACACAAGGGTTAATTATATTTTCTCACTTGGTACATGGGATTATTACATGTTCATGGGTTTTGCACAGTTTTCACTACTATTCATGCAAGTGAGTCCCATTTCCTACCAAATATATGGTTCACCTTGCTAAAGGTGAACAGAGCAAATCTGCTAAAAAAGAAATCATATACTGGGCTTGCCTGAGTCTTCATGTTTCATTTGTGGGATCATAATACCTCCCAAGACTGCTGTAAATTATAAGAGCAGAAATCATGCTCTGGTTTTGGTTGATTTTTTTTTTTTTTTTTTTTTCCTCTTGATTAAGTTAAAGCATTTGGGGAAAAAAAAAACCCACAACATGTATTTAATTTCAGGTATCCCTTTCTGTGCTTAGACACAAATAGTGTGTGGGCTGAGCGGTCACCCTTATTTTCTGTTGGCTTCCCCGCCAGAGGCTCAGGAGCAGCCTCTTCTCCCGCGGGCAGCACCAGGCCTGCCCCGGAGTTCGCAGTCAGGCAAACACGGCCGCTGCCTTTGGCAGGAGGGTGGCCCGCGTCCGGGGAGCTGGGCATTGCTGGCTGCTTTCCCGTGGCCATTTCCCAACACGGGGCCTGATCTGCCTTCATGCAGGAGGGTCCTCCCCTCCGGCGAGTGGCATTGCAGCAGCGCAGGCAGCGCGGCCGTGACCGCCTCCGTTCTGCGGGTCCGCAGCACCCGGGGAAAAGCAGCTGGAGGCTGTACCGATGCTGGGGAGGCAATGCCCAGCACTGGGGACTGCTGGGCTGGGGGGAGTCTGCCCTGCAGAGACGTCCGAAACTCACACAGCTCTTCTTCTCCTACCCTTCTCCCCCTCCCCTGTGTGTTTCAGGACATGGAGGCGTGAATCAGCTGGGGGGTGTTTTCGTGAATGGCCGCCCCCTCCCAGATGTCGTTCGCCAAAGGATTGTGGAGCTCGCCCACCAAGGGGTCCGGCCGTGTGACATCTCCCGGCAGCTCCGCGTCAGCCACGGCTGCGTCAGCAAAATACTTGGCAGGTAAAGGGGGGACGACGCATCCTTCTGTGTCCGTCAAGGGAAGAGTGTCAGTGCCAGTCCCTTAATCGAAGGCTGCAAACAAATGGGGAACAGTAGAAACCTCAGGAAATGCGTCCAGTGAGGAGAGGGGCTTCCTGACCGCTCGTGGTTTTACATGCCCGATGTGGGGGAAGAGTGCCACTATTCGCATGTCTCATTTGCCCCTTTCACGGTTTCTTATAGGTAGCTGTAACACAAAGCGCAAAATGCCATGTGGGCTGTATTGGCTGTACATGTGGCATATATCCCACACCTGTCCGTTCTGAAAAGTAGAGAAATCTGGGAGTCATCTTCAGTAAAATGGAAAAAAAAAAGAAGTTGTGCAAGTTATGTGTTTTGCTTTCTGAAGAAGACGCTCTTTTGGCAGTAATGTAACTATATATGATATATATACATCAACATAGCTGTGCAGTCATTCACTGAGGATATTTTGCGGTCTTTTCCACTGTTTAGTTCTACATCTTTTTCTACTCTTGTTCTGGAATATGTTTCTTAACTAAAGCACAGAATACCATAAGTAACTATTAAGCATCTTAATTTTGGCTGTTTTGGGAGTAGTCCTCTGTTCAGGCTGGAGCTGCTTGAACCACTGCTGCAGTAGGAAATTAAACACTGACTGCATGTAATTTCCTGTTTTCGTTTTAAAGTTTGATGTATATTGAGGTCAAAAATACCATCCTTGCTTCTTTGTATCTCATGAACAAATCTGAACATAGTTTGTCTAAATTACAGTGTTAAAATGGTTTTGGTCTCGAAGTATTCTGAGATAGCTGAGCAACTCATATTACGGAAAACATTTTTTTTTTTTTTTTTGTTAGAATACGTTTCTCTTGATAATCTGGAAAAGGTAATTCCTGAACTGTTAACTAAATTTTCACAGTTAATTGTTTGCAATTTTACTCTTACTATTTTTATTTTTATCATCTTTTTCTTTTCCGATTTTTAACAAATTTGCTTTCCTGGACATAACATAGCTTCAAAGACTGTTAAGGCAATTTTTTTTTTGTTTTTGTAGTATCACACGGGGATCTGCTCGGATTAGCAGCATTTAAGATCTGTCAATGGCCATTTAAGTGCTCAGAGTTAGACTGACTCGGCAAAGTCACAGGCCCCTGGTTTTGCAGCTCTTGGTGTTCTTTTCTCTGTAGACCCCTCGTACCTGCCCTCACCGTGACTGGCGAACACTGTCTCCCCAGCCCTGCGCACTATGCTTTTGGAGAGCTGCATGAGCCAGCGCGCCGGTTACGCTCAGCGTGGCATCCCTGCTTTCTCTCTCGCACCTTCGTTGCAGGGATGTGCATTCCCCTGCACGCTGCATGCGTTCCTGCTGCTGTAGGTCTGAGCACACTGATGCCTTTACTGCTTTAGAGAGGAGAACTTTCTGTGGGCTCTGCCCAAGACCCACCAGCCCGTCGCGGGCCGTTTCACTCCGCTGGGGCTTTGCGTCCACTGTGGGCGCAGGCTGCTGCTCCCAGCCCGGCTGGGGTGGTTCGGCCGGTGATGCTCCCCGCTGCAGCAGACTTGCCACCGATTCCCGTCAGGACCAGCGCACAGATAAGAAAGGGGCCGTTTATTTACCTGCCAGGCACATGTCTGATGGTTTTACTTTTGATAGTTTGAATAGATTTACTGTTAGAAGTATTTGCATGATAGAGCTAAGAGCGAGGCTCCAGAGCTTTGTCATTAAAGTTGTCAACAATAAATTGGAATTTCATAGCTCATTATTTTCATAACTAATAATTACAGTGGGTAAAATGTCACTGTAATTGGAGCTCTGTGCATGCGCATTTTTTGTATGTGCGTGTGTGACAAACAGGAACCCTTAGGCTAAATCCTTATGTTTGGAATTTGACGGTCAGAATTTTGCAGTCCCCAGTACAGCCTTGGGGAACACCCAGCGGCAGGGAGCCAGCGGCTGCAGTGCACGCGACACTCTCACGCCGTGGAGGAGGGTACCGCAGGGCTGCCCACCCCTTCACCGGTGTCGGCAGCTTGCTGGGGGCAACAGGCCCGGAGCTGACACGCGTGAGGTGAAGCCGACTGCAGCTGTCCTCGCCTTTAAAATGGAGCTGGGAGCCAGGGGTGCCGGTGCTGCGTAGCCTGCAGGCTCTTTGCTGTGCCCGGGGATTGTTCCTGGGGTGAAGAGGAGGGAGGTGGTGGTGGCGGCGCAGGGCGGGAACCGACCCCCGTGACCGGGAGCTCCCCCGGGAAAAGGGTCTGGGCCCAATCCTGCACCCACCTCTGCCAGGCACGCCATTCCCGTGGACGTGCCTGTGCCTTTGCAGGGCTCGAGGGGGTGCGGAGGGGCGGGTGGGTGGGCAGTGGTTAGGGGTGTTGGGAGTGGAGGTCTTCTGTCCAGAGGGCACCAGGGATTCATCCCCTGGTGAGATCGTCGCGGTGTCATGGCACGAAGGCCTTTGCTGTCACGGCTTACCTACTGTGGCGAGTCAGCCGTGGGAAACACCATCTCTTCTGCGCCATGGTGGCTTCCTGAGCTGCTGGCCGATGCTCGGCTCAGCTTGGGCTGTCCTGTGTCGTGGGGCGGTTACCACGGGCATGGTGTCACAGTGCAGCAAAGCGCTGATGGAGAAAAATGCTGAGGAGCATTTGAGAAACCCATCGTTTTGACTGGAACTACGAAATTTGCGACTTTTTTGTTTGGTAGCATTCATGGTATTGTCTGGCTTCCTTTGGCACCCTCCTTGTGGGAGTGGTGCCAGCAGTGAAGGCTTTGAGGCTGGAGGTGCGAGGTTCTAGTGGGTTTGTGGTCCACATTTGCCATCATTTTGTCATGTCCTCAGGAAGCACGGGAGGAGCTGAATGTCAACCCCCTGCCCAAAAGCTCGCTTGTGGGCTGCGTTTAGGGACACCAGGAGGTTAATCCATCTCTGACACTTGACGCTTTCTATTACTAATACTGCTTAAATGGCTCATGGAGACTGGTAGGTCTGAGTCCGCATCAGCATCCAGAATGTCCGAAAACGTGTACAGGCAACACGGTGTCCGGCTCTTTAAAGGAGTCTTAGGCCCTGCACACAGAGCTCTCCCAGAAAGACTGAAAACTGGTAGCCTGGTAGGAATTTGATGAATACGGTTGCGTGTTACAGTGAGACAGACTTCAGCTGCGTAGCCTGTTTGTGTTCTGCTCATGCTGGAAAGATTGGGGAATTAATTTTTTTTTTTTTCATATAATGGGTATGTCAAGTAGCCGCAGAGAAAATATATTAATAAGCAGTCTTATGTTCTTACTTGGGAGTCCTTTCTGAGCTCCCTGCTATAAATATGGGCACCGAGCACCAAGTGGACATGTTTAAGCTGCTGAGAGCGGGCGGCTCAGTGGGCGTCTGGTCGAAAGGCTTGTGGAGTCGAGGTCTGCTCCGTACGGAAAGGATGTACTGGGTCGGGGCAGCTGGGGCAGTTGTGGCAGGTCACCATGGGGTTTGTTTTTCATTTGGCAATGAGAAAATTCACGAGATACATGGAAGAAGGAGGCCAGGAGAGTGCCTCAAGCATTGTGCAGCACGGAGGAGCGCCGTCTCCCTCTGGGTCTCTGTTCGGCCCTCAACGGACGGGAGATGACTTCTGCTCTTAGCAGCATGGTCAAGGCTTTGGTTAGTGAAAGGGGAGACTTGTGGGGCTGTGGATCTCAGCTGCCCTGGGTGGTTACGATGCTACCAAAAGCAGTCGTTCTTGCGTGATGTACACATTAAGAAACGTGGCAGATTTCTGTCTGTTTAGGGATCCAGTCCTCCACCTTTCCCAGTGCAGCACCAGGGGAGCTGCTGGCGTGGGGAAAGATGCTGCGCCTGAGGAGGGGCCGCAGGGCTGGTTGTGGAAAACAACCCCCGCATCAGCTGGACCTCTCCAGAGCATGGGCAGCTCCCCTGTCCTTGAAATTCATGACTGAAACAACTAAAAACATAACATTTAAAAAAATACATTTTGAAAAATGTTAACTATTGAAACCATAATATGCGTTTTAAAATCATAAAATGGGAAAAAAGATGTGCCATCATATTTATTCTGGAGGTGCAAACAAAATAAAATACCTAGCCTTCATTTCACTATGAAATGATAACAAGCCGTAGGTATTAATGACAGAGAATTTCTGTAGAAACAGTAATTTACTACAACAGAGTCCACCGCAAAAAGTGGTCTTTGGTGTGATTTGTTTCTATTATTGCCAGTACCACTGATTAATAACACACATCTTCAGTTAATTTTGGATCCCAGCATGCCCTTTAATCTTGCATTGTTTCTTTTGTCTTGCTATTACAGAAAAATATATATTGTATCCCGAGGCCCAATTCCAATTACTATAAGTTAATCTGTTAGGTGATAAAGCACTACATAGGCAGAAAATGTGTATGTGAAAGTGAAGATGTATTTCAGGATTTGCTGGGGTCTGGTTACCTTGAAATTATGTTCTCTATAAATCTCAAGGCATGTTCTCTGTCTGTTTGTGATAACCAAAGCTTTGTTTTGGATGTTGTCCCAGGTATTACGAAACCGGGAGTATTAAGCCTGGAGTGATTGGAGGATCAAAACCAAAGGTCGCCACACCCAAAGTCGTTGAAAAAATCGCAGAGTACAAACGCCAAAATCCCACCATGTTTGCCTGGGAGATCAGGGATAGACTCCTTGCTGAGCGAGTGTGTGACAACGACACCGTGCCCAGCGTCAGTTCAATTAACAGGTAAAGATCTGCCTGGTCCTGGGGAGGGACACTCCACGGGAGCCCTGCTGCTGCATCCTCGCTTGTCAGCAGGACTGGCTGTTTGGGGCTGCTTGGGGCTGTTTGCAGGAAATGCAGCTTGCGCCTGTCTGCCTGGTGCCTTTGGGGCTGGGGAGCTGTGGTGGGCCTGCCTCAGCGGCCAAAGCATCACAGGTCACCAGCAGCTCCTCGGGGCGGGCAGGTTCTGCTGCTGGCCCGTGCTTCCTTGCCATCCCCTCCCCAGTCCGTGCATTGCAGTCTTCGCTGGTAACGATCCCCCTCGGTTCTGCTCGGCAGGGTGGGGGATTGGTGGGACGTGGTTCCCCCGGGGGGTGAAGCTCAGGTGGCTGTCGAGTGGGGCAGCAGTCATCTGGGAAAAGGGTGGCCACGTGCCTGGAGGAGGGGACCGCAGGTGTGGGTCTGAGGTGCCACCTCTGTCCTTCTGATGCCTGCTCAGTCTTGACGAAGTTGGCCCAGAACCGCGCTGCCTGCTGCTGAGAGCGCGAATATCACCGGGGGAATTTGGTTGGTGGCTTTCGAGCGCCTCAGCTGTCTGCTTGTTACATGGATGCACTTAAGTGGCCTTGGGTTGCTCTTGTAAAAATACAGGAGAATCTCTGTAGCCTCAGCCCCGCATTTGGGAGTTTTGCCCCAGCCTTGCCGGGCAGGACTGGGCTCGCAGCGTGGTCTGGAGTGGTACAAACCTACTGCCGTCACAGTTTTTTATGGTAGCATTCATCCCCGCTTCCTGCTACGTCGAAGGATGTCTAAAGCTGGTGTTGAAAAAACCCGGTGAAATACCCTGTTGTGTCTCCAGCCCTGCCAGACCTATAATGAGGGATCAACACTTGGAAGGCAGAGTGCTTGGGCAGCTGTGTGCACACCCACACCCCTGGCACGCAGAGTCCTTTTCCCTTCGTTTTCGCTCAGGGGTGCGCTCTGTGCCAGGCTTCGATCTCACCACACTGGTGAGATGGTTTTCACTTGTGCGATTGCATGCAAATTCTGTGAATGCAGCTCGCTATAAAGTCCCATCTGTGTCCATGGACGTGGAATAAATTGATGCAATATTCTTTTACTGGCTATCCCAGCCTGATTTGCATTCATGGAATTGCCGCTTGAGTAGCTGGAGTGGCTTACCCGCGTTAGGGGAGAGAGGTGTCTCTGTCTTGCCGAACTGAACATCGAGTCGTATGTTGGCATGTTTAAGAGCAAAAATGGGTCAGTTTACATGCAGCCTTCGCTGCTCCCTGGGAGCACCAGACTCGCTGAGGCTCCAGAGCAGTGTTCAGTAACCCGGCGGACACGGCGATTTCAGTTTTAAAAAGGATTTGAGAAATAATACGGACACCAGCGAAACTGAAGGAGAATCCCACCCTGGCTGTCCCCAAGTAACTAAGGGCAAACTCTGCTCCCATAAATTCATCTTGAGCCCTACTGTGTGAGCAGCATTGCTGCTGTGAGCAGCCCTGTGTGTGTCTAGTAGGACTTCAGGCATCCTCCAAAAACCTACCAAAAAGGCACTCATAGCTCTAGAAAAAAACAGAGACTAAGTAGCTTCCAGTCGTGTTTTGAGCCAGTTTCCATATTCTATCTCTTGCTGCGTCCTTGTGTGTTTCCACACTGATAATGTCCATGCACCCACTGCCATTGCATCAGAAACCCATTTCATGATCCGCCACCGAGTTTTTTGGCTGGAAATCTCATTCTTTCCCATCCTCTTGCGACTGTGGCTAAGATCTTTTCCTTTTTGTAAAAGTTTGAAATCCCTTTTTTAAAAATGCACACAATCTTTTTTGAGCCAGCCTGCGTACCCAGAGGCTTGTTTTTGCCAGCCTAGGAGTGCATCCTGAAGACCCCGACCAAACTGTCACAACAAGAAACCTGGAGTTCACACCAAAACACTTGGCTCTGACGTTAAAGCCTTCCAGTTCCACCTGGCAGTCCGTGGGATTTATCCCTATATTTAAAATTAGGTGTACACCTCAAGGCTGGGCTGGTAGGGACATTGCACGCCGGGATTGCAGCCCCTGCTCGGAGGGCACGGTGGATGATGCCCCTACGCACCACCGAGGGGCAGATCGGGGGCTGCCCTGTGGCCGCAGAGCTGAGCCCCTGGGAAGCGGCACGGCACAGTTCCCGCAGTTGGCGTTCTGGCGCAGGGGAGGACGGACCCGCAGCGCTGCTCCCCATGCTGCTCCCTTCGGGGCGGCTGTCGCTGCCCTCGGGGATGTGCTCAGCACAGCCCCACTGCTGAGGGCGCCTTCTAGCAGATGAATTGGAGCTGCTGCCCCCATATATGAGTGAATAATAACTATTATTATTAATTAATAACATTAATTAATATTAATAATAGGCCACTTTTCCATAGCAGGAGCAACTCTGTGTGGTTAAGGTTTAATTAATCATTGCGATTAGTTTTGCTCAAATAAGCTGAGAGCTGCCCAGCTGCTTCGAAGTGTTCTGTCCCTCCGTCCCTACGGAGATGAAGACGTTGATGTGTCAGAAGGCCACTGACACCCTTCCCTCGCCACGGTGGTGAGGACGCCGTGTGCGGGGGGGTTACTCCCACTCTTGCTCATGCAGGGTCCCAGGTCTCTGCCTGCGCAGCTCCCTCTGATGCCCACACTGGGGCGACTGCCCCGGCCCCTGGCAGGGGAATTTGCTGCCGGGGATGCTGCCGCAGGAGTCGTCTTGGCTCTGGGGCTGGCAGCCAAAACCTGGCTCCCGAACACACCTAGCCCCTGCCAGCCTCCACCAGATGGGACAGGAGGGGAAGGGGACGGCAGCGTGTCCTCTCCTGGGATGGGGCCAGGCGTCACTGGTGGTGGCTCCTGTAGTGGCTCAGGGGGTGACTTTCGGGCAAACAACTGTTGTTTGTTGCTGTGAGTGCATCACCGCGCCACCTCCGTGTCGCTCCTCCCCTTTCGTCCAAATTCAGGCAGGCAGCAAAAGCAGAAGGATTTGTCAGATGGAGAAGCGCTTGCCGCAGCGCTACTGCTGCGTACAGCGGGCGTCGGGCAGGGAGATGTGCAGGGGGTGAGCAGCGTGCTTCCTTCCACCCCGTGCCGATGCCACGACAGTCAGCGGCAGAGCTGTGTTACCTCCGGAGGCGTTTCAGATCCCGTCTTTCCTTTTTTTTTTGCAGCGTGCTGGCAGGCGAGGAGTTGGTTGAGCACCTCCCCGGCTCCTCTGGGCAGCTGCCCTCTGTCCTGCAGCACAACACGTGCCTTCCAGTTTTTCTGCATCTCTGAGTTTTTCCTGATTGACATCATTACAAATCAGAGCAGAGGCTGTCCCCAGCGGTGACAATGTAGTTATTCAGCTTTTAAGATTAGCATTTAATCCAACACGTTTTTGTTTCAATATTAATGTGGCTAAGCAGGTCCTTTTCTGAGGGATCCAAGCTCCTTTGCTGTGTGAGTCTGTACCCGGGGCGGTCTATGGACAGCCTTGGGGATGTGTCCTGGCACCCAAGGGCACAGATCACAGCCTGCTGAGATGCCTGGACTCAGGAGCATCCCGCTCCCCGAGGAGGGTGTGCTGCGCCCAACGGGTGCCCAAATAGCAATAGATGTCTCTGTGCTGGGTGATGGGGACTGGGTGCTCGGAGGGACCAAAGCACCAAACTCTGCAGCATCCCGAGGCGTGTGTAGGGGTCGGTCACCCAAACATCCCTGATGGTGTGGGCTAGAGCACATGCTAAAGCATGGTCCTGGGCCCACCCGCCAAAGTTGGGTCTTTTGGGGGATGACGAGGGGGTGATACACAGAAAAGCATTTTTGTATTGATGTAGGCATCATGAACTGAAAAACATAGTGTCTGATGCCTCCTGCAACTGTGTTCTTAATGCTTAGTAGTCATTTCTCTTCAACTACGTACAGGATCATACGGACGAAGGTGCAGCAGCCGCCCAATCAGCAGGTCCCAGCCTCCAGTCACAGCATAGGTAAGGAAAACTTTTTTTTTTAATATTTAAAAAAAAATAGCATAATGGATTACAGATACTCTAAAGAACTTTTAATCATTCTTATGGACAGATAATTCTGCATAAAACACTTCAGCACACGTGCTAATGCGCCTTCTTTGTCATTCTCCAAGGGCTGAACATAGTAAATGAATTTTATAAATACTGCTAAAAGGTTTTGAATTTTCCTGATTATTATGATAAATAGCTTTCACCATGAGACAGAAAATTGAAATCTAAACCAAAAAACCCCCACTAATGGGGGTCTATAGAATGTCAGATAATTAAAGTAATAAATCAAGAAAGGGATACTTATTCATAACATTTTCTGCATCATTAGTCAGTAAGTAGTTCTGAATGTGTTTTTTTTCATCTATCAACCATCCCTTCCATAATTCTTTGTGCACTTGCAGTCTTGAGTGAAGAGGTAGCAAAACTTTCCAAAACTTTAATTCAGCTGCAGACCAGCGGTGCTGCGCGCCGAGGCGGGCCGTGTCCTCCACAGGGGTGTCCTGGCTGGTCAGGAAAAACATCCCTTGATTTGCTACGGTGGCTTAAGGAGAGGCTTCTCTCCTTGAGGAGAACAAGAGAGAAGAGAAGAGAAATCTTGTTTCTCGGGGCTTGGGGCTGAAAGAGGCAGCAGGGGTCCCCAGCGCCCGTTTGCTCCATGTGGGCTGTCTCTGGGGGTCTTCAGTGTGGTCCTGCGGAGGAGCCCCCCCGTGCTCAGGGGCTGCACGGTGCTGTGTGGGCCGCGGGGACGTGCCAGCGCCAGCTCAGCCTGGAGCGGATGGAGGTGACGGAGGTGCTGCCTCCTCTGCCTGCTTCCCTACGGCCTTGGACTCCCGCAGCATCACGCAGGTGCCGTGTCTGCAACCCCGGATGGCATCTCCGGCCTTCTGTCGGCTGTCATGAGTGACCCCCCCTTTGGCCGGGCACAGCCAGTACCCCTTCCCAAGAGCTCTGTTACGGCAAAGTGGATTTCATTCGTATTTTGGGGAGCTTCAGTGCCTTTCAGCTGTGTGGCCCACAGCTGGCCGTCCGTGGGCAACCCTAGCCGCACGGGGTTCTTCACTGGTTGGGCGCTGGTGGCTCGGGCCAGTGGGACGCAGGCAGACAGCCAAGCGCAGTGTGTGCCGGCTGCTCCGCTGCCGCGGGGTCCCTGTGCTGGGGTCCAGCAGCCAGCCCTGGTGCCTCGCTGGGGTCCCCGTTTGTGGAGGGAGGCTCCTCTTGCTGCGCGGCTGCGCTCCTAGCCGGCCCCGTCCGCCCTGCTGATGACACGGGCTGGTGCATCACACAATGGCGTCTGCCGGCCCGAGCAGTGCACCTTCCCACCGTGCCTCGCTCAGGATGGGGCAGCTGACCACTAAAGGACGAGCATCCCCCATGCCGCAGCGCACGGCCCCGGCCCCTCTTGGTGGGGGCGAGGGGTGACTGTGCCTCTGCTGCCACCCCTGCCTGGGGCTGCTGCGGCTGTGCTGCATGGGGATCCTTCCCCAGCCAGAGGGGCTGCGGTGGCCGGCAGAGCGCCAGCCCACCTTGGTCACACTGCAGGGGCCGGTGGCCTTTTTGGGTAGGCTGGCGCTCGTGTTGTCCTGCCCGCTGACCACCCAGCCTTGCCTTGCAGCCTCCACAGGGTCTGTGACCCAGGTGTCCTCCGTCAGCACCGACTCCGCCGGCTCGTCCTACTCCATCAGCGGGATCCTGGGAATCGCCTCCCCCGGCACCGAGAGCAACAAGCGCAAGCGAGATGAAGGTAGTGGGAGCCATTTTCTGGTGGGGGGATGAGCACCAATGCGCAGTTGCTGGGGGTGGGATAGGGATGGGGCAGATGCTGTGTGCATGTGATGTGATGGAGCTGCGGATGCCCCCCATCACCGTCTGCTGCGGTTTGGTCCCATTTCGGCAGGTCTTTGCCAAGGCCCAGCCAGGGACCCCTTTGGCGTGATCTGGTGGCCATAGGCAGGACCTCCTCGAGGATCAGGGGCTTGTCTGGGTGTTTCAGAAAGCACTGGGGCTGTGTCACAGTTTTTAACCAGACCCTCCTCCTGACCGGGGAACGTTTCCCTCCCGCCAGTGGAAAGGGGAAGAGTCGCCATTGTGCTGACTCGGTGGCCACCTGAAATAAAAAAAGTCAGGGAGGTGTCCCTGTCCACAAAGAGACAGAAAATTGACGGCAGAACTGTCTGCTGTGCTGCATCTCTGCAGGTTCCCCCCAGCGCCGGGGGCTTTTGTTGGCCTGGGGTGGGAGGAACGAGTACGGTCTGGTTGGGGTTGGACATTGCTGGCACTCCTCAGATCTGCTGCGAGGTTTATGGTCCCATTTCGTTCTGCATCCTGGGCATGTTCCGACTGCAGACACTGCTTTGGAGAGAAGGATGCTGAGGGTAGAGTAGAAGGGAAAAAGAGAAATTCTGCATTGGCGTCTTACGGAAGTGCCTTTAATCTGGAGGATCCCTTTTGTGTAGTAAGAGCTTACAGAGAGGCCAAGACTGTGGACACATGTGTGGTAGCAGAGGGGACACCAGAGCCTCAGTGGGGATGCTGAGGTCCCAGCTGCAGGGGGCACTTGGTGGAGGGGTGGCTGCCCACCCCATGGCAGCACCGGTGGGCTGGGGACGCCCGTTTGCTCTCGGCGGGGGTGCTGCCATCCCGCCTGCCAGGTCGGGATCCTGCCCCTTGCTGTGGAGTGCCCGTGGTCCCTAGCTCCCGCAGCACCAGTGTTGGTCCAGCGCTGCCCTGCAGCTGGAATGGGTCCATGTCCCTGTGCCTCCCACTGCTCCCCTGGCCCACCCCTACCGGGATGGAGGGAGGGATGGGTGGGCGGGCAGAAGCGTTAACCAAACCCCAGGGGAAACCTGGCTAAAATCGGGCAAGGAACCTGGTACCCGAGCTGCACAAATAGGGTCGGCTGTCTGCGGATGCGCTGGTGGAAATGCCTGGTCCGCTCGCGGAGCAGCGCTGGGTTCACCTAAATGGGGGGGGGAAAACTGCAAGAGGTTTATGGGGCCAATTTCAGCCATGTTGGGACTGGACCGATGGTGGGAGTATAAAACTCCCGGTGTTCAGGTACTTGCTGAATATGTGATTGTTATTAACTCTGTGATCGGCCAGCTGATGTTTTTTTTCCCAAATCAAGGCCACAGATGCGTAGATAAATATATGCATTAAAGCACGTAGGGTAGAAATTTTGTATTTTATCAGCCACCTTGGGAGAGAGGTCATCTGTGTTGAAACCACACGGCTCTGTTACAGCCCTGTCCCGCAGCGCCGGTGGTTGGGTGCCTGAGGTTACAGACAACTTTTTGATTTAAGCTGAAGACTCTCTGGCTAAGAAACAAGAAGCTTCCGAAATTGCAGAGAAAAGAATTAAATGTTTCCTTGGAAAGATCAGAAGCAGAGCTGAGAAATTCCCCACCTTTTGCCAGTTCATTTTTAGAAGAGAGCACGTGATTTCTAAAACAGCCCCCGTCGTTTTGGCTGGATGAGTCATGTTTTTTGAGCTCATGCGGTGGACAGTAATGCTGTCCTCAGCAGAGCGTTTGGACTGCTTTTGTAATAGGCTCAGGTCTGCAGATTTGGAGAGGCATAAACAGGTATTTCAACGTTTTTTTCTGTTTGAGGGAGACCCTGGGAGTGTCCATAGCCCTCCCCATCCTGCTCAGCACAAGGTTCCTCTGCACAGGTGGGCGTGAGGTGCCCACAGAGGCGTCCCAAGGTGCCACGCTGCCGGTGATGGGGAGGTGGACCATGTACACTGGCCTCTGATGTGGAGAAGAGAAGCATATCGTCCTCTAATTACAGCCTGTATCATGATGCAGATGCACAAGGGGGCAGA
This sequence comes from Pluvialis apricaria, assembly GCA_017639485.1. NCBI lineage: Eukaryota > Metazoa > Chordata > Aves > Charadriiformes > Charadriidae > Pluvialis > Pluvialis apricaria. The sequence goes on along the minus strand of CM030044.1, from coordinate 87,093,651 downwards.
GTTAACTTTGCCATTTCCTGACTTCGGTGAGCTGGAGAGGGACCACCTCCGTAACCGGCCACTCTCACCATGTCTTTTGCTATGTCGTGCTGTTTCTCAGCAGCTGCTGCGAGGTGTGCGCCCGCCGCTGCACTTCCCTGGGTACATCTCCGGGAGCCACGTGCTGCGCGGCGCTCGCCCGGCCATGCGGGCTCCCCTCGGCCGGGGAGTGAGGCAGGGGGGACTCACCCCTCCGGCTGCCAGCTCCAAGAAGCACTCGATGTGATTCATTACCCGGTTTTGTTCTCCTCACTCTTGACATTTTTTTAGCAGATGTCACCAGTCTTTAACCCAGCGGGGAGCATGCTGGGTAGCAACGGGGGCAAACCAAATCAGACAGTCTTTATTGGTTTATATAGCTGAAGGTGTCATTTTTTCCCCCTGTTGTAATATGGACTTGGAGCAGATGTGCCTTCGTGGGGGATCGGCTGCTTTCACTTGTGGTTAAAGGACATGCTACTGGAGACTGACACGAGAAGCAGGCTGTTCTGTAACGAGGCAGAGAGAGACAGTCAGCACCACAGCCCCAAGTGGTGGAGGCTGCTGGGCGGCAGTCTCTCTGCTTTGCCTGCAGATCGCCTCCTCCGAGTCCTGCGGCTGTGCGTCTGCCTGGCCCCGTGGCTCGGGAAGGGGCTGTGGAGGCGTGGGTGGGCGGCGGGGATGTGCAGAATGATCTTGCTGAGCTGCCTTCTGGTGAACAGGGTGTGTTTTAGGGAAGCCAAGAGTGGGCAGCGAGACCCCGAGTCAGAGCAGACGGAGCGCTCCATCCGATGCTCACAGCCCGTTGCAGGGCAGGGACTGGTTTCACCGTGCGGCTTAGTGCTGGTCGGGTGGCTGGTGATGGTCCCGTGATGGGACACCTGACGGGGTCTGTGTTTCTGGGAGGTGCTGAGCATCCTCTGTCTGGAAGTCAAAGCTTTCTGAGGTGGGATTCAATAATCCTTGGCAAGCAGTGAGAGGAGGGCAAAAGGGCACTGTGTCCCCAGGCAGGCATGCGAGCCCGGGCCAGAGGCGGTGTGCAGGGCGCGTTTTGGGGATGAGGGAGTTGCTGGGCGCTGGAGGAGGGTCTGCGGATCCCGTGAAAGGACAGGGAGGAAGGGCCAAAGCAGGCAAGACAGAGCCCACCCCTCCTCCTGCCTTCGCTCCTCTCTCCCCCAGCCCTGGTTTCCGTCTGGCACGCTGCGGAGCTCTGCAGAAGGGCTGAAACCCAACAGAGTGACACTCCCGGCATGCTGGTGCTGCCCTGGCTGAGGGGGATGCTGAAGCAGCGCGTGCCAGGGGCATGGGACGTGTCTCTCACCTGGGGTCTCTTGGGGGGTTGGTGCTCTGCAGGAGAGCGGCTTCTCTCTGTCAAAGCCAGGCAAAGCCCATCACTCCTGCCTCCGTGGGAGCCCTGTGCTCTGCACGAGGCACGCTATGTCTGCTGCCCCTGCCCGAGCCTGTTCACCTCCCCAGGGTGACGCTGGCTGCCGTAGGGACAATCTTGGTGGAAGGACACCGTTGTGCCTCATGCAGAGCCCTCTGCTTGCTGGCCCGTGGAGGGCTGGAGCTGCTTGGTGTGAGCCGGTGGTCACTGCCGGGGCTGGGCTGGGGCCGGGGAGGAGTCTCGGTACCCGCTCCCTTGCAGAGAGGTGTGCCCCGCTCCCACTGCGCTTGTGAACAGAGGCTGGAAGAATTACCTGAATCTCCATTTTTACGTCTCTTCCTTGCTTTGTGCAAAAGCATTTCCCTGCATGGGAAGGATGACCTTTGGAGCAGGTACTGCATGTTTTGATGGTGAACTGCGTGCCTGGTCATTAGCCTTCTACCAGCCACCTGATTCCGCACCCCGAGACATTCACATGCTTTTCGCAGCTTAGCCCAGTCCTGGACCCACAGCCTGATAGATGCGGAAGTGCGCTGGTGCCTTCACTGCTGACGCTGATGCACACAGAAATCTCTGATACTGGCAGGTGATGGGGGCAGCTTGCAGACACACGCAGTGACCAAGCCAGGCTGAAATCTGTCTGTGTACAGTAGTTTCTCCATAAGCCCAGGATTATCACTGATGTGACCTCTGCTGCTAAACTAGAGACCGTTGCTGCACAGGCACAAACTTTGGCTGCCCCATCCTGCTGCGGTTAGCACCACCCCGGCATGACTTTGGCGTGTGCAAGCTGGCGTCCCCTCAGCTAACGCAGGGGTTGGCACGGGGGACATCGCTTGCCGCTCAGCTTGGGTGCAGCCATGATGGTGCAGCAGGTAAGAGAGTTTCATTGCAGGCACACAGGCTGTACTGGACCAGCCAGCCCATTTTCTTCCCTCCTGTAGATGCAGCCGGTTAGAGCACAAGGCTACGTGCAGCAGTGAGCGCAGTGCCGCACGCTGCCGGCCCCAGCCCCAGCCAGGAAGCGCCATCGGAAGCCGTGCGGTGGCATCGAGCAGGACACCCTCAGCAAAGCACCATGCAGGATGCGGGTGTCTGCCGCCCACTCACCCTATCTTGCTGCAGAAGAGGTTTGGCAGATGTAAATACCTGCACCGAACACCTGCGCAGACCATATTTCAAATTCACTGGTATAGAGCGTTCTCAGCGGTGGCGGCATTTGGGGAATTGAAACTAACATAGCAGGAGACCTTCGGTCGTACGAGTTGTTTTGTTTCCATTCTCACCGACCGTAACCCTGTGTTGCTGTCAGCATCTGGTGTGAGGATGTAGGTGCTCATGCTTTGTTTTCTCAACTGAACTCTTTGAAAAATGCCTTTCCTGTAAATGAAGAGTCGGGGTGTTTAAAGGCATTTGGGTCACAGCCTTCTGTCTGGGAGGCTAAGCCTCCGAGAGGGGCAGGGACGCTAATGGGAGTGAGAAGAAACAGGGAGCGGGTGCAATCCAATGCCTCATAAAACCACGCGATGTTGCAATCAGGGCGTTTTCACGCAGGGATGCCCCAGGTTAGGCACGTCTGGGCATCCAAGCAGCGCCGACCTGCGCAGCTGGCTGAAGCTGCCAGGCACATCTCCGACGGTGGCAGCGCGGCGGCGGTGGGAGACACCTGCCTCTGAGAGCGGCTGTCGGAGTGCTTTGCACTGACAAATGCGGACACAAGCTCGCCCAGTCAGTGACACATCTGGGGGGAGAGAGACCAGGAAAAGAAAAGCAAGCATGACTAAACATGAGCAAGGAGTAATAATACAGACAGTATTTCTGCATTTTGTGTCTTTCCTCTGTACCGGGCCCATGAACTGTTTTCCCGGTGGGACAGAAGCAAGAAGCTGCACTCACAGCTAGGTAGAGACTGGCAAGGTGGTGGGTGTAAATGCCTTGGAGGCTGCATGAGAGGTGGTCAGCAGCCTCCAAAGGGAGCACATGCTGAGGAGGTGCTGCCACGGTCTTCTGTCATCGCCGCTTGTGGCTGAGGGACAACATGGCTTCCATGGCATCTGCTCTAGGAGATTGCTGGGAAGGCTCGTAAAGTATTCTTCCCCTTTGGTTTAGCCGCGCTTCTGTAAATGCTGAACACCAGAGCCACAGTCGGTGCCCAGCTCTGCAGAGTGTGCTCAGGTGCGATGACCACAGCTCTGTCCCCATCTGAGCTCTGCCCCACCACCTGCAACGTATTCGAGTAGTGCATGAATTGTGTCCAGAGGCATCCCGATGCTCTGTCTTCTTGCGGTGGAGACAGACCGTTCTGCCCTCTTGGTCCCACTGTTCTCCCTGTGCCATCTGTCCGTCCTGCCAGCAGAGAGCTCCCACCTCATCGCTGAGCCCCGTGCGCCACAGGGATGTCCTGGCTGAGCATCACCCTGGGTGGTGAGAGCTGCTGCCTCAGCCTGCGGCTCACCCGGGGGGGTTATAAGGAGAGCCCTGCCAGCCACAGAGTTCTTTGTGAGCCTGTAAACTCCGCTTTCTGGCCACGGCTTTCCAAGCCTTCATAAACGCAAAGTAGATCTCATTGTATCTTCCCTGGCAATGGAGGATCTTTGTTCTTCTGTTGTTGAGGGCTGCAATGTGGGGCGACCCTGGGCACCCCTGGGCCCCTCTTCCTCACAGCCAGTGCTGGCAGAGGACCTGGGTCCTGGCATTGTGGTGCTCTTGGGGTACGGCTCATCCAGGGACACCTCTGGTGAGATACTGCTCTGGTGTCCCGCTCTTCTGCTGAGCAGGGGGTGGGATCGCCTTCTGCTCCAAACTTACTCCTTGGAGTTCCCTGAATAGGTTTAGGCACTTTTGGCCTGGGGGGTTTGAGTGTCCCTGTCGGGGAGGACTCGCTGAATGAGGGGTCACAGCGCTGCTGGGAACTGCAGGGCGTTGGACAGTCGCTGGCGTGGGAGTGCAGAAGGTGGTGGAGCCGACAGACGTGTTTGTACTGCCTGTCCTTGCACCGGGACATCGGCAGGAGGAAAATACGCATTGCAGCCAGCAGGTGATAGAGTTCAGTGCTGAAGATCATCACCAGTGAGGTCCCGTGTTGACAGAAATCCCCGTAACTTTTCTTGCCCCACATAAGGACCTGAGCCTGACAGTACGTGGTGGGCATCGGTATTGTCCTCTCCAGCTCTTCCTTGGGGTCTTCTGCACTGTGCAAGTGATGTGCAAAGGACTGAAGCCTTTGGGGGTCTGAACTGCAGTCAAAACCAGAGACTGTGAGGGGAAAAAAGCAGGAGGTTGTGGAAAAAAAAATCACCTGCCAATAGAAACCTGAACTTTGAGATGCCAAAGTGCCGAGCTGTAAGTCTGGGCAGTGCTGGGTGGGGAAGGGGTACCCCAAGGCAGTGCTGGGCGAGTGGAGAGGGGCACTGGCCGTACCTCCAAGCTGTACCGCACCACAGGGGCGATGCCTGCTGGGAGCACAGGGGGATGCAGGCACAGACCTCACTGCCTCAGCGGCGGCCGGGAAGAGGTGGTGGAAAAGTGCATAAAAAAATCCAAACCCAAACTCTCCGTAGTGCAGGCGGTCAGGTGAAACAGGTGGAGTCACCCAAGTTGATGCAGAGGTTAAAGACAAAGAAACCCCCCTCTGGAGTCCCAGGGAAGTGCTGAAGTTTACTTTAATAATTTCTAGGCCCACTTCAGCAGTGCTTACTCACTGGCGTTCTCTTTACTCCTGGGGATAACTTCAGTGACTATAATGAGATGAAGCCTTTGAAGGGAATGAGGTTTCACAGGGTCAGCAAGTACTGATTTGAATTTCTCCTGCTGATGCAGATTGCCCTCTGCATTCAGGGATCCTTTCCCGGTGTTGCAGAGTGGGGTGAGCTGTTTGTCCCATCGGTTCGTTACCTCCTCAAAAGAGATAGTTTTCTCTCACTGCATGGACACTGAAATCATCCTTTTAAATAGAGCTTGATCTGGACTTTGCTAGTTACATTGCAGCAATGGCTTCATCTGTGCTGTATCCAATGCAGTCTATGACTTGGTGGAGGTTTTTATTTTTAATTTTTAAATTTCATTGAAAGCTTTTTTCCCCCCGAGTCCTTGTGTATAATTTCCCACAACACTGGGGCTTGTGTTTTTTCACTCTTTGCATTTACCTTTTGTGTACCTTACACAGGGCGTTCTCAATGTGCTGAAGTGGCAGTGGCCTCCAGCCACGCTGGCGGCTTGACACCGGCACTGACAGTGTTACTCACAGATGGTGCAGGTTTGACACCAGCAGTGACGGTGTCACCCGTGGATGGTGTTGGGTGTCTGGAGGAGGAGTTTGACTCCCCCGTAGCATGAAACGAAAGCCCTTGTGTGTTCCCAAGAGCCACCCTCCATCTGTGGGGTTATTGGTGCTGAGTTGGTCATCCCGGACATTAACAAGTGGAGCTCAGCTGGCACAGGATTTCTCTTTGAGAGAAAAAGAGAATATTTTGACATTCCTCATGAAATTCTAGGGAAAAAAGAACAAATGTGGGTCAGTTCAGATCTCAGCTATGGCAGCATTAAAACAGTGTAGTCTCGGCTTCTGAGAAAGTTCTGCACACCTAAATTAATGAAAATGAAACAAAAAGCCCTTTCAGTACCCAAACGAAGCTGTTGGGACATTTGAGGGCGATGCGATCCCACGAGTGCTGCTGAGGCAGGACGGTGTTTCCAGGGAGGGACGGACCAACCTTTGCCCACCCAGGTGATGGAGCCTGTGGGCTGAGGTCCTCCATCACTGGGACAAATCCCTTTGGCTTTGTAGGAAAGCGGGGGCATCTCATGCTCTTACAGCCCTCAGCGCGCTTCCCTGCGACACCCTGAGCTGCAAGCGCACAGAACGCCAGGGGATGCCTGCATCCCTGTGCTCTGGGGTACTGGTGCTAGCGGACGACCTCTTGGGGTCCCTGTGGACATGGGGCATGGCTGGGCAGATGGCAGCGGCTGGCAGGCAGCCGTCCACGGGGGCAGACATCCCTGTGCCCTCGTGCCTGAGGGGTCTGGAGGGATGGGCTGATTCTGCCCCGGCCATTGGCAATGCTTGCCCGTGGGTGGTTTCACGCCTTCACAGCTCAGTGCAGGAAAACTCCCCGCTGGCACGGCTGCCCTTTCCGAGTGAGTGGGTTACCAGCTGTCTTGTGCGGATGTCAAGCATGTTTGTCACTTTCCTCCTAATGTGGTCCCCGGGGCCCCTATTTTCAAGAGAGCTCTCCTCTGGCTCCGGGGTGAAGCCCTACAGGTTTGCAACTGGCTTTGGCGGAGCGGGGATTTTCCCGGAGCTGTGTTAATGAAAAGCGCAGACTTCCACTGCTCCGTACAGCCCTGCTGTAGCTCCAGCTGTTCTCATCGGGAGCTGTCGAGTGCTAGATGCTTTTCAAGGAATAACCTCTTCGTATACGTTTAGCTGAAACCAAGTTTAGCTGAAAACAAGTCTTGTCAGATCGTCCTGATGGTGCCAGTAGCGGGGCTGGCCAGGATTCATTTGCAGGAATGCATTTTCCAAAGAAAAAGCAGTTTTGTGGAAAAGCAGGACTTGACAAAGTTGATGGATGTTTGTTATAAATGCTAATATAAAATAAAATTGAAAGGTCATGAGCAAGATGAATCATTCTGATTTTGTGAAGAAATTGGTAGCATCCAGAGAGGAGCAAATACTGTGGTGCAGTTACAGTGCATGTGTGTATGTATGTGTCTGTACAGAACATGTATGTACATACCTCTAATGTATCTGTCACCTACGGATACATACAAAATTTTGTCTTAGGATGGGTATATTATTCACAGAATTGCACAATTAGCTTTCCATGTGGTGATGATAGTGATCTTTGAGAGGACTGAAGAACAAAACCAAGAAGAGAAAAAAATGGTTGTTTGCGTTTTTGTTGGTGCACCCAGTTATTTTTGTGACGTCCTAGTCAAACAACGTGCTTGAGCGAGGTGTTTTTGTGAGAGGAGGGTCGCATGCTTCATGCCATGATGTGTGGCGCTGGATTTCCCCCTTTTTTCCCCTGTGTGTAGATCCACGTCGCTTGGGTCTGTCAGAATTCTTCCATTTAAAATATTCTTCCATATTAAAATAAATGCTTCAGTTTCAAGCGGGCAGGGGGAGCTGTGGCGGGCTGCGGCCGGCTCAGCATGCGTTTCCCCTGGGAGAGTGAGATTTGGCCATTCGCAGAGGGTGCGTGGAGAGACACGGGGCTGTTCCCATGGGAAAGGTCCAGCGCCAAAGCATTAAGTCAATGACTTGGTGCCTCCGTGTCAGCAGGAACTCCCGGAGTATCACATATTTCTGTGTCAGGCTTGGAAATGATGATGGGTTTCCCCGTGTTCAGTCTGCACAAGCGGGGTCGCGGGTCAGCCAGGGTCTCCCTCCCACCTCCCGGGTCTGCTCTTCTTCCTCGGGGAACGGGAACCCGGATTGTCCTGCGGGTAACGGCAGGTTAGCTGACTTCTCCGTGGCTGCACAAAGTGCGGTGCTGGTACCAGGATTGTCACATAGGACTGAAATCTGCTTCTGCTGCAGCTGGTGCAAGATTCGATTCGAGCTTACTGGGAATTTTAAGTCAGAATTATTTTCTTGGCTGAAACAACAAACTCCTGAAATCCTGAATGATAGTGGAAACCCACTTTTTCTGTTGGCGCTTTGGGAAGAGCCAGAGTTAATATTTTAAGCTGTAATTGCTGTTGTTGGCAATTGGGAAGTTCCTGGTAAGCAGACAGCGCAAAATCAGTGAAAAGCAAAAAATGGGGGTGTCCTGAGCCTGGACAAAACCCAGTTTGGTTTTGTCTGCCATGGCCTTTGTGTGTACCCTTTGCACCGAGGCTTATTTGTTGCTGGAGGTGGTTGCACAGTATTGACTAAATCCTGCCCATTTTGGCCTCTCCTAGCGTTTGCAGAACAGCCCCATGATTTACAAATCTGTCCTGTTATTCAACAACCATTAGGTGGAAATGCGACACAGGCTGTGGGATTCTTTGCGCCAGACTTGGTGGCTGCGTTCTGCACTGTGTGTGTGTTCTAGCTAATTGTATGAATGGCTGATCACACCGAGGATGCAGAAGTGTCAGGCTCACACGTGCAGGGTGTCTGTGTCACCCGGATGTGCCTAAACCGAGAAGAGCACCTTCATGAATTTGTCCTGAGGTACAGGCAACCTGTGCGTGCCCAGTGGCCGTTGAGGCTCCCAGGCATTCCGCAGCCCAAGCAAGAGCAGCAGCAGCCATCATCAGTGATCAGCAGGAGCTTTGAGCAGATGGCAGGGCATCCAGATGTGCTGCGCAGATCACCAAATCCCTCTTTTTGTTCTTTTTTTTTTTTTTTGCTTGAGCAGACTTTGCAGATGGAAAAAGACGACATAGTTGGGAAAATTCAGTGTTATACGTCCCTACATGTCCCAATAATGACACAGATATGTCTGATAGATGAAGTATTCTGCTGATGATTTGCTGAACTTCCACAAATAGATAAATTTCAACTTGTTTCCCCATGTCGTATTCAGCTAGCCTTTTTTTCTGTCTGTGTCTCTGGACAGTTGCCCCAGGTGGTCTGAGGTTTGTTTGCCTGTGCTCCGGCTCTCCTGTCACGACAGGAGTGAGCACAGCACTCGTACTGACGCACCCCACCAATAACTCTGGAGCAACTTTGCAAAAGCTTTTCCTTGGAGTCAGTTTCAGAGCCACGGCCTTTGCTTTCTCTGTTTTCTTCATGAACCTCAGCTGTGGAGACTGGCATGTATGTGGAGGTGCCTGCACAGCTGCTTCCTCATTTTTGTATGATCTCGCTGCTGGGACAGGGACTGTCCACGTAGGTGCCCATGACTTCAGAGATGGGTAGAGCAGTTGAACGGCCTGGAGTTCTGAAAGCACCGACATCTTTTCTTCTGGCAGGTGCCCAGAAAGCTTGAGTGTGGAGTTTTCCCATGTTTCATCTCCTCTGAGAGTCTGCTAAGAGGTAGTTGTCATTAAGGTATACTTACGTTAATTACTTTAACATTACGGCTGTAGGATGAGACTGATTTTCTTTTGCTGCTGCAGTTCCACATGACAGGTGGAAGTTAGAACCCAAGGACCTTCAGCTGAGGTGCCTCCCCAGACCCTGTGTTGGAGGGAGATCCAGTTAAAATCTCCTATCATCTGGGCACTGAGCTGGCTGATTTGGAGCATGGCAAGAGAGATGTCTACAGCAGAGGTCAGGGTATTGGAAATCTGTCAGGTACTAACACGAGCGAAATGCGGTGGCTTTCTGACTGCATGGACGCTTCATCTTCATAAAATAGCTTCCCTGTAGCTGTGTACTGGGGTGCTAAAACGGTGAAACAGCTGATGCCTGCAGCTGCTGAATTTCTCTGGTCACAGGCTGGGTAAGGATGTGTGGCTGTTGGCAGCACTTTGTTCAGGAGCTTTCTGTAACCCCGTCACTGTGGTACCCCAACACTCTGCAAACAGGCGCAGAGCCAGAGAAAAGATGTCCCTTGTAGGACTGAATGTCAGGGATGGTTATGAGCAGAGCAGGCCAAGGGCTGTAGGGGTGCTGTTCTTGTGGGAAATGATGGCGTCAGTGACGGAAGGTGCTTCTTTCAGATGCTTTACACAAGTCACGTCAACTTTTAGTCAAAATAGTTACCATCTAGAATGCAATCTAGAAAGCAAACTTGCAGTGAGGAGACATCTGGAAGAACAGCTTTGGTTGAGTGGTGGCCATCTCACAGGGCAGACCTTAGTTTCGCCTTGTTGCAGCAGTAGCTGGTGGGGCGCTGGGTTTTGCCTGGTGGGCTGTTGCGTTGCCCTGCAGGAGCTTGTGTGACCTGGTTTCACCTCCACACCACTGCTTATGGCTGGGATGTCTCCTCGTTGCCTGTTCTGTTGTGTCATGAGAGAAGGCGCAGCCCCAAGGCAGAAGCTCTGAGACAGTGCACAAGTGTGCGCATCGAAGGCATGGTGATGGCTGAGAATTTCAGGTGAAGACACCAAAACACCTTATATCGACTAAACGTGCTTCAGGCCCAGCCCCTTTTAATTCTGAGCAATTACTGTTGGACTTTGTGGTCAGGGTATTCCTTATAGTTTCACTTGTCTTGGAATATAATTTTCTGTAGCTGCGGTCTCGGGGCCGTTTGCATGTCAGGTTGTTCTTCATTTGGAAGGCCTCATAATGGGCAGTTGTTGTAGGGCATGGTGGGCTGCCGCTGCCTGGCCGCCCTGAATACGATTCCTTTGAGTCGGACGCATTTTGTGGTGGTGGGCTTTTAAAAAATTCAGATCCTGCAGACGTGGTACTGAGTTCTTGGTGGTCTGATGTAAGGGCTCAAGGTGTTTGCCTGAATGCAGGCAGCTGGCACAATATCTTACATGTTAACTGGAAACCCTTCAGTGATGCCCACTGGTTTGGGGTCGGACCTCAGCAGTGTGGGGATGGGCACGTTCCAGCTCCCTCTGCTCTGCCCATCCTCAGCTGGAGGCAAAGGGAAGCCCCCAAACCAGCCGGTGCGTCATCTCCCCAGCTCAGAGACTGTGTTTGCTAGCTCTTGTGGTTGGAGAGAGCTCAGGAGCCTCCCGTCGTGTCAACGGCGCTCCTCTGCATTTCCTCCCACCCGCCTGTAATAGATTTTACACCTGAGTGGTTATTTTTGGTGGTACAATTCCTACCTGTCCCAAATGGGACATTTTGTCTCTTGTTACAACTCACAGAGCTAGACGGGGCTGCTGGTTTCATGCTGTGCGGCATCAACACATGATGCCCTTGTAAACATTACTGTCAGCAGTGGCAATTCCATCTCTATTGTCCCAATAAGATTTCATGCTTGACAGTGCCTGACTTTTTTTTCTGTAAGTCGACTAATAAGAAATAGTCATGTAGTGGGTTTTTCCTTCTCTGATTCCTCGGTTTTCCAGTTGCTGCCCTGAGAACTGGCACCGGTCCTTCTCGTTCTTGCCCAGGTTTCCTTCCAGGTGGGAGGACGCAGGAGGTGGCGTTTCTGGAAGAGTGAGGTTTTGTGACACAGTAGAGCTGGTCTTCTGCCTAGCCCTGGTTGGAGGGACTGAGAATGGTCCCCATCCATCATGGCCTTGGCTGGCAATGGGGAGAGTGGGCAAGGCCTGGTGTGGGTGGTCCAGGGTGGGAGGAACATAACTACAGACGTGCCTGAATCCAAGGAAGTGTTTTCTGGAACTGTTTAGGTGTGTGGCTTTGAATTTTGAATTTGAGTCACTCTTCAGTTTGCCCATTCTCCCTCTCTTACACCCACACCGTCCTTGTTGCAGAGGCGTTTGGTGCCTGATGGTTTGACCACTCCAGCACTTTAGTGAGTCAGTCTGGTTTAAAGAGGGAGATCACAGCGTGGGGTTGCTGCGAAATCGGTCTGTGGTTCCCTGGGAAGTTAGTGTCTGGTGAGTGAAATCAGCGTAAACCTCTGGGACTTCTTGGTCTTGCTCCTGTTTGCCAGGTCACCCTTCCAGAGCCTCTTTGCAGCCAAGGTAAGTTCCTGAGTATGCTCCCGCCCAGGATGCCATGGATGAAAATGGAGCTGTTGAGTTGGTGACTTGGCTCCTGAGCATGAAATTGGCACCACTTATCATAGAATCATAGAATTGTTTGGGTTGCAAGGGACCTTTAAAGGCCATCTAGTCCAACCCCCTGCCACGAGCAGGGACATCTGCAACTAGATCAGGTTGCTCAGAGCCCCGTCCAACCTGGCCTGGAATGTTTCCAGGGATGGGGCATCCACCACCTCTCTGGGCAACCTGGGCCAGGGTTTCACCACCCTCATTGTAAAAATAAGTCTAAATCTACACTCTGTGATTGGAAAATTTGTTTGGCAGTGGAGCATCCATGTGTGGTTCCCTGGGTCACTGCTGGGGTGGGAGCCTCTGTTGGCCACCAAGGTGGCCACCAAGGACAAGTTCTCTTCATGCATCCCGGGATGCTCACGTCCTCCCTCCTGCCCTCAGGCCCTCTCCTGCAGAGCAGCGCTTGCCCCAGCAAAGCAAGGACTGTGGACGCTGTGGGAGGAGCTGGTGTGGAGGCACTGGTGGGCAGGCGAAGCTGGGCAGACCCACAGGGGAGCAGGCAGGGGTGGGGGGCTGCTCTCCGCACATTGCCGCCATGCAGAGTGGGTCCCTTAGGCAGCGGTGGAAGTGGTGGTCGCCGGCCAAACCGATTTCGCTCTGCTGAAGCTCCCAACGCTGTCCTCACTGCAGGAGAGACACAAATCTTCCTGTGCAAGCTGCGAGCTTCAGCATCGCCTTGCACCACCAGCCATGGCACCACGCCTGCTGTGCACCCGTTTGTCACCTTGGAGACGAAAACGACCCCGAATCGTTAATCTCTGTTCTGTCCTGTGGCTTTTCCAGCTGGGAGGCTTTCCTCACCTCTGATATTTTAAAAAAAGTAATGGTGCTGCTTGAATTTGCTTCCTGACGCCCATGCTGAGTTTGTAAGCTGGTCACATCTAACCAGTTACCACAAAATTGATTCTGGAGCCTTCTGTTTAGAAACCTGCAAGGTACATCCCAGGCAATCACGCTATCTCCATCAGGTGCTGAATGAACCAGTCAATAATCACCATTGCAAAGGGTGCAGAGGTCTTTCCTATTACCCTTGATATTTTTTATGAGCATCCCTACATAGGGAATAGCTATAGGGATGGAAAGATGGGATATAGATGGTCACTGTGCATGTGTATATGTAGGGTATGTATGTATATAGATAGATTTAGATACGTATACGTAGACCGGTGCGTTCCTCACAGCATGTTCTCTTGCTTTCTGAATGCGTCATTCAAATGCACAGGCCCAGATTTTTAAACGAGCCTTAGCTAAACCCATACAGTTTCTGTCCAAAACTGGTGCTGTGGAAGAGCCAAGGCTTGGAGTCAGGTTTGTGGAGACCCAGTTCTTGGCCACCCCACGAGCATGGGGCCGTGACGGCTCATCCTGGTGTGTCCCAGGGAGCCTGTCCTGCCCTGGGAGAAGCGCTCACAGGCAGGGCGTCCTCGCCAACACCTCCTCGCACAGAAGAGATACGGTGGCTTGACAGGCAAAGCCACGTCTGTTTTCAGGTTGACAGCATCTGTTCTTTTTGGTTGGTATCGTGCTTAGCTGGAGGAACACGTGTGTATGTGGGGATGTGTTTGCTCTCGCGTTGTCCCGCTGTGCCCCATCCTCGCCACCCACTTATGGACCGAGTGTGCGTGCACAGCACAGGGGAGTGATGGAGATACCTGAGTGAGGGCTCCCTCTGCGTCCAGAGGGGTTGTAACTGATTTTCTTGGTCTGTCTTGATGGGCTTTTGCTCCCCCCTGCTTTTCTCAGGGTGATCCCGCACGCTCTGTGGGAAGCCGAAGGCAGCGTGGACAGCGCGGGGCAGTGGAGTTCAGTGCTGCGCGGTATCCGTGGGCTGGGTGCGCTCTGCATGTGAGGAACCTCGCCTCTTCATGGCTAATGAGCGCTGCCCTGCTTGTTCTGATCGCAATCCTGCTCTGCCTTCCTGGTCACCCTTCAGATCCCACTGCTGCTGTTGACCTCTGGCTGCCAGGGACATTCGTTTGTATCACTGATGCTCATCTGCCACCCCTCCGACCCTGACAGCGTGTCTTGGTCCCATCCTGTTTCTGACTTGCTGCGGGCACAGGCAGAGGTGTAGTGGGGCGTTGTGATGGGGTGTTGGTTTGTTTGTGAAGTGGGATGTTTTGGGGTCTTGTGGCAGCGGTCATCACCGGTTCTGGAAGGCGGCAGCAACGAGGGGAAGGTGTCTCACACATTGCTTTGGTACATAGGCACCAGCAGGGGCCGTGTCCTGCTTAGACCTTTAGACCCGGCACTGCTGGAGCAGGGAAGGGGAGGTGGGCAGCCCCCGTCCCGGCTGCGAGGTGGAGAGAGCTCCCACTCCCCGTGCCTGCTCGCTATCTGTCAGAGCCCGCTCACGCAGCTCTTTGTCACGGGAACTGCTCGTAAGCGCCAGCAGCTCTGGCCACCCTGTCACCTCCTGAAATACGGCTACTCGGGAGCAGCACCCAGGCTAACGAGGGTCTCTGCCGATGGGGCGAGCGGAGATGCTGGTGAGTGTCGCGGGCGAGGAGGTGGCCCAGACGGGAGGGAATGGGGTGGGTGGGCACACCGTGTGGGAACTGAAACCTGTCTGCCTGGCGGGTACTGGCGCCTATTAAAAACAAATCATAAATGGCAATACCAGGTACAATTGCACTGAGATGGCAGAGGTCCTAAGGAGTCCTGATGGGCTGCCGATAGTCGGTTGAAACAAATTGCCCGGTGCTGTGATACCTCAGCTCCCAATAACAGAGGGCAAATGGCCTTCCAGGGGGAGATATAGATTTTCCTTTGAGATATGGAAAGGGAAATAAATTAAATTATGTTTGAACATAGGGTTCTCTCTCTCTCTCTTTTTAAGAAAAAGAAGGGGAGAGAGAAGGAGGAAGGGAAATGGGGGGAAAGAGAAAGAGAGAGAAAATAAGCTTCAGCAGGCATTTGCAATTTAATTGATATTTGGCCGCAGGAAGCCAATCAGTATAAGTAAATTGACGTTGTAAGATAAAAATAATCGCCTAACGGAATGCCTTCCCCCACGGCTGCGGCAGGCCAAATAAATACGGCGTCGCGTGTCGAAGCAGCGTGGTGGCCGTTCTGGGCACAGCCTGCTCCGCCGTGCCGGCGGGGCTTGGCGTGGGCTGCGGATCATTTTTATGGCATCTGTCTCCGCTCCCCAAGAGCAGGCAATGAGGGGTTGCGCATTGATTGCCGCTCCATCCAACGGCGGCTGAGGGAGAGGCCGTAATTAATGGCTTTATTTGCTGGAGCACCGCTGAGAACAATCGAGTGTGTTATGGTAATGACTGGTGCCCACGTTCCAGCGGCGCGGGGAGGTGTGGGAGCCTGGCAGGCACCTTCTCGAGGGCCCGGTGGCCAACGGGAGCCTGCGGTGCTCGGGGGGCTCGGCCGGCGCAGGCGGGCAGCGGGGGGATGATGGCAGGCACGGGCTGCCAGCGGCATGCTCCTGGTTCATGCCAGCAGTGGTGGCGGAGCAGATCCCAGGTTGTTGGTCTGTCTGCGGCAATGGGCAGAGCTGCTGCGGCATCTTTGGGAAGAGGGAAATCAGCGTTGGTGAGCTGATGGAGGGACCCCTCGTTTCCCACCAGGTGGGGGTAACGGCCTTGCTGCCGGACCCCCCCCCTGCTTCGCACCCGCCCGCTGTGCAGCGGTAGTGGAGTGAGCTTCGCACATTACAAGTTTTCTTTCTTTTTTTCTAAGAGAAAGTCTCTTTTGGAGGTTTCACCTGGAGGCAGAGTGGTGCAAACCAGCCGTTTTTGTGAGTGATGCCTGGTTTCGTGGTGCTGACGGCACCCCTGTTGGCGGGGGCGTGGGAAGGTGGTTGAGGCTCTGCAGAGTGCACCTTGTGAAGCACCTGTGGCTATGTGTAAATGTTGGTGTACACGCACGCGCATGTATGTAAGGAAGAAAAATTTCAGGCAGCGTGCATCCTGAATGTGCTTCCTTTCTACCTAAAGGGAATAACGTCAAGAAGGGAGTCGGGGAAGTAAGATCATGAAAAATTATAATGAACCCTTCCTAGAGAACCTGTAAATCTTTTTAAAGGAAGAGTCCTTGTGTTTTACTTAACTATTTGTTTTTCATTGCAAAGTACAAAGTTGGAGATGTTTTCAGTTTTTGATTAGCCAAAAACTAGTTTATCTTAAAAGGTCTGCCAACTCCCCTTAAATATTTTTAATTTTTCTTTTGCAAAGCATTTTAGACAAAAGCTACAATGAATAGTAATTGTGCCTTGCACAAGTTATAGAAAATAATTTTAAGAATTTGCTTACACCTAAACCACTGTTTTAAATACCTGTTCTGTTGTCCTAGTTGTGCAGAGTGGCAGTTCAGTCTCCAGGGTCCATTTGTGCTGGCAGGGAGAGGAATGCCTTGGGAAGCATCCTGCACCACGTGCGATGTGCCGCATCGCCAGCACAGGCCGCAGCACGGCCAACTGCAAGAAGAGCTGAGAGCCTGGGGCAAGACCCACCCAGGCTGGGGGATGCTCCCGAAACGGTGGGCGAGGAGGGACTGGCACCCGGGCTTGGTCAGTCGTGAGGAGTGAAGGCTTATTTACTTTTTAGTACTTCTACATGTATTCATTTGGATAGGTATAGGTAGATAGGTGATAGGACAAGAGGGAACGGCCTCTAGTTGTACCAGGGGAGGTTTAGGATGGATATTAGGAAAAATTTTTTCATGGAAAGAGTTGTCAAGCATTGGAACAGGCTACCCAGGGCAGTGGTGGAGTCACCGTCCCTGGAGGTGTTTAAAAGATGGGCAGACGTGGTGCTGAGGGACACGGATTAGTGGTGGTTTGGCAGTGTTATGTTGGACTCGATGTTCTTAAAGGTCTTTTCCAACCTCAGTGATGCTGTGATTCTATAGAAGCTGATTACTTTGTATTTAAATGGTTTTGAACTGGAAAGCTAAAACAACTTTCATTTGAAAGTCTCAGGGTGGGCTCTCTCGACCTGTTCAGGATTTTCCCCAGTAGGGCTTTGTGTCACGAAGTTCTTCAGAAATGATCCCTTGCGAACAAGGTTCAGTTTCAGTTAATCAACATCTTCCTGCAGAAGAAAAAGTCTCAAAAATTTCCCTGTCACTGCAGGCTTGCAGTGCAGTCAGAGTTGTGTCCCCTGCAAACCCGGCAAACCCGGAGAGGCGAGACCGGTGCCTGCCACACTGGGCGTTTGCTCTCGGACCACTGTGACTGGGCCTTAGAAAGTATTGTTTTGCCAACAGCTGGCTGTTGGGAAGAGAGAGGGAACATTCACGTCCATCAGTCTTCAAAAATTATTTGCCCAGCTCTAGCCATATTTATTTATTTATTTATTTATTTGTATTTTTTTTTCCCCCTGGAGGAGTTATTCTGTTAGATGGGAGGGGAACAAGTGAGTTGAGGAAGACTGGTGCAGGGATGAGTGTGACAGCTGTCTCAGTTGGTGGGGCAGTTCCCGGCGTGTTTGTCTCCAGTGGGGCTGCAGGAACAGTCTCACCCGCTTGAGAGATCATTGGCAGAATTCCTGTGGTGCAGCCCAAAAAGTGACCTGTTCGGCCTCCATCTGCATGAAAGCAGGTTTTGAAATGGTTGAAATACATGCAGTGAGATTCTCCCGTGCTTGCTTAATAAGGGCATCCGTGTGATAAGCACAGTGTCAAGGGAGTTGTACTGTGGATTGCCGAGTTTACTGCAGGATAAATAATTAATGTTTAAATGACACTAATTAATTACAGTAATTAGCAAAGAGCTACACTGTTTTTCCTTAGAAGTAAAATCTTGGCCGATTAATTTTGTTCTGTGTCCAGTGCATCAGAACCTTTACAGCAGAACTTACATACAAACATATACAGGGAGATATTATTTTCTTTGGGTCACTGACTGCGTTTTTGTCCTCTTCTGTTCCGCAGTGAGTGTGGAAACATGAATACATTTAGAAAGCTAAAATAGTGATAATAAAAACAAATACGACATTCACCTGGTCTACTGGGAGGTGTCCCTGCCCGTGACAAGGGGTTGGAACTTGGTGATCTTCAAGGTCCCTTCCAACCTAAGCCATTCTGTGATTCTGTGATTCTGGAGGAGGGTGCTGGGGCTGGAGGACACCGAAGGCTTCCCTGCACAGAGTGGGTTGCCGCCAGGAGGACCTCCCGGTGGTGCTGTCCCCCCAGGCACCGGTGGGTGACCTCGCAGGCTGTGGGAGCTGCCAGACCATGCCATGGGCAGCACTCTGTCCTGAGCGCTGTGGCGGTGGGTGACCTTGGGGGAGCTGCTCAGGGGTGCAGATTGGGCATTGTCTCACCACCCAAGCGCCGCGCTCCTGTCTCTGGCTAATGGCGGCAGCCGACTTCAGTGGGATGCAGAAGCCAGCTCAGCATCTCTCCTGCAGGAGCTGGTCTGATGAACCTTCTCCATCGCCACCTCTCAGCTCACAGGAGGACAGAGCATGGGGAAATGCCGTGCTCCGCTGGTGTTGCCGAGCTGAGTCGATGGATGCTGTGCAGCAGCAGTAATGACACCGTGCCCGGCAGCACCTGCGTCCTGGCCTCGGTGCTGGGTGCGGTTTAGGCACGAAAAGGCGCGTCGGACCCAGGCCCGGGGATGCCTGTGGCTTGTGGCCAGCGCGGGAGAGCACACCTGCATTCAGGCAGACAGCAAGGGCGGCCCAAGGGAGACGGACGCACAGGTGCAGCTCCTGGGTGTAAGAAGTAAAGGGGAACTTTGGAGGCATAAAAATCGGCATTACACAGCTATGGAGGATCTTTAAAAGTTAATTTCGCCCGATTAACGCATGGGGATAAAATAGAGAAACATACCATTAAACTTGCATTTTGTATGACTTGTAAAAATCTATAGGTGCATATTGTATTATATTTTATAACGGTGTTGTCCCTGTGTTTTGCATTATGTGTGTAAGCCATTCTGCTGAATTCCGTCGCGGCATTTCTTTGCTTCGTTGTGAGCATGCACATTTGCAGGCTTGGGAGCACAGTTCTTGATTTTGTAAAATGAGGCTTTATTTCATTTATGCACAGAAAAAGCCTGCAGGTGTTAACAGTTTTTTTGTGAGTGCCCTTTTTGGGTAGGTGGATGGAGAGCGTGGACTGAGACCTTCCACTTGTTGGACAGTGCGCAGCATCCATCCTCAGCTCACGGCCATGCCCAGCTCACGGCCAGCTCACTCGCCTCAGCTCAGCGAGCTACGTCCTCCACTGTCTTTCCTTCTCCTGTGCATGTAGTGAGTGCAGCCTTTTCACGGGTTGGCGATGCTGTTTGGGCATTTTGCTAGGAATTTGCATTTTAGGAGGAGCAGCATAGATGCTTTGGGAATCCTCTGCCTTTCTGAGGAGCTTTGCCACAGCCTGTGGTGGCGTGGTGGAGGAAGGCTTTCCTCTCCTCCCCGGGGAGAGCTTTCCGGGGGTTTGCCAGTGGTCAGCCTGCTGGGACGCAGCGCTGCTCTTGGTGGTTCCAAGTTCGGCTCATCAAGTGGGTGGATGTGGGCGAGCGCTTCACCACTTTCATTTTTCTGCAGGTAAATTTCCCAAGTAGTCCTTTGCCAAGCATTCGAGGTGGAAGTTTTGCTTTGCTGTTTTAAGCTTGCATGGAAAGATCAACTTTGACTGACAGTGGTTGAGTAGTCTGCATTTTTCTCATCAAATGTGAGTTCCTGGGGAGGGCAGGAGCTCGGCAGTCTCCGTCGGGTCCCCACAGGCTGTAGCTGTCACGGGGTGCGCGGTGCTAGCCAATCCCGGTGTGTGGTCTTCCCTCTGGCTCCCGTGGGTCCGTTACCTGCCATGGTGTCCGCTGCGGTTCGCTCCACCGGGATAACGACTGCCCCAGAGCTGTTGTACTCCATTGCCACTCCCCTTTGCGCAGAACCCATTGGGCTGTGTTTGCGTGTCCCACCACCGCTTGTCCTTCAGCTGTCAGATTTTGGTCTCCCGGAGTTTTTCAAGCTGTAAATCCTCTCCCAGTCAGTCACAACCAGAGGCCGGTTTTGCAGAGCACAATTTCGTCTTCCACCTGCTCCAGTCTGTGTCGCCCAAGCATACCTAGAAATGATTTTTTGAAAGAAATGATGAAAGGATGTGTGGTAGCATGGTATGGAGGTAGGTATAAACTATGTTAAAATAGCTTCAAGGAGCTTATAACAGCCATTTGAAAATGCACTTTGAGCTGGGAGTACATGAAATAAAGTACATGGCTGCACAGCCAAACACAGCTTACAAAAACGGATTACGAAAAGAAGTTTCTTGCAATCATTTGTTAATAAACTTGTAATAACTTATTTTAGATGTACAGTTACTGCAGTTATATCTCCCCTTAAATATTACAGAAGTTATAGAAAGGTGAGCCCTTTCCTACGTTATGCTGTGGCTGGACAAGGGGTCCTGAGTTCCCCACCAAGGGGGAGGGAGGTCTCACTGACATCATTTTTGCTGCTTTTTAAACATAAAACTTCACCAGAAGAGCAATTGCAAAACCCATGGAGCCCTCCACTCCCTCCAGCCACCGTCCTCTGCTGCGCTCTGCCCCATGGTGGGGCTGGTGGCCATGGGCATGACTGTGGCTCCTCGAGGGTCCTGCGTGGGGGCTGAGGGCTTGCAGGCTTGGGACGGCCGGGACGGCATCCTGTGCCGCTCAGCAGATCGCTGCCATCTCCCATGTGCTGAGACCCACGCTGGGGTGGGCACCTCTGTGCAAAGGGCTTGGTGAGCTTTGCTGCTGCCCGGAGTGTGGCAGGGGATGGTCCCGAGAGCCGCGGGGTGCCGGCTGCCCTTCTGCAGCGCTCGTTGGGCCACCAGGCAAGGCCAGAGCCGCCCGAGGGTGCTCTGAGGCGGCTGGAAGCCCTCCAGCCCACAAAGTCCATCCTGCTGACGGAGCCCCCACGGGCACGCAAGTGGTCCGGCTCGGCGCAGTGTCACTGTTTGCACAAAGGTTTTTTCGGGTCATGGGCTGTCCGCTTGACCAGCGTGAGGGCTGCCCAGCTGCGAGCTCCCACCACACCGTCGCTGACCGCTCCGGTGGGATATGTGGGACGGGGGTGGCTGCAGGGCTTCCCTAGCACAAACGAGATTTATAATAAAACTTCTGTGTGGCTGCTGCGGGATTAAAATCGCTGTACGAGGAGATGAGCTGTAATCCCACGGGAAATCCCTTCTGTTGAATAAGACTTTCTTTTTTGGTGATGCCCATAACCAGCTTCGTGGTGCAGCGTCGCAGCCGTGGAGATGCGTGCCCGGGCGTGCAGCATCGCTGTGGGGTGGCACCTCGTGGGCACGCAGGCACGGCTCTACCTCGTACATCTTTTGGGGATGCGGCGTGGCTCCAGCTCGTATGTCAGGGCGGACCTCCAGCTGTCCTAGGGAGCGGAGACGAATGTCCTCACGGTGGAGGGGAGCTCCATCGCTTCTCAGCGAAAGACCAGCCGTGGCTGGTTGATGATAAAAGCGCTGATCGCTGTGCTGTGAGCATCTTGGGAAGAGCGACACTGACAGGCCAATGACGCTGCTCAGGTACTGTCATCTTACTTCTCACCTGTGCCGGAGCCGGTGCAAACTCGGTGCTGGGTGCGGCGTGGTGAGGGTTCTCCGCTGGAGCCGTGAAGGTGCAGACTGGTTTGCAAGACTGTATACGGGGTGAAGGCACCGTGTCCAGAGCCAGGGAGCCCCCCGTGCTGCTGGCTGTGGCAAGGGCAGACGGCACCGGAGTGGCAGCAGGGCCCGAGTGGCCCCTGGCTCCAGAGACTGTGCAGGGTGGAGGCGGGTGGGAAATGGCCGAAGACCCCCCACCACCCAGCTCTCGCCGCGGGTGTGGAGACCCCCCTGCGAATGTGCCGGGCAGTGTCCAGCCAGCGCCGACCCCGGGGCAGTGGCACAGGTACCGACAGCATCCGCGGGGACCAGTTTGCCACTTGTGCCGGACGCTGGGGCTGGAGCGCAGATGTGCCACAAACCCCGTGTCCAAGGGGTCCAAGGAGGGGACGGTGTGGGGTGGCAGTGGCGGGCGCTGAGCAGAGGGCTCAGGCTCCTCGTGTCCTCACACCCATCCCGACCGCAAAATCAGTGAAATACCCCTAAAAACACAAGGCGAAGGTGGGAGTGTTCAGCAGCCCCCCTCCCGAGCTTTTCCAAGGCCAGAGGCAGGACAACGTGCTGCCGTCGGCAGACGCTGGTCTGTGTGTCTCCAGGAGGAGCAGAGCTGGTCCAAGTATATCTAACAGGTCAAGCCTTGAAATGAAGAAGCAATAAGCCACTGAAATGGTACTATCACCGAAACATGATTGATCAATTGAATTCTATCAGAGACAGTGGGCAGTGAGATTAACTCAGGCCTGATGGGTTCAATGAGTTAAAGCATGATGTTCATTTCAGCTTCATTTCACCAGTCTTTGCTTGTGAAATTGGTCAATCAATAGAGGTTGAAGATCATATATATATATATTGGTGACCATCTTATAGGGAATATAATCTAGCGTAGTCAGCTCCTGACTCCGGCTGCCTTCAGTCAGTAATGGAGACAGAGCAGAGACTCTATCAGTGCCATCGAAATGGCCTGATATCTCCTCCAAATGAAAAGTATTTTTGGATCTCTGATGATTTATCTTTTTTTTCCCCTCTTTCTCACTTTGGTCTACAGCAAAACCCATACCTATCTTCGTGAAATACAGTGATTTCTCTTGAAAATATTTGCGCGATGATCAGCTATATACGCTTCAAAATATAAAGCTTCTTTTTAGTGATACGGTCCCTTAAAAAAATAAATAAAACTGCTTAGAGAACTCAAATAGTGTAAATTTAAAGATCTCTCAGTTTGTACGTGGTTCTGAATGTAATGCCTTACTGGGAAGAGCGTGAAGCTGCCGGCTGCCAAATGCACACAGTCCCAAGAAGGTGGCATGAAAATTCAGTTTACATTTTAAACAAAGCCTTCCAAATGGTAATTAAACAAAGTCTTTATCTTCTCCGGACTAATTTACAGGCATGCTACAAGGAAACAAATCACCTTTTTGCCTCCTGGTAATATTTCATTTGCTTCATAATGTTTTAAATGTGGTGAATAACATCCTTCCTAATTAGCCTGCATTTCCCTATAAGGTGGAGTAATTAGGTATGATACCAGGTAATGAAGTTGGACAGTACAAATTAGAGACAGAAACCATGTCCTTTATGAATATGGGCTGTTCATGATACTAGCTATTTACTTCCTTGATTAACCCTGTAAAACCAGCACTGCATCAGACAGATGTACCACAGAGGTGTGCACTTCATGGTACATCATGATTATTAATTACACTGGAAATACTATTCCAGTAGGATTTGCGGGTGGCACCCGTTCCTCAGCCCCTGTCACCCGGTGGAGGTCCCTCACTGGAGCCCCGGGCAGGGGGTGTCCCGTGACATTTCACAGTGCCGCTTTGTCACGCAGTAATTGAATTGTGCTGCTGTCCCTCTCTGAATAAAAAGGGACAAGATGGAGTTGATCTTTTTCTTTATTTCAGTGGTTTTTATTGGTACTTTTATATTCTGCTTTTTTTTTTTTTTAATGCTAAGTTTTTATGCTAAGCTTCAGGGCTTTTAAACATGCTCCAGTGTTTTGTGAAGATAGCGTCGAGGGTTGTGTGCTCTCCTTATTTTGGCCCATAGTCTCAAAAATGTATTAGCAAAACAGTATTTGAAATCAAGTGAGTTACGTGGTATCACATCGCTAAAAACCTGTTTTAGGATTATTTAGCAATTTCAAATATTCTTCTGCTGTTTCAGAAAACATGTCATGGACAACGTCCTGGTTTCTGCTGGGATAGAGTTAATTTTCTTTCTAGCAGCTGCTGTGTTTTGGATTGAGTACGAGAATAATGTTGATAGCACGTATTGTTTTAGTCATTGCTAAGTAAAGTTGACATTAGCCAAGGACTTTTTCAGCTTCCCGTAGAAGCTGAGAGGGAGCATAGGCAGAATGAGCTGGCCAAAGGAATATTCCGTACCACAGAGTCACGCTTGGTGTATAAATGGGGGTTGGCTGGGGGGCAGAAATCCGCAATCGCTGCCCGGGACGGGCTGGGCAACCCATCATCGGGTGGCAAGAGTGATTTGTGTTGTATCACTTTATTTTGTATATGTATTTTTTTTCCTCCTCTGTTACTGTTCTCTTAAACTGTTTTATCTCAACCCATGATTCCCCCCGCCCCTTTTCTCCCTCTTCTCCCCACCCTACCGGGCAGGGGGGTCTGGAGGGACAGAGTGCCTGTGGGGCCCTAGTTGCCGGCCGGGGTTAAACCATGACAGACAAGTATTTAACTGTAAAAGTACGTTAAAAAATAAAATTAAATCACAATTTACCAAATCCTTTAAACTGACTTTGCCATTTGCTTAGGTCCCCCCAAAATCGCTTGTTCTTAATTAATGAAGCCATAGTCTTTCTGGATGATAGCCACACCGTTTAGGCAGCCTTTGGTCAACAAGAAGGTGCGTGGTGTCTTTTCTCAGAGGTGGGTCTATTCCGTGCCTGACGCTTCATGGACCGTTCAGACTCGAGTTAGCCCTGGGAAGTCTTTGCAAGCGTGTCATATTAAGGTTACATTAGCCTTCAGCTCTGTGTGATCTGCTGGAGATGAGGGATGAAACGCTTGCCTGAGAAGAATGTCCTCCTTTGCGTTAAGGGGAGTGTTATATATGTGCTGTTCATTAGCATTTCTGGAAAGAAGCCATTGGACTGGGAACTAATTGTTTTGCAGAGTAGGTAGGTACACACGTAGTGCTACTGTCAACAAAACATAACCCTCCTAGGTGGATGCATTGATTATATGAAAAATGTTTTTACCACTCCCTGGAGCCTATTTATAACCCAAAGTGTTTCAAACCTGCCAACAGTATTTTAATTATCGAAGATATTTGAGTGTATTCAAACAATGCATAATGCTAATGGTAATTATCTCACATTCATATAATGTCTAACAGCCCAATGCATCCCAAAGACCTTCACGAACTTTCAGGTGTCATGCGCAGCATGTAGAAAGTCCTTTACTTGTGCAGCGAAATGCAGCACTTACCTGCAATTAGTCCAAGTTTGGGAAGCACCGTGCAAAAGAACAATCTATCCCTTCGTTCACTGGGTGCCAAGAGGGAGCGACAATGAGGGCGAGCGAGATTTGAGCGGTTCCCAGTCTCCTCTCATGAAGGCGCTGGGTCCTCTGGGCAGCAACAGCCACCCCAGTGGTCCCAGCCCTGTCCTGTCCCGTCCAGTCCCTGCCGGGTCCCTCCCCGGCAGCAAACCCCGTGTGCGCAGCTCCTTCGTCTGGGCGCAGCCCGGCTGCCATGGGTAGCGCACCTCAGAGGCTTGCATGGAGGCGGCCATGCCCGCACAGCAGGAGCTCGGCAGTGTCCCTGTCCCTGCCCGTCCCCAGACGCCCCTCTGAACGTGGTGCCCCTGGATCGGGCCTGGAGATGCCCCAGTTGCTGCGCCTTCTTCTGTCACCTCTTCTGCAGTGTATTCACTCCAAAAACATCCAGAGCTGCCTTCCGTAATGCGAGTGCTGCTGGTGAAACGTGGGTCAGCTGCTCGGTATTTAAATACGATGGGGTCTCATTATACACCTGATCTTTGGTTGTATAAACAATGCTCAAACCATACTGGCGTCGCCAAGAACATTTTCCAGGTCATGCCACATCTTGGATCATTTCACTCCCTTTCATCACCCCCTTTAGACCAAAACTGCATAAAGCTTTAACTTTGATGCCAAATTGTGAATAACATTAGTTTAACCTGAAATTTAAAGCCAGCGTTTCCGTGCTCCAGAGACAGGGTCTCCCCGGCCTTTTGCTACCATGCAGCTAGCAACCAGAATTTTAATTTTATAAGCCATGGTTGACTAAACCCAGCACTAGGTCTATCAGATATTATTTGATTTAGAATAGTAAAAAAAAAAAATAAAAAAAAAATTTAAAGATACACTTCTCTCATATCCCTTTGTGTTTTTTCACAGCTCTGTACACATGCTTAGACTTTCCATTCAGAGGACAGGTTCAGGGTTTTTTTCCTGTGTGGAATAAACAGATCCTTGCACTTTACCAAAGCCAACATTGTCTACTCTTGATTTAAGTTGCATGACTTTGTCTAAACAGGTAAATATAAAGCTGAAAATGCCTAAGTTGCCGAACTAAAATTTAGAAGGAAGTTTCCAGCAGTAATTGCTGACATCAAATAACCTGTTCAGTGTACGCGGTTTGTTACAGAGTGCCTTAGGTTGAACAAGTAATTCTATGGGTCAGTCCCCCAGTTTGAGACGTCTGTCTTAAAGCAGCCCAGTTTTCTGGAGACACAGCATTTTCTGCAAAATCCAGCTGCACTGAAGGATGATCTCGAATCAATAGTCCTCTGTGAACAATCTTGTCCACTGGGCATCACCTGTGTTACTGATGGCCAGCAAATGCCTGAGGACAAACCCAATGTCTACAGTGGCAGCAGGGTGTCTTTGCACAGATCACCTCTGATCCTTGCCGTCAAAAAACTTGATGCAGAGTCCAGCAGAGGGTGGGCTGAGTGATGATACACCTCTGCGGACTGTTTGGATAGTAAGCCACTGCGACACTCAGGAAAATCTTCTTGCTAAGGATGCATTTGAATTCTGCTCCTCAAAACTGTCTTGGCAGCGAGCTTCTATTTTTAAAATGTTCCCTCCCTCTGTCTGGTGCGGTGTTGCCATCTGGAGAAGAAATCTGATATTTACTGTTGTTCTTGGAGTTCCACCTCCTGGAGTCCTGGGAATACTGCAGACCTCAGCTTTCAGTGCATAAAAGATACATTTCTAGCGCTAACAGGTGAAGGAAAAGGAGAAAAACCACTGTGAATCTGCAAAAAGCAAATTGAAACAAGCCCCTCTATTGCAAGAGTCTTTTTGAACTGCCAATCTAAACATTTCTCAAACTTGTCTCACGGCTTTTCAGCCATGGGCAGTCACTTATGACTTCTGCTAAAAAGCTCTGCCAAAGGGGGAGAGAGAGAAAACCATGCCTTGGAGCCCGGGCTTTCATCGTGCCAATAAGCTGCAGAAATACAAAGTGAAACTGCAGTGCCAGGGGAGTGTGTGGGATCAGGCCCTGCTGAGGGTGCTGTAGCCCCAGGGATGTCCCGTCACAGTACGGCACGGGCAGTGCCGGTGGTTTGGAGGTTGCCTGGCCAGCTGCTGCCAGCAGGAGGTGGTGCTGGGCAAAGTCCCTGCTTCCCGACACCAGCACAGCGTAGCTTAGAGCTTGGCATGGGATGGAGCTGAGCAAGACCTGCAGGTCCTGCAGGAAGGGGGTGAAGCATATGGGTGGTGACTGGGCAAAGGAGATCTGCTGGAGCTGACCCGAGTGGACTGTGACTGTAGGATCAGTGGTGTACTTATCCTCCCATGTCCTCCTGCCTCCAGACCATGAACCAGACAGGTTCTCTGGTGATGTTGAAGTGATGCGAGCAAAGGTGTGACCATTATCCTTTGTCCTACCTTTAAATTAAGTGTGAAACCATTGATGGTAAATTGTGTTGAGGGTTGGCTGTGGTGGAAGACCGGTCAGATGATCTTTTGGCAATATGCGTCTTGCTTGTAACCTCCTCTCAGAGAGTCCTCATGGTGTCACCGAACTGGTACCCACGTATATTTAGGGGATAAAATGAGACACTCCTCTGTAGGTCTCATCATTGTGATGCCTACTTATCCTCTGTCTTCTTTCTCCTCTTTGAAAGGTATTCAGGAATCTCCAGTACCAAATGGCCATTCTCTCCCGGGCAGAGATTTTCTTCGGAAACAGATGCGAGGAGACCTTTTCACTCAGCAGCAGCTAGAAGTGTTGGATCGAGTCTTCGAGAGGCAACATTATTCTGACATTTTCACAACAACTGAGCCCATCAAACCGGAGCAGGTACTATTGCAAACGTTCAGTGTTTTCCAGATGTGCTTTCTGCTGGCAGAGGTCTGCTTGGTGGACATCACCAAACACTTCTCAGAGTCTCAGCAGGAAAACATGTAGAAGAGGTGTCATATCAAGCCCTTCAGCCAAGAGCATATTAGCCATAAAAGACTTGAGGATTAAAAAATGAAAGAAAACACTTGTTGTGTAAACATTAGCAAGTGTTTGGGTATGAAATTACACCTGATCTGGGCCAGTTACATCAAGTGACTCCTTAAAGAGCATCACAGCTTCTGATGCTTTTGTTACATCAAAAGCAGGCTCCGCAGGTAACGAAGAGAAGACTTGCAAAACTCAAGGCCTAATTTTGGTTCATAGTTAGCATGATTGTGCACACAAATTAGATTTTTGTATCCAGAAATGGGTTATTAGGCATGTAATTGGCCATTTGCTGAGAGAAACACCCAATTAGTATGTGAAGGTAAATTAGTTGCACCTACAGATTAGCAGTGTGTTTGAGAAGGGCTTGGCACTAATTTTTTGGGAAAGTTCCATTTTTGCAGGCACAATACAGAAGCACATGCAAAAACTGACGATCTCTCTCTACTTGTGTTTTCTTCTTCTTGGCTGGCAGCCTTTAATTCCATTGCTGAGAGGGAGGTGGAAATGCATATAGTGCTGTCAGCACCAATAGTAGCTTGCTACCTAATGATGTATCTGGCCATTAATCTTCAGTGTTCTTAATATTAGAGCTGCTTTTTAGCGAGGTGGATGAACTCTCAAACTGTAGACAAACACTGATTTCCCTTGGAAGAATCTATACATTTGAGGATCACTGGAGATTATCTCATGGCAGCATACTACCATCGTGGCTCTAGTTAAGGAATATGTGTTGGTATACATTTTTTGAAAAATTACTTACTTAGGCTGAAAGTCATATGGTAGAGTAGAAATCCCTCACACCTTTAAGCTCACCTCTGTCATTTGTTATTTCATTCATAGAGCCGTTTGTTTTTCACCAGTGTCTGCTGGTTTTGTGTTTTCCCTGGTTTGTATTTGCTGAGAAACTCTGCAGATCTGAACTAAAGCTGGAAAAAGATGGGGAAGATGCTGAGGTCAATTTGATTTTTTAAAAAAACTCGTTAGGAAAGCCAAAGAAGCGATGTCTCTGCAAGGTGAAGTGACCTTCACGTACCACTAGATGGTGGTTATCCCATCTGAACTCGGGTGATACTGGAGAGGACAGGCACTGTGCCCACTCCTGCAGCCAGCATTTCCAGTGTTGGTCACTTAGGAGTTGTGTGGTGTTAGATCTGTCCCTCTTTAACTTTTATACACCAAAAAAAGTCATTACAAAGATGTGATGGAAGAGGATCGTTTCTTCATTTCCGTGCTCTGAAGTCTCTGAGTCCTGCCACTGTAGCTCAAGGGAGAGAGTCCAGCAGTGAATGTTTATCCAGATAAACTTCTGCTGGTTTAATAGGAAGAGTGGGAGCATTGAACGAGGATGTTGCTGAAGTATTATCCTGATTGTCAAATACGAGATATTTGGCTGTTGGTGGAGCAAGGGTCTCCCTGGGTCCACATAAGCAGCTGTGACTAGAATGGCTGTGCTGTCAGAGAGGTAGGATTGGAGATATGTCCCTATTAATCTGGTTAACAGGGTACTCTCTGCATGCCCTGGGCAGTCAAATAGATGCTGAGAAATGTGATACTATGATGTACAAAAGGTGCTCTGCAGAACTGCCTTGCCTAGGTGTTTTTAAGTTTGATTACAAATGGAACATGTAGGTGTTTGCTTTCATATAGGTTGGAGCGTTGTTGCTGGCTTTTGGAAGGCTGGGCCATGGTTAAGGGCTTGCGGCTGTTTGGGGTTGGCTTCTGCTTTTTGGTGGCGTGTGAAGTGCAACTTTCAACATGAACGCATGTGACGCGTATGATCATCTCTAGTTCACAAGGATGCGGCATGACATCCACCCCTTACCCAAGCAGTCATGTTTTACCTCTTTGGTGAGTCAAGCACAGCTGTTGTGGTACTTAACCAAAGTGGAGAAGCTGTCTGGATCAGTTAGTAATGCCAAAGAAATCAACGAGCAAGAAAATACTGAGAACATTAATGGTGTGACTTGGAAAAACAGAGTGGTCCCTGCAATAGATGGTTGTAGTACACCAGCACCTGCCTCTGGCATCTGTCTGTCGGGAGTGCGCGGAGCCCAGAAGCCGTGCATTAGGAGCTCGGTCAGCAGTGGGTGTACGGAGTCCTGAGCTATTTCTGCAGAGGAAAATAAGGAAAAGATGCTCCTCCCCACAGGGGAGAAGTCTAGTAGGAGCTGCTGACCCACTGCTTATCTATTTTATTAGCAACTTGGTCCAGTAGCAGCCAACTGAATATCACTAACTGTAATTGGGCACCGAAACTTGTTGATGTCCCTGTGCTGTTCACCTGAGGAGGGCTCCAGCTACTTTCCATGCTTTCCATGCTTTCCGTGCTTTCCATGGAGGAACCCACAGGGAATGAATACTTGTCTTTGGGGAAGGGCTCAGGCAATGCTGAGAGAGAAGGCAACCACTGGACAACGACAGGAAAATAAAATAGCAGACAGTCCTTTGTTCAGAAACAGTGCCCATGGCACGTGCTGGGTGAGGCAGGGATCCCACCGCGGGCTCGTGTAATTAAAGGCTGTGCCTGGCTGTGTGCATTAGAGGGCAGAGGTAAGGCTTCTCCTGTTTTTTGCCTCATTTTGCCACCCGAAGCCTGGTGGTGCAGCCATGCATGCGGCGCGTGTGCACTGCAGCACAGGTATGTGATGCCTACAGGCACGGAGCGTAAGAAGTGTTCAGTGGTGGGTGATGTCCATCAGCTGGGAGTGCCGCAGCCGAGGGGTGGCTGTGCCAATGCAGTCGAGTCCTCTTGGAATCACGGAATTTTCAGAGTTGGAAGGGACCTCTAGAGATCATCATCCCCTGCTAAAGCAGGATTGCCTAGAGCACATTACTGAGGACTGCGTCCAGGCGGGTCTTGAAAATCTCCAGGGAAGGGGACTCCACAACCTCCCTGGGCAGCCTGTTCCAGTGCTCTGGCACCCGAACTGTAAAGAAATTTTTCCGTGTATTTGAATGGAACTTCCTGTGTTCCAACTTGTGCCCATTGCCCCTTGTCCTGTCACTGGGAACCACTGAAAAGAGTCTGGCTCCATCCTCCTTCAACCCACCCTTTAGATACTTGTACGCCATAATAAGGTCTCCCCTCAGCCTTCTCTTCTCCAGGCTAAAGAGTCTGAGCTCTCTCAGCCTTTCCTCAGAAGGGAGATGCTCCAATCCCTCAGTTGTCTTAGTTGCCCTACGCTGGACTCTCTCCAGCAGTTGCCTGTCTCTCTTGAACTGGGGAGCCCAGAACTGGACACAGGATTTCAGTTGTGGCCTTACCAGTGCCTTACTCATGTCTGTGTGTCACGGGGACTCACCACGGCATAGAGTCCATTTTCTAGAAGCACCCTGGCCCACCTGCCTGCGACGGAAACCTGCTATAAACATGAATCCATGTATAAAATGGACATTTTTCCCTCACGCTTGTGCCCTTTTGCGCTCATTTTTTTTGCAAACAGCCTGTGATTGATTTGCACTGGCTGCAAGTGTTTGTGGAAAACTGATTTCACGTATTTCTGGGCATGGATTTTGAACGGCACATAGTGGTGTGTTTGCAGTACCGCCGTTGCGCTGCCCTTTCGCTCGTGGCTGCGGTCACCAGCACCGTGCAGCTCCTTCATCGGCCGGGACAAAGTTCACGGCTTGAATGTCATGTCATCCTCGGGTCCCAGAGAAGGAGAGCCTCCATGGCGTCTGCCTCCTGGGCTGGCAGCAGCTCCTGTTCTCCCCGCGCCTCTTGACCTGTGTGGGGATGGGCCCTGCTGCTCCCCGGGGTCGGCTCTCTGGTGTAGTCCCACTCCACGGGGGAGGCTGGTCATGGTCCTTGTCCCGCTCCGAGCAAAGCCATGTTGATGCGAGGAGCAGCTTTTCCCTGCCTGCCCTGGCGTTGTGCTGTACAGCTGCACCCATGGCAGACCACGGTACTCCCACCCGGCCCCTGTCACGGCAAAACCCACCATTCATGGTTGGTGCACCCGCAATTCAGATTTTATCCAGAACTGGGGCTCATCCCAAGTCCTTCCTATGCACAGAGCTGCTACACCAGCTAGCATGATCTTCCAGTGCTTAGCCCAGTAGGAGCATCCATCTGGAGGAACTGGAGGTGCTGGCTGTACTCAACAGTCCCCTCTGCATGGGTGTGAGGCCAATCGTCCTCCAGTGGCGTCCTGTGACCCCAGCCAGAAGGATGGGGGAGCTCTGCCCAGCTCCCCAGGGAAGCTGTCCCAGGCTGGCCGAGCCCACGGCATCACTTGTGTGAACCATCAACTCAAACGTATTCTGCAGTTAAAGCAGGAGATGTTCCTGGAGGTCAACTGAGACCTGCAAGAGAGCTGCCAGCTGGGGCAGGGGAGGCTGGACGGTGCGGGGAGAAGCCTGGGGCTCACAGACTGGCATGTTTTTGGTGGCTGTGACAGTGGGAGGAATGTCTCTGCTGGGGAGAACGGCGGGATGAAGGATGTACAGCAGGATGGGCTCAACGGGAGAGGCAGTGCGTTAACTTCCTCAGAATAAAGAAGAGAATTATCTATGCTGGTTTTCTGCCCACAACAGAAATGGATTCTCTTGTGTTTTCAGCTTCACACATGGGTCCAATCGAATACTCATTGAAGCCAAGAGGAATATTTCTATTGACTTCAATAGACTTCAGATCAGGGCCATAATGAGGCATAACATGATGTGACCACATTCAACACTATGTAGGTCACCAACTTTGAAGAGAACTGTGTGCTGCTGATAGCGAATAATTCCCAGGCCCTTGCTGATGCTTTCCCATTGCTTTTAGCTGGAGCTAAGCTGAATGTCTGTTCTTGTATTCATTTCTGGATAAAATGTAGATGTTCTGGGCTTAGGTAGAAACCAGGCAAATGTATACTAATACATGTATTCACGACATGCAGTGCAGATGAGACTGGATCTGGAGATAAGCACAGGCACATGAAATTTGGATAAATAATGAACCTGAAAAAATTACTAATAAATTGAAAAAAGTTGGAAAAATTATCATAGAATCCTAGAACAGTTTGGGTTGGAAGGCACCTTTAAAAGCCATCTAGTCCAACCTCCCCTGCAATGAGGGGATTTTTACACAAAGGTAAAACCCGATTGCCCTCTGTTTCAGAGAGAGTTGCAATGAAGAAGTTCTCTGAACTGACCAAGAGAGGGGCGTAAGTCCTTTCTAAAATCTTCAGGTTTTGCTTTTATCTGGCCAAGTATTTACCATCTTGGAAAGACAAAAGTTTGGTTTTCACTGTATGGAGCTGTGAGATGAGAGTGTGGAGATGTACAGTCCTCCTTACAGTATTGGAGTTTCATTTTCAGAAGTCACAGGGAAAAGTCAGAAACATGTCAGATAAAAGAAAAGTCAGAAAAAGTCAGTTAAAGCCAGAAAGGGTGACTCATTTTTTTCTTGATGTGAATAATATGTTTTTTCCTGAGGAACACTACCTTTGGGTGGATGGTGGCTGCTCAGGATCTTCTTAAAATACCCTGAGACTTACGATGAGAAATGCAGAGCTAGTATGTGCTTGTATCTTCCCAAAACTTTGTGTTGTCCAGCAACAGTGAAAATTATGGCACTAAGTCATGGCTATATTTGAACCTCCAGAGTCAAATCTTTTCCTGACCTGCAGAAGAGATTTGAGCGTGTAAATGCAAGCTCTTGCTCATGGCTTGTGTGACAGTGTGGTAAATGAAGAGCAAGTTAAAAAGGGAAACAAGACAACAAGCGGCTCTGTGGTTTTACATCCGCGCCCTCTTCTGACCCTGTCTGTGGCTTTATTGGTGGGAGGGGAAAGAAAACCAACTCTAAAATCCAGCCTAAGAGAGCACGTCAGGAGAGGAAAAACCTTCCCATATTTACTCTCGGTAGACTATTAAACAACACCAGGCTATTAATTTGGCTTTTGAGTCTTCACTAAAGCCCATAAAAGCGCACAGTTGTCAAATGGAGTTCATTTTAATTTCCTTTCAATCACAGTAAATTATTCAGGTGATAAATCAGCTGGGGCAGCCTCCTGGCTGTAATAGAAACCCTAATTCCTGGCTAATTATCCAGCCCATTGCTGCCAGCAGATCAATACCCCTACCGAATGGAGAGGGCGCGGGGTCCGGGCGGGCAGGGTGGTGGAGGGACAGCAGCTGGGAGCACGGTGAGCGCCTGTGACTGCTGCGGGGGGTCAGGCCGTGCAGAGATCCCTCCTTCCCCCACCGTCTGTAGGGGAACCCGTCCCCTCCTGGGCGGCAACATGGGCCAGGGCAGCCATGGCTCGGCCGCTCGCCGCCAGCCCGTCTGCCTTCGCTGCCTCGGGGTGGGAGCGGGGTGCCGTGTCCCCACGTGCAGCTGTCAGAGATGGAGCTGGAGGGGATTTTGGGGCTCTCCCCCTCCAGGGTGACCCTGCTGTACTCTGGCCACTCGGTGGGATATGGCACTGGCCCTTTGCTGTGGTTGTTCTGCTGATTGCCCAAAGGTGGGACTTTGCTGCCGATGCGCAAGGTGAGCCATGGTGGGGTGCTGTGGCGGAGTGGGGTGCTGCATCTCAGGCAGCACGTGTGTGCCGCAGAGATGCGCTCACTGCTGGTGCCACCTGTCTCTGCCAGCTGGTGGTTAACGTGGGTAGAGATGGGGAGAACGTCCTTTGAGGGGCTACTCAGAAGGAGATCTCAGGCTGGTAATATTTTTTTCTTGCTGAGTAGTACCTTTAAATAATAGCAGAATTTAAAGAGGTTAAGAAAAGACTGGCAGGGACCCGTGGTCAGCCGTAACAGGGCACTCCACTGGGAAGGAGCAGCAGCTCTCTGGAGACGACCGTTGCACTTGTTCCATCTCCCTGTGTGAGGTGGCTGTTCAAGGGCTGCTCCATACACAAAGCCCTTCGAGCCCTGGGATGATGCTGCCTCTGGTTCATGTGCAGCCATCAGCTCCTGGTGAAACAACAGGGTTACTCTGCAGAGGTGCTGGGTAGAGCTCCTCCGTCTGCCGGCATCCCCCGGGTGCACAGGGGAGCTCAGAGCTCTGCACTGCCTTTGGCTTCTGGAGGATGAGCCTCCAGGATCTCCATCCCTGTTCACTGTCGCCGTGGTTGGTTGCTTATTCTCATTACAGTGGTGCTGGGGGGCCCCAACAGGCAGCACGGGGCTAAGAGCACTGCACACTGGCTGTCTAGGGAAGGAGAACGTCCCCGGAGGTCTTGCTGTCTGGGTGGGGAAGATGAGTGATGGCTGGGGAGAGGGAAACAGTTTCACAGAATCACAGAATCCCAGACTGGTCCGGGTTGGAAGGGCCCTCTGGAGCTCCCCCAGTCCAACCCCCTGCCAGAGCAGGGACACCTACAGCAGTGGCACAGGACGGCGTCCCGGCAGGTTTGGGATGGCTCCAGAGTGGGAGACTCCCCCACCTCTCTGGGCAGTCTGTGCCAGTGCTCTGCCACCCTCAAAGGAGAGAAGTCCCTCCTCATGTTAAGATGGAACTTCCTATGGTCAAGTTTGTGCCCGTTACCTCTTGTCCTATCACTGGGAACCACTGGAAAAAGACTGTTCCCATCCCCCTGGCACCCTCCCTTTGAGTATTGATAAGATCCCCCCTCAGTCTTCTTTTCACCTGCAGTGCAGATCGAGAGAGCAGCCGAATGCTGTGACTCCACTGTGGTGCTGCAGAGAGGCTGAAGCCTCCTCAGGACAGTCTCTTCTCTGAGCCCTCCGTCCTTCCATGCCGCTGCTGGAGCAGGAGGGATGCACCGCCTTTTCCTGCAGCTCTGCTCTCTTGTAGGGTCAAGAAGGGGAAAAGAAACCTCCCATGGTGTTTCTTCCTGCTGAACATCAACTTTTATGAGTGGAAAGCCTTTTCTTGTAGAACAGCAGCAGAAAGCACAACTCCTTGGGCCAACACCTCCCGTTCACATCCACCGCTCTGCCCTCCCTTACAAGTGGCTTTTTTGTGCATGAGCTTCAGAAGACTGCACAAAATTCCCTGCGTGTGCCGCCTTGTTGCGACATGTCATGTTGGGTGATGGCAGTCACAGCAGTCTGTGTTGTGTGACACCAGGTATTTCGTGTGACAGTGGGGCTGTGGTGGCGGGGAGTTTTCTTCTGGGGAAGCAGCGTGGCAGGAGCCAGGTGTGCTGAGAATGCCTCTCTGCATCAGCATCGTCTTTGCCAAGAGCACCCTGCAGCTCTGTGTCTGTGTGTGCTGGGGCTGGAATGGAAATGTCTGGTCTTTGAGTAACCAAAAGAGGTGGGAAGAAGCCCTGGTGGGATAACGCACAGGATGCCTGGTCTCCTGTCTGGGTGGAGAGCCGGGGGTGCCGGGATTTCACGGGTACCGGGATTTCAGGGTGTATTTGAAAGAGTAGAGCTCTCCCGGTGCCTGTTTAGTTTGTTGGAGAGGCCCCAGCGATGGCCGGGGTTTGCGCCGATGCCACGTCCCTCCGAGTCTGCCTCATCGCGTCGATTCCTGGGGCTCGTCCCCCACTCACATGGCTTTGCCCAGGGCCCATTACTGGCTCTGGTGGGGCAGCGCGTGGGTACGTCTCCTAGCCAGAGGAGTCCTTGTCCTCCCCAGCAGGGAGGGGGCATCCCAAAATACCGAGGCAGATGATCCCTTCAGGAATTGCAGTGTGTTCCCGCTTCTTAACACCCCCTTTTTTCCTCCTGACTGCTCTCAGACATGACCATATGTGAAAACACAGATTCCCAAGCGGAAGGAACAGCCAGCCCAGCTGTGTCTGGAGCTCTGACATCTCTTTTGTCCTCGACTCTTTTCTCTTTGCCCTGTATGGACACAGTGGGGGATGTTTTTTTCCTGGGCACGCTCCCTGGGTTGTGTGAAGGCTCTTGCGGAGGGGTTGTTGGTGATGTGCGGTGTGGCCGGCAGCACTGAGGGCACCGTGGCTGGTGTCCCCCCGGCTGCTGTCCTTGGCATCCTGGGGACGCTCCCTGTGCTCCGGCGCACACGTGCAGCTGATCCTGGTCCAGCGGCTGTGTGGACAGACCAGCTCTCCAGTGTTCAGGCACAGCTTGGGGCTCCTCCGGGACTGAAATGCCATCGAGGAGGAGCATGGTGTGCTCTTTCCCGAGGGTTTGGGGAAACGGTGTTTGGAAATTGCAACCTTGGCACCATTTCTGGTGGGTGACGCCAGTGGGGAATGCTTTGCCAAGCACCAGATTTCGTCTCAGCACTTTGCACCAGCTTTACACCTGGAGCTTAGTGACGGCAGCGGAACACAAAGTCCTGCAAAGGCAGCAGGTGATCTCCTCCAGGAGACTCGACACGGCTTCCATCAGCATGGTACAGAGGTGGGAAATTTAAGAAAAGCTTTCCCCTCTTGTTATCTTGCCAGAAGTGTCCACAGTTCCTTGCAACTTGGGAGCTTGCTTTGCGTAACTGTATCTCTTTGTTCATCATGTGTTTGGTGACAAATACCTATTTTTCTTTCCGTTTAGAGAGATAAATGAGTTCTATCACACCAGCACGTTTTGAATAAAAACTCACATCTTTGTCTTCAGTGGAGCCTTCCTTCCAAGGTGTCATGTCACCAGCAGACAGATAATGGAGAGTGTGTCATTACAAAAGAAGTCACAGACAGTCACCAGTCAAACAGTGGGCTCTGCCTGAGAGCTGAAGGAGAGCAGTGATTTACTGGCCACCCGTCAGATTTTCAATATCACATCAAAGCGTAATATATGAGTAAGATGAGTAGAATTGTAATTGCTCATGTAGTCTTTGTCCCTTTGAAAAACAATAGGGGAGTCATCCATGTGCTTTGCGGCATGTGTGCACACGATGCTCCACTTGTGTAGGAAAATAAGTGTGGAATTGTCCTGAAGCTGATTTTCTCTGTGGGAAAAGAACATCATGTAGTGGCATCAGTCGGCCAAGGTTATGTCACAGCGAAATTGACCGACCTCCATATGTCTATGTTATCCCTGCCAGAGAGGGAGAGACAAATCTGTGAGTAAACACACTTGCTCGCTGATTTATTTAATGCCTGGCCTGCTTGCATCATGTTTGAGGGGAAGGGCTTGCACCAGCATTTGAAGAATGGAATGAGACTTCTCCCCTTAGTTTCTGGTAAATGCCTGGATCTTGAAGGCTTTGAATAGCTTCAAATACAATTTCCACCCTTTGGTTTGGAAATCGCTGCTGTTTCACACTCATTCTGTAGGCTTTCTCTAAATCTGTCTATCACTTTAATCAACAAAGATGGGTTTCTCAAAGTACGCTCCCTACACAGTGGTTGAACACCTGGAGGTCTGGATGTGCTGAGGCATAGTAGGGTGAGCCAAACTCTTCGTGGCAATGGGAGTACCAGAGGAAGGGGCAGGAGCTGACGCAGGAGAGGCGCTGCAGGGTCCAAGGGAGCACTTCTTCCCCCGCGGACAGTCAGGCAGGGCACAGATTGCCCACAGAAGTTGTGCAGTCTCCATCCGTGGTGGTTTTCAAGACACAGCTGGATAAAGCCATGAGTGACCTGGCCACACTTTGAGGGACCTCTGGAGGTTCCTTCCAGCCTCGATTATCCTATGACCTTGATGTCCAGCTGCCTGCTCTTCATCCCAACTGTTACGCTGTCACTTTGTACAGTTGCAAGGCAAAATGTGAAAGGTGTGGTTGGGGCGGGAGAGGAGCACCCGGTTCCGACAGTGTGCAGGGGGAGGTGGAGAGCTCTCCGGGATGAAATGCCCAGCAGCCTAAGCAGCTTGCTCGGTGCAGATGCTGGGTTTTCAGGAGAACGCCGTCGTTTTGGGTTGCCATTTGTTTAGGAAGGGGTTGAATGACACAACCTACACAGGTGGCTGTATGATGACAAAAGGCAATGGTGGAGTGTCATGGTTTAGGCCAAACTGGCTACTGGGGACATAGGGGACCCCAGATGGGACCGACAGACACTCCCCTCTACCCCTCTTCAAAGAGAGAGGCAGAGGAGGGAAAAAGAGACTTACGAGTTTAGAAGGAACCAAACTACTTTAATGAAATATTAATAACAAAATAAAAGGAAATAATGAAATATATACAAAACCATTATCAAACTCCCAGGATGACAGTCACAACACCTGCTGGCACTGGGGCAGTCCCAGACTGGACTCGGTGACAGATGGGAACTGGATTCCAGATCTGGATTCAGGATCGGATCAAAGGCAGACGGACAGACAGAGTCCTCCTCAGACGTCGGCCATTGAAGAAAAAGAGGGCTGACCCTTTGATCCCTCAGCTTTTATACTGAGCATGAGGCAGACGGGATGGAATATCCTGAGGGTCAGTTTTGGGTCACCTGTCCTGTCCGCTCCACCCCGCAGGTGGGACCCCACTGCCCTTTTCTGCTTCCAACACTCCAACGGTGCCAGTAACAAAGTCGATTGGCCGCGGGTGTTATAGCAATAAGGACAAGCAAGAGCCTCTCTGCATACCATGCCTGGGCATCAGCCATAGACATCGGTCTGATCACAGAGAGCAAACATTGTCTGCACAACATGCTGTTAATTTCAGTAGTTAGAAGATGCCCAGATAAGAAGCAAAGTTAATGAACAAAATTGGTCCTGTTTTATGTCAAACCAGGACATGGAGCTAAGCCACTTCCAGAAAACAGGGCTAGTTTCAAAATTCCTCTCTGCTCATATGGATAACGGTTTCTTGAAAATCTGGTGGCAGCAGAATCTGCTGGAATGAAAAAAAATATTAAATCTGAAAGGATGGAAACTCTTACATTAGGAGAGCAGCTTAATGTGTAGGGGGATGGTTCCAGCCCTGCTCCTCTCACCCTGAAAATATAATTGAATAACAGCAACCCCAGAGAGGCAGGGGTTTCCTGTGCTCATTCTCCGTCCTGCAAAGGTCCCCTCCGCGCTCAGAGCTGACCTCAGGTCTGGATCGCTCCAGACAAGC
This sequence comes from Pluvialis apricaria, assembly GCA_017639485.1. Lineage (NCBI taxonomy): Eukaryota > Metazoa > Chordata > Aves > Charadriiformes > Charadriidae > Pluvialis > Pluvialis apricaria. The sequence continues at coordinate 87,053,767 of CM030044.1, read as the reverse complement.
CACCTAGAGTGCCATACCCGGAGCGCTGCGGGGAGCAGGGGGCTGAAGGCAGCGGGCGCCTTTCCAAAATGGGAGCTGTGGAGTAGAGCCAGGCAGAAAAACTGTGCTTTTCAAATGCTGTGTTTGGCTAAGAGCATTCGACCAGTTACTGAGACCTGTCTAAATAATTAAAACACAAAATTAAATAATGGATAAAGTCAGGGTAGACAAGAAATTGTCATTAGAGAACTTGGCTGATGAGTGTTTTTTTTTAAGCCTTGTCAAGTTGTGAGGCTTTGCACGAGCGGGAGTTTTTGTTGAAGGCGCGGACCCGACGCCCATGTTGTTGTTCAGGCAGGTGGTCGCTCTCTGGCTCTCGTGACTGCAGAGAAAAGTTTGAAAATATGACCCCAAATACACTTCTGGCAGAAAAATCGGGGCGGCGGTCGGGGTGGGAGAGACGCTCGGGTCATGCCAGCAGTGGGTTCCCTCCTGGTGGATGCTGTGTCTTCGCTGTGATGTTTTGCTGCATGTGCAGCGCTGGGACGTCTCCAGCGCAGCTGATGTGTGAGCTGCAAAGTGATGATTATGGCAACAGCAGCACGTCTGGCTGAACCTGTCTTTCCAACAGAGAATGTTTTGATAAAAACTGAAGTGTTTCACCGAAAGCTGTCATCTTTGATGATTTTTCCGCCTAGGAAGTCCCTCGCTGGAGCCTTTCAGGGTAGCAAGGAGGTGCAGAGACTCCAGCAGCGGCAGGCTGTGGGTGTCATCAGACACTCTCTACCTGGAACCAGCACGCTATAGGTGTCCATAGATACCTGTAGGTGTCCTATAGGTATCATGCTCTTTGGCCAGTCTGCCTCTGTTTTGCTTTGTTTTCTATACCCATGTGCTGACAATTTCTGATGTTCGTGGGTGTTTTTTCTGAAACTGAGGAGCCGGTTTCCCTGTCCCATGGGGTGTTGAAGTGCAGAAGCGGGTGTCTCGGGGGTGGGTGACGCCGTTCTGCTCGCTCTCCCTGAGGGCAGACCCTCCTTCTCCGCTAGTGCCTTGTCCCGAAGCCTCCGGACCTGCTGCTGCTTGGGTTGGTTGTCAGCAGGTCTCCGCTAATGAGCACAGGGGACAAACAGCTCAAGATTTACCCCACGAGATCAGTGGGGTTCAGTGCCCGCTGATCCTTCTGAACGTCTTGGCAGAGCAGGTGCTGCGTTGTCCCCACGTTTTCCCCTGCCCAGCGTTTCCATTCCCACAGACCATGCCTGCAGCACCCACGACAGGGAAGGAGCGACTCCATCCTCTGCGTTCCCCAAAGCCCTCCCCGGCACGTCCCGTTTGCTGCACAAAACACTCTGGTCTAGGGACCCGAGCCGGGGCAGTCACATCACCCGCTGTGTACGGGTTGTTCCCTGGGGAGTTGGGTTCCTGCTGCCTCTCTAACCCCCAGCCCCCGAGGACTTGCAGCAAGAAAGTGCTTCGTAAATCTTCTGAAAAGAATTTTTGTACTTATATTTCTGGCTTTTCTGTAAACATGCTGTAATGAAAACTGGCTTGCAATATTGTGGGCCTTCGCATTCCAGTGTTGGGCGCAGGTGAAGAAATGAAAGACACACTATAGAAAATTATGATTGTGGTTTTTTGGGTTTGTTTTTTTTTCTTTGTTTGTTTGTTTTTTAGTGAGGTCTGTTCCATGTTGGGGATTTGATGGGGAATTCAGGATTGTAGAAAAAGTTACCACCTCCATAATGGAAAACAGAAGACTCCTGGTCCCCGTAGGGTCACCAGGCTCCCAGGGATGCCAACGGGAAAAGTGAAACTCTTTGGAAAACGAAGAAGGTGTGTTTGCATCCAGCTTTGAAAATGGCGGGAAATTTGGGAGTTTATGGGTTGATACGGATTTGTTCAGTATGGACTTTGCAACACGCAACAAAACACAGCAAACTCTGTGGCTTTCCCTGTTGTCCTCTGCCTGAGCAGACGTGATGTGAAAGGATTCTCAGATGGCATTTGTGAAATACCTTCAGATGGTTGATCTGAAAGCGTTACCGAAACACAAATGTTGTTCTTGCAAATTTGTACAAAGACTTCTCAAGTGTCAGGAGCCATCGGTAGGATGGATTGAAGATCTGGCGATATTGATTTGATCTTCACACACGTTCCGTGCGTGCCTTTGTACTTCTGCTTTGTATTTTTCTGTAGGGAAATACCCGGCTGTGCTGCCGGTTGTGTTTTCTTCCCTGCTCACCCATGACAGGTGCTCCAGTGGAAGCAGTGGAGCTGCCATGACAGAGGGTCATGCATTTTCCCTGCTCCTGTGGCTGAAATTGTTGTTGTTGCGGGTGAGAGTGTTCGGTTTGGGTCCTGAGAAACAGTGGGTTTGAGCAGTCTCTTGTGGCCATGTGCGGCCTAAAGGGATTACGCGCTGGGTCTGCAAAAAGCAAGCTGCTTTTTCCATCAGGGTGGGGTGCATTATGCTTTATTTTGGGTAGGTGTGCTACCCTTTTTATTTCAATTATTAGGCGTTGTGCGTAGGATGGTGGAGGCTGCTGGCAGAGGATGGGTAGGTTGGTGCCGGGGTGAGAGGAGCTGTGGGGAGGAGGGTGAGGGAGAAACACCCTTTGTGAGTCTGGGGGGAGAGGATGGAGAGGAGCTGCCCCGGGGAGGAGAAGGAGGAGGAGGGGTGGGAGAGGAGAGGTCGGAGGGGCACAGGGAGACGCAGTGTCGGGGAGGGGACACCTGCAGTGGTGGGACGGATGCACAGTGCTGGCGCCGGGAGAAGGCTCCTGCAAAATCTATTGAGCAGTTTGTGTGTTGCTCGGTGAACCAAACCAGGAGGTTCTGGCCTGGAGATGGTGCGGAAGAGCTGGTGCGGGGGCTGCAGAGACTGCGGAGGCTGGAGGCCGGGGGGGCTGGAGCCAGGGCAGTGCTGGGCAGGGAGCACCGGAGCTGGAGCCCATTGTGGCTTTGTGTGCTGGAGGAGACCAAGCAGCGTTTGCACTGCAAGAGGAAGGAGCTGCTGAGGATAAATGTGTGAACCCTGCAAATCCTGGCAAAAGCGGAGGCCGGTGCTCGCTGTGCGGTGCTGCCGCTGCTCACCCAGCTCTAGTACCGCCCTGGCGAGGCTGATGCCACTGGGGTGGTCTTCTCCTGGTGGTCTGTGGGGGCTCCTGCTTGCAGACCAGCAGGAGGAGTCCACTGGCCACCTGTGTCCCGGACGGTCTGCTGGGGTTGGGATGGCCAGAGCCGGGGCCGGGCTTGTCCAGGAGCACCCGCAGGGCTCTGCTTTCTCCCCACCAGACCTCCCAGGGCAGGTTCAAGGACAGCGGATGCGAGGGGCAGCTGGGATAGGGGTTTGGTGGACGTAGGGGTCCGTCATCCCCCTGTACACCTGCCTGGACACCGCGGACGCTGTTCGGACCTTGCTTGTATTTAGTCTGGCAGCTCTGCCTGGGAAATAATAATGATAATAATAAAAAAAATAAAAAGGGATGCTTTCAGTGGCAAGCGCGGGCTGTTTGCTGTGCTGCTGTTCCGTGGGGTTTTGTTGCTCACCGTGGGCAGCTGTGGTGCGCGCGTGTGTGTGTGTGAGCGCGTATGTGTTTGTGTGTGGATGTGGATGTGATTTACCAGCCTGTGCAATGCCACATGTCTTTAAAATTACAGTGCCCATTTCCTGCTGAAATAATTCCTACAAAGAGAGGCTCCTATTACAGCGAGAGGAGCGTGGACGTCATGATTTATTATTATTTATGGTCCCAGGGCCTTGTTTATGCACGATGGGTTAGGTGCTCAGGATAGAAATGCCATTATGCAAATGACATTGAATGTCCTTACTGAGCCTAAATAATTTTTGTGTTGGACGATTAAACCTCATCTGTTATTGATATGGGCTGCAGTCGGGCTATTAAAGAGTCCCAACAGTACTTACTCCCAGTAATGGGAAAATTGAGAGGAAGAGGCTAAACAATTGCCTCAAGTGTGCCGTGATTGTCTGGTAGGAGTGGAAAATAACGAACCCCCTGAATGGAAATCGTGTTTACTACTTAGGGATAAATAAAAAGGGAGAAAATGCAATAAATTACGCTTTGTGATGTGAATCAGCGCACCAGAGAATTTGCGTACTTTCAATTTATTTATTTGAAAATTTTTTTTTTTCTTTTTTTGGGGGGGGGGGTGTTATGGTGGAGAGGATGGGATGCAGATACCGGGAGCAGCCCAGGGAAGATTCCTGCAGCATGTGCCCCTGGCCGGGCGGCTGGGGAGAGCCGTCCTCCTCGGCAGCCACGCTGCCACCGCGCTGTCCGCTTTGACACAGCTGTGCGGTCACATTTTGATCAGTGTTGATAGCTTATGAATTCCAAAATTGACAAAATTTACAGAAAAATGAGGATAATCCATCTTCCTTAGCAGCCTGTCAGGAGCTGGCTATACTTCATAATCTTCAGTTACAGATGCTATTTTCAGACATTTACATGCAGATATTAGAACAAAATGAAAATGAGAAACAAAGAGTGAATGGAAATGCAGCTATTTATATGTATAAAAGAAAAACAACAGGTAAATTCTCGGCATTTAGATTGGATTTGGGGGTCCCTTCGGAAAAACTGGGAACGGCCGCGTCTGCTTATGGATTGCACCGTGGAAATGTAAAACGTAGCGTGTTGTTTCCCACATGCAGATAATCAGAAGATTGGGTCAAAAACAGGTCAGTTATTCTGAAGTATGAGGGTAAACGTGTTCATGGCAGGGTGCACTAGCTAATTCCTGCTGTCTTCCGAGGAATCTCTGGGGACGTGCACAATTCTGATTGGATTTGGGCTAAAACAAGGCACAGCTGTTAATTTTTTTAAAAACATGTATGTTTTGTGAAAGGGTGATTCAGAAATACTCTGTTTAAACCCAGGGAAGAAGGTGGTACCACTGAAATCAAACTTCTGTGCCCTGTGAGACAGCAAAGAGCCCGATGTTGCCGAAAACAAAGAGAAACAGGGGTTTGGCCCCCATTAGCTGTGTAAATAGCTTTTATGCCAAAGCAGGATGGGTTTCGGTGGCTGCGGTGGGCAGCGCAGGGAGTGTGATGTGAGTTATGGAACGGAGGGGTGGCAGGCGGGCGGCAGCGGCCAGGCTGTGATATATAGGTTTTTGGGTGCCTTCCTCATCCGGATCTGAGGCGGCTGAGGAGGAGGGCGCTAGGGTGGATTTTCCATTCCCATAAAATTTCAGGCAGAGCAGCACCAGTGCCCGTGCAGCTGCGAGTGGCGCTCAGTCTCTGAAAGCTTGGGGAGATTAATTAGGGCTACTTTGGATTAAGCTCTCCGAACCAGATCTAATGTTACAAATTTCTTCCCTTTGTCAGGCTGAGGTGGGGGTTTCTGTGGGCAGTCTGCCACTTCTGCCTTTATTTGTTAATTTTAAAGTATTAGGATGCGATGACTTGGAGATACAAGGTACGGATGAGGTCTGGCTTGCTGCTGGCGTGCAGGGTGAGCAGGGGGTTTGCTGGTTGCGACCTGAGAGACGGCACTGTGCCTTTCGGAGACCTCAAATTAATGTCTGTCTGGCTTAAAAGAGAAGCGCTGTTTCTGGCAGCAACGGTGCTCTGTGCACCGGGCCCGTCTTGCTGCCGTGGGCAGGGCAAGGTGGCACGAGCTGCAGGAGTGCAGCCACGTCCCGAAGCCCCCAGGCTGATGCATGGCTCTGGGGGTCTGAGCCCGTCGTGCCGCTGCTGCTGCTGCATCCTGAGCATCCCCCGCGACGGAAGGCGTTGTGTCATGCCTGCTGGGTGTTTTGCAGGTGTGATTTGAAAAACTGAGCAGATGCAAAAAGCAACACGTGTGAGTCCCAGCGAGTCCTTCTGGTGGCCACTTGCCCCATGCAGCAGACACCTCATTTCTGCCTTTGCTTGGTGCGGTCTCTGGAGGGGGGAGTGTGGTCTGCACCCCCCAGAAGGGATGGGGCAGGAGGCGGGATGCATCTGTCTCATGCCGCCCATGGATCTCCCAGAGTTTCCCACGCTGGCACCCCCGGACCAGGCTGTTTTAGGGAGTCTTGTTCCCCACTGTGCGTCCATCTTTGCCGGCCGCTTTGGGATAACATTCCAGGTACATCTCAGAGATAAAATTGCTGTACATGTAGGGTGGGTTGACCTTTTGGTGGTTTATGCTCAGACATCTTCTCTAGGAAAAGCAGAGCGTGAAGCTGGTGATGGGCTGTATTGCCACTTCACTGTAGTGCAGCAGGCAATGGCAGAGCCTGCCTCCAGCACACTATGTAAATTGTTTGAAAATGGTACCGAAACACTCCTGGCACCCTCTTCCCTCCATCTGCCCATCACCGCCCCCACCCCCGGGGGGCCATATTTAGAATTAAAGCTGTGGCAGTGGAGCTGGATGAGAAGCTTCTCCCAGCGCAGAAATCTTCCCATTGGCGCTCTGCAGCACAGGGAAGGACTGTGCAGACCCCCACTGCTGTGCCAGGGGGTGAGATGCCGCCCAGGGGCACCCGAAGACCACCCCGCTCCTCCCCACCCAGCCCCTGGCCAGGCACCTCGTCCCTGTCCGCCTGAGCCCAGCGGGATCGGGCAGGGGGAGCACAGGAGACCCCATCTTGCCCCTTCTTTTTGGTTTGTCCTTCTCGGTCTCCCCTTTTATATATTCCTCATTTCACATGTCTGTGTTTTCTTTCCTCCATGCTATGGCAGTGGTGCTCCATGCTGATGAGACAGTGCGTGGTACAACCGCAGGCAGTCATTTTTCAGGTAATTTCCAGGGTACTGAACACCCAACTCTTGCTTTTTCACCTACTGAGCAGCAGGTCAGGCTTCCCTCCGTGTGGCAAGGGACCCCTGGCCGTGCCCAGGCATCCTGGGCTGTTCCTTGCTGGCGGCGGTGCCAGCTCGCCGGTGAAGGAGCCAATTCTGAGACCCCTTCTGCTGCCCCCCAAGCGGCTGGGGAAGGTCTCCATGGGGTGGCGAGGTGAGGGGCTATTCCACTGGTGCTGCCTCCCCCCCCCCCCCCGAGGTTTCTCCTCTCTGGAGGGAGCGTCTGGCAGGACGCACTCTGCTGGGGGGCGCGGGAAGAGGGGACGGTGGTGTGTCCCTTGCCAAAGGACGAGCGCCCAGCACGGCAAACCCTCCATGCCACCGAGACGTGCCGCGTCGTCAGGGGTGCCGTGATTCCCCGGACCCTGCCCAGGGGTGAGGAGGGCTGCAGGCAGCGTGGTGGGCTCCGGGGTCGAGGTTCTTCTGCTGCGCGCCCATGGCTCCCCGCTCCATCAGGGCCAGGATGTTCCTTCTTCTGACCCCTGCAGCATCTCGCAGCGGTGTGGTGATGGCCACCATTGGCAGTGGTATTGCTTCCTTCTCTGTCCACAGCTCTCGGCCATGCAGTATTTGCTGCTGCTGCACCTGCCCTGGCTGCATCCCGGCTGCTCTGAGGTGGGAGCTGTGACCGCAGAGGTGGGAGCGAGACGGGGGCTCACTCCTCCGCTGGGACTGTGCAAGGAGTTGCGGGGATCAGCAGCCTCTGGGGCTGCCCCTTGGCCCGGGTTCACACTGCGTGGAGCAGCGACAGTGGTCAGTGCGTGGTTGGTGTGGCTCCTGGTGGCCAATCGCCAGTGGCTCCGAGGAAGGACATGGGCAATTTTGCCATGGGAACCAGGAAGCGGCATGAAAATCCCTGAAAATCCCACTATTCTTACCTCTGGGAAAAGTTGCTGGGCCATTGCAAAGAGGCGCCGCTCCTGCCTGCAGCAAACTGCTGGGGCTGACAGTTGGGAGGGACTCCAAATCCGCGTTTCCCTCCTCTCCATCTGCTGGAGTGCAGCCGCGGTGCTGCCCGGCTGTGGGCTCTCCCTCCGCGCCGCACTGGGCAGCCGTGACGCTTCCAGTCCCCCCAGTCCGCTGATGCGGTCCTGCGGTTTGAGGTCATGCTGCTGCCGGCCGGTGAGACAGGACATCCACCCATCTCCCCGCGGTGGAGTAACGTGGATGAGCACCGGGTACCGCCATCCCGGCCCCTGGCAGGCTGTGCTACACCCTGATAGCGACGTGCTTCTGACACAGAAACTGGTCAATCCCTCTGAGCTTGAAGGGCCAAGCTTGCAGTTTGTTGACATGGTGGTTACAGATCGTTAGAGTTAAGGGGTGAGATGGGGTCCTGCCTCCCACCAGGCCAGTTCCTCCGACCCCAGGATGGAAGCACGCTGCGGTGTTTTGGTATCTCCAGGCTCCATGGACTCCCATGTCTGGGGTTTGCAGTCAGCAGGGACCGGGACTGGTCCCACTCAGGTTTGTGCGAGGATCCGCAGCCACAAAAGCCACTTCTGGCTGTGGGGTTAGGCCGTGCCATCCCCTGGTCCAGCCCTGCGTGTCACCCAGCCCGTGGCACAGCTGCATGCTTTCTCCCAGGCCACTGGTGGCCAGTTCGCCCTGCCTGAGCTGGTGGCCACATGCACACCCTGCCTGTGGGGAGTGGAAGGTTGGTGTGCTGCGGGAAGAGGTCTTCTAGTCTGGATGCAGTGCAGTTATGGCTTTCTTAGAGCAGCAGGGGTGAAATGCAGCATCCTTACCCAGGGACTGGTGTGTGCTCTTCTCCAGACATCGGAAACACCAAACAGCAGCGCACAAGGACAGCTTTTTCCTCTGCTGCGCTGCCGCCCCGTCCCACGCTGCTGGTGCATTGCCCCCTGCCCGGGGTGTCTCTGCAGGGCTCCAGCTGTGCTCCTGTTCCCCCCATGTCTCGTCAGATCAGGGCTTTGGGAAGCTAAAAAACCCAGCGGTGCTACCTCACGTGCATGTACCCAGCACAGGGGGAAGGCTGGGTTGCGGATGTAGGGCAGCATGGAGTGGTGTGGGAAGGCTGAAGAATGCTCTGTGGTAGGACGTGGAATGAGGAGAAGGTGCTTTGGTTGCACTCATAGGAAGGAGAAAGGCTGGGAGCATCATTGTTGGCATCCTCCACAGAGGAGTGGTGCTCAGGGAGTGTCCTCCCCAAGGTGCAGAAGTGGGGCTGCAGCAGAGCTGTGGGTCTGCGCGTCTTTGAGGGGGTGGTGGTAGAAGCAGGGGGCTGGGAGCGTGAAGGCAAGAGAAACGTGAGGGCACGGAGCGTGTCGGAGGAGGAATAAGTTGAGAGGGCTGAGGAGCAGGATGAGCTTAAGGCAAAGGTTAGGGAGGAGCCTAGGTGACAGGTCCACGCTGGGAGTCCTTCGGTCCAGAGGACCCTGTAGTGCTGATCCATGGCCAGGTGAGGAGACAGGGTGGCCAGCAGCTGGTCGCTGGCAGAAAGTGTATGACATGCACATCTGCAAGAGGTTTGTATGGGGGATCCTTCACGCTGACGGGGTGTACTCGTGCCTCATGCAGATTGCATCCTCAGAAGAAATGTGCGTTAACACAGACCTGCTGATATGGGGTTTTCCATGTCAATTAACTTCTCTTTGAGTAAGAACTGAGCAACAGTCACAAACAGATATATCTGACCCGAAGTGCTGAGCTCATGGCATATACCAGATTGTGTGCTGGGTTCTCGGACACTTCATGGGCTCTTGGGTTCCCCTACGTTGCTTCAGCTCCGCACAGCTTCTGCATTGACTTAGTCCAGAGAAACACAGCAGGGATCAGCCTTGGGGTGGTTGTTCTTCAGCTTGTCTGTTCCTATTGCTGTTCTGCACTTGAAGTCATCGTCCTCCAGTTGATGCAGGCGTGATTACGATCTCACAAATAAGGGATTAAAACTTAAAGTGCACATAGCAACAGGGAAGAGAGGACTTGGAAAGGAAACTTCCCAGTTTTGTGCGAATGATCGTGCCATAAGAAATCATGAAAAAAGGCAAATGAAGATAAGCTTTCTGCCACATGCATGGAAGTCCTTCTGGATGTATGGATTGGCCTCAGCTGCTGCAGATTGCCATAGTTATATGGACTTCTGCAGGGTTATAGGACAGAAGTCTGATTTATGAAGACCTGTGCTCATTTACCATAGCTTTGACCAATCAGATTAGAAAATGCCCATGAGATGAGAAAGCATCCTTACAGTAGTCAGGTGATTTCTTTTTAAATAGTTTGGATTTAGAAACAGTTGGCTACAAATCCATCCATTAAGCAAACACTTTTATTCACGTGCGTTTTTTTTCTTGTAAGACAAAGAGGGAATGCAGCATTCCCAAGAAAAGGGGGGAAATGGGACACCCGGTTCCCGCCTGCTCGTTAGTGCATGTCTCTTCAAGCGTCACCACTGATATACGGAGAGTTCAGGTTAACTGGCACAAACATTTTTTTCTGTAACAAGCAAGTAACTTGCACTCGGCAGTTACAGCCCCCAGTTACTCTACAAAATCTCCTCTTTAAGGAAAACCTTCTTACACATTGATGAGTTTAGCTTTGGTTTTATAAAGCAAGCCCATTATGTTGTTCTCTGAGAACATTGGTGATAAGCACAGACCCGCTTATTGAGCGTTTTGAATGCTTAACAGCCCCGTGTAAGTGGGCATTGCCTTCAAAACTGGCTGAACAAAGGATTTTTTGAGTTCTGCATTACATCTACTTTTTGTCATACAGGCAAAAGCTCTTGAATGGTAAATTTATTATCACTAAAATGCCTTTTGTTTCTTTTCCCAGGCAACTGAATACTCAGCCATGGCATCGTTAGCTGGTGGATTAGACGACATGAAGGCCAATATAACCAGCCCTACTTCTGCAGATTTGGGAGCGAGCGTTCCCGGGCCTCAGTCATATCCTATCGTCACAGGTAAGCAATGGTCCAACAGTGCTAAGTGGTGTGAGGTGTGTGTGTGCACACACGGCAGAGCAATGCCCTTTAAGGAGGAGTAGCATCAGATGTGGTCATTTGCTCAAAAAGTCTCTTTTTAAGCGCAATTTCATAGCAGCTCTGTTGAAAGTCAGGTGCGTGGCTTGCATAAATCAGTAGTGTTCGCTTGGAGCCAACAGATGAAGCATCTGTCCCTCCTGTCCAGGAAGGGGTATGGCTGTCCACCCCAAACCTGCATCCTGCGTACCAACACATAACCCAAAAGCAGAATGCTTGCCTCTGCTTTTGGGCTTTGTTGCTCATTTTTCATTAAGGCGCCTGGCATGTTTGTTTTTATGGGGTTTTTATGACAGTTTGAACTAGCCTGAATTTTGGATGGCTTTGATTCCTACAAATGCACGTGTTTTATACCATTTCTGGAATTGTAATTGTGCACCAGGGCTGAGCATTTAAATGAAAAGCAAAGTTTGTTTTTGCAAGGAATGCGGTATCATCTGCATTTATTTAGCAGGCACAGGGTGAGAGCTAAGGAACAGCTAGAATTTGATAAATGCTTTGGTCACTTAGTTATTTGGGATCGACCACATCGTGTGGAAGGAGATTGCCCAAATGGTAAGAAAAGGATGAAATTGTGTCCCTAAGGAATTATGGGAATCAGAAAAAAGAGATGTTAACATTTAAGGCTCCATGTTTCATATGCATGTTACCTCTGTGTGTTACTTCTGTCCTTGTGTTTAACCTGTGCAGATTTCATCATCGAATTTTCTCCGTTTTGCCAAAGATGATTGGATTTTACTTGTTTATTTTGTTGCTGAAGGGGAAGGTGATACTGTTTTTAGTATAGTACTACTGTGTCTTAAAAGTGCTATGATCTCGTCTAGCAGGAGAGCAGTTTTGAAAATGAGTGTTGTTATAAAATTGTTTTAACCCAATGTGGCGTCAGTCTTTGGCTATTATTGCCAAAAGTTTAGGAGTATTCAAAAGACATTAGAGAGTTACATGAACCGTAAGGAAATCCATGTTTTCCTTGAAGTGGGAGGGGAGATGCTTCTTGAAATAACTGCGTGGTACTGAGTGGGTAGTTCGAGCGGTAGACTTGTAGATAAGAAAGGTGTTCAGGGTTGGATGGATGGACAGAAAGAGGGACTTCTGGACATGTGTGGCTTATAGCAGGTAGGGAGATAGAGCATAGATATAGATATAGAATCATAGAATCATAGAATAGAAGGGATCTAAAAGGAATATAAAAGAAGGAACATGAACCGTCGTGTTTGGGATTCTAAGCCACGCATACAGCCTATGAAACTTAAAAAGAAGTATGTCCTAAGGCAAATTATTCTGTAGTTGTTTGCTACAGAGCTCCTTGTGTCTTTCTTTGAAGCCTGAAGTCCTGCTTATTGTAAAAGACCCAGGCTACCATGGCACATCACGGGTCTCCTGTTGCCCTTTGTTCATCTGCTGGGTGTTTGTCTCTTGCTCGTCTGAGCCTGTGCCCCCGTGAGAAGCCTGATGCCCTGTTAGAGGCACGTGTGCTCTGCTGATCAGCACAGCCCAGCAGCACCTTGGGCCATGTGAGCAGCTGCTGTGGGCATGGCTCTATGGGCGTCTCCCACCTGGGACCACCTGCAGCCTCCAGCGTGGGACGGGAGCTGATTCCCCCCTGTCCTCAGGGGGAAGCAAAAAGCAACAAATTACTGAGCTGCAGGAGTGAAAGTTAGGACAGCAAGGTGATAGAGAAACTGAGTGCTTCCTCACTCCTGTCTTCTTCTAAGGAACTGGCCATCCAAGGTCTGCAGCTGGCCAAAATCAGGCTCAGCCAAAAGCTGTTGCTTGATTCAATACTTCAGCAGCGCTGCTTCTTCTACGCTGGTTTAAGCACTTCTTGTGCTTCTTGGGTTACTAATTCCTAAGAGTTTAGTGAGCTAACTGATCACGTTTGTTAGAGCAAAACGGGCTACAGAAGTTATGCTGTGGAGCTTGTTACAGATTTCGCGTGGATTCTCCCTGTGACCTTACCTACACCTGAGCAAAAGTTCCAAATGTTAAATTTACTAGTTCTCATCAAAAAAGTGGAGCAGGCTTTATGAGTAGCAAGCCTAGAAAAAACCTGCCTTGGTCTTAAATGTGACAGGGTGAGAGCTATAACAGAACACATTTTACAAGGCAGTAGGTATTTATATCTTTAATTTGATATTGCTGTAGAGTTTTCTAACACCTGCATTCATAAAACTTAGATTTACATGAGCATATCAAAACCCTTTAAAAACCTGTGCCTTCTGATACGTTTTTGGAGAGGATTGACCATTATCCCCTCTTTTCCTTTCATAACAGCCGTAGCAACTGTCTTGTGCTGCTCATGCTCTGGGAGCGCCCAGAAGCCCCTGGCACGATCGGGGCCCTATAGCGCTGGGCATGTACCGTACGTCCGAGTCGTGGTCTCTGCCCTGAGGCTTCCCTTAGGAGCTGAGGGGACCTGCAGATTGTCGGCGGTAGAAGAATTTAAGCAGCAAGCCATACTTTGTAACACTCAAGGCATCTAAGTTATGGCGCACTTGGTGGTGCATTTCTTACCATAGGTCTGGACAGACTTCTCCATTTTCTCCCAGGAATTAACTCACTTTTTCAGTCATGCCTCTTCTCCCACCCTGTTTCCGTGGTGGGTCAGGGAATTCGGAAGAGCAAATGCATTTATTCACCCTTTTTCACTTGTAACCAAAGGCTGCATATTGCTGCTGACCGGGGCAAAGATACACCATGGTGGTTATGAGTGCGAGATCCAGCAAATATCTGCTAACACATCACGTACTCTGCCTTCTGGGAACATTTTTGTTGTCTGTGGTGTGACCAAAGCTATGCTAAAATTCAGTGGGTTTGTGTTCCTAGGCTGGGGCCATGGTGGGTAGTTGGGTTTAGGTGGTAGATAAGGCAAGCAACATCTGGAAGAAGGTTGGCTTTGTATCAGCCCTGCTTTGGTGGTCAGGAACTGACTCACGAGAGAAGCCCTGTCAGAGCCAGGTCCTGGGCCCCAGCCCCTCATCTGGCAGGCCAGAGCCCCAAGCCTCACAGATCTGTGATGGCATTTCTCCTGCAAACTGCTCCTTGTTGGAGGAGGAGTGGCCAACCTGAACTCCAGTCTTTTCTTGAGATTCAGAAAGTTGGGTTGCTTTTAATTTCAGCCCCCTCTTTTGTGTGTTTCCACTCTTCCTCATTCCAGACAGGCTGTCCTGTGATGTGTCCAAGCAAACTCAGAGCAGGAGACTGAAAGCCTTGGGGGACAACCTGTTTTGGTCATTCTAGCTAGTGTGTTTTCAGCTGTAAAAGTGAGGGGTGGATGGCTAAAGCTCCACAAAATGTCCAAAGTCTGTGTCTGGTGGCGCTAATGGCTTGAGAAGTTGACCTCACTTCTCAGTTGACATTCCAGATTATAAACACTGTGTTACAGCTTCACTGTCATAAGACCAAGAGCTGCTTCTGGCACTGGCAAATGAGTTGTAGTATCCAGAAGAGCCTGTTGGTGGGAAACGTTTGTTTCAGGAACTCTTCTGGCGTGTGTGTGAAGCAGAGCGGTGAATGTGTGATTGCATGGTGCTTCAACAGAGAATGGGGCTATCGGTGGGAGTAGGGCTGACAAGCTGCATTTCTGGGAGCAAAGAACATGAAATATGATATACAGGGGTTTCGGCTAATGACGCTAATGTCCTTTTGATAGCTGCTGTCTGCTATTCAAGCTTAATCAGTTTTTATGAGAAAGTCTGGAGACCTTCTGGGCTGCCATTTGTGAAGAGACCTAAGTCTGGTTCATTTTGTCAGTCTTCAGTCTGTAAGACAGATCGTAAAAGAATTTAATGCAAATAAAGCTGATAATGGAGGTCCTAAGTGAATTATGATCACAGTCTTTCATTGTTCTTGTTGCCGGGATGTGATGTGGGCAGCAAAGCAGTATTGAGGCTTGAGATGCAAAAGATCCTCCATGATCTGTTGGTAGAAAACGTAAGATTTCTATTTCTTAGCAAGCTGGTAGATCAAAATGTTTGGGATGCTTTTTGAAGATGAAAGGGTTGCTTAAACATTGGCATTCATGCCAGCAGCACTTGCTGTTAGAATATGTCTAAGGAAAAATCTAGCGACGGTTCTCACTACTGCTTCATCTGCCAACTCCGTTGTGTTATGGACCACCAGCCAAACCTCTGATTAGAGAACCACTCGATTTCTCTCCATCGTTTTTATGCCACATTAAATATTAAGTTTTTTAAAAAAACCCACCTTCCCTTGCTGCTTGCTGCCATGGTCCATAAGTGCTCTCTCCATTTACAAGCCAATGACATGTGCCCAGGTCATTACTGCTGTAGTCAGCAGTTTCCAAGCAGCCCGTGATTGTTACTAATTACCTGCAGATGCATTTTCCCTGGTCCGGCTTGCTGATTTCAGCGTGGTCAGTATCACTTTGAGAGGACAAAGTCGTGCTAAGCTGACACCTTTGTGCGTCTCTCTGGCACAGCACCGAGGGCAGATTAACAGACCCATGGGCAGCCTGGGCTGCAGAGTCATTATGCATTAGCAGATCCTGGCGTGGCTGTTGGCTGGTCTCACCCCGGGACAGGGAAGCATGTTTCTGTGTGGTGGGATCTGGCATGAACTCTGTATCGCTCCGCTGAAAGCAGCAGTGCAGGACAAAACATTGGCAGTGGGCTTCAGTTTTGTTCCTCCGGCAGACGTTGGAGCGGGGGAGCCTGGTCTTAGGGTCATAGAATCACAGAATGGTTTTGGTTGGAAGAGACCCTTAAGATCATCAAGTCCAACCATTGACCCAACACTACCAAGTCCACCACTAAGCCTCAGCACCACATCTACCTGTCTTTTAAATACCTCCAGGGATGGCGACTCCACCACTGACCTGGGCAGCCTGTTCCAATGCTTGAAAACCCTTTTGGTGAAGAAATGTTTCCTAATATCCAGTCTAAACCTCTCCTGGTGCAACTTGGGGCCATTTCCTCTTGTCCTATTGCCTGTTACTTGGGAGAAGAGACTGACCCCCACCTGGTGACAACCTCCTTTCAGGTAGTTGTAGGAGCGATAAGGTCTCCCCTGAGCCTTCTCCCATGCTGGGACACCCCCATTGCCCTTTGCTCTCCTGCTCCTCCTGGTTGCTGCCAGGGCCCTCTCTGATGTGCTGGCTTCCATCCTGGTGAGCGTGTGCTGTGGCAGCTGTGCTGATGTGCAAGCTGCACTGCATTTCACGCACCCCTGCAAGGAGACCGAGACTCGGCCACATATGGACAGGGCATTCCTTATCCTCATCACTCAGCCTTCTGACCACACCACGGAAGGAGTGTTACCTTATGTGCTCCTTCGTGGGGTCAGCCTTGGAGACAGTGGTTGTGTAGAGCCACATATGTTGGCTTTCCTGCACCCTTTGTATGCACATCATAGAGGTGAGAAGAAACAGAACAAAAGCAGGAGCAGAGTCCATTTGTCATCTGGAGGGATGGCTATGGAGAGACATTCCCAAGGGCAGTCAGTTTACGGTATCTGCTCTGGCTTGCGTTGGTGGACTCATCCACCAGTTATAAGTGATCCCTGACTTCAGGCTGAACTGAACGTAGAACGAGTGGGGTAGATGCATCTGGCTGAACAGACTCCTCCACTCCTGGGAAGATCAACTTGACTTTGTCGTTAGCGCGGATGCATCCAGTGCCTTTGTAGTGCATTACGCCAAGTAGTATTTATTCATAGGTGGCACAGGCCTGTGGCTAATGCAGATCATAGTGATATGTTTAACTGTCCATGTTCCTGCATATTTTGTCAAATTTTTGTAATTAGGAAAGGAAAACAGTAAAGTGGGATAAATGCATGTCAAAAGACATGCCATTTCTTGCTACTGTTCTGCTGTAATGTACAGTCCTCGGCTGGCCTCTCTCAGCGTGTTTTTCCTTAGGAGCACTCAGTCTCGTATAAGTCTGTTGCCTCACTCTTTGCCCTGCTTCATTCATCCCATCATGCTGTAACTGCGATTTATGAGCCACAGTTTTGCCATGTTTTGCTGAATGTCATGTATTGTTGGTCGCTTCTGAAGCTAGGCATGAGACGGGGACAAGGCTATTGGACTGGAAACCTTGCCAAAAATGGGTTGTCCCTGAGCAGTTCAGTGTTTGCAGCCAGCGTGGATTCTGATGCCTTCAACAGCGAGGAGGGAAAGAGCTGCTCCTCTAAAATCCCAGGCTGAGTTCTTGCCAGGATTAAACACTGATAATATTTAGCATTTAGCTCAATGCAATCTGAAAGAACTTATCATGGAATCATACAAGGGTTTAGGTTGGAAGGGACCTTAAAGATCATCTTGTTCCAGCTCCCCTGCCATGGGCAGGGACACCTCCCAGTAGACCAAACTTCTAGTGGGACCAAACTTCTTAGTTTTTAATAAGAAAACAAGTGGCGTGTAGGATGCAAATCACCTCCAGAGGAATGGCAACAGATACTTCTTAACCTATGGATGGATGACTCATCTGGACAATCCTAGACACCAGCCTTTGGGTGAAGGAGTCTGGTGATGCCTTTCTCTCTCCACAGACTAGAGCTTAGGCATTCAGTTAGGACTAGACATGTACTTTTTGCCTAACCTTAGTTCAGGGGACTTATAACACACTTGATTGTGATACTCCTGATCAAAGAGTGCTTGGAGCTTCAGTCTCCAGCTGACTCCTGATTAGGGAGGGCCAAGCACTTTTTGAGCTGGTGCCAAGGAGGGCTCCAGTGCAAGCAACAGGACCAGCAGATGCAGTGCTTTGTGCAGAAGGATGCAGAGGAGGCGGCCAGAAACTCCGTATGCGGGCTTGGAAGTCGTGATGGTGTGCCCTGCTAGAGCAAATGCAAGCAGACTCTTCTTGGTGGTGCGTGGGCAGGAGGCCACGGGCACAAACTGAAACACCGGAAACTCCTCTTGCACATGAGAAGAAACCTTTCTGCTGTGAGAGTGGTCAAATGCTGGCACAGGTTACTCAGAGGGGTTGTGGAGTGTCTTCCTTGGAGGTGCTCAAAACGCGATTTAATGTGGTCCTGGGCAACCTGCTTTAGGTGACCCTGCTCTGAGCAAAAGCTGGACTCGATGGACACCAGAGTTGCTTTCTAACCTCAGCTACTCCATGCTTCTGTGGTAGGCACAGTGCTCCCGTATTGCTGGGTAGGAGCTGTGTGTCGTTGTCTCTTTGGAGGGATTGTGCCCAGGGTGGCACTGCCTACATACAGTTCATGGAGGGTGAAGGTACCACTGGTAGCTTCTGAGGGTCTGTCTGTACTGGGATGTGCTGCAAAGTGGAGTAGGTGGGTGCAGAAGCTTTCTCATCCATTTATTTTGCTTTGTCTGTGCATGCGTTTAAAGGAACATTCTTTAGATACAACAAAACATGGAAGAAAATATGGATTTTTTGCTTTCCCTTGTTTGTTTTGTGTTTTTTTTTTTTTTCCTTTTTCTTTTTTTTCTGTCCTTCCTCATCCCTGGCTCTGTACCCACCCAGCAAAGATACCAACCCTCAAACGCTTTCCCTGGGATTCTTAACCTGACCTAAGCCCTCTGATGAATACTGTAAGGGCTGTGTCACTCTGGAGAAGAGGGGACACAGGGGTTGTCTAAGCAGTTTGGAATCTGGCCTCTTTTTTTTTTTTGACAACTTTGGAAATCAGGTATCTTATGGGTACAGCACAGAAATCAAGAGTTTATTCTTAGAAGCTGTAGGAGTGGTGTGTGGTGAGGTTTGTAAGTCTGGGTGGGGTATTTAATCAATGCGGGTAGGTAGGATAGGCAATGGTCATGGGCTGAACTCTTTGGTGAAGGTCTGGGTGGACCGCAAAGGGAACACTGTCTTCCTTCACCATGTCTTGGCTGGACTCTGAGTGCTTGTCCCGCGTCAGAACTGAGTCACCACCTCGTTCCAAGGTTTCCTCCTCTTTACTGTTGCCAAACTGAATACAGAAGTTTAGCTGAAAAACAGTGCACTTCTTTCTTCAGCACCGGTGTGCTCTGGGACTGGTGCTGAAAAGTGCCAAGAAAGGGCCCTAAGCCCTTATTTGATGTGCCCTTTATGACCCATTTTTGATGATGATCTGAGACAACTAAGTACTTTCTGTGTCAAATGGAAATAATAACGTGAAGCTTAGAAACAAAAATCAAGCTCCCAATACGTGCCTCGGAGGAATGCGTTAGTGAAACAGGATTTTTCTCTCTTTCTTGCACTCCTGGTTTTCACAGTGAAGACAACTATTATTTTAGAGATGCAAAGATGTACAGGGTCAATATTTCATTAATGTAAAGTGCAAAAGTCCCTTACTAATGATGGGAAGTGCATTGTGAAATCTGCTGGTGGTGATTCCTGGGAGGGAAAGAGGACATTTATTTTAATGTGTGTATTGCTGTATAAGAAAAGAAAAAAAATCAACCCAAACCCCTTGTATGTGGTTGATTCTGCAGTTGTAGTTTGTTTATTGTTGTGAATTTAGGTCTAACCCCAGGTCTTGCTGACCACAATGGTAGAGCCTGGTTTCATTAGGAAACTCTGTTTGGCCCTTAAATGAATTTGCTAGTTTGCGTTTTGAGGATGACCTAGCAGTGGAACTCTCTTACCTCATTTCTCACCATTGGGGATGTCAGAGTCTTGTCATCCCTGTAGCAAGATCTCCAGGTGGAAGGGAGAAAGCACGTGGAGAAGGTTACTTACCCCATGAATTTTTGGATACAAATTTGGGGAACCTCATCAGAGAGTGCCTGTTTCTTTCCAGTGACTACTGAGGAAACGAGGAGCGCTTAGCTTAAGCCAGACCTGTGTGTGGGGGCTGGACCTGCCTTGGGGCGGGGGGGAGACGGAGGGTCGTGTGAAGGTCCTGGAGGGAATCGTCATCCAGCTGATGTTTGCTGAAATATTGATAAGCGACAGTTTTACAGCTGTTTTCACTAGCTGAATGGCAGGATTTCAATTATTTTGATTTCAAATTTGAAGAAAATATTTGCAGTTTTTAAATGAAAAGTAGTTTCAAAGAGAACAATTTCTACTTCCCATTCCAACTCTCTGAAATAAGATTAACAAAACATTTTCGCAATTCCTTCCTTTCTTGTTCCCCCTCCTTTTTTTTTCCCCTAAAATCAGCACAGTTTTCAAGAAAGTAGAGAAAAGGTTTAGTTTTATTGAAATTGCCTTTTCTACTGGAAAAATGTTTTGTTAGTTTTTTTGATGGCCAATTGTAACAGCAATAATAAAAAGTCGTCTTCTGTGGCCGTTTTATTTTGGTCATATAATCTGTCTCTATGTGGAAATGTTGATCAGTGTTTAAACATTATCACCAAATTATACTTTAATTTCTGTGGGACTGTTTTGAAGTGCAAATCAGTGTTGGTAGATGGTTTCTAGTGCAGCATAATGCTAGATTTACAGCTTAGTCTGTACATTTAATAGATAAAAGTGCAGATGCATTTTCCAATAATCTATTCGTCACTCCCAATAGGGCCTGTCATGTTAAAGACTTGAAAAAAGGCCACATAAACTCCTGTGGAAAGGCAGCCAATCTCAAAAACAAAAGTGTCATTTTTAATGACAGGACAGAGTCGAACTGAACCACTGTTGAATTTTTCCATTTTTATGAATTCTTATCTTGCCATTAAAAAAGAACAAGCGCATTTCAGAAAGCAAACGAGGCCACTTGTACCCCACTAAGACCCAGGCTATTAACTGCCTCTTTTGATGATGTACAGCCTGACTCTGTTGGGAGTTTGGCTGTGGATTTAAATGTTGAATTTAACTATGGTAAACATGTTTTGGTGCAAAGCATGTATAATAACAATTTGCATTTACATAGCATCTTTTACTTAAGGATTTTGCAATCTCTAATTAATTAAATCTGTTTCCCCCTGCCCCCAATACCACTGTGGTATGGATAATAAATACAATTTTAAATGGAACAGCCATGGCAGGAGGATTAAGACAAGAGGGTTCTGGTGCGCCTGCGCTGGTCCCGATTGTGGTGGGGCTGGCGCTTGTTCTGCTCTCCCATTCACCCCGGTCCGAAATGCCCTGAAAAAAACTTGGCATCCACCTAGGTGGAAGATGCCCGGCCAGCTCCAGCCACAGCGTCTCCCACCGGTGTTAGGGTCCTGGGGACGCTGACCCACACCGTGACACCACCGTGGCAGCCAGGGCTTGGGGTGTGCAGAGCTGGCAGGGTGGCTCACCGCCTCACTGCTTTACGGCATCAACAGCCCATTCAGTCCACAGACGGCATTTCTTGCTGCCAGAGAAATACTGTAAATCTGTCCTAGATCTCCAAATTGGAAATAAAAAATAAAAAAAAAAAAAAAAAGAAAGGAAAACACTCCCGTTAGCATAAATGCTTCCTAAATTGCTTTTTTTGGCCTGCAGCACTAGCAAAACATCTGAGAGTGTCTGTGCAAGCCACCAAAATGGTATTTCCAGGTGGGCAGGGGGACACATTGGCATCTGTGCGTATGCATGGTACAGAAATGAAGTCTAGCGGTAGTCCGAGTCAGCCTACAGGTGTTGTTTCTAGGACAAGGTGATTATCCTGATGACAGTGGTTGAAGACACCTCCAAACTTGCTACACCGCTGAAGGTAGGTCGCCTTAGTTGACCAAATACGAGTTAATTCTCATCCGATACTTGACCATTCAGGAGATTCTGCCTATTTACACAGGGGACGAGTTGTCAGGCTGGCAGTTTGGGAAGTGAGTGGAGGGAATGGTAGAACACAGACAATTGGAGGGCTGTGTGCACTTCTGGGTGATGGAGAGCGTGCCACAAGGACACTGGCAGCCCACCAACAGCTGGCACCGTCATACCGTCACCTAGAAATGGCAATGCACCTTTGCTTTTTTAAATCCAGCAGAAACATGGGAGGACGCACGAAAGAGCTGCACAGTGTAAACTGTTCCGCGCTGGATGGGCACAAAGCCCGGTGGGCGATGCTGCCTCCGGGTGCTTCCCAAAAGGCTCCCAAGGACCCCTGTGGAGCTCAAGGGGACAGGGTCCCCAGCTTCATGCCGTGGTTGCTGGGGGGCTGGCAGAGACGGCATTGGCGCAGGGCCAGAAGCAGGTGTGAGCTGGTGCTGGCGGAGCTCCCACGGCTCCATGCTGCCAACGGCACCTTGCTGTTCCCAGCCGGGATCTGACAAAAGTTCCTATCACTGAGCCAGGAGGGGGAAGGCCAAAAGATCCAGATGTTTTAATGATGTTGCAGCACATTTTGGGAGAAGGGGAACATCTTCTGTTACAGAGTAGGAAGGAAAGCTCTTGCTTATTTTCCCTACTATCTTCTTTGAAAGAGCTCTCTTCCTGTAGTTCTGGCACTGGAAAACACCGTGTTATCTATGAATAGAGATTTTTATAAACCCATTTGGGGCTTTTTTGTAATGGACCATTGTTTCTTTTTGACTTTGTATTCTATTAGGCCAAAAATGTGTGCATTTCAGGTTTTTTTGTAATTTCTCATTAAAATGTTGAACTGTAATGAAAAAAAAAAAGAAAATGCAAAAAGCGAAATGCAGTGGAAAAAAGAAAATGTTGATGGCATTTCTTCAAAATACAAGTTGCCTGGTTTCGAGCTGCTTGATGAAACTGGCACATCTGCTGACAGTGAGGAATATCGCTTGTGGAAATCCCATGAGAATCAGCAGGGACGGGGACGGGCTATGCTGCCACGGACTTGACACCCGACTTGGGATTTTCACATAGATGTGGCTGAAAAGTGAATTCAGTGAGGGCATGAAAGGAGTATCGGGGTCCCACTGGAGTTTTCCTTCTTTTCATTGTATGTTCTTGGCAACAATCTATATTCCTTGAGCTCGGCCCTGTGATGTCACTGTACCTTTTTTGAGAACTAACTCCTAAAAAAAGGTGTGTGCATCAGCAATATCCCTCTAATGAGGGGGCATACGTGGGTTGTCCTGTCCCCAGCAGGTTTTGTTTCTGGCAGTTGTGAGTCCAGACCGGAGATGAGCATAGAATCATAGAATCATAGAATGGTTCAGGTTGGAAGGAACCTTGAAGATCATCGAGTTCCAACCCCCCTGCCATAGGCAGGGACACCTCTCACTAGACCAGGTTGCCCAAGGCCACGTCCACCCTGGCCTTGAACACCTCCAGGGACGGAGCTTCAACAACCTCTCTGGGCAACCTGTTCCAGTGCCTTACCACCCTTAAAGTGAAAGACTTCTTCCTAATGTTTAATCTAAACCCCCCCTCTTCCCGTTTGAAGCCATTCCCCCTCGTCCTATCACTACATGCCCTAGTAAAAAGTCCTTCCCCAGCTCTCCTGTAGGTCCCCTTTAGGTACTGGAAGGCCGCAATAAGATCTCCCCGGAGCCTTCTCTTCTCCAGGGTGAACAGCCCCAACTCTTTCAGCCTCTCCTCATAGGAGAGGTGCTCCAGCCCTCAGATTATCCTCGTGGCTCTCCTCTGGACATGCTCCAGCAGGTCCATGTCCTTCTTATGTTGGGGACTCCAGAGCTGGATGCAGTACTCCAGGTGGGGTCTCACGAGAGCGGAGTAGAGGGGCAGAATCCCCTCCCTTGACCTGCTGGCCACACATCTTTGGATGCAGCCCAGGGTACGGTTGGCCTTCTGGGCTGCGATCGCACATTGCTTGCTCATGTCGAGCTTCTCATCAATCATCACCCCCAGGTGCTTCTCCTCAGGGCTGCTCTCCAGCCATTCCCCGCCGAGCCTGTATTTGTGCTTGGGATTGCACCGACCCAGATGTAGGGCCTTGCACTTGGCCTTGTTGAACTGCATGAGGTTGGCTTGGGCCCACCTCTCCAGCCTGTCCAGGTCCCTCTGGATGGCATCCCTCCCCTCCAGCGTGTCTGCCTCACCAAACAGCTTGGTGTCATCAGCAAACTTGCTGAGGGTGCACTCTACCCCACTGTCCATGTTGCTGACAAAGATGTTGAATAGTACAGGTCCCAGTACCGACCCCTGAGGAATGCCACTCGTCACTGCTCTCCACTTGCACACCGAGCCGTTGACCGCAACTCTTTGAGTGTGAAAGGGGCCTCTGTGGAAGGCTGATGCTGGACTGTCGGGGCTTGGGGATCTGCAGGAGGGGAGAGGGTTTGAAAGAGTGTGGTGAGAAGCCAGGAGAAGCTGCTGGAGCTGCAATAATTGCAAAGTCCATAAGAGGTGTGGGATATTGGAGGATGTGGATGAGACTCCCTTTGTTAGCAAATCTGTTTTTTGGTGCTAAACAGAGGGCTTGTTTTTACTCCTTCTGTCCTGTAATATTGTGATAAAGGTGGAATATGGACACAAACTGTTCCCAGGCACTGATGTAGCCTTGAACAGGTCTGGTAGCTGTTTGCTGCTGAGCAGAACTGTGTCCCGCGCTGCCTACACCAGTCAGTACAGGGCGACCCAAATGTTTCCCAGTCTGGCTTGGCCCCGTGCTGGTGCAGAGACAGTCAAGCTGGCAGGGTAGGCACTGGATCTGACCAAAATGTGACCTGATCTTGCCAAGTCAGGGCTTCACCCATCCTGGCCGGCTGGCAGCGCATGTGGCATGCGAAGCTGCGCCTCTACTCTGCCTGCGGATGCTGGGGTCACACCAGGAGGGCTCCATCCCCTTCCGCGTCCTGCCCCGGAGCATCCCCAGGGTAAGCAGTGTTCTCTCTGCACTCAAATGCTTGTGCTGTGACCTCGGCATTGCTGAGCCCCGCTGCCTTCCCCAGCCCAGGAGGGGTGTGGGCCGCAGGCCACTGCGGCAGCCTCGTGCTAGGAGGAAGCGCAGGGCTGTGGGAGGTGCGCCAGGGCTTGGGGGGCCTTGCAGAGGTGGGACCACCACCTCACGGCCCCGCGCACCCTTCTCCCTTGTATAAGGGTTCACCGTTGCATAACAGTCTTGGGGATGCGCTGCTGCAGGCTGCTTTGGGCGGCTCACTGCTCAGCAGACAAATTTTGTCCATACTCTGTCCATTCACCACCTGCAAGTCTCGTCAGCCCAGGTTTTACTGGGGGAAACCCTTAAGTTCTGAATATATGAGTGGGATATTGGTGGGCCCTTCTGTGACATGGACAAAGCAGCTCTGTGACTCCCTGGGGGTGGGGTTAGGGTTGTCGCAAATGGTGGCTTTGGTAGGAAAGCAGTGGTGAAGTGGACTCATCAGTGCCTTTGAACGTGGTGTGGACTCAGTAAAACCTCAGCTGCTTGAGGTGGTGGTAGCTGAGGAGCAGGAGGTGGCCCTGTGAGCCCTGATGGGGACCCCTGCGCTGTGCCTTCCACTACCTGTCACCCCCATGTCCACCACCCATGCTGGGCTCATCCGTGGAGTCCTGTCTCCCTTTGCCTGCGGCTCCTGGAAATTTCCTGGTAGAGCTGCCTCCCCAGCTGCTCACCTCACCACCCCGTGCCTGTGCTTGGCCCCTTGGAGCGATGCAAAGCCAATGCTCTGCTGTGCCATATCTCCTGGGGGTCAATAGACAGCTCTGTGCTCTCTGCCTGCAGACCCTCATTGAAGTGCTCCCTTTCTGCAGTGGCCGCTCTGAGGTCCCCAGGCTGCAGCAGACCTCTTTGGTGGGGGGCTGCGCACCAGCCCCCTCCCTGGGGGGATGCACAATGGCCCTACAGCCCCCGTGGCGGGGAAGGCGCCGTCATTGCTGTGGAGACGGTGCTGCATCCCCCCAGCACACCCCTGGGGGTCCTCCAGCTCCGGACCTGGCACCTCAACAGCAGCAGGGTGTTGTGGGCAGCAGGGACGTGGCGCTGGCACCCGGCAGGGAGGAATGCCGGGCTGGAGAGGGGTGGGGAGGCAGGGTGGCATTCTGTCCCCCCTCCAGGATATGGTCCTGGCCTTTCCTTCCCCCGTGGACCCCTCGGGCTGGTAGGGATGCCCCGCAGCCTCGCGCAGCATCACCCCTCCTCCTTGCAGAGAGTGGGGCAGCTCTGCCCCTGTCGTCAAAAGTGCTGTCCTGAAGGGACTCCTTCCTCTGACCTTTGTAATTATTCCTGTCCAATCTTTCTTCATGTTTTCTTTTAATTATTTTTCCCTTTCTTCTCTCCCTCTCTTTCCCCCCCCCCTTAAAACTCCACCACTCCTCTCCAGTGTATTAAGGATGTGAGTGAAATTGATGGCTGGAATGTCTCAAGTCTTTATGATGATGAATGACTTTCACTGCCAAAGCTTTTATTGTCTGTGATTTGGGAAGAAGGGGAGCTGATTTATCGTGGCCGACTGTCATGCCATTTAATACAGTTATAAATCCTGATGCTATGACGGACACTGTGGGCTGGGGACTTCCTCTGGCCACTCTCCGGCCCCCCTTTTTTCCTCCGCACTCACCGCCCTCAGCCATGCTCCTTGGAGGGCAGCAGGCAGCGGTGAGTTTGGACCGGCAGCTCCCAGGCTGAAGGTGATGGCCGAGGGCTGGGCGAGCCCTGAGCATCTCACCTGGACCCCAGCAGGCTGCACACCGCCCAGCTCTCGGGGCACATGGAGATGCCACACAGCATGGCTCTGGGCACTACTGCAGCATCCCCTGCTCCTGGCACCATGCTGGTGGGGCTGCTCTGGTCTCACCTGAAGGCGGCAGAAGGGGAATCTCCCACCATGGCTTGGGACCAAAGTCCTAATGTCTGCTTTTTATGTGCAGGAGCCCTCAAAAAGATGTGTTGGTTAATGTCTACATGTCCCAGTTGCATTTTTTGGTGTGTTTTAGTGATCCTAGTGTAATGAGACAGGGCACCCATAGTTTTTGCAGGCAGGAGTAATGTGGTGCCACCTCCTATGGCTGATGCTGCCATCGTTTGGCAAAGCTTTCCTTTCCCGGGGTGTCAGGGAGGGATGACCAGCCAGTGCCGGCTGGTCCAGCCCATGGACCCCAGATGAACCGGTGTCGGCACAAGTGGCGTGTGTCGGCTTCGGGGGGAGGGCGGCTGCCTGCTGTGGCCAGAAGAAGCAGTCAAGGTGGTTCCTGCCGGGGTGCTGGGAAGCTGCATTTGGTGCCAGACCTCGTTGTGTCGGGGAAGGTGCCAACACACAAACCCATGGACTGCTGCCAGAGCTGTGTCGCCGTTTGGCATGCGTGTGTTGGGCTCCACATGTGCCGGGGCTAAGGCACGGCCACACTGCAGAGGAGGGGAAGGGTGGCGGAGGGACTGTGCTGGCTGCGCCCCTGCTGCGTGGGGAGGACAGTTTTTTTTGATGGAAAAATCCCTTTGGAGCATTTTTAGTCAACCTGGTACTTTCCTGGGCAGAGGTGAAGTATGTTCAGCGCAATATTAAAGCTTTTTCTGTGTTTCGTGCTATGTGGGAGCTGTAGTTCCACATCTCATCCTGTCTTCTGGTCTGAACTCACTGGAGGACGCTTTCCACAAAATAATCCATACGTTTGCTGTTTTCTGAACAACCTGGTGTGTCGGTTGAGCCATACATCTCACCGCATTGTGGGAGATGCTGACTGCCCACCAGACAGCTAGGAAAGAGATGGGATCTGGAAATGGGAACTTGGTCCTGCTGCTTCATCAGGCAGATGAAAAATGCAATTTTGTCTTAAAGTGATTTCCAATGAGGTGTTTCAGGTTCTTTCAACCAAAGAGAATAAAATATTTCAGTCTTGACAATTAAAAATATTGTAATAGAAAAACACTGAAACCCAAGTATCTCAGCGTTTCCAAGGCTTCACTTTTTCCATCATGTAGAATCCAGGTAAAATACCTGATTTCAGCTTTTCATCTTATTCCGGGATAAAAATAGAACTATTGAAATACAGGAAAAATCCCACTTGGGTTGTCGATCTGGACTTTGTTGAACCCTAATTAAGATGTTAAAATCTAGGGTGTAAATATTTTTCCTGTGAGGAGCAGAAAGCTGTTGATGACATTAGCAATGATCCTTAGATTGGAAATGTCTCCATCTCAGATTAATTCCAGATGCAGATCATAAATATTGATTTTTGTGAGATGGAAGATTTCAGCATGGGTTTAATGTCTCCACAAAACAGACTGGTGGAAGCTGCGGGCTGTGGGTTTTTTTCCTCTCTGTGCTTATCTATCGAGCTGAACATCTGATTGTCAATATCTTCCCACCTTCCCGTTCCTGGATGCGCTGGTGGGATGCAGGGTCGTGTCCACCTGTGTCAGTGCTCCTGGGGCTCCCCTGTGCCGGGAGGTGTCTGTTCGCACAGGAGCAGGTGGGACGGCGAAGCCCTGGTTCGTTAGGCAGAGCTTTGGCAGCCCCTGGTACCCCGCCGCTGTTGGGTGCTGCTGGCTGCAGCACGCCCTGCACCGGGCTGGACGTGCCATGGCCCTGGGCCATGTGACCCGCTGACGCATCGTCAGTCTTTGGGATGGGAGTTGTTGAAGGGTTTCGAGGGTCCGGCTTGGGATTCGTGCCCAGGCAGGTTTGCATGGCTCACGGGCTTCTCCTCATGCTCTCACTGCTCCCAAAAGCCCTCTGGATGTCACTGCTGTCCTTTGCAAGGCGACTGGAAACCCACATCCTCCTCTTTCCCCCTGACTCCTGACCTTGGTCCCTCCGGGCTGCTGCCAGGCTACGCGCTGGCTCTCACCCACCTGGCTCCCAGGGGAGCACAGAGCCCCTTCCCCACCAGTGCTGCCCCAGCCCAGCGCATCACCGCAGGGACCCGGGGCTCACTGGACCCCTGGCACGGGCTTTCTCGGCTTCGGGGACCCTTCCCAGGCGCCTCCCCCGCCCCGCCCCCAGCCCTCAGACCGAGGGGTGGTGTCCCCTAAGCTGCCGGGAGGCGAGGAGGAGGTGGGCTGCCCTGGCCCGCTGCTCCTCGCCCGCCGCTGGTGATGCTCCGAAGCGATGGCTGTACCTGCAGGGCCTGTTTAGGCAGGTGGCCCATGTCACAGCCCGGCGTCCCCCAGGTAGCGGCAGTCCCACTCCCGGCAAGAGTGGTACCAGGTGGTGGTAGGCAGCGGTGGCCACCGCCATCCTCGGATGGTCTTCGGGGAGCTCCATGGTGGTGGACGCTGGTGGAGGGGCTGTCACTGCACCTTCCCTCGAGCCCTGCCGCCGTGCCAGGGAAGGTGCTGGAGGGTCTGCCGGCTGCGCTGCCCACCCAGGTGCTGCGACGTCTGAACTGCCCATGGACGGTGGGGTGTTCTCACCAGGTCTCCAGAGTAGATCTTGCAGGTCTTAGCCCTGGTGAAGGATACTCTCCCTCCTGAGCGGCTTCTCCATCCTCAGGGCAGCTCTGGGCCTGAGCAAAGGCGTTGGACTCAAGGAGGGAGTTGGAAAACAGGGGGTGTGCACAACACTCACCCTCTTCAGGGCTGGCTTTGAGATGCACCTCCCTTTTATTAACTGCTAAATATTTCCCAAACAGGCATGAAGTTGCAGCATGGGGTTGAAGAGGTGCTGGATTTTAATTTCTTGAGGAGAGAGAAGTTAGAGGCCAGCCACTTCTCTCCACGCATTTCCATGTGCAGCTTTCAGGAGCACCCATGGCTGCAACAGTAAAATGCTATTGCTCTTGTTCTCATGCCATAGCAGTTTTTGTCTTGTTGCTCCAGTGTCCAGGGTCCTGTTGCAGCGAGAGGAGTTTGTAATTCTTCACAAATGAGCCTTCCAGTCCTCTTGGTTGCAAAGAAAGGCTGAAAAGTAGCTTCTGGGTGTATCCAAAAATTCAGACACCAGAAAAGAAACAATAGGAAAAAATACTTTATTTAAACATCTCGTGATAACTCTGTCGATCTCGTGATTTTTGCAGTACTCTGAGCAGCTAGCTCTGCATTTGCAGGGCCAGGGATTCCATCGGACCACAAACTTTCCGGGCTGCCGATCATCTTGGTCATCTTGCAGCTATCCAGCAGCACAGTGATTACTGTGGAGAGAGTCTCATAGAGCCTGCTGTGCTGCTCTTATTAGAAGTATTGCTGTGCAGCAGAAAGGAAACAACAATAAAGGGAATATGTTGCTTCTGCATGCGTTAAGAGCACTGATCAAACCACATGAGATCCCATTTCAGACATAATGTGCATTGGAGGGCAAAATTAGATTGAGAAGTAAATGGAGCCTAAAATTTCCATAGCTTTATTCGTCAGAAGGCTGTTTCATTGCGTGGTTTAATTCTCCTAGTTCCTTCATTCATTGCATGTAGCGTGCTGGCTGGAGTACATTTTAGAAATAATGGGATGAAAAAAACCCATCTTTAATTTGGCAGTGGTTGTGAGGTGTGTAAGGGCTGTTCAGACCTGAGATGCGAGGGGATATGAAATGCAGAGGCATGTTACACAGCGGCAGAAAAACAGCCAGACTGGCACTTTCTGCATTTTAGCAGGAAGGGGTGTTTTGTTTTGGGATTATTGGGGGGGGGGGGTGGTGTCTGGCTTTTGGTTTTGGTTTCTGGTGCATTTATTTAAGTTCTGAACTATTTGAAGTCGATTTTATTCTTTCTATTTTAAAGTAAAGTTTCGTTTCATTGCTGCCTGTGAAATACACTGTTCGATGAACTGCACTTGTCCGAAAAATAGTATTTTCTGGGCTAAGATCTGCCATGGTGGTAAGCCCATTATTTTTATGTGAGGTTTTTTTTCTCTCCCCTTTTAACATGTCTGTTTGACAGGAGAAGGCTAACTGGTCTCTCAGATAAGTAGACACATGGGTTTTTTTGCCTTTGAAGGCAACACTTGATGTCATTTCCAAGCTAATGCAGATTGCCGAGCAGAGCACTTGATGTGCGGCGAATCCCTTTTGAAACAGTAAAAACTGAGGATTGGTATAATTGGCAGCAGTGGTATGACCAGAGCTGGTGGAGAAGGCAGACGTCTGTGCCGTCTGTGTCCCGTCTACACCTTGGCATGCCCGTCCTTCCAGCCTGCCTATCCCTGGCCTGCTGGAAGCTTGGCTTCCCTCGCTCTGCTTAATCAATTCCCACACGCTAATTGTCTGCAATTTTGCCTCTTCCCTCTTGCATTATGAACCGTGGAAATGCAAACGGGGAAATATGCCTGTTTCAGGCTGTTTTCAGCAAAGTCTCTGTCGCCTCCTTGCTGTGACCGGGCATTGGGGGGTGCCAGTTCTCACCTTTGCACTTCATCTCTGTCTGAAGAGCAGGTGTGACCAAACCCGAAGCTTGCATGAATATCTCCAGGAATTTCAGTGTTAAGTATGCAATGGTCTCATCTTTGTGATGTTAAGCGCTAAGTACATGGTGGTCTCGTCTTTGAGATGGCATTTTGCCCACCAGCAGACCCCATCCTGCTGGGGCCAGGACCACCCGCCTTCCCCTGCTCCTGGGGCCTGGGGTCCGGGGAGATGCTTCTCCCCAACACCAGTGGAGGAACCGAGCCCCGGACCAGTGGCCAGCAGGGGCTTAGCCAAACTCAGGCTGTTGGGTCCTTGTCGCCCTCTTTTGGGTCCTCAGGAGGACTTGTGCTGAGCGCATGCAGGGTCCAGACTCCCTTGGCTGAAGCAGAGCCCTGCAGACCCCATGGCTGCCAGCGTATGCTGAGTCTCAAAACTAAGATTGGCAGGAATGGGTTTTCCTCCTCTGTGAAAATATTCAACATTTTGACTTTTTCTGGGTCTGTTTCCTAGTTAAAAACAAACAAACAAATCCGAGGAAGGTTTAACAGCCGAAAGCAGTGAAACAAGGTGAAAGCAGCCCAGAGCAGTCTGTACCTCTTGTTTTCATTTGGACCACTTTTTGTATCTGTTCTCAGTAGCTCACATTTTACATAGAAAAGTCACTCCAAACTTGAAAATTAGTTTTGGGGTTTTTTTTGTTGTTGTTGTTTTTTTTTTTTTTTTAAAAAGAGGAAAATGAAATGTTCTAACACGTTCAAAGCTTTTCCCAGAAGCTTTTGGAGTTAAAATGCCGAAATGAGCTGCCTCTCCGCTTGCATAAACTCCAGCTTTCCACAACTCAGGTTTTTGTGGGGCGTTTCTGTCTCTTAATGAAGAGCTTTCATTAAAAAAGATCTTGGCTGGCTCTGACATAAAGGTGAACCTGATGGCTGTGGTGTGCAGCATCCTCCTCACCCCGTGTGGGAGGATGCCCCAGCGCCTGCCTGGTGAGCCCCAGTCCTGAGCCAGCTCCTCTGCCTGCCCACGCTTATTTCGCTTTCCAGTTCTTTTTTCTTCCTCTAATTTTATTTAATGAGCCAATGTTGCTGATGCTGAATCAAAAGAACTGGAAGCACTGGCTAGAGCCTGCAGTGGCTTTCAGCAAGAGGCCATGACACCATCAGTGGTGGGGAAGGGCGAGACACCCCAGCCAGAACCCCACTTTGGGCAGCACTTGGCTCCTGCGGCAGTCCCACCACACAGGTGGCGGCTCCCTCAACCTGGAGATCATGCCTTGATGACCTATGGAAGCCATGGGCTTGCCCAGAGCTGCTGAGCCCCGTTTTTCTTCACTGATGCAGTGTCAGAGCACGCTTTAGTGGTGCATTACCGTGCTTGAGCAAACACTGGGTGCATTGGTGCTGGCAGCAGGGCAACCCTGGCTGTGGACAGGGTTTGCCAGAGGCTGGCGGTTTGTCCCCTCCTTTGAGGATGACTGTGCTCCTCAGGAACAGCGGTCTTCACAGGTTTTGAGCACGCAAGAGCCACGTGTGGGACCTGCTGGCTGTGCTGGGCGGGCTGCAGCCTTCCTTGGAGGACCCTCCCCTGTAGGAGGGGAAGGATGCTGCAGAAGGCATTTAATGGATGTGTTGATAAAATGCCTGGACCACCACATGTCCTCCCACAAGGTCTTGTCCTTTGTGTGCTCACCTCCGTCTGCCCTCCGTTCCTCTTGGTGTCCTCTTGATTGACGAAGCACCGGTGGTGGAGGGTTGTCCTTTCTGGAGCTGGTGGTGTCGTGTACATGGAGTGTGGTGGGACCCTCTCCAGCTCTCTGCCATTGGGGAAGGACTATTTACTAGGACATGTAGTGATAGCACAAGGGGGAATGGCTTTAAAGTGGAAGAGGGTAGGTTTAGATTGAATATTAGTAAGAAATTTTTCACTTTAAGGGTGGTGAGGCACTGGAACAGGTTGCCCAGAGAAGTTGTTGAGGCCCTGTCCCTGGAGGTGTTCAAGGCCAGGCTGGACGGGGCTTTGAGCAACCTGGGCGGGTGGAAGGTGTCCCTGCCCATGGCAGGGGGGTTGGAACTCAATGATCATAGAATCATAGAATCATAGAACGGTTTGGGTTGGAAGCGACCTTGAAGATCATCGAGTTCCAACCCCCCTGCTATAGCAGGGACACCTCCCACTAGACCAGGTTGCCCAAGGCCACGTCCACCCTGGCCTTGAACACCTCC
The DNA here is from genome assembly GCA_017639485.1 of Pluvialis apricaria. Classification (NCBI taxonomy): domain Eukaryota; kingdom Metazoa; phylum Chordata; class Aves; order Charadriiformes; family Charadriidae; genus Pluvialis; species Pluvialis apricaria. The sequence goes on along the minus strand of CM030044.1, from coordinate 87,020,759 downwards.
AGGGACGGAGCTTCAACAACCTCTCTGGGCAACCTGTTCCAGTGCCTTACCACCCTTAAAGTGAAAGACTTCTTCCTAATGTTTAATCTAAACCCCCCCTCTTCCCGTTTGAAGCCATTCCCCCTCGTCCTATCACTACATGCCCTAGTAAAAAGTCCTTCCCCAGCTCTCCTGTAGGTCCCCTTTAGGTACTGGAAGGCCGCAATAAGATCTCCCCGGAGCCTTCTCTTCTCCAGGGTGAACAGCCCCAACTCTTTCAGCCTCTCCTCATAGGAGAGGTGCTCCAGCCCTCAGATTATCCTCGTGGCTCTCCTCTGGACACGCTCCAGCAGGTCCATGTCCTTCTTATGTTGGGGACTCCAGAGCTGGATGCAGTACTCCAGGTGGGGTCTCACGAGAGCGGAGTAGAAGGGCAGAATCCCCTCCCTTGACCTGCTGGCCACACATCTTTGGATGCAGCCCAGGGTACGGTTGGCCTTCTGGGCTGCGATCACACATTGCTGGCTCATGTCGAGCTTCTCGTCAATCATCACCCCCAGGTGCTTCTCCACAGGGCTGCTCTCCAGCCATTCCCCACCGAGCCTTTATTTGTGCTTGGGATTGCACCGACCCAGATGTAGGGCCTTGCACTTGGCCTTGTTGAACTGCATGAGGTTGGCTTGGGCCCACCTCTCCAGCCTTGTTCATCCACGCAGGCCTCCTGGCTTTTCTGCCTGCCTTCCTCTTTGTAGGAATGCATTGCTGCTGTGCTTGGAGGAGGTGGTCCTTGAATATTAACCAACTTTCTTGGACCCCTCTTCCTTCCAGCGCTTCATCCCACGACACCATACCAAGCAGATTCTTCAAGAGGCCAAAGTCAGCTCTCCTGAAGTCGAGGGTTGTCAGCCTGCTGCGCACCTTCTTCGTTGCCTTGAGGATTTCAAACTCGACCATTTCATGGTCACTACAGCCCAGGCTACCCTTGAGTTTGACCCTGTCAACCAGCCCTTCCTTGTTGGTAAGAACAAGGTCCAGCATGGCTCCTCTCCTTGTCGGCTCCTCAACCACTTGGAGAAGGAAGTTGTCCTCAATGCAATCCAGGAACCTCCTGGATTGCCTGTGCCTGGCTGTGTTATCCTTCCAGCTGATGTCAGGGTGGTTGAAGTCACCCATGAGAACCAAGGTCTGTGAATGTGATGCCGCCCCTATCTGTCTGTAGAGGGCTTCATCCACTTGGTCTTCTTGGTCGGGTGGCCTGTAGCATACCCCCACTGTAACATCCCCTGCTCCTGATTTCCCTGTAATCTTGACCCATAGGCTCTCAGTTGGCTCTTTATCCTCCCCCAGGTTGAGCTCCATGCATTCCAGCTGCTCATCAACATACAAGGCAACACCGCCTCCTCGTTTCCCTTGCCTGTCTCTCCTGAAGAGCCTGTACCCTTTCATGCTGATGCTCCAATCATAGGAGTTGTCCCACCAAGTTTCTACGATGCCGATGAGATCGTAGCCTTGGAGGCGTGTACACATCTCTAATTACTCCTGCTTGTTCCCCATGCTCCGCGCATTTGTGTAGAGGCACTTCAGCCGTGTCTTCATTGCGACTGATTTGGTTGGAGCAGCTGTAATTACTTTGTGCTGCTCTCCAGTTGGCATTCCTTTGCCCTGTACTAACAGTGCCTCCCGACTGGCTCCCGTTGGTCCAGGAGCTCCTAGCTCATCTATGTGAGGGTTTGAGCATACTGCAGCGTAGCTGGCACATCTTGGAGCTAATGGCTGCAGGCCCTCACCAGCACCCTGTTCCCCTTTCCTTGATGTAACATCCCTTGGCTGTTCATGGGCAACCCTGATAATACCTCCTTCCCTCGTCGAATCTAGTTTAAAGCCCTGTTAACGAGCCCTGCCAATTTTGGGGCAAAAACCCTTCTCCCTCTTTGAGTGAGCCAGCCCCCATCTGATGCCAGCAGGCCTGATGCCACATAGGTCATTCCGTTGTTAAAAAAAACAAAGTTGTGGCGTTGACACCATCCATGTAGCCATGTATTAACAGATTCAGCTCGTCTGTTCCTTTCAATGTCATTGCCCGCAACAGGAAGTAAGGATGAAAAAATCACCTGTGCTCCAGTTCCCTGTAGTGACTGACCCAAGGCCCTGATATCCCTTTTAATCATCCTTGCACTCCAATCTGCACATTCATCGCCCGCCACATGGAACAGGAGCAGTGATCTTCAAGGTCCCTTTCAACCTAAACCATTCTATGATTCTATGCTTCCCCGCACCTGCCCACATCCCTCCGGGCATGTAACTGGGCACCCAAGACGATTCTGTGATTCTGTGACCCGACCATGCCATGCCTTGCTGCGCCTGGACCGTGGGTGTGCCTGCTGTCCCTGTGCATGCAGAGTGCACGGGCTGAGCTGGATGAAGGCAAAGCTTGTGAGGTGTGATGGTTTCACTCACTGGGAGCCAGGGAGAGGTTAAATTATGCTGACGTGTTTTAGTACATGGCTAATTGTTGGCCACAAAACAGGGGTAGGTTCTTGCAGAGGCGTTGTCCACCTAGGGCATCTTTTCCTAGTCTCCCTACAGATGTCCCTTCCCACACTTCATGTGTGTGTGCATTAAATGAGGGGTCAACCCAGGGAATTCTAACTTTGCATGTGTTACGGGAGGGGACAGAGACCGAGGTAGGCTTCGCATAATCACGGTGGCTGACAGGGTGCAGCTCAGCTCAAGTCTGCAGACAAAGCCTTCTTGTACTAGCAGCCCCCAAAAATACGTGAAAAGCTGGACTGGTGGCTTGTTTGTAGGGTGCAAGAGCTCCGTGGGTGCAAGGAAGAAGGGACAGGAGTTTTATGCAGCAGCAGCCAAAAGAGATTGCCCAGAAGAGACGAGGCCGAGGACAGAGCACTCTGCAGCTCCAGGACTCTTGCTTAGAAATTACAGAGGAAACAGACTGCAGTATTTGTCTGTACTTCTCCACTGCATTTTTGCTCTGCCAGAAAGTGCTGTTCTTCTTCCCTTTTTCTTTTTTCCCCCTGCCCTGCCGCTTTTTAAAAAGTGTACTTGTGTCAATGGGAAGAGTAGGAAAGACATCTGCTACAAAGGGCAGCTCTGCACTCCTTCAGACATCTGCCATTGCTTTGCAGGTGAGGAGAAAAATAGACCCACATCGGCAACCTCTGTTTGAGCGCAGTGTGCTTAATCTGAATTTTATGGCTTTGATAGCAGATTACGGTGCTGCTGTCACAAGCCCTTGCAGCCCCTGTCACGGTGGACACTGCGCATTTCAATATCTCCACCACTAATCTTTCCCCCACTGCTCCCATTCCCTGGCTGCTAATTTCACGCAGGCACTTAAACATGATGGATAATTGTGTTCTGCTTATCAATGTTTAATTTAAGGGCTGTTCCATCTGACCTGGATGCCCTCTGCAAGAGCTATGCCTCATTATTGATTTCATGGTCACACCTGTGACATTACCTGCTTTGTAGGAAGTAGACTTTGACATTCCTGTGAGGCTTTGGCAGCCAGAGCTAATTGTCAGAAGAATAATCGAGTCAGCAAAATCATTACAGGTGATCTGTGTGTTACCACTGTTTTATCTGCCTCTAATTAGGTGCAGGAGAGGTAACTCATCGTGGTAAGCATGCCGCACTAGCTTTGATGTCCACAAATAGAGCTAGATGAGCACAGGAGGGAAGTTATTCATTAACAGCGGCATTTCGGTGTGTCGGGGTCCTGTGCTGGCGGTGTCTCCTTTCCCAGTGCAACGGGGAGAGACGCGATGTCACGGGCATCGGTGGGATGTGAAGTCCAGGACGTGTTTGGGCTGGACCCAACGCTGGGGCGTGTGTGCAGTGCCTCTGGACAAAGGTGGTGACGATGGAAGTGTCGCGCTGCTGTTGTGCCAAGCATGGAGCAGTGTTTCATATGGGACAAAAGCAACTCAGGGAAAAAAGGAGAATTTATGGCCTTTGGAAGAAGGGGCAGGCCACTCATGAGACCTACAAAGATGCAGTGAGACTATGTAGGGAGAAAATTATAAGGGCCAAAGCCCAACTAGAACTTAACCTGGCTACTGCTGTTAAGGACAATTAAAAAAGTTTCTATGAATACATTAACAACAAAAGGAGGACTAACTATAAACTCTGTTCTTTAGTAGACGGGGGCAGAAACATAGCGAAAAAGGATGAGGAAAAAGCTGAGGTACTTAATGCCTCCTTTGCCTCAGTCTTTAACAGTAGGACCAGTTGTTCTCCGGGTACCCAGCCCCCTGTGCTAGTAGACAGGGGCAGAGAGCAGAATGAAGCCCCTATAATCCATGGGAAAATAGTGCATGACCTCTTCAGCACCTAGACATACACAGGTCTGTGGGGCCAGATGGGATCAACCTGAGAGTACTGAGGGAGCTGGCGAAGGTGCTCGCCAAGACACTCTCCATCATTTCTCAGCAGTTCTGGCTAACTGGGGAGGTCCCAGTTGACTGCAGGTCAGCAAATGTGATGCCCATCCACAAGGAGGGCCAGAAGGAGGATCCGGAGAACCACAGACCTGTCAGTCTGACCTCGGTGCTGGGGAAGGTTATGGATCAGATCATCTTGAGTGCCATCATGCAGCACATGCAGGACAAGGTGACCAGGCCCAGTCAGCATGGGTTCCTGAAAGGCAGGTACTGCTTGACCAACCTGATCTTCTGTGACAAGGTGACCCGCTTAGTGGATGATGAAGCTGTGGATATTGTCTAACTAGACTTTAGTAACGCCTTTGACAGTGTTTCTCACAGCATTGTCCTGGAGAAACTGGCTGCTCGTGGCTTGGGTGGGCATACGCTTGGCTGGGTGAAAAAGTGGCTGGATTGTCGGCCCCAAAGAGTGCCGGTGAACGGAGTTACCTCCAGTTGGTGGCCGGTCACCGGTGGTGTCCCCCAGGGCTCGGTGCTGGGGCCGGTTCTGTTTAATGTCTTTATCAAGGACCCGGACAAGAGGATGGAGTGCACCCTCAGTAAGATCGCAGATGACACCGAGTTGGGCGGGAGTGTTGGTCTGCGGGAGGGTGGGAAGGCTCTACAGAGGGGTCTGGACAGGTTGCACCAGTGGGCTGAGGGCAGTGGTGTGAGGTTCAACAAGGCCACGTGCCGGGTCCTGCGCTTGCGTCACACCAACCCCACGCGGCGCTACGGGCTCGGGGCAGAGTGGCTGGAAAGCTGCCCGGCGGAGAAGGCCCTGGGGCTGTTGGTGGAGAGGCGGCTGAGTGTGAGCCAGCGCTGTGCCCAGGTGGCCGAGAAGGCCAATGTCATCGTGGCCTGTGTCAGGAACAGTGTGGCCAGCAGGACTGTGGCAGCCATCGTGCCCCTCTACTGGGCACTGGTGAGGCCCCACCTGGAGAGCTGTGTTCAGTTCTGGGCCCCTCACCACAACACAGACATGGAGGGGCCGGAGAGAGTCCAGAGAAGGGCAGCGGAGCTGGTGAGGGCTCTGGAGCACACGTCTGATGAGGAGCGGCTGAGGGACCTGGGGTTGTTCAGCCTGGAGAAAAGGAGGCCGAGGGGAGACCTTATCACTCTACAGCTCCCTGAAAGGAGGGTGTAGCGAGGGGGGGTCAGTCTCTTCTCCCAAGGAACAGGCAATATAGGACAAGAGGAAACGGCCTCCAGTTGCACCAGGGGAGGTTTAGGTTGGCTATTAGGAAAAATTTCTTGCCCGAAAGGTTTGTCAAGCATTGATAGAGGCTGCCCAGGGCAGTGGTGGAGTTGCTGTCCCTGGAGGTATTTAAAAGACGGGCAGACGTGGTGCTGTGGGACATGGTTTAGTGGTGGTTTTGGCAGTGTTATGTTGATGGCTGGACTTGATGATCTTAAAGGTCCCTTCCACCCTAGACAATTCTCTGTTTCTATGATAGTTTTGTCAAGACATGCTGGTCTCTGGTTTGGAGTGCCCTGCTGCCCCGGGCAGACCCCGGCTGTGACAGGCATGTCCCCAGGCCCTGGGGAGCAGGAGCTGGTGGTGGAGCTCGTCAGGTCCTTTTCCTGCTAACGGGTTGTGCGTTTGGCCAAAATGTTTTCTTTAGTGTAATAACTGAAACAACATGGTTAGCATTATCAAAACCTTCACTGGGCAAAGGAAGAGCTGTTCTTAGCGGGAGCTGGATTTTTCAAAATAAAAATCAGTTCTGGTAACAAGTTTGACTGAAATAGGCTGGAGATTTGGGTTTGCTTCCAGAGGTGAAGTGGGTCCCAAAACACCATCTCTGCCAATCACTTATTTTCATTTTCTCTGGTATTAAGCAGATGTATCTGCAGCTGTGAGGCACCGCTCCGTCACTGCTGGGGTGGCCAGTGCCTGGCGCAGCAAGGGGGCTGCCAAAGCCCATTGATAGAAAGAGCGATGTGTGCTGCGGACAATGGGACGCTCCTTGGGGTTCCTGGCAACAGAGCAGCACCAGTGCCGGTCGCTTCCCCTGCTGCCAATATTTGTGGGGACTTGATGAAGCCAGTGCTGTGTGCCAGGGCCAGGAACTGGACCTTGGGGCAGGTGCCGTCCTGGCGTGCACGGCATTCCTGGAGTGCAGGGACTGCCCAGCAAGGGGCTGCGGACACACAGGCTGAATGGGACGGTGCTGGAAGGATGCTGCTTGCTCTTTCCCATGGGCCGGTCACAGTGAGATGGTGCTGTGGCATCTCTTCATCTCTACTTTGCGTAGCATAAACCTGCCTTTTTTAACATTGTTTTCTGGAAAGACACGAGGAGCGAGGTGAGGCAGCAGCCTCTGTGTGGAGCCGGGGTGTCTCTGCTCTGCGCAGGTGGGCAGGTCTGGAGGGGACCTGCGCTGGGCAGGGGTGGAGAGGGTGCAGATGGGTGAGACGGCCCCTGGGGAGATGCTGGTCTCTGCTGGTGGAGCACCCCGGTGCTGGGCATGACGTGAGCACGTGCTGCCTCAGGTGGCTGTTTCGCCTTGCAGTGACACCTGCAGTGAGAGTGATCATGCACGGGGATGCACTGGCACTGGCACCGGCACTGGCACCGGCACCGGCACCAGCACTGCCGACCTGTTGTCTCTGGAGAGGTGGGATTACCCCGTTAGCCCAATGCACCGCCTAATCATTGACCATGCTCCCGAGCTGATGGCAATTTCACGTTGGCAGTAAGCACGGGGCGGCGGGAGAAGGCTCGGTTTCCTTTGGTGCAGCCCCTCGAGCGTGGCTCGAAGAGGAAAACCACCATCCGGGCTATTGCGGAGCACAGTTCTGAGGCAGCGGCAAAGGGGCTCTGTAAGCCCCACCACCACCACCTGAACCCCCTGCATTTTCTAATGTGTCCTTTGCAGTAATTAATTACCTCTCCAGTGGGTTCATTTCTTTCATACTGTTACTGGCAATCAGTTAGATAAAGGGGAAAAAAACATGTTGGTGCCCTGTGGTATTGAAAGTGAAGGGTTTTCACACTGTCAGGGTAATGAATTCTGCAAGGGTTTGAAGCACCTGAGCTTGGGGAAGTCCTCATGTCATGTGTCTGGGAGTGACAACCCCCAGTGGTTAATTACTGCCATGGATGAGAGCTGAGCTGATAGCAAAATGAGATAATTTCATTAGTAGTTAAATTTGAAGTTAATTGGATTCACGTTTACACACGGTAGTATACAAAGACACACTTGGAAATGCTCTTTGCTGCCTTTTGATTTTTTTTACTGAAGAAGGTAGATGAACTGAGGAATGTTTCTAAAATACTGCTGCTTTTTTTTTCACCGTGGTTTGGAGACAGGAGAGCCCTTTGCTGCTCTTTGCCCCATCCAGCCTCGGGCAGCTCGTCCTGCAGCAGTGACATTTGCTGATGCCTGAGCACTGCTCACCACATCTGCTCAGAGGAGTGTTGCTGACCTCTCCTGCCGCTGGCTGCAGAATAATTTCTTTTATGGAAGAAAATTACTTATTTGCACTTTTTTTGAGAAATGATCACTTGCTTTCAGCATGAGCATGCTGCCAGCTCCTGGTGAATGGAGGGACAGACGTTTACCACGTATCTTCTGTGCGCACAGCCAAGTGCTTTGACACGTGGCTGTGCCCTCCAGTCCTGTGGTGCCAATTGATATTGCTGTTATTCGGCATCGTCATATTCTGGCTTTTTGGAGTAATGCGGGATGAATTCTGGCAGGGATATGCCTAAAGCTGGAAATGATGTGTGACTCTTCATCCCTGTAGTGAGCTTGCGATGGCTGTATATGTGCAGGAGTGTCTGTGACAGCCAGACACTGTTTGCTCTGCTCCCTCCGGTGCCCGCCGGGGTGCTGGTGCTCCCCGTGCCCCGGCTGCCTGCGCGCTGCATCTGCGCGGTCCCCAGCCCCAGCCAGGCTGAGTGCTTTTCTGGGAGCAGGAGAACCGGGGGTGGCAAACCCTGCAGGGTGTCAGCACTCGCAGAGGAACTGGGGTGCAGACAAAGTACTTCGGCTGCTCAGGCCCCCGGAGGAGCCCTGGCCCCACAGCGTGGCCAGGGGTGAGCCCCCGCAGGGAGCCGTGGTGCCCATCGTCATGTCTGCGCCTGTGCCATCCTCTCCTGCGCAGCTCCATGCCGTCAAGGCGCATTGCTGCCTGCCGGCCCGAGGGGCTGCTTGGGCAGTCTGTCCTTGTTGTAGCACACCTGGGTGGGAAAAGTGTTGGAAACGTTGCATTGTTCAGCATGCTGCAGCACTTTCAATGCCTCAGACCCACACCAGGTCACCAAAGAAATGGTGAGCTTCTTTCTCCATTGGAGAGATGGAGAGGGTGAGACTTGGAGAGGGAAAGCAGCTTGGCTGTAGCAGTACTTAAAACTGAAAATGAGTCCCTTGCCTGCATCTCCAGGATGGAGGCTTCTGCAGTCATCTTGAGCTCACATCTTTTCTACTCTGCGTGTTTGCTTTTCAAAGAGAGTTTATTTGTCTGTGTACGTGTGATGCTGTGGCAAGGGTTGTGGAGCACGGATAATCCCATACTCACATTTTTTCTCTAAACACCACTTCTGGTCTTATTACTGCTTATCCTACCTCCATCAACTTACTTCAGTTGAGTTTCTGGCTTAGTTGCAGTCCTGGTGGATGGCGGCACTTTGCTCTCTGGTGTATAGAAGCACAGAATCCCAGAATGGTCAGGATTGGAAGGGCCCTCTGGAGCTCCCCCAGTCCAGCCCGCTGCCAGAGCAGGGTCACCTACAGCAGTTGCACAGGACCGCGTCCAGGCGGGTTTGGGATGGCTCCAGAGTGGGAAACTCCCCCACCTCTCTGGGCAGCCTGTGCCAGAGCTCTGCCACCCTCAAAGGAAAGAAATTCCTCCTCATGTTAAGGTGGAACTTCCTATGCTCAAGTTTGTGCCCGTTACCTCTTGTCCTATCTCTGGGCACCATTGAAAAAAGACTGTTCCCACCCCCGTGGCACCCTCCCTTTAAGTATTTGTAAGTATTGATAAGATCCCCCCTCAATCTTCTCTTCTCCAGACTAAAAATCCCCAAGTCCCTTAGCCTTTCCTCATAAGAAAGATGTTCCAATCCCCTAATCCCATCCCCTAGAAATAGGATGCTGCAAGAAAGTGGTGTACCATGTCGCACCAGCAGCACGCCACGCTCATGTGGTGGCACCCCAGCTCCTCAGCAGCACACCTGGCTGCTGGATGCTCTCCTGAGTCTCCATGATATGTTGACTCCAGCTGAAGACTCCAAATCCTCACCTGCTGACCTTGGCAGCCTGGGTCTGGGGTATCCCAGGTGCTGCTGAAGGTGAAGGGATGGTGTGGTGGGAACCATCTGGGGCAAGGTCACCCATGGAGGAGACAGAGCTTTATCTGGACCTGGCCATGATGGAGGAAAGAACTTCCTGTGCTTCCTGTCCTATGAAGGACACTGCCAGTCTCACCACATCCCACTCGAAGAACATTGACCTATTCTGCCTTCGGTAACACAAGTGGGGTGTATCATGTGCTTTGTGAATACAACCCCACCTTGCACAGGTTGTCTAGACCGCCTCCCCTAAGACATTTCTCCTTTGGCTGCTGGCTGAACGATGGATCCAAGCTGCCTTGCTGGTGGACCCCTTGGAGATGCTCTCCAGAGGTGTGGAGGAGGTCAGTGAGGTGGCTGGGAGGAGGTGGCGGGGGGAAGGAGAAGGCAGGGTCCTCCAGAGGATCACAAGAAGGGACATGAGAGCTGCTGTGTGCTCTCTTTGTCACGGAGATGTGCCAGCTGCAGACCAGCAGATACTGCTGAAGGTACCGGTGCTGCTGGGGCTACCAGCCTCTCCATGGGAAACCACTCCTGGCAAGACTTAGCAAAGTATTTGGGTACCTGAAGATTTTGGTGGTGGCCTCACAGTGTTGGCAAAAGTTGTTCTTGGAAATCCTGCTAGGCTCTGGTCGTGCTTCTCCGTAGGCTGGAGCTGGCAGCTGAGCTGCTCTGTCCTGCATGACGCCAGCCCAGTGAGGCAGAGGGGGAGGCAGCTCTGCCCACAGCTACCTGTGCCCTGTCTCCAACTTTAGTCATCTACAATACCTTTAAAAAAGCCCAAACGAAAATTACTTAGGAATAAGAGTGTCTTGAAGGACATTGGTCTCTATGTCTCTGTGGCCCACTGCTAAAATGCAGATGTTCATTTCCTCTTGGCTGCTTTGCTCAGGTACAGTAGGAACATGCTGGGGTGAAGGCTACTTCTTGTCCTCTCTTTGTGCCAGGGTTATTAATGTTTCTCTGAAATAAAGTATTCCAGTGCAATTGAAACTTGCCAATATTGGGGGGAAATCTCATGGAGGATGGAGATGCTCCACTTCTTTTGTTGTTGGGGGTGGAGTGAAGAACATCAGATGCCATCAAGAGAATGAGGTGGGGTTGTAGCACTTGCAGCTGGGCCCTCGGTCTTCGCCAGCCGCCCTTGGCCACCTCCCAGCCCGTGCCTGAAGCCTGGCTGTGGTCACCCTGCCATAAGCGTTTGTCAGCAGGTGCCAGAACTTTTGATTTGGAAATGGGATGTGATGGAAACCAGGCCAGACCTGTAGAACAGACCATGAGTGATGATGTCATGATTTATGGAGGAGCTGAGATGCTACTTTCCCTGGTGTCTGCAGTGGTGGCTGTGTTGCTCAGTGCCCTTGACAATGATCCTAACCATGATGGGTGTGGCGATGGCTTTGGAGAAAGTGAAAAATGTTGTAGTATTTCAGTATATCAAGATAAATTGTAGGGCAATGCTGTTTTGTTTTTTTTTTAATAGCTATTGGAAAGCGAGGCACGGGGAGCAGTCGGTGTGAGGCAGGTGGGGAGGGGGAGCTCCCCCACAGACCTGGGAGATGAGGTGTCAGGCTGTTCTGCGGTGGCACCACGCCACTGAGGAAGGGAAGAATGGTGGTGGCCCTTCTTGGGTGGATGGAGGGCTCCTGGATGGTGGTACCCGCATGGAGGTCAGGCTGTGAGATACTTTTTCTGTTAGGGACAGCCCTTAGTCAGGGACTGCCAGCGCTGGGGGTGAAATTTGCTTCTGTGACCAAATTTAAGTAGATCACAGATACTTTTTCCTTCCCCAGGCTGTAGAGATGACAGAATCAGAGTTTAATTTTGTGTGGGAGAGCAGGAAGCAGGGCAGTGACGAGGGGAGAACATTTAATCTAAAAGAGCCATTTTCTGCCTGCGTTGAATAATTAGAATTCATGATACCCTTCCGTAAGGGATCTGCCTTCCCCCTAGAACTGGAGAGCAAATTAATCAATTGTTTTGAACCTTAAATTCTTTCAGGATGTGGATGCACCATAAATATTCTGTAGGAAGGGCCTGAGAGGGACGGCACGCATCCCGATTTGTGGATGCGGAGCGCCAAGGAAAGTGGGGCATGTGCTGAGAGATCGCTGCAGCAATGCCGGGTGCCAGGCGCTGCCAGAGGGTTTTGGCATGGACCCCTTCATCTGAGGGGAGGCGGTGGGGGAAGTGGGCTTCGTGGTTGTGACCCAGGGGTGGTGAGCAGCAATTCACAGTAGCTTGCATCCCTGTCTCTTGTCTCATCAGATGAGGTCTCATTTCTTCGACAGCAACAAAAAAAGAAAGATTTTAAAATTTTATTTTTAGATCAGCTCAAAATGAAATCATGGCTCAAAATCTCTGCCAACCAAAAAAGTAAAAAAATGGTTTTGGCTCATGGGAAAACATTTAGTTTCAACCTCTCCAAGCTCTAGAGGCTTGAAAAAAATCACCATCATAAAATCAAATGCCTATGTAAAACAATGTGAGCACGAGGATCTCTGCGTTTCTCCTGGTCAGTGGTGCTAAAATCAACAAAGTCTCATCACTTTTCCTGTTGATCTGACATGACACGTTGTGGCGAAGGAACCTGCGCTTGCAGGGATTTTTGCCGGCTGATGGGCTGCTTTGGGCCAACAGCATCTCTCAATGGGTGGTAGCCCCAGCGGTCCCTGCGCTGCGAGGCTTGGAGGAACACCTAGAACAAGAGGTCACGGGCACTAACTCGAACATAGGAAGTTCCATCTAAAGCTGAGGAGGGACTTCTTTCCTGTGAGGGTGGCAGAGCTCTAGCACAGCTGCCCAGAGAGGTGGGGCAGTCTCCCACTCTGGAGCCATCCCAAACCTGCCTGGACGTGGTCCTGTACAACTGCTGTAGGTGACCCTGCTCTGGCAGGGAGTTTGACTGGGGGAGCTCCAGAGGGCCCTTCCAACCCGGACCATTCTGGGATTCTGTGATTCTGTGAGCCAGGGTGCATCCTTCAGGTCGGGGCGCAGCCCGGGGTCCCTTTATCTCACCGGAGATACGCGCTCTACTTTTCAGAGCTCGGTGCCTGCACTGTGCCGCTGCCTCTGAGCCGGCGGATGGGCAGGGGTCTGCGGGGGTCCCCTCGCTCCTGCCTGCCTCCACAGGAGCTGCTTGGCGGGATGGCGCGGTGGATGGGGCATGTCCCTGCAGCAGAGCAGTGGCCTGAGCAGTACGTGTTGCTCACCAGGACGGGACGGCAGCACCTGCGTCCTGCCACAGACCCAGCCGTGATGTCCCAGGGTGGACGCTGCCGTGCCCCTGCACGGTCTTTGGAGGCAACTTGTCCTCGGATAAGTCCTCTGCCCAAGGGTACTGTGGGAGTCCAGGAGACCACGGGTGGGCTCCAGGGTTCCCTCTGTGGAGAGGGATGGATCCTCCCCGCTGGAGTCACAGAAGCATCCATTTCTCCTGAGGCCACAGAAGACAGCGATTTCCCCAAATTTGGGCTGCGTGCACCAGCCCGCGGGGACAGCAGCCATCACCACATGGGAGGCAGGGTCTGTGCAGGGTCCGGGACGTCTCGCCTGCAGCACCTCGCGAGCTGTGCTGTCTGCACATCCCACCTTCGCTCCCTGCAGCGAGGTGTTCCAGCAGCACTGGGGGTGCCAAGGGGAGACCCCAGACCCCTGGTCCAGGGGCAGAGAGAGGTGGGGGACACCCTACTGCTGGCTTTCCTGTGGGGTTATTTCCTTGGAAGACGTGTGGGTACTTGGGTAAAAAAAACCCCCATGTTTCTGTAGTCTAAGAGTGGTACATCAGGACACGTCTGCGAATCTGAGCCGCCTTCTGGCACTGCAGCAAACTATGTTTTAAACCATCTCCACGTCTCAATGTCTTGTGTTTGTTCTTTTTGTTTAACTGGCTTTAATAAGAGATAAAAGCAACATCTGGCTTTGTCTTTAGATCCCTGCAAACTGTCAGCCCGTGCACTGTGATTTTCTGGAGGGTTTTCTGGGAAAAGGTCATTAAGATCAGTGTTATTTCACATTTCGCTGTTTCTGACTTTACAAATCTGAAGCTTTGGAGGAACTTGGGAATAGGGGCAAGCAGCTGGAGTTCAGGCGGGCGCTTTCCTCTCCCTGCAGAGCTCTGCTCTTCCCTTTCCCATCTCTCACTTCGTCAGAGCTTTGTGGCAGCTTATAGTGAAAGCAGAGCTGTGCCTGCCCTTCCTGCCCGGCTGGAAATCCCACGCTGGTCCTCACAGAGCAGCAATGACAAATGCATGGCTGTGTTCATGGGCGCTTGGGGAGATGTAAGAACCGTGTCTGCTCGTCGCGATGCTCACGTGGTGATTTGTTGGTTTGATTCCTCAGGTCGCGAGCTGGCAAGCACAACCCTCCCAGGATACCCTCCGCACGTCCCGCCTGCCGGACAGGGCAGCTACTCCGCTCCGGCGCTGACAGGAATGGTGCCTGGTGAGTCTTCAAAATGGGAGGGGGGAATTAAAGGAGAGGAAAAAGACAGCATTTCAAGAGGAAAGCGTGGCGCTCTGTGGATGCTCTGCGCTGAGGCAAGCGCGAGGCAGAGGCCGCGGCACTGGAGGGGAAGAGGAGGTGAGAGTGGTCCTGGGCAATGGGAGAGCGGGCTCCCAGCACGGTCCATTTGCACTGGGGGGGCTGAAAGAGCCCCCAGCCTCCCTTCTGTGGAGCCTGGGGGTCTCTCCGTTTTGGACCTTGCTGGGCTGTTCCCGCTTGACAGAGGCTTTGCTCTAACCTGCCTGTTTTCTCCGAACACGCTGCGTCCCCTCCCAGTGGTCGCTGGTTGTGCCCTGATCTCATAAAAAATGTGCCCATCCAGCTGACCCTGAGGAACACAGATGTCCTCAGGACGCCGCATTTCCATAATTTCCTTCCCCTTTTGGACCCTCGCAGTGAGAAATGGCGGGTGGCATGAACCTGCCAGTGGCCAGTGCTTGCCTGTGTGGCCAATGGGAGGGGAGGGTGCGCAGGTGCCCGGGGCGGGCAGAGCAGGGTCCGCAGACACGTAACGTCATTGGTGCCACCCTCCGTCACTGCCGGCTGCGGGTCTGCATGTGACCCGCGGCAGGACGGCGACATGGGGGTGCTGGCAGCGAGCAGCAGTGGGAGCAGCAAGCTGGGCTCGCTCCTGCCCAAGCACTGGAGGTGGGATGCTGCTGGAAAATCAGTGCGCTTATTTCGGCTTGAAAGAACTGCCGGGGTTTGTTCCCAGACTCTGCTGCCTTTGGTCTGCATGTGGCAGACACTGCAGGATGCAAGGGAAAGCGGTATTCAGAGGCCCAAATATGTATGTTAAAAGACACGCATCTAGCCCCTAAGTACCATATGATTTGAAAAGTGGTGATAACTTGGAGATTTTTGTTCTTTCCCCTATTGCTTTCCAAGCCCATAAGGTCATTTGAGCCAGCTCTTTGGAGTCAGCAGGGTCAGAGAGTTACTGAGGAAAAACCCCTGTGTGGAATTTCATGTCTAATCACATGGCTCCGGGAGGTGGTGATTTAGAAAAAAATACTTGTAATAGGAGAGTGGGAGTTGGTGACAGTGATTTGATATGCAGGCTTTTTTGGTGTTAGTCTTTGTTACCAGCTTTGATTATGTCCTGCAAATTTGGTTCTACCAGATCACTAAGGACTTAAGAAAAAGTCAGCCATTTTGTGCATGTGTTAGAGTTTGAAACTGGCTACAGAAGTTAGATCATAGGTTGAATGGAAACCAATTTTTACACATAAACTGTACTCTCTGAAGGAGCTGCTGTGAGGGCACCAGATGCGTTTTGTGAGGAGTGGGGATAAAAGGTGAACACCTGAAAGCGAATGTTGTTTGAAAAGAGTGTGAGCTTTGGTCTTTGTTTCACGCCATTTCTCACAGACACAAACATATGGACACTGTTATCAGTACGTTTCTTGCCATGGCACAGCCAACTGCTCACATTCGGTGAAGATTTGAACTTGCATCAACTCTTTAGCTTGACTGCAAGCCTCGAAGTGTGGGGAGCAGCAGGCTCATTTGGTGATGTCCCTGCTGGGGAGGGACAGACGTCCTGCCCCACTGGTCCCTTCCTCTCCTGGCCGGTCCCTCCGGGGCTGGCTCTTTACCGATGCCCTGAGCCCCTCCTCGCTCCAGGGGCATCCTCCTGCTGAGGGCAAACATCTGAAAGTCTGGGTGCATTGGATGCATCACTCCTGGTGAATACAGCGATTTAGAGGCTTTCAGAAACCTTGTGGGAATCCACCACCTTCTTTCAGAGCACCTTGCTCTGAAAATCTGACTGTGAGCCCCAGTTCCAAGGGGAACACTTGCTCTCCTGTCTTTTTTGGGGTGCTGGGGAGTCAATACATCAGGCATTACTGGCTGTTCAGGAGCAGCTGCCAGGGTGGGATGGCAAAACTGCAGGACGTGGGGCTTGGTGGTGCTCAGCCAGAGGAGGCCCAGGGAGGGTTCGGTGATGTGGAGTCACCTGAGCTGAATTTCTTGGATAATAGATTTTATTTTTAACTACATAAAGGCTTGTGTGACCTATTACATTGAATAACTGCACTGTTCCTCTCACTGGTTCCTTTAATAACAACCTTCTGCTCCAGCTAGTGTGAAGGTCAGCTGCAATTCCTGTAGGTTCTCCTTCTCATTTAGGTGAGAATTTGCTAACTAGCATCCAAAGTACCTTCTCAATCCTTCTTTGACTCCTGTCCTTTGCAGGACCAGTTTCAGAGCCTTGCTGCGGAAAGCACCCCAGTCCCCCAGGGTCTGACCCAGAACCAGGTGGTGGGTCCGGTCTGGGGCCATTGGCACATCCTGGCTTCTTCCGAAATGGCCGAATTGCTGTGCAGGAGCATGTTTGTCATACCAGGTCTCAGGGATTCGTTTCACCACACGACACTGTCTCAGCGTAGTTTTCGGAGCCTCTGTTAGAAATGTGCTTCCTTGATAAGGTTTTTAATTGTTAGCCATGATTTTCTGCTTGTAATTAAGTAATTGTGTGAGTTAGGCGCTTAGAGATGCGGGAGAAATGTATACATGATGAGACATAGGCGGTGTTTTGTTGCATGCTTGTTGCTGCTGCCATCACTTGTGCTGCTGTCACTAAACCCGTCCCTTGCCACGCTGCCGGTGTTGGTCCCGCATCTGCTGGGGTCTGTGTCACACTGGCGGGGCAGGGGGGACCCTGCGGCTCCCTGGCGTTCCCAAGCTGGAAGCTGGAAACAGGAGCTGTGTGGATTCAGCTGCTTGCTCCATGCTTATCTCTCCTTCAGCTCCCCATGTTCGTCTGAGCAGGAGGCGCTTCTTCACCCGCCTGTACCAGGTCCTTCCCTGCCTCTCCCACAGGAACCTGTCCCCACGGTGTCTCCGTGCCTGGCACAAAAACCTGCTCCAGATCTCCTTCCTTCCCTTCCTCCAAAAGCAGGGACTTGTGTGTCAGTGGGGAATTCCCTTTTTTATGTGGCTCATGGACATCTGCCATGGCCCAGAGAATGAATTAATCAAATACTTTTCTCTAAAGGAACCAAACAAGGAAACACGTGGCTTCAGTTTGAGTCCAGAGCTTTGCGAACTGAGGTCTGTCATCGCTTCAGGCTCCTGTGAGTGCATTCCTTCTGCGGGTCACAGGCCCATCACGCTTATCCCGCCTTTTGGTGGCTGTCACCCCATCGAGGTGACGGGAGAGGAGCTCTCCGAGAGGCACTGTGGCTCCAGCAGACCACAGTGCTCTGATGGCACGGGGCACAAGTGAAATGCTGCAGTGTGGACAGATGGCACAGCAACTGCTGGGTGGTGAGGCCACCACTGTTGGGTTAATGCCATGCTCCAGCTGGATGATGGTAGCACGTGTGGCACTGCAGGGTACGGCCAGGGGGCTGGTTATTGTCTTCATCCACAAACGGGAACGAGCACATGCAGTCAGGTTTTCAGATGATGCCAAACGGAGGAGCACCGTTGGTACGGTCCAGGGTAGGGCTGTCATGTGGAGGCACTGGGGCAGGCAGGGGGAGGAATGTGAAATCCAACCAGGGCAAACATAAAATCCTGCACCAGGGAAAGGAGCACTTCGCAACAGAGTGGGCTGCGGTCCGGCTGGCTGCTGGAGGGTGTCGAGGGACACGGGCTGGCGGGAGCAGCATCCTGGCCGGCAGCTGGAGGGAAGGGATGTTCCACCTCACTTGGCACTCAGGGACTCGCAATGGGAATAGTGCAGTTTTGGGGCCCCCAGCACAAAGAGGCATAAGTTGAAACAAAGAATATGCAAACTGGATATGAGGAAAAACTTTTCCCTCACGAGGAGGGTCCAGTGGTGGAAGAGTTCGCTCAGGGAGGCTGTGCAGTCTCCGTTCTTGAGGGTCAGGCTGGATGAAGCCCTGAGCATCCTGGTCTGGCCTCGTTGCTGACCCTGCTGTGAGCAGGGTCTAGAGACCTCCCAAAGTCCATTCTGTCCTGAAACGCCCCATCACCCTGGGACTCAATGTTTTGGTTATGGCACTGCTGAAAATGTGCTGCAGAATCGGGAATTAGTATGCTCCTGCCTGATACTGTGAGCAGAGGTGGAGTCAATATGCAACTTGCCCAAAGTGGACACTTCTCTTCAATCCTCATCGTCTAGTGGCATATGCCTTGAACCGTGAGAGTTTATATCCCTTGTAAATGTTTATTTGGTCCAGGGTAGCTCTCTGTATGTTCTCGTTACCTACTTAGAGGTTTCATCCGGTATTGATTCCTACTAGATTCGTGGTCTCAGCACCACCTGGGGGCACGGGAACCCACAGGTTAATGAGATGCTATAGGCAGAGATTATCTCCAATAATTTGGTATTACTGTTATTATTTGTTCACACTGTGATTGTGCCCCTAACGTGCTGTTGCTTTAGGCACACAGCGCAGTGTTTTCCCAGCAGCCTTCCCTTTGTCTCCTGGGAAGAGCAGGCAGGAGCAAACTGCATCTTCTCCATCCCATCCAGCGCTTGCAGCCTGGAGCCTAGTGCCACCCGGCCCTGCATACGCCTTTCCAAAGAGGCAGTCTGTTTGGCTGTTTGGCTCTTCTGATGGAGGTGGTGCTGTTTTCTGCTTGTGACTTCTGCTCTCTTTGCTCCCGTCACTACCTCGCGTTTGCAGATTCGGCTTCAGGAGCGAAGCAGCAGCTACTTGGGAGCACATCACTGGGAAATGCAGTGTTTGGTCACTCCATGACCTACATGAGTGACCCAGAGCCTTTTTTGAGGTGAAGTGTGTGAAAGGGAGCACAGCTGCTAGAGCGAAGGTCTGCTGGCCACGGATAGCACGCTGCTGCCATATTTCCCTTGCCTGTGGCAGGCTGGACCTCCTCTCCGGCACCGCTCCTCCTCCGGCCTGGGCTCTGCTGCACTGCCAGCTGGGGCTGGCACGGTGACGGGGACCGGCGTGGTGACAGGGACTGGTGCTGCTTTACTGGGGTCTTCTCTTGGTCCTCTGTTGCTCCATCCACCACCAGCCTGTTTCCCACGTCAGGCCAAGTCTCTCTCCGCGGATCAGTACTCGTGTCCATGGGACTGCTCCTGGGACGTGTCTGAAGGTCTGTGTCCTCCCATGTGTGGGGAAGATGGTGGCCATCGGCAAGGAGAGAGAGGGGCAGACACGAGGAGGGGTGCCGCTCCTGTCTCTGACGTGCCTGCTCTGAGGACCACCATCCCAGGAGCTGTGTCCCATTTGTGTCCCTGCCAGGCTGGGACAGGGAGCTGACAGCAGTTCCCACGGCCGGGACAGCGAGGGCCGGGCAGGGGCTTGGGTGAAGCATGTCTGCGTCCAGCCTCAGCGTGTGCTTGCCCTCACCGTCAGCCTCATGGTGCCATGGCTGAGCTGAAAAAGGTTGTGCTCAAATAGCCACGAAGGTTCACTGCAATACTTACTCCAGTTCTGTGTCGGAAGTGCTGGGACAGCAACCCCTGCTGCCCCTGGGTTCTCTTTCCCCCCTCTTCCCTCTCCCCATCTCCAAGGAGAGACCCCTCACCCCGACACCCCTGCTGCCCTCCCCAGGACTGTCATTCACCCCGTCCCCTCCTCTCCTGGCGGACCCTGTGCGCCGGGTGACAGGAAAGGGTAGACTGTCCGGAATAGTGATGCTGAAAATATAGTCATTAATGGGACTCTCGAAACCCAGATGTCCTTTCTGAACACCGGTAATTTGTTTTTAATGAAAAACCATGCAGTGACCCTGAACAAATGAATTTCCTTTATATGGAGTCTATGTGCAATTACCCGACTAAAGGGACCTGAAAACAGTGACATTCAAAACTGGGCTTTGAAAAGAAAAGCATAAAAAATAGCAATGGTGTCATTAGCAATCTTTTGTCTGGGATAAGATGCTCGTTCTGATGTGCAAAGCAGAAGGAGATGGTGTTGGGAAACAAGACGTGTGGTTTTCAAATACGTTTTTTCCTTGTGGCTAGCAGAGATTAACGTGGAGATTGCATGACCTCTCACTGCAGGGGGGGTTCTGCCAGTGGAGCCTGCGAGGGATGGCACGGTCACTCCGCCTGCGGGAATGCAGCCTGCAGCGAGGGGTGCGGGGAGGGGGAAGGCGGTGGGGACGGGACGCAGCGTTGGGTCGTGGGAGCTCCGGAATAAAGGCTGTAGGGATCGGTGGGGTTGGGTCATCCCCAGCACACTGAAGGCTTTATTCTTTGTTATTTTCATGAGTCTATGTTATTTGTGCTGGCTCTGCCTTCACTGGGGTTTAGCAATAGCATTTTGTGATCTGACATGCAGCAGTAAATATTTGAAAGTGAGCTGGCTTAGAAACCAGCGCAGAAAAAGTGAATTACAGTGCGTGGGATGACAGAGGGCATTGGTGACAGAGCCTGGTCCGAGTCCTCCTCTGATGTGCAGCATAAGGCTGGAAGAGCTTGGTTACTTGGGCAGTGATGCTGTTGTGGCCTGTGAAAGGAAAATTGGGCTCTTTATCCTAGGAAGACCTAAAGGAAATGAGGAATAAACCTTAAAATTTCTTTGGTGAAGGGGAGTGTTTGCAGGTTGCCCCCTTGGAGCCCGGACTTGACTCCTGAGTCCATTTGCTGTCTGCTCCACACTGTTATTATGGCAGGGATGTGTATCTCTGCCTGCATTATGGGTGCTTATTTTTTTTTTTTTTTTGTGCTGGTATTGCCACTTTTTGCAGCTCGTGTAGCTCAAACCCAACCATCACCCGGAGCACCCCAAAAACTCCTTCACCCCCCAGTTGTGCACAGAAGCATGACAGCTTCCACCACCAGATCCAGAAGATGTGCTGCCAAAGGACAGAAGTATTGATATTTGGCATTTTCTGGTTAAGCGAATTCACTGTTTTTCCCCCAGCCTAGGGCTGCTGCACAAAGGTGCCTCCCCACCCTTCTGTAATACTGGAAGACAAATCCCGGAGAAGTTTCATCACGTATGACGGAGCAAGTGATGTGCCGTCACAAATATCTTGGGGCAATACCAGATTGCAAATCAACTGACAAATGATTCCCTTAATTAATAACGAAGCAGTTAAGTAAATAGTATGCGTTTATCCACTGCTTCTGTACATTTTGAATGAGGGGCTGCCAGGATCTTGCAAGCCGGGAGAAACGTTTTGGTGTTCATGTCTCAGGAATGTAATTACTGCAGCTTGCAGAGAATATAGACAAAATTTATATTGTTTTCAATATGATGTTGTCAGATAATATTTCATTAAATTGATTTAGAAATTACTCTGGAGAGGGCAAGAAGGTGAAATGTTGGGAAGCCAACAGCCTCTGGATCTGCTCTTCCCAAACCTGCCTTCTTCTTACAGACCTGATCCTCAACTGGGGTCAATTAGTCCCAACCCACAACCGCTGAGGCTCTCTGCAGCTCGATGCCAGCTGAGGATGCAGTCCCAAATGTCCCACGTGCGGCAGAGCCGGTCCCGTCTGCGCGGCGGGCTCCCTCTGCCCCGGCCGTAATTTCTGCCTCCTCCCGTTGCGCCGAGACGCTGTGCATATCTAAACATAAGTAAGCAAGGCGAAGTGTGTATAAACAAAAGGGTCTGTATTTAGGAGTGAGGAGGAGGAGAGAAAACATATTGTATTGCTCCACTCTTTGGAAATTTCTATGCATTTGTAATAACAAAATTACCATAATTTGCTCGTTAACGCAGCTAGATCAGTCAAGCATTGTTCCAAACATGCAGAGGCTGCTTCTCGCTCTAGGTCTGCCAGTGAGTTAAGCACGGTGGAAATTAGCATGCAAATAGCCCTAATTCGGTGGCCGAGCTGTCAGATCCGCACTCAGCCGCTTGTTCCCTTTGAAATCCCTGACAGAAGCGGCTCAGGCAATCCCACCCTCAAGTAGATCCAGCCAGAAGAGCTACCAAGGGGGCACCTCCTGAGTGACAGTTTGGCTACCTTCAGTCAAATCAATAAGTCGCGTCAGCTGACAGCGGCGCAGGGCGATGCTGGGGGCTGTGGGGCGGGGAGGGGACACCGTTTCCAGCCAGACCTCGATGCTGAAACTGCCCCCTCCCCACCCCGGGACGATGTCGGGGCTTGGGGCTCTGGCAGCTGAGCGATGCCACCCATGGGATGGGGGAGCGCTCTGTTTGGATAGTGATTTTCAAGTTAAGCTGCTGTTCATGGCAAAAAGCGTCGCTGCTGGGGGTGTCCAGTGCTGAGGGATGGACGCCGGGGTCTGGGATCATTTCTTCCGGAGCCCTTCCCAGGGGTCCTGGCTTGGCTGTGGCTGTGGAGCTCGTGGAGCGCTCTGTCGGAGAATGCTGCGTTGGGCAAAGCAGCGCGGGGTTGGCGTTGGAGGGATGCTGCCTGCGGCACCGTGGCCACCCCTGCGGATGAGGAGGAGAGGGCTGGAAGTGTCCGGCTGATGATGCGAGGGCTCTGTCCGGTGTATCAGGGGGAACCGCGGGAGCCTTCCATCTCCCATCTCTGTGCAGTGTGTGGTGTACGCTCAGGGAGACACTGGCGGCAGCTGAAAGCAGAGGCTGTTCCCTAGGGACGGTTCTGTCAGTGTTATGGGTCTGACACGCTGCCGCCTTTAAGCAACACCACTGATGAGAAAGCAGCAATTTAAAATGCCTTTGGTTGCTATTGTTGGATTTTTATGTTACCAAACATTTTCCCGTCCCCTGCAAGCCACTTGGTTTTGGGCTCCATCATGCCGGCAACTACGACAAACACAAGTCTCTGCCCCAAAATACCCGGAGCCAGAAATTTAAAGATGGGGTGCTTGCAGATGAAATGGGTTAGAAGCTCACCCTTTGCTCATTAATTGCATTAGCCCTGCAGGACCTGTTATCAGGCTCTGCCTGGTCGGCAGAGCCGGCCCTGCGCAGGGTCCGTTCCCCTCCTCCCCGGGCACTGAGGATGTCCCCTGCGTGGGGGCTGCAGGGTGCACCAACATCCTCCTTCTGCGGGAAGGCAGGAACAGCTTCACAAAGGGCTTCCTAACAGACCCTTGTTTCCTAACAGACTCTTGTTTGCCCAGCTCTCAGCGCCAACGGTGACAGCGGCTCCCCGGGCGATGTGCCCCTGATGCGCCAGCGGTGAGAGCTTGGTGTCCAGCCGGGACGTGCCATGCCACGGGTGAAGGGTGATGCTGCTACACCCTCTGGCCTCCGCGTGTCCCCTCCTGTTTGCTCTGTTTTCGTCATTATTGACGGCTGTCTGGTGGTGGAAATGTGATAAGAAAAAGCGAACTGTAATTAGGAAGCCCTGAGGTCTAAATGAGTTCTGATTTTGGAAAGCTGTGGTTTGGATTAGTGAAGTAGAGCATGGCAAAGCCAGTTAAGGTGCCCGGTGCCCTGAGCCATGCACAGGCATTGCCGCCGAGGAGGGAAAGCGTGATGGAGCTGACCCCAAGTGGCTTGTGCTTGCAGGGCTGAACTCAACGCTCTCGCTCGTGATGAGGTTCCTCAGACCAGAGTAACAGCCACGTGAGAACACACCAAATGCTTCATCCTTTCAGAGAATTCAGCTTTTTTATGGTTTATGGTGACTCCTTGTGTTATGTCAGTACCCAGAGTTTAAAAAAAATGGAGGTCACAAAAGCATCACGGTTCAGAACAGCTCGTTGCCAGCACTTTGGGCGCTGTGGTGTGCCTGGCATCTGCCACGATAGCCAGTGGCTGCAGGATGGCCGGTGCAGAAGTTTTGGGGGGGCTTGCAGTCATTCTTCTGCAGGGCATTACTTCTGAATTCAGCATTTTTACTGCTCACTGGACTCGTTTTCTGAGACACTAGCCTTGATTTCTGCGTGGTGGTTGATGGAGAGAGTTTTCTTGCAGTTAGGACTGTTTGAACATAGAACATCTGCCCTGCGGTAAACTCCAACACTCAGAACTGATGTCTGTGGCACAAATTGACATTAAATGTTTTGAGAATTAAGTGTTCTCTTTCCAGGAGTTTCAGGACACATTGAGGCCTTATCAAAGCCAGTGAAAATGCCAAGACACTACAGTAGATTGCAGTGCGGTATGATGGAATGCCATGTGATCAGTGCAAAAGAAACAAAATGGGTTAATGGAAAGAAAACCAAACTCAGTGAAAAAGGGGAGGGAAGCGACAGCCTTGATGGGGAAGTGAGAAGCCTCCAGAAAGAAGGATGTGTTTGCTTATTTCTAGCAGCAAACATGGCACTGGGGCACTTTGCAAATAAGTCCTCTGTCCCCTATGACTGCGGCAGATTTGGGATCGGGCTCTGCGCTGACTGCAGAGTAAGCTGGGAAATTTAAATGTAACCCCCTTAATTCCCACATAAAAAGACTAAACCCGGCACTCTGGTCCTGACTTGACCTCTGTTTAGCAGCAGATGCACCAAATCCTGTCAGTCTTGGGTAGCAGGGGCAAAGGCTGCTTTGCTACACAGAAGCTTTGCTGCAGAATGGATAACTTCCAGGCACATGCAGATGCTTCGCGGACATGGAGAGGTGTGCGTGCTGCAGTCCCTGGTGGGAAGACCACTGCCCACGTGGGAGCGGGGCTGCGTTGCAGGAGGCACTGGGCATGGGGTGACGATGCTGCCCCATCTTCTCTTCCTCCTGCCATCCTCCTTCAGCACGAAGGAGCCGCCTCAGCCCGGGCTGTCTGGCCTTGAATCTCACACTCGTTTGCTGAAGTCAGGAAAGGTAATGCCAGCCCTCGGCATGGTCCCGTGGAGGTTTGCCCTGGGCTGTCGGGACGTGTGGGGAGCCACCAGTGCTGCAAGGGGGACGTGCCACGGCAGCCGCAGTGGCCTCAAGCATCATCCCGCTATTCCTGGGACGAGGCGCCCCGTCCATCCTTCCTTCCCCTCGTCCTCAGCACAGTTTCTGGCTGGCTCAGCTGGCTTGGGCTGGGCTCAGCGGCTGCAGGTGTTGCTTGGGAATGGCTTTGGCTACAAAATGTTTGCTGGCAGAGTGGCCATCCGGCCGGAGGACCGAGCTGCTGCGTGCCCAGAGTTTGACCTGAGATTGGCTGACATGTTTTTCTCTGCATTAAAAGGATGACTGTAACGTGGATGTGGTGTAAAACCAAAGCAGTGCCGTGAAAATCAAGTGAGAAATTATCTGTCTTCTGTCACTCAGGCATTCATTTGCATTGTGTTTGGTGTCAGAAAGAAAAACTGACATCTCTGCTGGGGCCGTGCTTCTGTATTTCAGAGCTTGCACAAGCTCCTGGTGATGACAGAAAGAACCGGAGGGGGAAAGCAGACCCTGCTGACGTGGTAAAGCTGCGGTCCAGGGGTGGCCGAAGCTGGCAGCCCAGCTGAAAACCCTGCAGGCAGAAGGGCTAAGAAGATGCTGAGGGTTTGAGCGGCTCAGCCTGGAGCCCTCATCCACGCATGGGGGTTTACACGGGGCTTTTCCATCTGTCGAAGGTGCTGCCGGGGGCAGGACCCAGCCATCACCTGGCGTAGCCGGAGCCACTAGCCCGGTCCCAGCTGGGCTGTGGGTGGCCCCCAGCGTGGTCCAGCTGATGCGGTCACCGATGATGGGGATGCCTGAGAAGACGCCAGTGTGGGAAGATGCTCCCTGGGCTGTGCAGACGCTTTCCTGCTCCTGTTCACATGTGTGTTTGCAGATAATTGTGGGCTACTGCCATGCCAGCAGCAATGGACCTTCAGCAAGCTACCAAAATGCTTAATTTCCAGACTTCACAGTTTCCACCCTGCAGCTACATTATTATGGCTCGTAACATTATATCTGCTTCTGCTACTAGCTAAATTACTTGTGTAATTCCTGGAAGTAACTACACATTATATTATCATTATGAAGGCTGAAGTTATAAAAACAAGGCTAAAGTCAGGACGAAGCATGGAGTGGCATATTCTCATCTGAACCAAACGCGACATGTCCATTACATAGTTTGGAGGATTTTATCCCACAAGATACTTCTTGGCACTTTGTGCCCCAGTTTGGGATGAAACGGTATTGTAAAGCTCGATATTTTCTGCAAGATGGAAGTTTTCCTTTTCATCCCGCCCACACTACCAGCCGGGCAGTCCAGAGCAGAGAAGGTGACACTGTTCCTGTCCCCCCACGCTGGCAGGCTGGGGACCCTGGGCGCAAGGGCAGGGATGCCCTGTGTGGACAGAGGGTGCTCGGTGCCCCTCGTCCTCTCCTGCCCCTCGCCTTGGCTGGTCGCAGGGTGGGACGGGGCTTTGCGGAGGTGGCAGGCAGCCACACAGACCAGGCTTGGCAAGAGCTGTGAGCTGGTCCGGGGCGAGAGGTGGCAGCGACCGGCACAGAGAGGCACTGCGTTCCCAGCAACACATCTCACAGTGCCGGCGCTGAGGCACCACGCGTGGCTCGCGTGGCTCACTGGGCTTGGTACAGCCGGCGGTGCAGCCTGTGGGTGCTGGGTCTACCCGGTGTGCCAAGGGGCTGCACGCCCGGGGCTGGTAGACAACTCTGCCGGGAGGGGGTGGCGGGAGAGGGAAGGGGCAAATTCCTCATTGTCATTAACTGCAATGCCATCTTCTCTGCAGACGAGTTGGGCAGTTGTCCTCCTGGTACAGGGCGATAAATCTCTCCTAATGCAGTTCCAATATGGTTGCTCTGTGGCACCACCTACCTTTGTTGTATTAAAGTTAAACACCTTTGTGTACAAAAGTTTAAAGTGCATAGCTAAAACCTGTGTGCTTGCAGTAATTGCAGATGTAAATCTTTTTGTCATCCAGCAAAGACTAGGTGAGGTATTTCATAAATATGTCAGAAGCGGCATTAAAATTTTATGGCAGGCAGCACGGGTCGAGAATAGTACAGTGACTTCACAGCAAGGTACGTCCACCTTAACCCACAACTCATTAGTCATTGATGGGATTTCTGTGCCTTGTAGCTTCTTGGAAATGAGGTAGTGTTACACAAATCCGTGTGTTACTGTTTTCTTAAAATACGACAACCTACTCAGAACCATTAAAAATAAAATCGTACATCTTTGAGCAGGTGCTAGTTAATATGAAGATAAAATAAGGGGGAAATGCTGTCCAATCTGTATGATCGTAAAATTATATACAGCCTTCATTAGGAATTAATTGGCAGTCTTGATGGGACTGGGAACTTTGGAGAGACGTTGTCTGGATGTGACCAAGTGCCTCCCAGCCACACCTGCCATGGACTTCTGCCTGTCTGATGTGCAGGAGAAATTAGCCAGCGTGCGGGCCAACTTTGTTTTGAAATCACACGCGTGAAGGTTTGGTTGATGGTTGCGCCTAGACCATTCATTGAAAGGTTGGTCAATTACTACGGGACATGGCAGACATGAGTGGGATGTGCTTTTGGCGAGTGTAAGTGTAGTGTTGGAAGGAGTCGATGATGATAACCGATCTGTTGATCCGCTGGATTCTTACCAGGGATTTACTGGTGGATGTACAAGCTGTTTTTTCCCTACGTGTCTAAAGAGTGTGCACGGTCCTGTGGGTGCGTGCTGGCAGGTTCTCTGTCAGTGCATCTGTTTGTGTGCGTGGGTTGTGTTTCTGCATGTGCACCCCGGCTGCTGCTGGTGCCGTGGTCCCCAACATCCCAGGAACACATGTCCCGAGCTCCCCACTACCCTCACTGCTGGGTCCCTGCGTGTGTCCCCACCTGCCGAGGGAGCAGACCTCCTGCCCCTGCTTGAGGGTGGGTCTTGCCCCTGGCATCACTCTGCCCGTCCTGGCGGGTTGCTGTGCTGGTGGCTGTAGGTCATGGAACATGCAGTCAGCGTTTTGGGGTTCCAGCCAGCAGGTTGTTCCTCAGACTTCTAGGAGAGAAACGAGCTTTAAAAGGGATTTCAGTGTTGGTTCAGGTTTGTTCGAGGAGGGTGTTGCAGGTGCTGCGCCGCGGAAGCGGAGTGCTGCTCCCACTGCTGGCCCTGGTTATGCAGTTACCACTGCATTTCCTGGCTGTTCTTTCCACGAGTGGTACGGGCACTGTCTAATTAATTGTATGGCATTAAGAGCACTACCTGGGATCCTGCGAGTGCCTGTGCACTCATGGTCGAGCAGACTGTTGCAGTACGTCACAGCTCTAAGGCCTCTGGCTTGGCATGAGCGGGACGAAATTTTTGACATAGTTTTATCGTATTGTGTTTGAACAACATGGGTAGAGGGCTTAGTGCTCTAAGAACTCACTGGTTGTTAGGGTTTCTTTTAATTTAAAATCAAGAAGTGGAGATTTTGTTCTGTGTAAGGGAAGTTTTACTTGAAAATCATTTGTGAGGGCTGTTCTTTTGCTGAAATCTATCACTTTCAATTCCATCCTCAAATAAAAAGCTGGGGGAGAAATACTAATTGTACAGAAAGCATTTTCCTTTTTCCATTTATTAGTGCTTTATTCACTTCTTTCTTCTGGGAACAGATAAATTCCTGGTTACAACGCCAGGTAAGCGAGGGTCCGCAGAGCAGGAGCAGCTTCCCATTTTGATGCAGAGGATCTTGAGTGTTTTGAAAAGTGGCTTCCTTTTTTTTTTTCAAAACTGCTCATTGCAGAGGTTTTCCAAAAAGGCATTTTTCAGTCCCCTTGGGAAACATTTCTTTTTCACTTAAGCTCCTTCCAACCACAAACCACGCCGGCCCTGGTGCTGTGTGAGCTCAGGGGGTGTGTGTGATGCTGAGCCTCCTCCCACCCTACCGGCATCCACCGGCAGGACACCGGGCTCCGGGCTGGAGCGCATCCCCCAGGGACTCCTGCCAGCCCTTGGGGGCTCGGCCGCTGTCCCGGAGGCAGGCAGCGAGCTCCAGCTGTGGGTAGGTGTTATGGTTTGAGGAACCCGCAACAATTTATTGTCATTTAGACAATTATTCTATCACCCGATGACCCCTCCCCACCCAGGAAGGGGTATTGGGAAAAAACAAGGAAACCTGAGGGTTGAAATATAAACAGATTTAATAGAATAAGACTAAATAATTAACATTAATAACACTAAAGAACCAATATAAAATACACAAGGATTATATTCAGCCCATTCTATACATAGAAGCCGCACACTCCCAGCAGTGACAGCCAATGTGGGATACCGCAAGAGCTACGGCTTCAGGAGGAAGGGAAGGGCTCAGGACTCCGGCACCAGGGCAGAGAGTTTTCAGGATGGCAGCCATCACGGGAGAGAGAGAACTTGGCAGGAAACTTTCTAATTGATGTTGAATGTGAAGTTTTTATTACAAAATAACCCTGTTGGCCAGCTTGGGTCAAGTGCTGAGGTCTCGCTCCTCCTCGTGCCTGCACCTGGCGAGCTCGAAAACACTGAGACCTTGAAACCTGCACACCATAGCTGGCTGTAAAGTAAATATTTTCATGAATTCAGATTCTAGAGTCTTCTAAAAGTGCAGTTTTCCCAAGCATTAGAAGGTAAATTAGTCCTGCGTCGCTCAAACCAGGACAGCAGGTCTTGGGGGGAGCAGCAAGAGCATGGTGCCTGCTCCCTGCCCCGTCCCTGCTCTGCTCGCTGTGGCCGTACGTCTCTTTGGGGCAGCGCGGCTGTCGCTTGTGGGAGCCGGGCACGAGGGCAGCATCATGTATGGCCCCCACCCAGGCTGCCAGACCCTTCCAGAGGGGTCTCACTGCAGTGGCCATTGCCCTCACGTCTTGGACGCACAGTTTCTGATAGCGCAATCTTGAGAAAATTTGCCAAGGCTGCCCTTCAAAGACTGGTGGAGGAATCCTGGCTGCTTGTCCTGGGGTTTTTAGCTGGTTATCAGCTGGGGTATTTCCACTGAGATAAATTGGGTAGAACATGACGGGCTTTTGATATATATAGCGTGTTTCTCCTGCTTGGCTTCTTCCCAGGGGGAACATTGTTTCTGAAATACATGTTTTTGTTTCAGTAGGGCTGTACTTTGATAATTTTTCCATTTTTTGCACTTCTGTTTTAAATCGTGCCTGGACTGCTTGGTCTAGAGCAGGCAGATTAATGGACAAGTGTGCTTGGTCGGTGGAGCAGAAGGCAGAGTTATCAACATCCTTCCTCCTGCAGGGCTTCTGTTGACAAAGAAGATGTGAGTGACCAGGAAAAGACCTGGCAGATTATTGGTGATCAACCCATGGCACGCCTTGGGTTCCTAGTCCCCCAGGTTAAATGCAGCTGGTATTTACAGATTAGAGCAGTATAAATCATAGAATTATAGAATCACAGATTGGTTTAGGTTGGAAGGGACCTTAAAGACCATCTAGTTCCAACCCCCCTGCCATGGGCAGGGGCACCTCCCACTAGTCCAGGGTAATCACTGATCCTGTTGTTTGCTCATGAATGTTAAAATTGGAAGAAAGTCCAAGGTTCAATCACAACAAAAAATGACAATATAAATTACTTTGGACTTCACTTCAAAGATACAGTTTGTTTTCCAGTTGAGATTTCTGAATTTTTCTTTTTAGCCTCACTGAACTCAATTAAAAAACTTAAAATCTCTCTGGATTTAAAAGAAAAAAAAAAAGAGATTTGTTTGGAAAGCATCTGATTTTTTAAAAAAAGTTAAAATCCAGGGCTCTTTTTAACTGAAGGATTTTGTCAAAATTGTCACAAATTTGCAAAAGTACGTTAGCGGTGTGAAACTACTTTTTTGTGTGAAAGCAAGTTTTAGCTGAAAGGTGTTTCTCAGCTCCCCCGTACATGGAGAAAACTTCTAAAAGGGTGAGTTTTGTGAGTCACAGGGGCTGCAGCTTTCCAGGTGGGGCTGCGGATCTCGCCCTGAGCCATGACGGCGGCTTGATTTGCTTTACCGAGGGGAAAATACGCCATTATTCTCTGCAGAGAGGCCGGACCCTTTTTCCTTCTTTTCTAAGGTCTCTCACACTTGTTTGTCATGCTGGCTTTATGCGGGATGCTGCCCGCAGCTGCTGGATCGTGAAGCAATCTCTCGGGTGGTGTTGGCATACGGTGGGAAGCAACTTCTCCTGGTGTCCCTTGGTTTATTTCCACCTCCAGCGCAGGTGATGTCTGGACCTATTGCACGCGTGAATTTTGTGTAATAGATTTCATTTGGATAGCCGTCATTTCGCAGTGTCAGTTGGCGATATGCAGGCGGTCTGGGTGCGTTCATGTGGCTCAGTGCAGTGTTTAGCCCTACTACTACCCATGCAGTCAAGCATGTCTTAGCTATCAGGGTAATGATTGTTATTGGAATTCGCTGAAGAAATTTATGATCCATGTGATTACTGCCACAAAAGACAACAATAGAAAACAAATAAAAGTCATGAGAATGTTAATGTTAAAAAGTTACAGTAAGGTCCTTTGCTGTAAGGGAAAGGTAAGAGACACCTGTAGCCCCTGCCAGGAGGTCAGGCTGGAGGGGGAGAAGGGTTCACCTGCAGGAGCCCAACTTAGGGACAAGTACAGCAGATTATATTTAAACTTACCAGGACCACAGTGAGGAATGGCCAAGGTGTTGCTGTGATAGGACAAGGGGTAATGGCTTCAAACTGAAAGAGGGGAGATTTAGATAAGATATCAGGAGGAATTTTTTCACTGTGAGGGTGGTGAGCCCCTGGCCCAGGCTGCTCAGAGAAGCTGTGGCTGCCCCGTCCCTGGAGGTGTTCAAGGCCAGGCTGGCCAGGGCTTGGAGCAACCTGGGCTGGTGGGAGGTGTCCCTGCCCAAGGCAGGGGATTGGAACAAGATGGTCTTTAAGGTCTCTTCCAACCTAAACCATTCTATGATTCTATGATTCTATGATTCTTGGCCAGGACTCTCATTTTTGTCCCACAAAGTCCTGTTCCTGTCCCTCATGCTGTTGCATTTACTGAACACCATTTCTCCTGGTCTCTTTTAATTTTCTGCTGATAGGAAGGGCTAAATAAGACACTGTCCTAAACCTGGAGCTTGGATAACAAAAGAACCCAGCTAATGGGAGCTGGCAGAGAAAGCCAGCAGCTGGGGCGAGTCCAGCAGGATGGACGGCACAGCCGCAGAGTTGTGGTCACTCTCCCCATTGGCTCCAGCCAGTGCTTGCCAGGAGCTGCTGTGGGGTGGTGCAGGGAGGAAGGCACCTTCCGTCACCTGTACGTTCTATCACCTGCATGTTCTATCACCTGCATGTTGTATTACCTGCAGCCATCATGCGGACACAACTGCTCATCCCCATGGTCCTGATGGCTTCTCCCTTTCTTAAACACAAGTGCAAAAACCTGATACCTGAGAAAATGCAGTGAAAAGTGTCCAAACATATGTCCACTTTCACTTAACTGGCTCTGATGGAGCTGTGCTGCCTCTGGAGCTTCTGATTCATGGGTTCTTTTGAGACCCTGGGGCCCAGAGCAACATGTTGAACTTAGAAGTGTAAAACTTCTTTGTTGAGTATTTGGTCAGATTTTTCATTTCAGTCCAAAGGTGCCAGCAGCTGGGTAACAAGCATGTTCCGTGTTTGACTAGGCTGCTGGTTTCTGCTGATGTTGTGCCACACAGTCCTGAGAAGACAAGGCTAAAGGACACATTCATCACTGTTGTGCTGTGTGGTGGGACCGCAGCTGGGTGCTCTGTGTGGTGAACCGGTGGCAGAGCAGCAGCAGTGGACAGGCTTTGGAGCATCCCCATCCCACCTCTCAAGATCAAAAGCTGGCTGAGATGGACCCTGGGTCTGTCCCACTGCGCAGCCAGCTGTCCAACAGTGCCTGCTGCGCCTTCTGCCCCATCCTTCAGCCTTTTGGCAGGGGAGGAGGGTTTCCAGCACCCTCCTGCCCCGAGTTCAGCACTGGCGCACAGCGGTGCCTGCATCCTCCCCAGTCCCCTGCAGGGGCAGTTCTCTGAAGCCACGGTGATGTGAGGGACACCATGAAATCTCTTTCTTCATCTCTTCATTCTCGAGATTTTTTTTTAAGCTCACGCTTTTCAGTTTTTCTGCACATCACAAAGGAAACTTGCAGGGAGCTTACCTTAAAATTGATCGGACTGGTAAATATGAGTTGATAATCCCCAGAGAAAATGCTGCAGAATGGATAACGCTGTTGTGCCTGCAGCTGCGGGTCCATCCACCACCTCCAGGCGCCATCCACAGCCGCCCCTGGGGCTCACACCGTGGGAAGGGGGCTGTGCCTCTCCCCCAGTGTCCCAGGGTGGAGGGCATCTCCCAGGGCTTGCTGCCTCCTTGTAGTAGTAACGTTACTGGGAATTGTTCTCCCCTCCTCCCCTGCACCTCTGCCTCTGGTGGCGATGGGGGATCTCCCCCTCTTGGGCTACAGCTGCGTAAAGCACGGTGGCAGTGTGGGGTCAGGTCTGCGGCGAGTGGTGGGCTGACTCCAGCAGAAGCCCTTGGTTTGGTGTCTTTGTGTCTCGGTGATGCCAGAGTTACTGAGGAAGGGGCTCAGTGTTTCACCCCTTCCTCGCGGCGCGTGAGCAGGTACCCTGTACATGTGCGTGCTGCGCTGCACGTGTGCGTGTCCCCAGGCAGCTGATTCATTGCGTTTTCGAGTGGGTTGAGGGCTGGCCGCTGAGCAGTGCTGTCAGGAAGTGTAGCTGATGGACCTCGGAATATGTGGTGGAAATCAGAAGGCACTGGTGCAGTGCTCGTTCGCCTGGCTTAGTTTCACTGATGGCTGTGCCATTTGTCTGCCAAGGTGTTACAACGGTGGTCGCAGGGCTTGAGGCTTTCTCCCCTACTTCGTTTTTCCTTCCCCTCTCCCGTATGTCTTTTCTCTCATTTTCCTTCCTGCCCCCCCTTCTTCCTCTCTCTTTTTTTTTTTTCCCCTTCCTGCAAGGCTGGTGGATATGCAGAGTATGTTAAGAAGCAAGCAATACTGTCACTGAGCTGATGGTGCTCAGTGACTCCTCAAGCTTCTGGCTGGTCTGTACTGCAGGAGCTTGACACCCTGACCACTGAGGCATAAAAAACAGAGAATTGGAAGCCTCAGCCTGACAGGCACCGGAGCATCCCCCAGAGAGGGTCCACGATGTGTGTCTGCGTGTGAGTGTGGGGAGGAGGGCAGTGGGGGCGGTGGGGGAGGAGAGCGCAGTGAGGAGAGGATGGAACAATGAAATGTCAGCCCGTTCCCACCCGCAGCCCTGCCGCAGCGCTGACAAGCGGTTAGAAAGCGCAGCCACCGGCCCAGCGGTGTTGCGCAGCGTTGGGCATGGGACGGACCGGGTCCGTGCAGCCTTGGGGGTGCAAAAGAGAAGGAGGGAGCATGGTGGGAGAGATGAAAATGAGGGGTTGTCCTGTCCTCGGATGGGTACAGGTGCCCTCCCTCAGGGTGCGGCAGCTCGCCAAGGTGAAGACTGGGGTGTTTCTGGTGCACAGGGGAGCTGGGCAGGATCCTCTGCGCGCCATGCGCAAACAGCCCACCGCAGGGATGCCCTATCTGTCCTGCTGTCCTGCCTGCCCTGTCCCTCCCTCCGTGCACCCCACCGCTCCCGGGGAGGACAGAACAGCAGGATGTGTTCCCACAGGCTTGCACGTGTTGTGTCACTCAGGTGGCGCAGCGGTGTCCTGCCACTAAAACAGGGCTAAATCTCTGCATTTCTGTCTGCCCTGTGGAAAGAAAGAAACGGAGCCCCTGGGAAGGTGGTGTCCCAGCCCTTCCCCGTAGAAGAGGCACCCGCGGGGTGAAGGGGGCTTTTGTGCGGCATGTACGGGAAGGAGGACCTGGCCATGAGCCCCCAAGGGCTGGGAAAGGTCGTGTCACTCGCCCGTGAAGTTACCAGCCAGTTTGCCACCTGCGCGCTGTGCAGGTTTGGGCAAACACTGGTCGGGCAGAGCAGGGTCATAGTTGGTGGAAGACGAGGGGGTTTGGGAACAGGGGAGAGTGGGGAGGGCTCTGGCTGAGCAGAGAGCCTCAGGTGCAGCAGTGGGGAGGCAGAAGAAGGGACCAGAGAGGAGCCACCGTGTCCTGCTGGAGGGAACTTGCTCCCTGGCTGGTGGAAGGCAGTGGGACGCCTTTGTCAGTGGCCCTGGTGCCACGGGTGGCTCCTCACATCGCTTCTGGCTTTGCTCTTTTAGAGTGGGCACTGTGACGGAGGTAACGTTCAGGTTCTGAAGTCATCTGTTGTCCAGGACAGCGAGCAGAGAATCACAGAATGACAGAATCCCAGGCTGGTGGGGGTTGGAAGGGACCTCTGGAGCTCCCCCAGTCCAACCCCCTGCCAGAGCAGGGTCACCTACAGCGGTTGCACAGGACCGCGTCCAGGTGGGTTTGGGATGGCTCCAGAGTGGGAGACTCCCCCACCTCTCTGGGCAGCCTGTGCCAGTGCTCTGCCACCCTCACAGGAAAGAAATTCCTCCTCATGTTAAGATGGAACTTCCTATGTTTGAGTTAGTGCCCATTACCTCTTGTCCTAAGTGTAGATATGATGTACTTCACCAGGAAGAAAGCTTGGGAAACAGCTCTGGTTTCCACGGCTCATGGTGAATTAATGCCATTCCCCAGAAGCAGTAATGCAAACCTGCTCTGAGCTTGTGTAAAGATGTGGCCAAGACAGCAACGGGTGGTGAGCGAGCACAGTGCTTACTGCTGCTGGCTTCAGACCTCGTCTCATGGCCCGGTCTGTGGACAGTCGGTCGAGAGGGAGAGAGCAGGTCGAGGCTGGTGGGTGCAGTCCTGTGGGTCTGAAGGGCTGTAGGGAAGAGAGGGGCTGTTAATGGAGACCACCTGCAGTGCACCGCCGATGAGTGACTCTTGCCATCAGCGCGTTCATCATGTTTACTGTTGTCCTTTGGTGTAGGCTCAGAGGCAGCTCATTTTTACTGAAGCAGCATCATGGGGGGACCAAACTATCCTGGACCTGATGCTATATTTTGACACCAACCTGTGTCACTTCTGTAGTGACAACGATTGCAGCCCATCGTGCTGCCGAGCTGAGAGCTCCCTGTGGCAGATGGCACGACCCCACCGGCCACCAGAGCATCATCCCCTCTCTCCTGGGGCCAACAGCTCACCTAAGCTGTGTCCCGGGCAAGGATGCCGCTCAGAGGCCTGGGAACACAGATGTGGTCCCCAGGGTGGGTCTGTGGGTCGTGCCGGATGGGGAGACGTGGTGAAGCTGGGGACATGGTGGCAGGGGTAAAGGCAGTCCCTGGGTCAGCACTGGGGACCAGAACGATGCAGCGAGCATCTTCTGCTGCAGCCTGGTAGCCCTCTCCTCCTCTTGCCATAGGAAACGTGCTATGTTGTGTGTGCACATATTTGTGTACGAGAGAGGGAAAAGGAGAGGAGGAAGAAAGAGAGGAGGAGAGTGGGAAACTGTCACTAGTGGAAGATTGCCTCATAAATCGTCAGCAGTTGGTATTTGCATGGTGGCGTAGCCGGGTGCCCTGCCCAGGGTCAGAGCCCCATGGTGCAAGGCTCTGTCCTGAAGAGCTTGCGGTTGAAGTATGAAACAGGAGGTGACATGTGAAGAGAACAAACAGATGGGGAGAGCAAGAGCTGGTGAGGAGATAAATAGCAATCACTCTTTGAGTCTTTTCTGTGCCTTTGTCTGGAGGGTTTCAAATTATTAATCAATACTTGTAAATACTTAAGGGGAGGGTGCCAGGTAGATTAAAGTAGTCTTTTTTCAGTGGTGCCCAGTGATAGGACAAGAGGCAACGGGCACAAACTTGACCATAGGAAGTTCCATCTTAACATGAGGAGGAACTTCTTTCCTTTGAGGGTGGCAGAGCACTGGCACAGACTGCCCAGAGAGGTTGTGGAGTCTCCCACACTGGAGACATTCAAAACCCGACTGGACGCTGTCCTGTGCAACTGCTGTAGGTGTCCCTGCTCTGGCAGGGGGTTGGACTTGGATGATCTCCAGAGGTCCCTTCCAACCCTGACCATTCTGTGATTCTGTGATTCTGTGAAAGCCATCTGAAACTGATGCAAGCATCCCTCTCCTTGTGTTAAAGTGATGGATGGCTGTCTGGGACCAAGACCATGTTCTCCTGGAGAGCCTGGAGGGGTACCTGGTATCTAAAAGATAAGCTGGTTCATCTCCTGGCAGCAGAGACCCTGACTGAGCAGCCCTCTCCTCGTATTGTGTTTCTTGACCTGAGTGCTGTAGGACCGTGGAGGCAAGGGCGAGCCCCACTGGTGTGTCCCACGCTCCCCTCCATCCCTCCTCCCTGTCTCGCTCCTGCAGCACTGGCTGCCCGAGGAAATGCCACCAGCACAGCAGTCCTGGGCTGCAGCATGAGAAGGATGCATAAAAGTTGGGTGCACCCATTTATTCAGTAATTTGCCCACCCATACTGCCCTTCCTCAGAGAGGGTGGCCAGCATTGCATTCAGTCAGGCCATCACTGGAGCACAGCACGCACTGAAGAGCTCCTGTACTCCGCAATGGTAACTGTGGTCTCAAACCAAATGATCTTTTGTTTTGTCTTCTTCTCTTTAACTTAGGGAGTGAGTTTTCTGGGAGCCCGTACAGCCACCCACAATATTCAACGTACAATGACTCCTGGAGGTTTCCCAACCCTGGACTACTGGGTAAGTTGCCGTCCTCGCCTTGGGGTCTCGGTGCAAGCTATGTCTTCTTTGCAACCCAACGGCAATCACCCGCCACTGGGGTGGTCAGATGCATGTCTTGGTGCCATCCTTAGTCGCCGTTCTCAGTCGAGGTGCGGGACTGCAGGTCTCCATCAAGGTGCATGAACGGTCTTGGTTCCCTCTGCCAGCAAGAAGCCCAAACTGCTTGTCTTCCCCTTTCTGCCTGCTTAAAATCCTTCCAGAGGCACGAAGTGTTGCTGGAAAGCAGAATCCCCATTTTTTTGAGGGTGAGGAATCCAGTTCAGACAAAACTTGGGGCACTTTATGGGGAGTGCCGGCTTCAGGGAGGTGCTGGGTTGCTCATGGCCAAGCACCAGCCCTGTCACTCCCTGCGATGTTGTTTCTTGCTCGTTCAAGCGCTTTGCATTCCTCCTCGACCTCGCGTTGTGTTTGCTCCCCAGTTGTGTGTGTGTATGCCCGATCCATCCCTCCTCTGAAAGGGACCGCTGTGCCCGCACAGCCTCGCTGACGCCAGCACGGTCCCTATGAGCGGTGGGGGGCAGGAGCCCCGTGGCTCATGCAGGATCATGGCCCTCATGTGAAGGATAAACATAATCCATTTTACACCACTGTCAAAAGCTGGACCACTTTGACCTTATATACATGTAGCATGCAGTAATTAGAATTTTTCCCTGCATAATTTGCATGGATGAGGTAAGTAAAATACCAATTAATTGTCATCTCTCAACACAGGAGTAGCATGCCTTAGAGATTTCCAGATTTATGGATGACAGGGCTGTTATATGTGACCTCCAGCAGTGAAATAATTTTGAATTTTTGTCATACTTTTTTTATCCAGTTTCTTTGTTTTAAGTAATTGAGTCCCCATGTAATTGAGCCACCCAGGCTGTATTCATCATGGTTCTTGTCCTTAAACAAATCCTCGGGGAGCAATAGACAGCCTCTGCCTCCCATGCCATGGTGCTGGTATAATGCTGCTATTTGCTGTGCCACATTTAAGGGTTTGTTAGCGCTTCCATCATAAATCAGCAGGCAGATCTCCAGCTAATATCGATGGGCATAGCTGCACAAAGCCAGGGGAGCCCCTGCACGGAAACCCGCAGTTTCCATGGCCACAGCCGGCAGCGCCTGTGGGGTTTTGGCTTGGCCATGTGGGGAAGATGCTTTTGCCAGGGGGAAGAGCGTGCGCTGCCCTTCCTTCATTTCGAATGTTGCAGCTCCTTTGGAGGAGGAGAGCTGCTTTAGCAAAGCTCTGCTCTGTGGACAGGCCTGGGAAGCCAGGTTTTGGGTGACTTTTTAAATTTTGCTTGCAAACCAGTAAAGAAACTGGCATGATATGAAAAATAAATGAAAAGACATCCTCAACCTTGTCTTTCCTCATGGAGAGAGGGCTTTTGGCCAGGCTCCTGGACTGCACATCATGCTCCCGCCTGTGGGTGCATCAGAGCCCTCCCAGAGCCCTCCCGGAGCCATCCTGGAGCTCCTCATGGCCCCGCAGCAGTGGGCCACTGGTGGCCCTTTGACTTTGGCAGCAGCAGGTTGTGCCCACTGCCTGCTCAGCTCTTCATTTGGGATGACGGGCTCGCATAAGCTGTGAGCATGCTGGCCAGGGCGCGGGACAGGGGACATCCCAGTGGTGCCCTGAAGCCAATGGAGATGGGCTGGTCTGGATCAGGAGAAAACTTTAAAGCAGAGGCTGGCCAGGAGCCAGGACACCTTTTACCTGTGCCATTCCCTTTTTTTCCTGGTTCTTCCTCTTTTTCTTGTTTCGTTTTTGAATGATACATTTTGGGGGCAAATTCCGCCTCGTCTTCAACTGCGCGGGAGGCGCGCCGTATGCATGTGGATGAAGGGACAGCATGTTCCCGCAGCAAAGCTGGCATCTCAGGCTGGCGAGGATTTCTACAGCAGTATTTACTCAGCAGCATGCTGTGCACATGTGTTTAAATGAGGGAAGGGCAAAAAGATTTGGATGCTACCTTTTTCCTTCAGAAACCACAGCTTTATTGACATTGAAATGTTTCACGGTATAATGACAACAATACTGGCATTTTTTGCTGGTGGGCATTGTTAAAATGTATGATCTCAGCTTCCTTTTTTTATCCTCTTTGAACTACTTTGTTCCAATATTTTCAAAATCTTATGTTTGGTAAACACAGAGTCAGTCACTGCACAGATGACATTACCTTGCTTTGAGTGCGCAATGGCATGCTGGTTTGGAGTTATGAGACTGGAAGTTCTAATGCATCAGACACGTCTCTTGTGCCCCACAGAGATCCCGGTTATCTGCAGCTCCGTGTCGTCCCTGGGAGCCTGGTCCTGCGCTCCCCTCTCCCCAGGGGCTGGCCAGCCCCACTGGTAATTCACGGCAAGTAGGAATCTGTGGGAGAGCCTTAAAGTTCTGCTCCAAGTCCCCTTGTGCACCCAGAAAGCTCTGTGTGACGAGCCCGAGCACCCGCAGTGGAGAGAAGGTTAATTTAAACTATATCCAGGATGCTTCCACTCTTCTCAGGAGTATATGTGAGAGCGTTCAGTAATTCTCTCCGGAGAGCGAGCTCTGGCAGTATCAGCCTCAAAGCAGAAACCTTGACAAAATTAATCAGGACTGGTACATGGACTGACACAGTTTGTTTTACTAAGTCCCGCTCCCTTCACCAAGATGAAAGTGTAATACTGCAGGCACTTAACAGCACCTACATTCAATTAATTCCCTGTGCTGGCAAGGAA
Organism: Pluvialis apricaria; assembly: GCA_017639485.1. Taxonomy (NCBI): domain Eukaryota; kingdom Metazoa; phylum Chordata; class Aves; order Charadriiformes; family Charadriidae; genus Pluvialis; species Pluvialis apricaria. The sequence continues at coordinate 86,980,469 of CM030044.1, read as the reverse complement.
GAATTGCACTGCAGCGATAACACCAGGCTGAAAGAGGAGCTAAAAGGAGAGCTGCCGTGATTTGCAAGCGGCAGGAAGAAAGGATACTTGGGTGAAAGATGGTTTTGCGGGGCGGAAATACAGAGAAAAGGGGCAGAGAGAGATGAGAATGATGAAATGGCTCTGGTTGTGAGTGTTTGTCCCAGGGTGTGGAGCAGTTGCTGTCTGTGGTGGGAGTGGTGAGGCGTGAGCCGGTGCCTCTGTGGGAAGGCAGGACCGTGCTTTTGGTGTGCGGGCGGTGGGGAGCGTCTGCCCGGCCCCAGCAGAGCACCGGCTGCTCCCCATCACCCTGTGCCTGCCCTGCCCTTGCTCTGCTGCTCCCCACTCCTCCGCATTGGGCAGGTCACCTTCCACCACCCCCGCTGGACTGGGAACCAATGCGAATGGGTGATCGTGGTCCCTCGTCCCCAAATGCCATGCCCCATAACTCTTGTGGAAGGGGAGACAATTGAGCTGCAGTCCTCCAGGGCAGTCAACAGAATCATGGGAAGAAGAAGAAGAAGAAGAAGAAGAAGAAGAAGAAGAAGAAGAAGAAGAAGAAGAAGAAGAAGAAGAGGAAAAAGAAGAAGAAGAAAGAAGAAGAAGAAGAGGAAGAAGAAGAAGAAGAAGAAGAAGAAGAAGAAGAAGAAGAAGAAGAAGAGGAAGAAGAAGGAGAAGAAGGAGAAGAAGGAGAAGAAGGAGAAGAAGGAGAAGAAGAAGAAGAAGAAGAAGAAGAAGAAGAAGAAGAAGAAGAAGAAGAAGAAGAAGAAGAAGAAGAAGAAGAAGAAGAAGAAGAAGAAGAAGAAGAAGAAGAAGAAGGAAAAGAAGGAGAAGGAGAAGAAGAAATCTGCTATGCAGCATCCTCCTGCTCTCCCACCCCATCGCCAGCCCTGGTGGCACCCACACCCAGCTCTGCGGCACAGCACGACAGCCTCCGTTGCGTGGGGTGGCTGCAGACGGAGGCAAGACAGACCCTGAGTTTCCAGAGGGGTGTGCTGGGAAGAGGGCAAAAACCCTGGCCACTCTCACGGCATCTGGCTCGGTGGCTGCAGCAGGCATCCCCATCTCAAAGCCAGAAGAGGCAGTGGGCCAAGGGGCATATTTTTTTCTTTTTTTTTATGTGCCCCCTTGTGGTATGGATGAGCTGGATGGGGGACGGTACAGGGATGCGCATGGACGTGCGCACACAAGCACACGGGAAGCAAGCATGTGCATGCCTGGGGCTCAGTCCGCCGCTGTCAGTGCACCCTGGTGCGCATGCCAGCGTAGAGTTGGCTCAACACGCAGGCACGAAGAGCGGGTAACAGCAACACAGCCTAATGAAGAAGAACGATTCAATTTCGTGCTGGCTTGTTGCAATAACTTCTTTGCTATTTTTGCTCATTGCATTTGGCTTGATGCTTCTTGCAGCCGTGTTTCATTTGATGCGGAGTCCCCGCTCCCGCCCGGACGTGGTCCCTGTGCTGTTGTGGTGCCGCGGCTGCCGGTGCCGGCGCCGGCATTGTGCGAGGGCAGGGCTTGGAGCCTGTCAATTAGGATTACATTCAGTTCTTCCATGGGCTTCTGTGAAAAGATTAGAGAACAAGTAGGTGCCAGAAATGACTGTGTCAAGAAATAAATTGATGGCAGTATGAATTAGAAAGGAAAAACGACAGAAGAACGGACAGGTCTGTTCTGGATGGGGGCATGGTGACAGGGAGGAAGAGTGAATGCTTTGTGATGTGATGTTTTCATTTTTCACTTTAAATGCAAGCTTTTTTGATTTCAGTGCTGAAAGGCAAACTGGAAAAATCAAACTTGAGAGAAGTGTAAGGTCTGCGGAAAGCATGAGAGAAATATTGGCTTTGGTAGCCTCATTGAGTCAGAACAGCAGCAGAGGAGGAGGGAGGGGGAAAGCGAAGGCCCTGACCCCCAAAAAGACCCCCTTTACCCCAAAACCTCAGGAAGCACTGCATCCTGCTCTGGTGGGACCTACACGTCACTCCGTGGGTCAGGCTGAAAGTTTTTGGTGCTGCTGGATCCCTTCTCTGGATTTGCCACCCTTCTGCCTTAGCTGAGCTGCCATGGCCAGTGCCGGTGCCAGTGATGACAGGGAGCCGGGGTCTTCGCTGGTGGTCACGTCTGGGAGCTGGTCGCCAGCACCCCCTGCTCCGCATCGACCTGCTGGTGCTGTGGTGGGTGAGGACAGCTGTTCCACCTGGCTCTTTGGGGCCCTCCGAGGTGTTTTACCCTGGGGTGCTGCCTGCCCTGCAGTGGGAGATGATCCCCGAGGACTCCTGGGCAGCAGGAGTGGCCGTGAGGGTACACGGAGCCACAGACTCAGCACTCCTGAGAGTGTGGCCCCCAGTTCACTGGCTGCAGAGGACATACCAAAAACCCCAGCTAGACAGGGCATGGACATTTCAAAGTCCAGTGAGCTGTTCCGTTTGCCTTTGCTCATTCAAGACTGCCTCATTTGGCCAAGGAAGGCTTCCATGTTTTTCGTTGCTTGAGTTTGGCTGGGATACACGATTTACAGCTGTTGATTTTAGGTTACCCATGAGAACAGTGTTCACTGTTCTTGTGATGCTTTTCAGTATTGTCCTCTATGAAATACTTCTCCTGAGGCTGGGGCTTGTTAACCTGATGTCGTTTATCTGGAAGAGGAGTGTCCACCCAGCCCAGGAGAGCAGTTGAGGTGCCCTCAGCAGATAATGCAAGGCTGTCAGCTCTGCACGTGTAAATGAGGTGATAACCCTGTGAAGGGATCTGCTTTGCCTCCATTGATTGTGGCTTAAAATACTTACCTTTTAGTTACTAAACCTAGGTGAGATGGGCTCCTGCCTAAGAGTTCTGCAAACATCTTTGCAAAAGCTTAACCTGGCCAGTGATTTCACGGACTGTCCTGAATTACTCTTGTGTACAGTAGGACTACCCTTCTAGACAACTGGGACCACAGTCCTGAAGCTTTGTCTGCCTTCTTTAAACCCAGCCCTTTGCAGAGGATTTGTGTGATATTTAAGGTGGGATGTCTGGGGTTCTGAGGATGGAGGTGAGGACAACACAGGCTGCACTGTGTACAAGCTCCCGTTTTGCTGCAGCACTGACAGGTGGAGAAGCCACATCCCTGTAGCCAAACCCGATCATTTCTGACCTATCGGGGTTGCGACAGCAGAGTATCACACGCTGTGATAGGACTTTGATCACAAGAAAGAAGTTTCTTCTCCATGGCTGTGTCGAGGAGCGCATTGCATGTACTATGCAATAGTAGATGTTGGCTGAGCTCTGTTTTTCAGATGTGTTGGCTTGTGCTCCTTTGGAAATGAGCAGCAGGAGGCTGGCAGTGAGGCCTCAGCGGATTTCCTGAAGTGTCGTTCAGGATGAAAGCAGCCTAGAAGAAGCAGGAGGGCTTGCCTCTCAGATGGATCCTGGTGGATCAACAAGAGCGAAGTAGAGTGGAAAAGTCCATCCTTTCATGAGGTGTTTCAGTTGGTGGGGCTGTCTCCTCAAGGTCTCTAGGGCACCATGGCTTATGTCACCATCCCTGGAAACCACTTCAGGCAGCTCACCAAGGCAAGTTTGGGGAGAAGGTGGGGAAGGCCCTGCCTGTTGCAATTTTACCACCCTCTTGAGCCCATGGTTAACAGTAAATGCCTGTGGGCTTCCTCTTAGAGGCTGGCGACGCAACTCTCATTCTGTACTTGGCCTTTTGAACCAGCAGCCCTCAAGTAATCATTCAGGTTGTTTTGGGGTGAACAGCAAAGCCTTCAGCTGGAGGCTGTGCAAGAGGAGCGGAGGGCAGGAGCTTCTCAGCCTCCCAGGTGGAGGCTCCTTGGCTCAGTGGAGAGCAGGCAACCAGCGGCACAGGGCATGCCATCTGGGTTCTGCTTCCCTCTCCAGAAGGTGTGCTGGGGCCATGGTGCTGGAACAGCTGGGGCAATGCCACACTCAGCCCGCGCCCAGGTGCCGGGCAACCATCAGACCTGCTGGAGCAGGATTTGCTAGAGGCTGGGATGGGGAGCGAACAGCCGAAAATGCACCTTTGGCTTCACTGCCACCGATGCTTTGCTGAGGGGTCCACAGGCCCCGCTGAGGTCTGGTGGCACCACCTTTTCTTGGAGGAGCCTGCTCCTCTGCCTTGCTGAAGTTGCAGAAGTTAACCCTTCTGTGACAAGTCACGTCCCTGGTCTTGAAGACCCTCGACCATGTCTGCCAGGCTACTGTCCCAAGTGGGATAAATGCGGGGAGTTTGGGGTTGCTGGCAGCTCTTGGATGGGGTCGCTCATGAGACTAGACCCTGCAGCCCAGCCTGCTCCAGAGCTGTTCCTCGCTTTGGCTCTTTGTTGCTCATCCAAACCTGCCTGGGGACTCAGATGCACGTGTCCAAGTGCAGGTCCTTCCAAGGGGCTTTTTCCACACTGTAGTGTGTCTTGCACCTCATGCATGTGAAACGGTGGTGACTTGGAGACCAAACTGATAGTGCCTTGAAAATTTTTTTGGCTGACTCTTTTCATACACCGAATCAGAGCTGGTTGCCTCTTCAGTGCACTTGAAAGGTATTTAATAGGTGGTGGGTGCTGTCTGGACAGATTGGTATCTCTCTGGATATGTCTGCAGTCAAAGAGTCTTCCTCGTCCAAGCAAATGGTCCAGGTTCCAGGTGATCCTTTGGTGACCACCCAATCTACCAGCACTTAGCCCTGCAAGGCAGAAACATCATTGCCAGTATTTTTCATGCCTTGTCGTGGTAGACGAGTGCCTCGGCATTCATCAGTCTGCAAAGCTTTAAGCCTCACCTGTGTAGTTCATGCAGGTGTGTAACGCATGTACTCAATCAAAAAATAGAGCATAAATTTGATCAGTCTGAGGCTTAAGTGTTCCTTTCAAAACCTGTGATACGGAGTATCAGATATTTGATTGGATGAGGCATTATTTGCTGGAGGTAGTTGTAAACTACTTTCTCAGATAAAATTTGTTACCAAGTGAAAGTCGCCAATATTTTCTGAAGACAATTCCTCCCTTCAACAAATGTATTGGATGCCAAAGGACTTTCCCTGGCCAGGCAGAAGCTGGTGCAGTGTCGTGATTCCAAAGCACCTCTGGTAGCACAAACTTGGTGTTTCTTTCTGGAGCTCCAAGATCACTGCCAGAGCTAAGCAAAATCCGGGAGCTTAGTCCCTGACAGAAGTAGTCTGAGAAAAGGGGGAACTGTTGTTGAGTCAAGTGAAATATCTTGAATGCTTTGGGGTTCAACCTCCTCCTCCCAAAAGGAGGGGAAAAATAAATCAGAGAAGTCAGAGCGTGGTAATGTGTTGGAGCTGGAATATTTTTGACCTTCCATTCTGAAAAGTAATTCGCTTTTTCAGTGAAGTAAATGAAACTAATGTTTTGAGCGGAGGAAGGGAGCCAGGTACCCTACAGCCAGCAGAACTGCCAAGCGACAGTAGTGCCGTTCTTGTGCAGAATGTGTGAATGTGGTTTTTATTCTAGTTAACCTGGCCCTCACTGTGGTGAGTCTGAGCTCTCTGCTGCCCGTGTCGGCAGCCTGCAAGATGGCGCCTTTCCACCTTTGTCTTCCTCATGCCAGTCCCTTCTCTTGCAGGCTCCCCATACTACTACAGCGCTGCAGCCCGCGGGGCAGCCCCGCCGGCCGCCGCTGCCGCCTACGACCGCCACTGATGCCGGGGCACCGGCACTGACCGCATGCACCGCCTGGGACACCGCCATGAGTCGCCTTGCTGCAACTGCGCCAGCTGGGCTGCGAGGGAGGGAGAAAGTACCTAGTAGGAACATGCTAATTGAAATTTTGCTCTTTAAATTTGGTGAACTGATTATTGTTGTATTCCCAAACCTGGTCATATTTGATCTGGGTCTCAAATCAGACAAAGAAACAGGAGGAAGTGGTTCTCCTGACACTCTGTGTGATGGAAAACGCGCGGTAGCTTCGTGTCTTTTGCAGCCGGCTGGCTACTGCTTTAACCGCCTGTGGGTGCCATGGCTGTATCTGGGGATAAGGAAGAGGCGTGAGCGGCTCCCCTTGGGGCAGCTTCCTCTTGCTGCACACTGAAACAGGCTGTGAGACTCAAGGCAATTTTCTTTTTTCTTTTTTTTTTCTTTTTTTTCTTTTTTTTCCTGTTTTTTTTTTTTTTTATGGTGGCAAAGAACAAAATCAGTCTGCTCAATTTTACACAAGCATCACTGTAAATACAAACATTGCTTGTTTGTATTACTATAAGAGTGGCTTAAGCATAAGCAGCAACATTGTACAAATACAAACTCAAAACACATCTGAAAATGTGTTTTGAAACTGGTGCACTGATTCAAAGAATTCAGTAAGCTTTAAGCAACTTTGAACCAGGTTAACACTCATTGTGGCTATATTTTGGGCTGATGTTATTTCTGTATAGAGCATCCTATCTGACAGCCATGTGTGATCATGCTATATGCTGGTATCGAACACATGGGCCACTGAAGAAATGGGCAGTTTTGTGACATTTTACAGCTTAATATTCATTTATGTTAATTTGTCATCTTAATGAGTACTGAAACAAATTCTCTCGTTTCAAGTTAAGCAGCATCCAAGCAGGAATTCCTAAGTAATAGTTGACACCTTATGTACATCTCAATAGGCTGTGTGCTAAAACCCAATTATGAACACCCTGAGAGAAAGGAGGAGAAGTACCACAGTAATGATTTTTGTTAAACAGACATATTGAGTGGGGCGTACCAAGCGCTTTCTGAGGCAAAGTGGAGAGGAAGGCACTCGTTTTGGGGGTCGGTGCATTGCAGTGAAGGCATTTCAAATTCTATAGTCCAGACATGTGCCAGGGAGGATTTTGCCCCATTAATTCCACGTTTCTTCCCTCCTGCTGGGGGAGGGAGCGCTAATAGTGACATGTCCTTCGATGTGCGGCTTCCTGGGGCTAATGAAGAGAGGAGAGTGGCTACAAACGACCTGCCAAGCAGCTACACCAATCACTACCACCTCATGGAGCCAGAACTGCTGATTTCCCGCTGCAGCCTCCCCCTGCCCATGGCATATGGATGACATGCATGACCCCCATCCCCTCCTCCTGAGGGCAGTGGAGAAGCTCCCCGGCCCTGGTGAGATGAAGATATGGCTATAGCCTCCTTATTCCCCACCCAACCATCCTTATCTGCCTGGAGCAGCGCGGGCATTGCAGGGGGGTCCTGTTGGCGCTTGGCTGTGTGTGTCCTATGGCTGAAGACAGGTTGTTGGTGTTGAACCTGAGATGCGTTCCCATGGACGAACATTCAACAGCTTGCTTCCAGCTGAACAAGCATTTCTCTGAAATGGCAGCTCCTGAGTTAACACTCTTCTCTCTCCTCCTCCCTCCCCACCTCATCACTTGTGCTGCCTGTCCAGTGTCCTTAGTGGCCACTGACCCGTTGAGAAGCTCCCTCTCCAACTCCTGTGGCATCTTCTCACACTATGGAAATGCAGCCATCGCTTCCAAGTTCCCAGGGCAGATGTGTTCGGGTCCTCAAAAGCCATGGAGGCACCCAGGTCCTAGTGGCTTAACAACGTTTCAGTGAGATGTTCACAGATCCCATCAGGAATCTTGGCCGAAGTCCTTCAAACTGTGTCCCTAACCCAGAAGTAAGTTTTGTGACAAACTTAACAGTGAGAAAAGTCCTACTTTTTGTCTTTCAGCAATTAATAGCTGATACACACCTGTTTGTAACTGAAGACAAATAACAGCATGGACAGTTTACAGAGGGAACCTGCTGAAGCATTGTTTTGGTGTCGTCCCTTTCTGAGCGCCCCATGATCGCTGGCACCTGGGTGACAAAGCTGCAAAGGGCTTTTCTGTCCCTGGATGCTGGTTGCATGGGGACTCCCTGCTAGCCCCTGGCGAGGGGTGCGCGTTGTTTGCACTCGGAGGACACACACCTTCTCTGGAGGCTTGGGAAGGGATGAGGCCATCCAGTGCCTTGGCTGAAGAGAAAAGAAACGAGGGTTTGACTGCAGGCTGTGAGGGTGCGGGTGATGACTCCAGAGCAGAGGCAGGCTAACCTACACCAGCTATGGGGACATCACCTGCTGGGTGACCAGGTTAGTCTAAAATGAGTCTTTCTGTCTGTCCGGCGAGGGAACAGCAGCTCCTGTTGACGGCGTGTAGGTCCTTCACCCACTTTGCAAACTGCCCAGCGAACACGTGTCCTTTGCGTGTTTCCTCAGTGGCATGGCTTGTGTGACATACACTAATTCAGATAACACTGAGGAGACCAAGCAGGAGACTTTTGCAGATGTTGGCATGCTCAGGACAGAGTCACTTGTAGTTGGGCTGGGGACCTAGGAAAGGTACGGCAGGCGTATATTCGCTGAAGGATGCATGGATGCCTCTGGACAAAGTGACCCAAGCTGCTCAGACCTGGCTGGCCCTGTGGTTTCATCAGGACTCCCTGAGGGCAGTCCTTGGCCAGAGCATGGTGGTGGGCTCCATTCCTCAGTCGGGGCTGCAGGCAGGGATGGTGCGGGTACGTAGGCAGCGTACAGGTCCCGGTCGGAGCTGCGGAGGGGAAACCCCAAACTCCCACCATTGCATATGCAAGGCAGGTGCCTGCGCCTGGCCCAGCTCCCAAACAGGCCAGCCAGGCTTGCTCATGTCTGCTGGGACTGCTTCTCAGTGAGAAAGGCCAGTAAGAGTTGGCCCATTGAGTATGCACGCCGTACTTCTGGAAAAGACACTTCTTGACAGTACTTTCTGGGTTTGAGAATATTTCGCCTGGGGTTTACACACTGCGTCCCTCAGGAGGCTGGGACTTTGTGTCTGTAGTCTTCATCACAGAGATGCTCCTCCTGGAGGAGCATCTTTGAAAGGCACCACTGGCAGAAGGTGGTCCTCTGGGGATGACGGACAGCAGCCTGCTGCCACTCCCTTCTCTGCATCCCTCCATGTCCTGAGGGGTCATGGGGGGAGCTGGGAGCGCGAAGCAAATGACCCCTTGGGGCTGCAAGGAGGGGAGAGAGCAGGACCAGCAGCGGGGTCTGGGGTGCCCTGCCTGCCCTTCACTCAGGCGGGGTGCCCTGTAGTGCAGCGTGTCGTTACTAGACCCCTGCAGAAGTCGGCCCCATAAAGTGCCTTCAGGCAGTTTCTGCACTAAACTCTGTAATATGCTCGGCCAGGTGGAGGGGTTTCCAGTAGTCTGTGCCCCAGCAATATATTTATCAAGTACATTGCTGACACAGACGGACTGAGAGATGAAATCTGAGAGACGGAGAGGGAAAACGCTGCCATAAGACTAAATCAACGAAGGCCACGAGCCGGGATTGCATGAACTCACTTGTTGAGGAATCCCTCAGTCGAACGCTGTGAGAGTGTGACCGTAAAGATGACATAAAATGCTGTGGGCATCGAGATTGCTTAGCATCTGTGCCTGAAGGTTCGGTTACGGAGGCAGAGTCGTTAGGCAGCTTCACTGACTGCAGAGCTCAGGATGTCTCGGGACCAGATCCGCAGACCGAAAGCTTTGTTTGTTCGCTGTCAAATCAGAAAAATGCTCCAGGCTGTGGGAGCACGGGGCCAGAGAGTGCGTGTCGATTCAGAGATGCAGAGACGTCCGAGAAGGGCTCTGACCGCCGGCGCTGGGGCAGCCCGCAGCGTGGGGCGCTTGGGAAGGAGACAACATGGGATCAAACGGCGCCAAGAAAAGAAGAAAAAGGAAAAAAGAGGAAAAAGGAGGGTGAGAGGTGGTTTTTGGAAGAAAGCTTTCCTGACCGGGGAGTCGCAGCAGTGGAGTGCCCATCACCCCTCCTTGGCTCCCTGTGGCCGCATCCTGCCAGCGCTGCAGTGGGAGGGCAGCGCAGTGGGCTCCCTGTGCTGGGGGATGGCAGCTGCTGGCTCTGGATAAATGCTCTGCCGTGCCCGGTCTCAACTGATGGGGTTGTATTCCTTTTCTTATTTTCTTTAAGTTACCTATTCTATATGTCCTTCAGCATGGAGGAGAGAGGAAGCCATGTTCCGGTGTCGCTTATTCCCAACCACGAGTACCCATAGCTTCGGAGAGCCGTGGCCTGTAGTGGAGTTACCTTGTGTGGCTGCCACTGGCAGATACGCGGCTGCAACTGAGTGTCCTCCCTGGTGCTGTCCTCTCTCCTGCGCGCGTGTGCCTGCGCACGTGCCACCAGGACATGTGAGGCCACAGCCACCATGGGCAGCACGGCACTGAGCTGACCCACCTTGTGACTGTCCCAGCAAATGCTGGGAAAACCTGCTTTTTCTTCTGGATTCACTGAGAAAATGACGTTAGAGGGGCAGCAGCTCTTGGGTAACGTGCCCTGCAGCCTCTTGCTGAGCTCACAGGCGATGGTCCTATACAGGCGTTATCAGGCAGAGCCAGGTCGGGCGGCTTGCACCGATGCAGGCACTGGGCGCACGTCCTGAGCCACCGCCACTGCGGCTCCATGCCAGAGGCAGAGCGCTGGGTGGCGGTGCGAGGCCAGGGGCGCCACGTTGTGCCCCTCAGACCGAAACCCACTCCTGTCACAGGTATGCGCTGCCACAGCGTGAGAAACCGAAAGATCCAGCAGGATCTAGACCGGTTAGCACGGCTTTCCTGGTGGAGCTGATGAGATGCGATGTGCCAAAGCCAAGCAAAAAGCATGTCGAAGAGGTGCCTGGTGCCAGGGCTGCTTGCTGCAGCATGGTGGGTGCCTGGGGACAGACGTGCACACGCCTGTCTGTGTGGGCACGCTTGAGTCTCCCAGAGCCCGGGGGGCGGTGGAGAGGGGGACCCCAGCCCAATGGTAGCCCTGGCCAGCGGCTGGCCAGAGCCCTGTGCCCAGGGTCTCCTGCTCTGCCCTGTCGCAGCGAGACGGGGAAGCGGCCGGCGGGCATTTAGACCTGCCTTTCGCCTCGCTCAGCCTCACGTGGGAAGAAACCTCGTCCTGGTTTTTCACTTTCTAGTGGCCTTTGTACATTCTGAAATTACAGAAACTCATTTCATTGCAAATGGAATTCCTTTCCAAGAAAAAAAAAAAAGAACAGGCTTTTTTTTTTTTTCTTAGAGACAAACTACTTTGTATTAGGGACTTCTAGCATCAAAGAAATACATATCTATTGTATCCACCAAAGTCTGCAATGCCTGCATTGAAGCTTACATCTTAAAAAAGAGAGGAAAAAGAAAAGAGAGGGAGAGAAATAAAAGCCTCCTCCCCTTGAAAAATACATACAAACAAACAAACAAAAAAACTTACAAAAAAAAAACTCGTAAAAATAACTGTTGAATTGCCTTTGAAAGTAGGGGATAACATCTGTTGCAAAACAGATGAAAAAATGCTTCTTAAAATGTGTATGTTTTCTATTCTTTTTTTCTAGTAGGAAAAGAACAGACTTGAAATCTTGGTGTTTTTTCCTTAGTGCTGTGTGTTGCTTTTGTGTGTTATAATATTTGAATGTAATTACAGCAGTGCCAATTTGCCAAAGATGTCGAACATTATTTTGGGGTTTTTGTTTTGGGGTTTGTTTTGGGGAGCAAAAGGGGAGGTGGGCTGGGGAGCGGGGGTGCTAAGGCATGGGTCAAATGGGAGGGGACGTTTGGAGGTTTTTCTTTTCATTTATTTTTTTTTTTTCAATTCTTTTTCTCGTCAATACTGAAATTTGTGATTTTATTCTAAGTTAAATGGTTGACTGCAACACTTTTTATTTTTAGATTAGTTGAAGAAACATGCAATAAGATTGGCGTAGTTCAATATCTGTGTGTCTTTTCATGAGAGTGACTGTTACTTGTGGACATATGGTTTTATGTAACCTTTATGTGAGATAATTATTTGTAAATATTTACCATAATTTTATTGGTTCCTAAAATAAAAGTAATTTTTTTAAGTTCAGAAGGCCTTCTCTCACTCTTGTTTTCACTGTGTGCCCTGGATCCCTGAGAAGAAATTCCAGGTGGCTGCATTAGAAATGGGCTTTTTGGGGCCCCCGTGAAAAGGTGTCCATCACATGAGGATGGGCGCTGTGGCACTGTTGGACCCAGCAGAGCCCGAGTCACCACGCAAAGGGTGAGGTTTGTGTTGGTGAGGGAGATCCAGGTCCTCAGAGTGCCTCGGTGGTGCAGGCGGGTTGGTCTCCTGAAGGGGCAGAGATGACCTCCACGCCAACCCAGATGCCCTCTGGAACGGGACCAGAGTCAGCAGCTGCTCAGGGGAGCCTGAAGAGCAGGTCTTGGTCTCTGAAGACCACAGTGGTTTCACTGAGGCTTCCCCTACTTCGGAGCAGGTCTCGGTGGTCCTGCCCTGCCCTCCAGCCTTGGCTCCGTGGGAGAGGGTGTCCTCCGGCTGCACAGGAAGCGATTCCCAGGAATGGGGATTTTCACCCCAGCTGCCTTCTTGTTCTGAGCAAAAATAACTGGTTCACTGGGAGACAGATGGGAAGAGTCCAGACTTGTTCCCGTTTCACTGCCGGCCACCGGCAGAGAAAGATCGGCAGCTGGGCAGGGCGGCACAGGGCACCGGAGAGTAGGTGAGCTCTCCTTCCCCCTGCCCCGGCATCTGTCCCGCCTGCGCCTTGAGATGCTCGTACCCATGTGTAAGTGGCACTAGCTGCAGGATTACTTGTGCTAACTACTGCTACCACAAAAAAACCCTCTTATTGAAAAGAGCTATAGCTAACGGCTGATGAATTATTCATTCTCAATGAGTTGCATATAAATGCGTCTACATTTGGATGCATAGGCATACATGGGGGTTTATTTGTGGTGCATGTTTCCGCAAGCTCACCTTTGTCTCCGTCTGCCATCTCACAGCAGCAGCTCTCTGCTCTTCCAAGTGCCTGCCTGCGCTTGGGACTGCTCTCTGGTCTGCAGGACCAGAGCCGCACCTCTTGTTGCAGCCTTGAGTTATGAGACGTTTACTTGGATCATCATCATACGTGTCCTGCTTGCGCTTGCCAGTGGTACCACAGTACCCCAAACACCCAAGCGCTGGGTTTGTGAAGCAACGGTAAGGAGATATTCATTTGATCTGACATGAGCATTTGGACTGAGCTCCTGTATTCTTCCTCTTAATTTTAACAGCGTCCTAGCAACTGAGGTATTGAAAATTTCAATTTGCATTACACGAATAGTGGTGAATGTGTCCAGAACTTCTGCCCTCACCCTTTCTGAATTCCTGGTGTTTTACTAGTGATGTTTGTACCACGTCTAGCTGGGATAGAGTTAATTTTCTTCATAATAGCCAGTTTGGGGCTGTGCTTTGGGTTTGTGGTGGGAACAGTGCTGGTAACATGCTGATGATGTTTAGCTCTGGCTGAGCAGTCTTGCACGGCATTGCGGCGTTCCCTGCCTTTCTCCTGACACCAGCGAGCAGGCTTGGGGTGGGCTGGTGGGGTACACAGGCAGACGGCTGACCCCAGGTCACAGAATCACAGAATCCCAGACTGGTCCGGGTTGGAAGGGCCCTCTGGAGCTCCCCCAGTCCAACCCCCTGCCAGAGCAGGGTCACCTACAGCAGTTGCACAGGACCGCGTCCAGGTGGGTTTGGGATGGCTCCAGAGTGGGAGACTCCCCCACCTCTCTGGGCAGCCTGTGCCAGTGCTCTGCCACCCTTAAAGGGAAGAAGTCCCTCCTCATGTTAAGATGGAACTTCCTATGGTCAAGTTTGTGCCCGTTACCTCTTGTCCTATCACTGGGCACCACTGGAAAAAGACTGTTCCCATCCCCCGGCACCCTCCCTTTAAGTATAGATAAGATCCCCCCTCAGTCTTCTCCAGACTAAAAACCCCCAAGTTCCTCAGCCTTTCCTCATAAGAAAGATGCTCCAAACCCCTCATCATCTTTGTAGCCCTTTGCTGGACCCTCTCCAGCAGGTCGCTGTTCCCAGGTGACCAAAGGGATATCTGTACCCTGTGGTGGTCTTGTGCTCAGCAGTAAAATGGGGCGGGGGAAGGGAGGTCTTCCAAAGCAGTCGCTGCTCAGGGGCTGTCTGGGCACCATCGCTCTACTGGGAGGTGATGAGTGGTTGCCTTCGCATCTCTCATTTTTGGTTTTGTTTTCCCCTTTTCCTTCGCTTAGTAAACTGTCTTTATCTCAACCCATGAGTTTTCTCACTTCTGCTCTTTCTATTCTCTCCCCCATCCTGTTGCGGAGGAGTGAGTGAGCGGCTGGGTGGATGCTGAGCAATGTACTCCTTGTAATAACCATTAACATCAATTCTGACGGTTAAAGTCCCCCTAGGGAGCTCAGGAGAATGAGTGCAATGCCACTTTATTTCTGTGTCCCAATACCATACATTTCAGTCTTAAACTTGAGAAACAGAACTCATGCAACTTTCCACAGATCAGCAAATAATTGTGGCTGAATAAAATCAGGGTCTAATCACAGATGATAGGCGGAGAGAGGCAGAATTTAGTCGACCAGCAGCTTGCATCCAGCATTTACTTGACCCACAGGAGGCTCCACTCTGGAGAGATGCCTGCGCTGTCTGCGCCAGCAGCGTGAATGGGGATGTTTTCATGCACTGATGCTTCAGAGTGGAGTGGGTGCTCTTACGCTTGAGCATGTAGTGTCATGGAGTGGACTTCAGAAGAACAAGTAGTCAAAAATCAGGTTTCTGGCATTGCCAGGTTCATCCAGCAGCCCTCGTGCAGGAGGCTGCATGTCCCCTGCATGTGGTGTGTCCCCATTGCCCCCACACTCCTCTCCTGTCATTGGTCACCAACCACACTTACCTCGCCACTCTCAGGAAAGTGTGGCTTCTGGGAACAGCCCTTCACATCCCGCGCCACATCCCACCACCCCATTGCTGCAGGCTGGTGCTTGCTGTCAAGGGATGGGTGCCCTGAGCAGCGCGGTGTCCCTGGAGGGGGCAGGAATCCCCCCGTGCTGCCCTCTGAGCTCTGGGAGACTCAACTTCTCGTGGGCAACGTCTGCTTGTGGTAACACCTCCTGGGGATGAAGGAAAGTGCCCAGGCCTTCGGACCCCCCTGCATCGAAATGGATGGCTCACCTGCCAAGCAGCAAAACCCCAGGAGGGGTCTTGTGCTGAGAGACCAGGATCATCGGACGTCCTACGGCAGGGTATGGTCATGTGCAGCTCCTAGCATTCCATGAAGAGGGCAGATGGTGAATGAGCCCAACCACCTTTCCCTCCCAGAGCCCAAACCATTGTGCGGGTGGCCTTTCGCGGAGATTCATGGCACTGCAGCCATGGGACTTTGCAGGAGAGCTGTCAGATGGTGGCACCAGGAGCCACGTTGTGGCTGTTGTCTCCTTGCAATGAGGTGCTTGTGGCAGGGATTGCCGTTCCTGGCTCTGTTTTTTGTACTTTTTGTACTTCTGCTGTCTTTCAGCCGCGCTAGGTTAAGAGACAAGCAAATCGCCTGTCCCGCAGCAGGCAGGCAGTGCCCGTTCCTCATTAAGCCCTCCCATGTCTGGATGTGAAATGCCACGTCAGCCTGCTGGCAGCAGAACAGTGGGATTAGACCTGACACAACTGCAGTGAGAGGCGTGGGATCTTCCTGTCTCTCCAGGTGTGAGGCCCCATACTGGTTGCTCAGTGCGAATGCCCTTCAAGGATGCAAATACGGTTTTAGCTCGAGCCTCCATACAAATGGCCATTGTTTAAGATGCCCAGGAATTGTCATTTAAACTCTTAATGAATAGGAAATGAAGACCCTTGGTTAAGCAAAGGAACATCTCTGTATTGTAATAGATTTTGCAGACAAGGGCAATATGCGATCTAGCCAGGAAAGTCAGGTGCAGAGACAGCGGGTACACAGGAGCTGGTGCAAAGAGATCAAAGTGACAGCCCCTTTGCCAGGATTCCTGCCGTGGGCCATGATGGCTATGAGCAGGAACATCTGGAAATAATGTCACAGGCAGCTGGTGAGAATTTGCAGCTTCTGTCTCAGGATTTCATGACCTATTTTCATTCTCAAAAAAAACCCAAAACCCAAAGAATTGAAATGCCCTCAGGCAGGGGGGAAGAAAGTTCTTTTCTGTGTATACACTGTGTTGGAGCCATTAGGAAGTGCCCTTTAGGGCAGCATTTCCAAAGTGGTGGGGCTACTGACCATACCCAAATGGTGAACTGAAAAGCATGCTCCAGCAGCCATCCAGTTGGATGGACTTCTCTCTGCCTGAAAGCACATGGTGTTTCTCATTCATTCACCCCTCCGAAGGCTCTGCTGGACAAGAGGCTTTGGGCACACCTGAGATTGGATCCCATGCCCTTGCTTCAGACTGAGCACTGTTGGAGTGGGATCGGACCTGGAGTAACGACGCAGTCTCAATGTATGATCGTTCTCGTTTATTGAGTATTTTAGCAGAGTATATATAGACTCGCAGCAAAGCATGCATATTCAACAACGCTATGATTGGTCCAGCTCCCTTGTTCACACACAACGCCCCTCAACCTGATTGGCTAAGACCCTCTGTTCACGCGCCTCTGTTTAACTTTTCTCCCGGGCAGGGTGATGTCACCTTTCTTGTTTACTTAGATCTTTTCTTCCTCACTCTGGGTGCTTAGTTCAAACCCTGGGTTGCTCAACGGAACCAAACCATGCCCTTTTTCATTTAGGAATGTCTCCACAGAGCACTAGGCATTGAAAGCGTAGCCAAAACTGCAGAGTCAAAGCTTGTCACCGCACGCACGAGAAACAGGCCCCCACACAGCAAAAAAGGTAAGATTTGGCAGGCAGCAGCAACATCAAACTCAAATAAGGGCTAGAAGCATGAATTAGCAGTGGGTCATATTTTGCAGAAGCATCAAAAGAATTTGAAGAAATGGATTCACCAGAGAACTTCCAAAAGGTACAGATTTATGCATCATGCTCCATAATCTCATCTCTGTGTGTAACCAAACTGACTGAGCTGCTCTGAAAGGGCAAGAGCCCCACAGAAGGACTTAGAGGAAACCTTCCTTTCAGGGTGATTTTCTTATATGGAAAGGTTTTGAAATCTGAGCCATTTACGCAATGCTTCCGGCCACAAAAGTAGAGGTATTGTCAGTGTAGGGCCACAGAGGATTTTTAGAGTGTACCCTGCCCTCCTTCCAGGGCTGCTCCATCTCACTGTCACGCACTGCGGGGCAACGCCGATGCACAGAGTGAGAACCCACCATGTCCCTTCCCTCCACCACCCGGGTCTGAATACACTCAAAAGAAAAGGGGAAATCCCCCACTGGGTGAAACAGGGTTGAGGGAAGATGAAGATCATTTCTCCTGGGACATTTGTAGGGGGTCCACATGGTGAGGAAACAAGGTCCTTGAAAGTAAAACAGCAGAAAATACTTCTCTTTGAGTCAATGGGACCTTAGTTTGAGGAAGATACTGTCAAGTTGAGAGGAGCCAAAGAAGATTTTGCCAACATTGAGCAGTAGGATAACGGCTGCTCCAAGAATCGTGCCCCTGTGGAGCCCAGCTGGGAGCAGGTGGGAGAAGAGGAACCAGAACTTGGGTACAGACCAGTTGGATTCTGGTACCACCAACGGAGTTCACGTGTGTGAGCCTCCTTTCTGGCCACAGCCAAAGGTTCTGTGCCTGGTGTGGTGAGCTGACCCCACCAACAGCTAAGCGCCCACCCAGCCACTTGCTCACGACTCCTGCAGTGGGATGGAGGAGGGAATCAGAAGGGCAAAAGTGAGAAAAACTTGTGAGTTGTGGTGAAAGTTTAATAAGAGAAGCAAAGTTGTGCGCACAAGCAAAGCAAAATGAAGGGTTCATGCCCTGCTCGCCATTGGTGTGCAGACATCCAGCAGCTCCTGGAAAGCAGAGCCTCTGCACACATAGCCATGTTTGGGACGACCAATGCCATAACCCTGAACATCCCCCCTTCCTCCTTTCCCCGAGATTTTATTGCTGAGCACATCATATGGTGTGGGATAGCCCCTTGGTCAGCCATCCCCTGCCAGCCCCGTGCCCACCCCAGCCCCCTCGCTGGCAGGGCAGAGTGGGAGAAAGAGAAGCCATTGATGCTGTGCGACCACTGCTCAGCCATAGCCGAACATCAGCACCCCAAAGCACAGCCCCACGCAGGCTGCTGTGAAGAAAATTAACCCCATCCCAGCCAGAGCCGGCGCAGCAGGTAACACGTCTGGGTGGGGCTGAGAGGGATGCTTCAGCCACCCCCACCATGTGGTGTCCCTGTTAAGCCTCTGCCACCTCACAGCACTGGGAAAGTCACACCTGGTAGGCGACTGCTAAATTCCAGCTCCTAACTCTGTTAAACCCATTGTAAACAGTCCCTGATAACACTTTAAAATAATGGTCCATTACGGCAGCTATGCTTAATTAGAGTGGAACTGACAAATGGAGTCATCATGATTAATGTTATTATAATGAATACATCTGCAATTTGGTATAACACACAGAAATGTCTGGCTTCCCAGGAAACCCTCAGATACAGAGGGTGTCTTTTATATTCATAGGGATATAATAATTCCTCTGAAGGAATCTCATTGTAATTTAGCATGAATTAATGTCCATTTATCACACACTGTTACCCAGTGCAGCAATTTATCTAAATCCTATATATGCAATGTAGACTCTTGTCTAAGAACACCCGATAATGGAGAAATTCTTTGAAGAATACATTTACTGTAGATCATTAATGCTCAGTGTGCTAAGTGGCCTTTAAATTAAACTAAGTTAAATAAACTCTTCTTTAATATACTAGTGTAACTTTTTCATTAACAA
Source organism: Pluvialis apricaria (assembly GCA_017639485.1). Taxonomy (NCBI): domain Eukaryota; kingdom Metazoa; phylum Chordata; class Aves; order Charadriiformes; family Charadriidae; genus Pluvialis; species Pluvialis apricaria. The sequence goes on along the minus strand of CM030044.1, from coordinate 86,961,814 downwards.
ACACATTAAGGCCTTTTTAATTTACATACAGCTGATGCAAGCATATGATACTAAACCGTTCAATTAGCGGAGCAAAATGTAATTCAGAGTGTCTATACAGTAAGAAGGTGGTGGTTTGGCACACAAACCTCATTTCTTTGGATAACTGCACGCTGGTCCTGCAGAACTTGTGGTAGGTTTGTCTGCATAGCCGGGCTGTGGGGTTTGCCATAAAGGTTGTTCCTTGTAGAGGACAATAGCTGCCAGGAAGGGGCAAAACCCTGCAGAGGAGGTTGCAGGCTGTCCTGGGGACACCCAGTTTTCTATATGAGCAGAAGTTGTCCAAGCTTCTGCGCTCGCCTCCCTCCGCACACCTCCTGGGATGGATGTGACCTGCTGTGGGTGCTTCTCATCGAGGCCCCGTCTGTGTCCACATTTGGGCTCCAGTTCAGTCTGCAAACTGGTTTTGATGTGGTTCCACTCCCTTCCTGGGGAGGGGAACTTTAGCTGCGTGCCCAGCAGGCTTCAGCCCTAATGGGGATGTGAGCACCGTGGCAGAGCAGTTCTGTGGCCATATATGGGGCAGTCCCACCACCAGCCATCTCTGCTCCCAGTGAGGAGCACTTACGTTGGCATGGGGGCTCCTGCTTGTGTGCCGTTCCTCGCACAAGGACCACGGGGAACTCTGAGAGCAGGGTCCTGCGGGTTGTGGCTAGAGGGGTCTCCTCCGTTCAAGTAGTAAATCCCCAGAGCAGCGCGTTGCTGGTGTCCCCGTAGCAAACCTCCAAGCCTTGCCTTGCAAGGTGCTCTTGAAACAGACTGACAAAACTTCTGTGATGCTGTTTATCTTGATCCTCATGTTCAAAACGTATTTACACAAGAGTCTGTCTACAAGGTTTCTGATGTGACGGCAATACTAGGTATTTTTAAGCAACAATAAGAAAACTTCTCACACAGATGGAGGAATAATCAGTCTTCATTCCTGCCACATGCTTTCCATTTCCCTGCGTGCAATGAAGAGAGACAGAAGCGATGGCTGTTCTTGACCAAAGGAGAAACCCCAGTTAGTTAGTGATCTTCTACTGGGACTCACTGGCAACTCACTGACTGGCCGGTGCACCAAGGGGAAACTGAGTAAGGCATGGAAGGACAGACAGCACAGCGAGAGGAAAAAAGGGCTGTATCCCGACACTTAGAGCTGTATGGCTATTATGCATTAGGCTGGAAAAATATCTAATCTAAAAGATGCACAGCAGCCTGTTCCGTGTGAATTCTGGTGGGCAAGCCTGACAGTGAAAGATGTGCTCCGTGCACATTTAATTGGCTCCTGTGAAAATGGCACTGCACGTATATCCCTACTTGCCTTATAAAAGCCCAATTTAATTCTTTACTTTCTTTATGCAAAATTCTCCTAAAATTCTTTCGTCTTGCTTGTCTCAACATGCTCTGCATGTCCTAATTTGAGAGGCTGTTAAATAAAGCAGAAGGCGCAGGCTTGTTTGGCTCAGCAACTGACTTCGGGACCATGGGTTTAAATTCACCGACTGAAAAAATTGCGTTGATTACTAGGCTATAAAAGGTGCAAAATGAAGTAAGTTTAGTGTGCCTGCTCAGGGAGAAGGGGAGGTGCAGGAGCTCTTGAACAGCAGCAGTCAGAGAAACCAATATATAAAATAAAGGGGAGAAAAAACTTGAGGAAAATGGAGTGTGCGGAGCAGAAGAAGAAGGAGTAAAACTTTTGTATCTGAGATTCTCTAGCACAAACAAATGATGACAGTGGTTGGAGCTGTCCTCTGAGAAGACCAATCTGAAATGCCTGCATGGAGGGCGTTCACCCCTGCTTCTCCCTTGGCTTGTGTATTACAGATACTACAAAGCAAATCTTTGCCAGCCACATGCCGCCACCTCTCACACTGGCACCAGTGGAAAGTGCCCTCGCACACACGGCAGCCTCCTGTTTCTCGGGGCAGCTTCCCTCTCTCCCTCCATCCCTCCAGTTTGCCACCAACCAACGTGTGGAAGAGGAGAAGGAGGAGGAGGAGGAGGAAGGGGATAATTTCTCATGGCAGAGCTGTTTTGGTCAGTGACTGTGCAGGGTCTTGCCTGACAGATCCTGCTCTGCACTGGGCTCTGAGACAAGCCTGCAAAATGAGCTGCTTCTCCTGCAAAAAGTTCAGGATTTGGGCCCTTGGTATTTTGGGAGGAATTTGGTCCCTTAGTGGTTTTTTTTGAGAAAGGCAGGTTGTCTGGTTGATTAGCTGGTTGGTGGATGGGTTCATATTTTTTGCAACATATTGGCTCTCATAGCTGAATTTCAGCTTTTAGGGAAGTGAGGCGGCGTATGTTAGTACATGTGTTAAACAAAGCTTTTGTAAGCAATATAGGAATTACCTAAAAACCACCAGCTCCCAGAAGGTGCGAAGATGCATGGCTGAAGGATTGCTCTAAAATACGCCTTTCTCTTTTGGTCCTTCCTTTAGTATCCATTGCCAACTGCTGCATAGAGAGGGTACAACACCATGCAGCTCTTTACTCAGTACGGCACTGTTAACCCTGTGCAATCACCCACTTCATACCCTTCATATGGCATTAACAGCTATTGGAATTCATGAGTCACTCTCACCCTCATCTGGAAACAAGTTCTTCTATGTAACTCATCCAGAAAAGATCACCCCAGAATTAAACTTCAGACAGAGGACACGCCATTTCCCAGGAGACTTGAGCTTTGGGTTTAAACAGCAGATGGTTCCAGGGCTCTGGAAGCACACAGATGATGCTCTGAGACACTCTAACCTACAGATCAGCACCACTACAGCAACGTTAAGATCAGAACCTCTCATACACAGGCTGAGCATGGCTCTTGTGTCTGTTCTGTGGCTGTGCAGAGCTGTGGCATCCACAGACTCAACTGACTCTCTTGAAAATCAGTATCAGATGAGATGCCAGGAGAAGGTCTGAAAACAGCTAAGAGATCCACAGAATCACGGACTGGTTGAGGTTGGAAAGGAGCCCTGAAGGTCATCTGGTCTAACCTACCTGCTCAAGGAGGGCCACCTAGATCAGGTTACCCAGGACCACATTCAGACGGCTTTTGAATATCTCCAAAGAAGAAGACTCCACAACCTGTGCCAGTGCTTGGTCACCCTCACAGTGAAAAAGTGTTTCCTGATGTTCAGAGAGAGCCTCATGTGGTTCAGTGTGTGCCCATTGCCTCTGGTCCTGTCACCAGGCATCACTGGAAAAAGCCTGGCTCCCTCATCTTCACTCCTCCCATGAGGTATTTTTACACATTGATGAGATCCTCCTGAGCCTTCTCTGCTCCAGGCTGAGCAGTGCCAGCTCTCCCAGCCTTTCCTCCTAAGAGAGATGCTCCAGTTCCCTTCAGCATCTTAGTTGCACTTTGTGGACTCTCTCCAGGATGCCCATGTCTCTCTTGTACTGGGGAGGCCAGACTGGACATGGAGGAAGTCACTACAGAATTCAGATCTCCAGACCCAGCCTGAACACCAACACTCCCTCACATGAAATCTCTGCTGACTGGTTTTGCTGGATTTCTCCCCCTGCAGTTATTTAGCTGTGAGCAGATGCTGATGTGTGGGTGATTTTTCAATATATTATCACCTCTTTGTATAATCAATAAAAATTTAAATGAGAAGACCTTGGCTGGTTCTTTAAATTCTATTATACCCAGACACGAATATTTACAGCCCTCTACAAAATTAAGCATTTTAGGACACAACCACAGCATAATAGCGTTTGCAAGATGCTTTCTAATTTTTTGTTGGTGTGATTTGTGTTTAAATACTCTGTTTGCAGTTTTCTGTATCATGCCATGCATTTCATAAATAGTGTGCTTGCTGCCCTGGTTGTACATCCTTCCTTGCTGCATTACAGCCAGTTCTGCCTGGTTTGTATCACTGCTTTGGGCTGTAAGCATTATAATCCCAGCTATCAAAATCATTCACTACCATAGTCACCTATTTCACAATTATAAAAGGAAGTCTCAAGCCTGCCGCATGCATGTTGCTTACTAATCAAGAACTAATGTGACCAATACGAAACTCTGACTTTGTACATCCACATCCTGTTATTGGAAGGGTAGCAATGTGCATGCAGTGGAGGTTTTCATACTGTACAGGAAAAAATATGTAAATATAACAATCAACTCCAATGTAACAACTAAAATAACTTTTAATTGTTTTCCCTTCACTTATATTTTCTGCTTGGCTGACTCTGCTTATGGCTTCTGGAAAGGCCAGCTCATCAGTTTTTGTTGTTAATCAAGAACAGTAATTGTGTAAGTTGTAAAGACACAAGATGATGCTTTGCTGAATAGGATAACAACTTCCAGAAAATGCAAAGTAGTTTTTTTAATGTTTTTTGATTAGTAATTTGTAAGACTGCTATCTGAGTAAACAAGGTCCCCAGGAGACGCTGGGAATCCAGACTCGGGGAAGGGTTTGCCCCTATGTTCCTGGTGTGGCAGATGCTGTTTCAGAAGAAGGGCTCTCATGGGGGACCGTGGTTAGCCTGGTTCTGCCTCTGCTCAGGATCAGCAAACACCACGCAACTATGGAAGATGATGGGAAAATGTCCTCCCTACCCCTGATACCAAGACAAGCATCACGACAAACACCATGAGAGTAGCACAGACACACCTTGGAAGGTGCCGCTGATCCTCAGATGCTGGGGCAGGAAGCGGGGGCACATCACAAGTCCAGCCAATGTGAAACATTATTTCCTGGCTTGTCCTCCGGTGTGTGGCCCACAGCCCACCCGGTCGCCCTCCTTGGGCACAGCCATGCCAGCCCAGATCAGTGACAGTGCACAATTTGCCTGCCATCATCATCATCCTCCAAGGTCCACCCTGTGAGCTGCTCCAGCCTCATCTCCCCATGGTCTTTCCACCTGGTGGGGAAGCATTTGCATGTTTTTGGGTTTTTCTTGTCCAGGTGGAGCAGAAAAGGGCCCTGAAGAGGAGAAGGCTGTGAGCAGCATGAAGAGGGGAGAGAGGCTGGTGATGGAGAAGAGAGGAGGAAGCGCCCTACTGTGGTGCCAGGAGCTGGGCTGCGGTGCAGCCCAGGAGAGATGAGACCAAGGTGGGACATGGGCAAAGTCTGACTGCTGAAACAATCGCTTTCCCTGCCAGTTTGTGCTTAAAGCCTTCCTATTGTGAGTTCGGTCTGCAGCACCCTTCACAGCATACTTTTGTAACACACTTTGTCAAGGAAATGACATGCAAAAATCAGTGGCTAAGAACAAGACAACCAGTATTTGACGAGGAACTTAGAAAACCCTGGAGGACCTTTGGGCAGGGTAACCCCTGCTACACCACAAAGCAAAGCCATTTTTCTAAAAAGAAGTGGGAATATTCAAAACAAATTGAGGAAGGATTTGGAATGGGACAGTTTATCTCACTCTAAGTATCAAGTCTGATTTCAATTTGATTATTAGCAGTGATCTTATCTCTAACCAGAAAATTTTGAGGGAGGAGATGGCTGGATTTTTTTAACACAGCTGGTTAAGTACTGCTGTGTCCTAAAATCCTTTTGTTGTATATCTACTGAGTTATGAAATGGATTTAAGCGGATGAACTCTGGTGCAGCCTGCTCAGCAATGCATGAAGAAAAGAGTTGGAGGTGTAAAAAATGTCAAATAGCTTTCTCATATGCATTAAACTATTAATAAAGATAAAGTGATCTTTATGTTTTCAGTTTATAATGTCTCTTTTATGAAAGTAGGAAGCAGCGTTGATTCACGATTCGTTGATTTCATTGCTTTGTGACGTTACTGGGAACACGTCAAGAATCACATGCAGAGCAGGGACTGAGTTGAGAAGAAAAGGAGGCAAGCGGAAGATAAAAATTTCTGTTTTCTGAAGCCAGAGCATTGTTTCTGTGGGGATCTCCTCCCTGCAATATGGGCAATCTGACACACAGGACACGGGGTCCAGGTCGAGGAGAGGGGAACGCCACTTGATGGAAATTCCCAGAGCCAAAGTGAGGAGAAGAACATGGTGTTCCTGGGCTGGGTTGCACCCTGGACCCGATGGCTTTTGTGCACTTTGGAAGCACTGTTGAACAAACTTACTAAACACTGAAAAGATTATTACAGTTTCTTCATATCCATTTCTAACTTAAAATTAAGGTATCCCGAAGTGTCAGATGAATGGGAACCAGGATGCCAAAACATTGTACCCTAGGTCTCACGCCATCCACAAGCCCCAGTGAGTGGCCCAATTCCTGTAAATATGAGCACTTGGAATAATTCATAGAGCAAAGTTTCATTAAGACAAACAATAACATCAACTACAAACCCTGTACGTTCTCTGAATCCAAAATAGAAACCTAAATTTGGGAAAGTCTGAGAACCCAGCCCAAAACCCATCCCTGAAGAAAGTGTGCAAGCCCCCTCATCTGGCTTTGCTCTTGATGCTACTGCAAGTGCTGGACGGGCAGTAGGAACCATGGGCTGGTCCATGGTGCCCATCAGAGGCCCACCTCCACAAGCCCAGAGTAGCACAGAGGCACAAAAGTAGTTGGGAACACAAATTAGGGACTCGGAGAAAGGGACATCCCACCCAGGGCCCTGCCAGGAATGTCCCAAGAAAGGCTCAGGGACCCAGGGGCAGCTACCAGGCAGACAGGGTCTGTGCCCAGCTGCTGGAGGGATGTATATATATTCCTGAAGGCATGTATATAAATTCCCACTCGTGGATCTCTGTCCTACTCCGCAAGAGAAGGAGCAGGATGAGCCCACTGGTGCTCTCAGTGTTCGTGTCCGTGCTCTGTGTGCCTGTGTCGATCCATGTGGCTGGCCGTGCTCACGCGTGGTGTATACGTGTGTGCGTGTGCACCTGCTGGGAGTGCACGCTCAGCCGTGCTGCTGCCTGGACCTGGGCCGTGGACCTCACTTGGGCTGTTGGGTCCAGGACCTCACACCACCCTCCTTCACCGCCTGCCAACTTGTGAGCCACATCCCATATTTCACTGAAACGGTGCTTCATACCCAAAACGTGTGACCCTTCCTTCCACAGCAACATTTGCCTTGAATATGCAGGTGTGCAAAATTTATCTTGCCCGATGCTAAAGCCATACTATGGACAATTTTTCTACTTCTGGCAGCAAGCTGGACCAGCTCGAAGACAGGCAGATCTTTGGGGGGGAAATGACTTGGTTTTTTTCCTAGGGGTGTACCTCAGCCCATGCAGACACTGTGCCCTTTTTCCCGAGCTGCTAACAGCTGAGCAAAACTTTCCAATAAGGATTGGAGTGTTGTGGTTTAGGCCAAATTGGCTACTGGGGACGTGGGGGACCCCAGATGGGACTGACAGATGCTCCCCTCTACCTCTCTTCAAAAAGAGAGGCAGAGGAGGGAAAAAGAGACTTATGAGTTTAGAAGGAACCGAACTACTTTAATGAAATATTAATAATAGAATAAAAGAAAATAATGAAATATATACAAAACCATTATCAAGCTCCCAGGATGACAATCATGACACCGGCTGGCACTGGGGCAGTCCCAGGCTGGACTCAGTGACGGATGGGAACTGGATTCCGGGTCTGGATTCAGGATCGGGACCAAAGGCAGACGAACAGACAGAGTCCTCCTCAGACATCGACCATCGAAGGAAGAGCGCTGACCCTTTGGTCCCTCGGCTTTTATACTGAGCATGAGGCAGATGGGATGGAATACGCTGTTGGTCAGTTTTGGGTTACCTGTCCTGTCCGCTCCTCCCCACAGGTGGGACCCCACTGCGCTTTTCCACTTCCAACCCTCCAACGTGGCACATAACAGAGTGAGCTGCCCTTGGCTGTTATAGCAGTAAGTATTAGCATGAGCCTCTCTATGGCTGGGCATCAGCTATAGACATCAGTCTGATCACTGAGAGCAAACGTTGTCTGCAGAATATACTGTTAATTTCAGTAGTTAGAAGATGCCCAGCTAAGAAGCAAAGTTACTGAACAAAATTAGTCTTGTTTTACCTCAAACCAGGACATGGAGGAATGAGGGTCTCCTGCCCAGTGTGGGCGAGCCCCGTCCCCTCTCCCACACCTCTGCGGAGTACAGTGTGAGGTTGCAGAGCATCTTCCTGCTGCAGCGCGCAGGGCTGCGGCACGGGCACAGCACTACATTCTCCCTCACTGCAGGGTTTAAAGCATTTTACTTTAAAATATTCATCTGCCCCTCTGTTTTGCAGACTCGGGGTTTCTGTCTCTCATGCAACGATTTTCAGAGTTTTGTCTGAAAGGCAGTGCTCCTCAGAAATACCTGACCTACGTTAGTGTTAGGTGTATTAAATACACTTACGTACTTGCATAGGAATGTGTCCCTGCTGCGAGGTGAGGCAGTAGTTGTCCTCTCTTCACCACCAGGAGAGGAGGATCCCAGGACCGGGCCAAGTCCGCAAGGAACACCCTCCGCTGGGTGGACTTCACATCACGCTTTCCAAGTCCTACATTAACGCTGTGACTACCACGTCCTCAAGTGCCATGCGGTGCTGGCAGCTCTTTCTCTGCCTGCTGTACAGAACCGCAAATAGTTACAGAGTTAAAGCTATTCACTTATGTTAACTTTAACTTATTAACTAATTTAAATTAGTTATAGAGTTAAAATAACAAGTGCTGTGGGTGACTTGCTAGGCAGGGGTAGAAGTGACCGAGTTAATTTTCTAAACTATGCAGAAAAGTTGCAATAATTCAGTGTTCATGTTTGAAACACTTCCACTGTTCCAATGAATTTTACCCTCTTGTACACACATGTCTTGCAAGTGAAAGGGGGCTGAGCAGAACAAACATCTGCCAAATTCAAAATCAGACTCCTCATAGGGCTGGGAGAAAGGGTCATCAACTCACCCTGTTAATCTCGGGTCTAACCAAGGAGATCTGACATCCCACTGGACAGAGGGCAGTAGCTGCTTGCTGAAACCTCTCCCACAGCATAACATGAATGCCTTGTTTTCAGACTATCAAATCCATTTAACAGGGAGGTGAAATATGCAATTAGTATCATAGAAATGAACTTCAGTTCATGACACATCTTAATTAGCGATGTAATTTTATTTATGTTCCATTTGTAAAGTCCGGTCTTGTAATTACTGCTTGAATGTTGAGTGAAGGGGTTTTTTTTGGCCTTGAAGCATAAAGAAAAGAAAAATGTTTGGCAAACAGTGAGGGAAGTTGCCTGAGGTTAAATGAGGTTTCAGCAGATACACGCTCCTCTGCTTCTTGAATGACTGTGGATTACGTGTTGACTTTTGGGCCTCAAATCTAACAGTTAAACAAACTGAAAATCACAGCCATTGTGGTGGGATCTGCTCACATTTTGTCATTTCTGGTGGGAGCCATTCACATTTTATCTCAGTGAAAAGGGAGGCATCAGACAGTAGCTTTTTTTTCTCCTGTACCAGTCCTGCTTCCTGGGGTCAGGATTATTGTTTGCAGGAAAATCTGTTTCCCAAGATGGGAAATCACTCTTGTTTATCCACAGTCTTTCGCGAAGCACGATGCTTGAAACACTGCTGTTTGGCAAGGAAAAGTCTCCTTTCCAGATGCGTGTATTTCTCTAACATTTCCCTACTTATTCAGAATAAATATCCATTGCTGAAAAAATGGTAAATGAACCACTCTTGCTGGAGCATCCCCGCAGTTGATCATGGCTTTTTTGGATTGGATTGGACAGCAGCAACAAGTTCTCCTCAGCAGACCTCAGACACCCTTAAAATGAGATCCCCAAATGCCCTCAATGGGACCTATGTGACTGTGCCGGGTGCTGTAGAGTGTGTATGACAAAGGGTGAGCAGAGGCAAACCCTGGGGCAAACACCAAACCCCGGGGAAAATACCATATTTCAAAGCAGAGGAGGAAGGGTCCTACCTCCAGGGAAGGTGGGTGCCAATACCACTAGCAGATCAAGCAAAATCACTGTTTCACAAGAAGTACCCAAGAGCAGTGCTTAGCTCACTCCCTACAATCCAGCTGTCGGTTAGCCTGGGGAGAAGAAAAGAAGCTTTGTAGGAACCAGGGTATGCAAGGTTGAGGAATCACTGGCATTTGACAGGCTAAAAAACTTCCACGGAGTCAGAGAATGCTAGAACCATACAATAGTTTGGGTTGGAAGGGACCTTTAAAGGCCAACTAGTACAACCGCCTGCCCTGGGCAGGGACACCTCCCACCAGCCCAGGTTGCTCAGAGCCCTGTCCAACCTGGCCTTGAACACCTCCAGGGATGGGAAATCTACCACCTCTCTGGGCAACCTGGGCCAGGGGCTCACCACCCTCAGCGTAAAATATTTCTTCCTTATATCTAGTCTAAATATCCCCTCTTTCAGTGTCAAACCTTTCCCTGTCGTCCCATCACTCCCCTCCCTGATCCAGAGTCCCCCCCAGCTCTCCTGGAGCCCCTTTAGGCACTGGAAGGGGCTCTGTGGTCTCTGCAGAGCTTTCTCTTCTCCAGGCTGAACACCCCTACCTCTCCCAGCCTGTCCTCCCAGCAGAGGGGCTCCAGCCCTTGCAGCATCTTGGGGGCTTCCTCTGGCCCCACTCCACCAGGTCCATGTCTTTCTGCTGTTGGGCCCCCCCGAGCTGGAGGCAGCACTGCAGGGGGGTCTCCCCAGAGCGCAGCAGAGGGGCACAATCCCCCACTCGCCCTGCTGGCCACGCTGCTGGGGGTGCAGCCCGGGATGCCAGGGGCTCTCTGGGCTGCCAGTGCACAGGGCCAGCTCATTGAGCTTTTCACTGCTCTTCACCCCCCAGTACACCCAACCCCTTCTTGGTAGGGCTGCTCTCCATCCCCCCATCCCCAGCCTGTGCTGGGACTGGGGGCTGCCCCAACCCGGGTGCAGGACCCTGCATGTGGCCTTGTTGAACGTCATGAGGTTCACACGGGCGGTCCACTTCTCCAGCCAGTCCAGGTCCCTCTGGATGGCATGGAACGGTGGAACATGAAACGAATCTGCATCTCTCAAATTTGGGAACTGTGGGCAGGTCATAGAAAACTGGTACATTATAATGCAGTTGGCTGATTTAAAGAAAAAAGGTCATCAAAGGGAGTCAGCATGTTACCTTGGGGCTCATTCCCCGGCTTTGCACGGCACGTGTCACTTTGCTGTTTTTATTTAGAGAGGCATTTCATTAGAGTGTAGAAGATGCTTTCATTTGAAAGAGCTGCCTGCAAAATTAGCGACCACGTAAGGCCTTCTAAAACCACTCATGGTTACTTAATAGCTAATTAATAATTAACTAATAGCTTGTAATTGCAATAAGGAGAACAATTCCTAGTTCTTCTGTGATGCAAAAGGGCCAGATGTGACCAGGCAAGTGACTGGAAAACCAGCACCAAATTGTGATGCCTCTGATAAAACTCCTCAGTGCTCTGCTTGATCTGCAGATGCCCCTCTCCTGGAGTGCAAGCACATCCTGGACACCCAGCCGAAAATTGCTGGGGATGGGAGCTCCAAGAGCTTGTCGACTTGTCAGACGGGTGGTGGGGAGCGGGATGACTGCCAGAAAAATAACTCCCATGCTGGGGTATCAGCTGGATATAATTTAGCAAAGCTGACCTTTTTTCCAGGAGTGCAGTCACTGTAACCAAGACTCCCCAGGCATGCCTGGGATTCATCGGAGCCCAGGAACTTGGTTCCTGACACACAGGACCGGGCAACAGTCCTCTGCTGAACCTTCCTGAAAAGAAGAGACCACCACGTTGACAACAACGCCAGCACCCTGGAGGGTTTGTTTCACCCTACTCCAAAGTTACAGGCAACCCAGAGAAGGTGGGGTCTACAAGAGTCCGGCTGTGAAACCACATCATCAAAACTGTCTTGTGGCCGAAACGGTGCTGCAGAAAGTAGGAGATGAGCAATTCCTCCCCCACACCCCGCCAGACATTCTTGGGCACAGGCTGGGAGCATGGTGACATGGGTCAGAAACCGTCAGAGCTCAGGTGTGTTCACCAATGGCTGGCTGCAGCATCCTTGTCCTGGGTGGTGCTGCTTCAGATCAGTTATTCCTTTCTGTGTGTTTAGCAATGATGGGATGAAGGCACCTGTGATGGCCCAGCCTGAGAGCAGAAAGACTCCGGCTGCACTGCTGGGGAAGCAGCTGGAGGGAGCAGCTCTCTACGTGGAGGGAAAAGCAGGATCAGCCTGCTTTGGCCAGAGGGTCTTAAATCCATCCATTTGCTCTGCTCTCTGAAGAGCAGAGCCCTGAGCTCTGAGGACAGCCTGGGGCCGACCCATCCCAACAGGGCAGGAGCCCACAGCTGGCCAGGGACTGTCTTTGAGCTCCATCTCAGCCGGGAAGTGCAGGTATGTGCCCACTATTGCAGAGCTGCGATCTTCCAAACTCAGACAGGGACAGGAGAACCCATTAATCATTCCCATGGTCCACTTCTTCCCCCCCTCCGCCATTTCTACCCTCCCGTCTTTTTCCCCTGGAATAATTCCCCATCCCACTGACCCTCCATCTCCTGTAGCATCCCCTGCATTGCAGGAAGATCTGGTCTCCTGCTGCTGCGTCCCCTGAGCTCTGCCGGGGTGGGATAGGACAGAGATGAGGAGAAATCCTTGAGGGGCTTGCAGAGCCAACCCAGGGGTACCAGCCTGAGATTTGTACCAGAGTTGAGCCAGGACTTTCTTCTGTGTCCTGGCTGTGCTGGTGGGGGCACGGGAAGGTGTCTGGGTGTTTCGCCAGCCGCTCAGCGCCCCGGCTTGTTGCTGACAGAAGAAAATCAGCTGCCTTTGATCTGATCTGCCACTAGGCTTGACATGGACCTGTGAGCTGTTTTCATTAGGGGAAGACACCAGCTGCTGAGGCCCTCAGGAGACTCCCAGAGCTGCAGAGGAGGGAGGGATAAATGAATTGTGTCACTTTGCAGCGGCTTGGAAAGGGATAACAACATATCACAAGCTGCACCTTGGAGATCTTACTGTGCAAATAGGGGAAGAGACAGGAGATGAACAGAGCAAACTATGGTGATGCCAGTGATCACATCCAAAACCAGAGCTGCCACCACATTTCTTGCAAGAGGGACACCACAGTAATTGCAATTCCAGAGACAAACAGCACACTCATCTCTTGCTCCAGGAAATTTACGCAACTTCCATTTATGGAGGTTTGACTATTTTCTCATTACATGTTTCACTGTCTTCAAATGGGTTAAAACATGGAAAATAATCTGAAGAATTTCTTGAATTTTAATGCTTCATCCTCTCCAGTGTGGACAGGAGCGCTGAATGACCAGAATTCCCCCAGATCAGAATTTCTAAATTCCACTTTGCTCTGTCAGGGATCAGAAAGAAAATCCCAAGCCCATACTGGTAAAGTCTGCAGATTCTATGGGCTGGTGGAGCATCTGGCTTGGTAGATCACTTGAATCTCCAACATGTGCTCATTTTACTTGAAGAGCACATCTTTCACACAATGAAGTGCAAGGTCTGGCAGGTAAGAGCATGGAATGTTGTCAGATTTGTAGGAAGGAGGCACACATGTCTGGGAAAGAGTGACAGAGAAAAGGACGTGGCAAGGGTCGGGGTGCAAAACCAACTGGCCAAGAGCTCCCAGAGCCTGGCTGTGGCTGACAGATCATGGAAGGACCAGGGAGTAGGGATGGCAGGATAGGCAGGAATGCTGTTTCTGAGTATTGCACTGAGTATTGTACTGCAGCAAAGCATCTCTGAGTCAGAAAAGATGTAGACCAACTGGATATGGCTCACGGAAATTCTGCTAGGGCCTGGAAACCTTACTTGTATTGAGAGCCTGAAGAGGGAACAAGCTCTTTGGTTGGTCCAAGGGTCAGTTAAAGAGCAACTTGGCCTACCTGGTCTACAGGTGGGAGCTTTGAACACAAGACTGCTATCTGACAGATGAGACCTCCTGCACTGAACAGAGAAAGTCAGAACAGGGGTCAAGAATTGGGTTGAATCAATGTAGAATATAGCATGCACATTTAATTTGGGGAGATAACTGCGCAGTGTACCATGTTCCTTTGCAGTAAAATGGGTTTGTCACTGTTGACACCTCTAGAGGTAGCTTCAAAAGATAAACTTGGTGCTGCTCTTTGACTTGCTGGGAAAGGCTGATGGTATCAAACCTTCTCATACTGGGAGCCAGGGAAGTCAAGGTTGTGTTCCTTTCTGGCCTTCCCACATCTGTCTCCATGCATCGGCTTTCAACAAGAGTGTAACAAGCTGTGAAGATTTTGGGGTGGAGGGCATGTACCAACACCTTTAGCCCTGGGTCACAAGTGGCAGAACACACTTTTATCCGAACATTGAAGACATTAGTCTGCTTTGACTCCTACAGTGCAAAAACAATGTGGTGAGTAGGAGCCTTTAAAATGGAGGCTGGGAGAGCTGATTTGACTTGCCACGTTGTCCTACTGCAACACCTCAGACGTCTTCCACAGTGGGGAATGGACACGTGCTGGGAAGGTCCAGGTTCATAACCCACAGGCACATCTGGCTGGAAGAGAGTGACCTCCAGCAGCTCCTAGGGAGAGGGCTGGGTGTGCACAGACCTCGGACCCCCAGACACCTGTGTAATTGCTTTAAACCTCTTCTTTGGGTCAATAAATCCCTAGCAAGTATTTTCTAAAAAGGGATGTATACAGGTGACAAACTGCTTACAATAGAAATAATGTGAATATTAAGTTAATCAAAGCAGTCACATTGGAAGGGATTAAAAGAGGGAAAAAAAACCCCAGCTCATAACAAGCAACCCATGTCACTTTTTTTTCCCTCCTGTGTACTCTTGCTCTGTCCCATTTGTCTAGCAGTAATCTACATTTCAAATGATTACATGGGAAGCTGAAGTGGTAGTGACAGGGATAAACGAAGCTTGTTAAACTAATAGCTGCACTAATGCCCAAATATGTGAACTTCCAGAGTCAGGCAGCATCCAAGGCTGCCGGAGCTGTCAGCCCTGCTCCCCCTGGGCTCGTCCGCCAGCCGCTGCCACATGATGAATGGCCCTGTCGAGTAAATTCATCCGGGGCCCAATTAAATAGGCAGAAATGAACTAGAGCCGTCAACCAGGGAGAGAGAGAGGGAGAGGGAGGAAGAAAGAGAGAAGATTTAGAAAAAAAAAAAAGGGTGGGAGGAGGGGAGAAATATTCCTCACAAAGTCAAGGAAGCTCTGGCGCAATGAAGTCAGTCTGTCAGAAAATGGCCATTTAATGCTTTGCCGAGCCCACGACAGATAAGTCATCTGAGGAAGCTTTAGTGGAGTCCCAGGGCATTTCATTTATTAATTATCAGCTTCGAGTGGGGATTGCAGCCCTCCTCTCTCGCTTTCCCATCCCTTTCCCTCCACCGATCGCTGTCAGCGCCTCGCCTCCTCCCTGTCAGGTGGGAGGGCAGCCGCGCAGCAGCGGGCAAGTTGGGCACGTGGTGGCAGAGGCAGCGGAGAGAAGGAGCTGAGAGCTCTTTGTGCGTTCTCCTTCCTCACCTTCCTCAAAAAATCCCAGCCATGGCACTTTGCCCCCAGCCCTCCCCTCTCCCTCCTCCTGCTGCGCCCTAACCCCCCCCCCATGTCTCTGGGAGGGAGCTGCCAGACCCCACATAACCATCCGGCCTGCTCCACCATGTTCCCTTCAGACCCCCATTCCCTCCCCTCACGGTGAGCCAGGACACAGAGGAGAGGTCCCCCCTGCCACAGGAGGTGCGGGGGCTGGTCCCGGGGTAAAGCAGCCCTTGGAAACCACATTTTTTCTGGGGAAACAAAAAGGTGGGTTGGGCGACTTTGGATGGTCGCTTTGCCTGCTATGTGCAGGACCTCGCATCATCCAGGTCCTTAATTTATCCCACCCGTGTCTGCTGTCTCATCGCTGCTCCCAATGCCCAATGGGGTGCATGGCCATGTGGCCATGCCTATGGCAGGCAGGGCTGGGGCGGGCGAAGGCAGGCAAGGCAGAGATGCTGAGCCATGTGAGCCCACAGCCTCTTGCCTCCGGCAGGCTCCGGCACAGCCAGAACAGCCAGCAGTGGGTACAGCCCATGTCTACATCAGACTGGCAGATGCTGCTAGAGGAGGACAGATTGCCTCCTTGCCTTGTTTGCACTGCATAGAGTAAGTCTGCTTTCCTTGGCCCAGAGATGTTAGCAAGCAGTAAGCGACTGCTGGTAGGGGGGAGAGAAGGAGGACGAGGGATGGCAGTCCCAACACCCATGGCAGAAGAGCCCAGGGACTCCAACAGAGTGAACAGGAGACTGCAAGTGGAACCAGTTACAAAGAAAAGGAGCAGACTGTGTCTCGTGGTTTAACCCCAGCTGGTAGCTAGGACCACACAGCTACTCACTCACTCCCCCCGGGTGGGATGGGGCAGAGAATCTAAAGAGTCAAATGACAAAAAACTCATGGGTTGAGATGAAAAGAGTATAATAAGTAAAGCAAAAGCTGTGCACACAAGCAAATTAGAACAAGGAACTACTTCCCTGCTTCCCGTGGGTGGGCAGGTGTTCAGCCATCCCCCAGAAAACAGGGCTCCATCACGCCTAACAGTGACTTGGGAAGACAAATGCTGTGACTCCGAATGTCCTTCTTCTTCCCCCAGCTTTATACACTGAGCATGACATCACATGGCATGGGATGTCCCTGTGGTCAGTGGGGTCAGCTGTCCCAGCGGCGTCCCCTCCCGACTCCTTGTGCCCCCAGCCTGTTCGCTGGCCGGGGGTGTGTGGAGCAGAACAGCCCTCGACTGCCCGGCCACAACCAAAACCACCAGTGCGCTGCCACCACCATTTCCACCCCACACCCAAAACATAGCACTGCACCGGCTGCTAGCGAGAAAGTCAACCCCACCCCAACTGAGACCACAACACTGTGATTGACCTCCTCAGGACTTCACAAGAACCAGAAACCACATAGTGGGATGCCCACAAATCCCAGCTGATCAGGGCTGATTTCTCCTCTCTCATTCTGCCAGCTGATGCTCTGAGGCACAAATGTTTCGGAAGAAAGGCTGCCTAAGGCAGCTCTAACCACCTGGCCAGGCTCAGGCATGTGCTGGGAGGGAACAGGCATCACTCATGGTCTTCTCGGTGTCTTCTCCAAAGCTAGGGTTCTTCCCTTCATCCTGCCCTCTGCACAGGCATTGCCAGGCAGAGCTCAAGGAATACCTGGTGTTGCTTTTGGTGAAGCTGCCACTTCCCCCAGTGCCTGCTACGGTATGAGTTCTTGCTAAAGCACCAGACTGGTGAAAACAGTTATGTAGCACAGCTGCATGTGCATCAGAGAACACTTTCCTCATCTCTCCTTTGGCCCCACTCTTATAATAACTCTCAAAATAAGAGAGTAGTTCATTTTTGGGGACACACACGACATTGCGTTCAGCTGAAGCATCTGAAGTAACGCAAGAGCTCTTGCCCAGCCCAGTGAAGTGATGTTCTCCTAGCAAGAAGCTGGGAAAATATGTTCACGGTGTTCATACAGGGTGAAGTACATGCTACAGCCCAGCGGGGTGGTGCTGGAGAGGGGCTGGCAGCCTGCTTGGGCTGTTGTCTCACCTGTGCTAACTGCTGGTACTGGTCCGTGAACTGTCGGTGCTGCAGGGATCATGGCAGGGGCACAGTGACTGTTCAGCCATGTGGAGGATCATGGCTCGGTGCTCAGTTCTGTCCTGGCTCTGCTTGATTTGACACTTTCCCCCACCCAGGGACAACCTCCACAGCACTGGGATTTTTGCTCACCTCTGCCAGGTCTCACTGTCCTGCAGACACAAGCAGGGAGCATCAGCCAGCCATGGGGGGGGGGGGGGGGGGGGGGGGGGGGGGGGGGGCTCAAGCCTTCCCCTTCCCTTCCCTTCCATTCCCTTCCCTTCCCTTCCCTTCCCTTCCCTTCCCTTCCCTTCCCTTCCCTTCCCTTCCCTTCCCTTCCCTTCCCTTCCCTTCCCTTCCCTTCCCTTCCCTTCCCTTCCCTTCCCTTCCCTTCCCTTCCCTTCCCTTCCCTTCCCTTCCCTTCCCTTCCCTTCCCTTCCCTTCCCTTCCCTTCCCTTCCCTGGCTTTCTGCCTGTAACCAGTAATAGCACATCTCATCTGAACTTCGTGGGTAGTTTTCTGAAGGTTTTGTGAGAGACGTGTCAAATACTCCTTGAAAGCTTAGAGAAATAGTACCAACTCGTGATTCTTTCCACTGCTGTGTTAACGAGATTTCACCATTCTTTAGGGATTCTGCACTGAAATTCCTCCGTGTTTCCTCATTGTGCTGCCTATAGTCTACACATGTGGCTCTCCAGCTTGAAACGGCCAAAGCTTTCTCCGCAGAAGTTGCCCTGGTGTGTACTTCCCAGTAGTGCCCTTAATTAGAGGTCCCATTCGCTCTGCTCTGGTCTACCAATGCAGCAGCCGTCGTTAACAGGTGGCAATGCAACAGCTTTGGCACAGCTCAGCTGTTGTGAGGTCCACCAGAACTCTAGTTGTGTTGTCCACACTGGGAACCCACCCTCCGCCTCTCCGCTGTGCATGGAAGAAAACATGTCCCACAGTGTAGTAATATATATGTGACAATACGATGTTTCAGCATAGCAGCAGCGTTTGTTGCCAAAGCACCATGCTCCCTTGCTAGGGATCACTCAGGAATCACTGCGACACCCAGCGCCCAGAGGATAGCTAAAGGAATAATTAAAAGAGAAGCTCTGTTTGTGCTAAAATGTCAGGATTTCTTTTTTTTTTTTTTTCACAAGGCAAAGATTTTTCTTATCAAAAATCTATTCACTAAAATGCTAATGATAGTCGGTGATTAGAAACTGCTGCTCAAGTTTTGAAAGTTCCCAGTGGGTTTCGTAGACACGGCGTGTGGCTTGTCAGTTCAAGAAATGCTTGCAACAAATCAAACTTCAGGGTATGCATTTTTAAAAAATATTTCATTTCCTTAATGCTTCATTGTGCTAAAGCCAATAGGGAGTTTTGAGTTAAGTGACAAAGACCACATTATTAGTTGCAAAGTCAGTTCTGATAGAAGTCTCTCATGGCAAGCTGTTCTCAGATAGGCATAGAGGAACTGCTAGCAAATGTGTCTAATGCGTATCTTCATTAAAAAGAATAATTGTTTTATTAAAATGAATTATGAACTTCTTTTTATTAGTATGGGAGAAGTTCTCTGCCAACCAGAAGAAGGTTTTCCAACCAGAAACGCAGACCTTCAAGAAAGGCAGGGCTCAGCTTCCTCCAACTCTAGTAGGAGTCAAGCATACAAATTTGGTTGCAGGCAATACCATATTAATCCTTATTAATAAGGGCAGAATCATTAAGGTCTGGCTGTGGAGCCTTTGGAGCTCCCAAAGCACCCTTCCTGCTGCTGCTGCAGGTTTAGAGAAGAATACAAGCCATTGATGATAAGTCTGTGGTTGGGATCCCAGACCCCATCACACACCCTCTCATGGGGTGTCCCGTTGCCCCAAAAGGAGCACTCCTCCAGCCTGCCACCAGCACTGGTTTACCGTCCCTCTTCTGGAAGAAACAGGTTTAAGCTTGTAGCCCAATTTTCATGGAAAAATGCAGTTAGTTGAAGTGGTTCCCCATGTACCTGGGGAACTTTGGACCCACAAGTTATTGTTTTCCAGTGGAACTGGGGCCCAGCTAAAAATATCACCCCGCAGCTTCTGTCAGGTAAGCCCTGTGCATAGTGGATGAATACATTTGTGTCCTATGACAGGACTATTTGATGTCCCATTGAATGAAGTCTGTTGAGCAATGTCAACGACTGAATCAGAGAAGCTCTGCGTGTGCACACTTGCTTTTCAGAATGGTTGTTCTGTGGCACAGAGCTCTTGAAAGGACTGATCCCCACGTTATGCACTCCAGCTCTGTAAGTCCAGCCCTCATGAGAAGACTAGTACAACCAAGATGGTCCCCTTCATGGCTTGCCAAAAAAAGGCAGGAAGCACCATGCATACATTTAAATCTGATGAGAGGAGAGGAGCGCATAGACCAACGAGCGGCTGGGGGAGGTGAGTGATTGTCATCTGATGAATCTCTTTCTACACAGGGCTTGCAGGTTAAGGGACACTGGCCAGCTGCTGGTGGATCTCAAAGCATGGAAATTAAGTAAATGAATTCTTTTGGTGTCTTTTAGGTTTCTCAAGTCTGCTCCAGCTCGTTCACTGAACGAAGCAAGGGGGAGGGTTCAAAATCACAGGGAAAAAACTGCAAGCAGTTACCCTGCAGGTTAAGGAGGAACAAACTCAACATATTTTGTAAGAAATGGATTATAATGCTTATTAAATGTCCCAGATTTTTTTCAAACCCAAACTATTGTAGAAATAAGACAATTAGTGGGGAGGTGCGAGTAGAAGGCTTTCTCTGCCTTTGTAAAGCAGTAACGAGAAGCAGCAAAGTGATAAGATAGTGTGTCTGGAGGTGTATGTATACCTGTGTACGCACACTCCTCTGCAGGTGAACCCACCCCACAGGCTGAAGAGGTCCAACGCTTTCTAGGATTGCCCCAACCTCAACCCTCCTGCTGCCCCAGGACAGCCAGGTCCTCATCCACCCAGCAGCACACTGCTCCCCCCGGCTCCTGTCCCCCTGCACGCCCCTACAGCATCCATCTCTCTTCTAGGGTGGACAAGCTTTCCCCCAGTAAGAGGCTTTACACCACACTGTAAACATCTCAGCTGATGTCTGAGTGGGAGGACAATCCATCATTTTTAGCGCCTTGCCTGTCCCTGGGGGCGGGGGAGGAGAGGAGGAGCGTCAGCACGAGACCCTTCCCATACAGACACTTTGATTGAATGCTTGATGGCCCTTACAGAAAGGGAAAATAAATAAATAAACAAATAAACAGGCTGAAAAGCCTTTCCCTACCATCCTTACCCTGCACATGTCATTAGGAGATATGATGCCCTCTGAAATTCATAATCTTGGTCCAGACCAAAAGAAGTGGAAGAAGAAGGAAGGAGCGATGTGTAACCACATGGAGGCTGAAGGGGAGCTGTGGCCTCCTCATGTCCCTGCAGATCCCGCTGGCCGGATCACCGTTTGCATCTGCCCATCACTGCTCTGCAACAGCATGGTCCTACCAGCCCTGCTGGAGCCTCTGCATGCCATCCCTGGAGAAACAAAAAAAATGTAGGATGACAACACTTGAAAAGAAAGCAGAGGAGAAAGAGAGGGACAGACTGGCTACAGCTAGCGGTCTGTCTGACCCAATATCCTCCGGTAATGGTCAGCAAAGGGGCTTCCAACACTGGAACAGATTTTCTGGGTTAGTTAAAAACCCTTAGCTCTAAAACAGACTAGCTTTATCTCAAACAAATTAAAGGTTCAACACTACAGATCAAGTAAAAAATAATCATAATAATGTAAATATTTTTTGTAAATATTAAAATGCTTAATGAAAAAAAAATTGTTGGTTTTTGAAGGAAGAATTGTAGAATACTTTATCCATAAAGCGTAAATGAATCTGCCATTTTGAGGTAATTTTTTTTTATTATTTGATATGGAGCTGATAAAAGGTCTTCAAAAATTTAAAACTGAAACTGAAACAAAAAGGCTAAAATTGGGCAGAAGTCTTCCTCTTTGCTTAGTTTCTCCCAGATGGTGAACTGGTTTTGCAGACCATCCCATAGCTTCTGGGAAATCCACTTTAAAATAAAGCCAAAGCCTGACATTTCACAGGGATTTGGGATTCAGAGCTTCCCTGCTTTGCTGGGGAAGCCAATCCATACGTAGGGCCATTAAAAGTGCTGAACAGGGAAGGAAACAGCTGTGTGTGAATCACACCTGGGCTGAACTTCAATGTATCACATTGCTTATTCTGTTTTAAATTTTCAGCAAAAGGAATAACAGAGATCACCCAACCCAGGGACAAGGCAGAAGCAAGACAGCACCCTCATTGATTGGAGCAAGGGTGGTGAAAATTTGGCCTGGCTGACAGGGTCACATCTTGTGTCAGGAGACACGTAACATGCCTCAGCTGCGTTGCCTTGGTCCCACTGCAGGTTTGCTGATGAGGCGGGATTTGGAAACCCCCAGACACCCCAAGTACAAGACATCTAAGGAGGTGGCTACTCCCTCCTGTGCATGTGAACCAGAGGGTGGAGGGAGGTTTCGTCCCTGGCCCTGGCCAGGAGCTGCTCATGACCAGGCAAACCCAGCACAGCCAAAGCAGGCGGAGGGTCGGTCCCTGTCTGCCATTCCAATGCTTGCCAGCCCTCCATGGTGACCAACCCTACATTGCATTTTCCTTTGCAACCTCTCCGGCACAGATCTTTTTCCTGTGCTGTTGAAACTGGCAAATTTAAGCAAATGCCAATAATTCCCTCTCGTCCCTAAATTTCTTTTGTCATTGTCATTGAACTTGGCTTACTAATGATTTCTTAGAGTTTCAGCTTGAATGGGCATCCATAGATTTTCCTTCTTTTTGGGTTAAACCTGGAGTTATCATCAGGCGTGTTTCTGTCAGCTCTTAAACGTTCCTTTCACTTGCCTGTGGCCAAGCTGCTGCATAAATCTGAGGATGCAGAAGGGATCTAGCGGGGAAGGGAAAGGCCTTTATATCAAGGCCGCATCGTTGCATGTATTATGCTGTGGCATTGCAGCACTTCATCAAGTTCTAATTACACCTGGTTGACAAATTCCTAGCCCTTTCAACTGGAGATAGAGCGTCTTTGACTGAGTCCATTAGGGCTCGTAATTTTTGATAGTTGAGTTTGCCAGTTGTCTGCTTATACTGATCTTTTTCCCCCTACTAAAACCAACTTTTATATAACTGCGAGTCTGGGTTCATTTACTTTATGTACAGGTCCCCTAAGAGGCAGAGAAGTGAATTATATTCTCCCTCTTGGTCTCGTGCAGCTACTAAATTACATTTTTAGCACCTGAAATTAACGGCTAAGTGGAGGTAGGCAAGGGAGAAAGTAAAGTTAATGAATTGACTAAATATGATAGCAGAGGAAAGCAAAGAGCTATGTTTCTTCTATCTGTTTTTCCAAATTTTACTGAAGCAAGAAGCCAGCAATTACACATCAATCCCAGGGTGTCTGTGAGGCAAACGAGCCACAGTGTCCACTGTGGGTGTCGATGCTCCCATCACCAAGCAGCCAGCATTGTTTTGGGAATCAAGACCCCTGGGAGCCGGGCAGCCCTCGCTCCAGTGTAAGGGCAGCTGGGCAGGCGCTGCGCACCTCCAGACTGGCAGCAGCATCTCTCCTTGCTCCTGTGCCTTCCCTGACGCTGGTCAGGAGTAGGACAACAGCGCTGGTCTGGGGAGAAGGAAGGTTACGCAGCATGAACACAAGGCTGCAAGTCGAGCTCAGACAGATTTTGCTTTTCCACTCCATGTGCCCAGCAGGTTGGAGTTACTGGCTGTGCTGAAGACACCCTCTTGGGCTTCGAGTGGAAAGCACAAACAAGTTGTACCGATACGTTTCGTTTCAGCCTTCTAGAGGGATGCACAAACATTCGCTCAGCTGTTTGAAAGCTGTCCCCTTTTTTTTTTCCCCCTTCTCTCTGTTTTTTTCTCCGCTGCGCACAGGCCTCTGCCTCAGCCAGAGCCCCACACCTGCATGCTGCATCTCGCTCTCGGCCGGATCTCACCTATGTTCCTGCCCTGCTCAGCCCCTTGCTGCTGCAGCCCTGTGTCCTGCCAAGGCTTGGCTCTCCCCATGCCCCAGCATCCCTGTCCTTGAGGCTGCAGACCCCGGCACCGTCTGTGTGTGTGAGATGTCCACCGGAGGAGGGGGTTACCCACTGGAGAGGGATGCCCACAGAAGAAGAATACCCACTGGAGAAGGGCACTCACCATGGAGGGGTGCCCACCAGAGAGGGCTGCTTTCTGCAGGGGCTGCAAGAACGGCGGATCCAGGGACCTGCAGATTTGTGGGTCCCTTCCTGCAGCCTGGCTCAGCAGGGCAGAGCTGGGCTTTGGCAGTGAGCATCACCACCTCGGTGCATCTCACAGCTGTTAATGTGGCTGAAAGCACAGCAACCTGCAGCCAGGCTACGAGCTATGGGATTTGTACCTCTGAGTTGCTCAAATACCTTTCCTGCTGTCCTGGCGTTTCAATGCCACAGCTTCTCTTGGTTTGGGGATGGGGTTGATCGAGGGAGCTCATGCTCCTGCATGCTGCACAGCGCTGCCAGCTCTCAGGTCACTCCTCAGGGGGGTTTCCCAGCGCAGACAAAGTCTGTGCAGTCAGCCTATTGTGCAGAATAGGTTTGGCCTTTTTTTGGAGCTATGCAAGACAGAAGCCAAATCAATACTTGTTTCACTTCCCAGCCCCTAGCTACTTTAGTCTTCATTGCAGAGAGAAGTGGTCACCAAATTAAATTAAAAACTCCCTGTCTCAGAGTTAGAATTTTTCATGCACTTACATTTTTTTTCTGGATGTCCAAAAGTCTCTTCTGCTTCTCACCTGATTTTGCATCAGAAATTGTAACTGTATTTTGAAAAAGATAATACATGGCTGCATCCTTACATGAAATATTAAATTTAGTAGTTACACTTATAGGATTTCCTCCTGGATTGTCATTGTATGCCAAATATTTCTGTGTAGTACACTGGAGTTGCGATAACAAAGACTCAGTGAAGCGTCCCGTGAAGGGGAGAGCAACGTTATTTGAAGCAAACATTCCCAAAAAAACATGAAGCATCCTGCTGCAGGTCCGGCATTGCTTCGTGGAGGGCTGGGAATCAGCTTGCTGTCTTGAATTGGGGCTCAGAGCAGCAGCAAGTGGCCACAGGAGACCGGCTCTTTAAAAGAGGAAATCTTGAGACAACATAAGAAAATGTGGAAATGTAAGTGGTAAGGTGACATATTTCTTTGAAGTGGGAGAAATGTTTTCTCGAGCAGCCCCTGGCCAGCTCCTCTCTGGCAGTGAAGGTGGTGGTCAACATCACTAATGCAAACTGGCTCCCTGACAGGTGGAGCATAGCAAGCTGTACGGCCGGGCAAAATCTGGAATTTCTGATATAAGGGAAATGTTGGGGTTTTGAAACTTGTCATCCTCCTGACTCAGAGTGAAACAGTATTTCTAGAGGTGCTTTGCAGAGCCGTTGGCTCAGGAAAATTGGCATTCCACAACCGTGGCATTTCATGGGGGAAATGAAGCCCTTTTTGAATATGATTATTTTGTATTTCCTAATATCACTTCACAACATCTTGTGAGCTTACATGGCAAGCATGGAAATAATGCAACTGGGGGAAGCGTGACCTGGACAGGCTGGAGAGTTGGGCAGAGAAAAACCTGATGAGGTTCAATAAAGGCAAGTGCAGAGTACTGCATCTGGGGAGGAATAACCCCATGCATCAGTACAGGTTGGGGGCTGACCTCCTGGAGAGCAGCTGTGCGGAAAGGGACCTGGGAGTCCTGGGGGACAACAGGGTGACCACGAGCCAGCAATGTGCCCTGGTGGCCAAGAAGGCCAATGGCATCCTGGGGTGTATCAAGAAGAGTGTGGCCAGCAGGTCGAGGGAGGTCATCCTCCCCCTCTACTCTGCCCTGGTGAGGCCGTAGCTGGAGTATTGTGTCCAGTTCTGGGCTCCCCGGTTCAGGAGGGACAGGGAACTGCTGGAGATGGTCCAGCAAAGAGCTACAAAGATAATTAGGGGACTGGAGCATCTTTCTTATGAGGAAAGGCTCAGGGACTTGGGGCTTTTTAGTCTAGAAAAAAGAAGACTCAGGGGGGATCTTATCAATACTTATAAATACTTAAGGGAAGGGTGCCAGGTAGATGAGAATAGCCTTTTTTCAGTTGTGCCCAGTGATAGGACTAGAGGTAACGGGCACAAACTGGAGCACAGGAAGTTCCATCTTAACATGAGGAGGAACTTCTTTAGTCTGAGGGTGGCAGAGCACTGGAACAGGCTGCCCAGAGAGGTTGTGGAGTCTCCCACATGGGAGACATTCAAAACCCACCTGGATGCCGTCCCGTGCAAAGTGCTGTAAGTGTCCCTGCTGTGGCAGGGGGGTTGGACTTAGATGATCTCCAGAGGTCCCTTCCAACCCTGACGATACTGTGATACTGTGATACTGTGAACCCCACCCACCCAAAAAAGAATCTCAAACTGCTGCTCTGGAATGTTTTAAAAAGAAGATTCCAAAATTGTAAAAATATTTTGGAAGTTTCTCATGCAGAAGTTTCTGAATTTCTCAAAATGAGCACATATGTTAAGAGCTACTTTTTTGGATGAAATTAGTGTTTTCCAACAAAATGTACTGAAGAAATCATGACCCACTTCAGCTGGCTAACAGCCAGAGCAAACAAACCAAAAAGTGGTACAGCAATGGGTTCTTATTAAAGCTAAGAGTTAGTCAAGGTCCATGTTCCTGGATGGAGAACCATCTATTAGTGGCATTGAGAAAGAACCCTAAAGCCAGGGGGGAGAGGAGTCCATGACCATTCACATCTAGGAGAAGGCTATAGACAATGGATTTTGTTAAAAATATTTACTTGGGTAAAACTAGGAAACTTCTGTTGTGGGAGACGCCACAAGTCTTTGGAGCAATGCAAAGCCTCAAGAGCAACGCAAAGCCTCGAACACCATCCTCCTGCCTTGGCCAGGCTCCTCAGAAGGAGTCACCTGAAGGAGCAGGAAACTGTCCCGATGTTCCCACACCTCTGGCTGGAAACAGATGCACCACATTTCTTTGGGGGTTTTGGGTTTTGTGTGTGTGTGTGTGTGTTTTCCTCTGCAGGACAAGTGGTGCTGTGGTGGAGCCTGGTCCCATGCCAAGCACTGCAGTGCTGCCCACCAGGAGCCATGGGGGTGCTGACAGAACCACCGGCTTTCCCCCACAGAACTCATCCCCGTTCCGGAAGAAGATGTGGCTGCATCACACAGGATAGTTCCTGCTACTCCTCGCTAAGGCTGCTGCTCCTGCTCTGATGATGGAGTCTCCACATCAGTCCCTCATGTGTGACATTAATTTGCTTGAGATGCACCATGGTCCCCGAATTTCCATCCACCCACCCCCCTTTCATTAAAAAAAACGGCGAGCACACACGGGTTCCAATCCTCAAAACAGCTTTGGCCGAGCACTTGTGGTCACCCTACATGTGCCGGGCAGCTTTGACACACACGTTTGAACGAAATGGGAACTGACAGTGTCGAGGCACTGCAAGCTCTCGGCTACAAAGGATCCATGCAATTATCTTTTGTCGAAATTCATCTTGTCAGCCCTGCACAGTGCTAATGTCTTTAGAAACTCTGAAGATGAAAAACTGAGAAAAAAACCCACCAGTTAGAGCAGTCTCTGGTCACGACAGCATTTTTTGGGGTGGGAGAAATGACAGCCAGGGAACCTGGTGGTCCCAAGAATGAGCACAGGGTTGGAGTATTGGCCCCTCGAGCCATGCACAGGTTGCGGGTGCAACCGTATGTCTCCAGGAGTTAACGGTTGTCAGCAGTCCACCACTTCCTAGGTTTGTCAATGGGTGAGACCGCTCCAGCTGGATGGTTGGCTCAGGCAGGGTGTGTGAAAGGTTTACCAAAAATGGTTCAACCATCACGAGTTCCAAGGTAGGGAAAGGCGAATTTGGTTAACTGCATGCATGCTCGTTTGCTGCCTCACAGCACTCACAGATATGTTGCTGCTAGAACGACTACAGGGCCAAACTCCCTGAAAATCTCTTGAAACTTTGCTATGAGTAGATTACTCTAAAAACTACTGACCTAGATGTGCAGAGACATTGTCAGAGACTTGTCCTGCAATTCTGGAGGGAAGTGTGTCTTCACATCTCCGCATAACTTGCTAGATTAAAGTTTCACAGACAGCTTAATTTGGTATTTCTTGTAAACAATCATTTTAATCGTTTTAAGAAAAAAAAAATTTACCTTTTGTGTCCATCGATTTTTGGTAAATTCATTCTACTTTTCATGTGCTTTTTCTTTCAAGATTTCAAAACTATTTGTTTCAGCAGTTTTCAATTTAATTTTTTTTTTTTGCAGTAGGACGCAAAAAGTTTGTTTCCTATGTCTAAAAATATCGTTTAGCTGGTTCAATCAAAGAAGAAGTACTATTTTTCACTTTGGCAATAAAATTCTCGCTCTCTGAAAAAGCAGCATTCCCTTATTCAACAGTCATTTATTACTCCTGTCCCAAGTATTCCCCGCTGCAGCACAGACGAAGGCAGAAGTGGTGTCTGGCCAGGGGTTAGTGTCGTCTCTGAGGTGGAAAACTGGGCACTCAGTTCAGTCCCCGATGGTCAGCCGGGCTCGGACACAGTGCTGGGCTCTGTGGGAATGAACACACTGACATCTGTTGACTGGACACACTTTCTCCAGCCTGCTAACAGAGCTCTTCGTGCAGCTGAAGCGATTAAAGCATGGGAAATGAAACACAAAGGATCGCAGCTCTTATTTGTCATCAGCAAGGGCCTTATTAGGGAACACGCGTATCTTTCTGGTGCTCAGGTTGTGCTCACAAAGCCTATTAAAAGGACATTAATGAGCTGCTTGTAACTTGGAAGGATCTCTTGCTTTTGAATATGTAGGGTTACATTTTGCTGGCAACAAAATGTATTTCAGAATTGCTCAATTAGATTAAAACCTTACTGTGCAAGGCTTTAAAAAACACTTTAAAATACCTTTTGTTTCAAAACATTTGCAGAATCTGAAATTTTGTTGACTCTCCCAACCCTCGGACAATGCCACAGTCCATGATGGAAGAAAACGTTACATTTACCTCCCATGAAGGCAGAGGCAGTTTCCAAACCCAAGAGCTGCAAAATGCCCCATAATTCAGCCTTATTCAGATGCGGGGAAGCTGAAGTGAAGTGCAGAGCTGGGAGATGGCCCCAGGCCTGCCTTCCTTTAGTGCTTTTCTGGAGAGGTTCCTCTCCCAGCTTTGCTGAGGGAGAAACCCACTGGGCACGGAGGGATGCTTGAACATCAGGGAGGGAGACAGGCTTGCGAAAGAGAGCCCTGGGGGAAAACCAGCATCTTCTGGCCTTGGAGCATCAGAGCAGAGAGTTACAGAAAAAACACGGGTGTCCTTCGTGCCATTTGATCTGAGCTTCTGAGGGCTCCGGGTTTGACCTCAAGTCTCCAAAGTCAATGAGGACGGGCCTGGGACACGCAGTGGCTGCAGCTTTTTGCTGGCAGGAAAAAAACACCTCACCTCTTAGGGGGTGGATGCTGCAAAACCATCGCTGACTTGAGATTTGAGGAAGTGACACTTCAGATCCCAAAAGGGAAAGTAAGAGTTTAAAAAAAAAAAGACATTTGGAGAAAAGCTGGAGCAAGAGGAATTGGGAAAAGGTACCGAGACATACTGCTGTTGCTTGGAATGTCTGGCCTCGCACGTCTTCCACGAGTTACATCCTCTCTGGCCTGAGGGCCCGTGTGTCTGCAGATGCAGAACCAATCCTTCCATCTGAAAAAATGGAAGTTCTCTGATCTGGCCGTTGCTTCCAGGGAATTTCTTACAGGCTGCCATCCCATCATTTTGTCTGCAGGTAGTAATGAGTACAGTATAGGAAGCTAGAAGAACGCTTGTTGGAAAACAGAGATTTAAAAAAAAAAGCAGCAATGACATGACCTTATTGTAATTAGAACTGAACAGTTCAGTTTCCATCACAAAGAGCTTCACAAAATGCTTTCACTTGTCTACAGTGTTTAAACCCAGAGCTTTATTCAAAAAGAAGGACTGAGAAATATGTACATGTCTCTACCAGCTCCTGCAAGATCTGACTCATCTGTAGCCCTTGGAGAGTTAGTAAGTCCATTGAGGCACCCAGCTACCATCAAACTGTCACTGTTTAAGTAACATTTTAGAAGCCAAAGGTTGGTATTGTAAAGGAAAGGAAAGATAGAAATTCATCTTACTTATCATGACCTCCCTCATGGTAGGTTTGAATTACACTCCAGGTGGGCTATGGAAATCTTTCATGTCTCTCGCTCCATTAGTTGGTACACTTAGTGAAGGCTGGGTAATAACCAGACATACTCTTCTCGTCATGAACAAGACAAGGCTACATGTTCGCTCTGGTAATTTCTGCAATATCCCCTTCTCTGGGCCACCAGCATCACCCAGTTCTGTCCCGGACACTGCAGCTGAGGCAGCCTGGCTGTAGCCCTGAGGTCCGGCAGTGCTGCATGGGCTTCCAGCTTCCCCATCACTTCCAGTGGCATGAAATAGAGGGACCCTCTTCAGGAGAGTGCCCTACCATCACCTCCAAGGGCAAAGCTAGGATATTCATAACAGCCTGAAGTAGGAACTGATAGACCTGAGGAGGGCACTCAGGCAGCAGTTGTAGAGTCACTAAAAGACGTTGCTTCCTATAGAGCATTAGCTTCCTCTTGCAATAAAAGGATTAGAAAACGCATTACTTAAAGGGCATCAGCAACACTGGTATTGCTTTTAGTGCTTTGCTTAAATTTGTATGTTAGTGCTTTGTTTAAACTTGTACGTCCTAGAATAGCAAGGAAAAATGAAAATGTCAGTTTTCACTTGGAGGCTAAGGGAGCAACTCTTCCCCTGGCAGCAAAGAGCATTTCAAGAACTAGAAGGCAAATCGAGAGAACCCAGTGAACGTATTTTCTTTCACAAAGCCCTGTGTACAGGGTGCAGTGTCCCAGTGACAGAGTGGCAATCAGAAACAGGCACAGGCAGCTGCTGGTGGATCTTTGGTTTCTAATCACTGCAGAGCTCAGCAGAAAGATGGAGAAGAGCAGAAACCTCCTTGTTGGGACACAGTCCGAGTTCAGACACTTTGGAAGAAAACATGAGGCCAGTACCTGCAGCAGCAGGGCTGTGGGAGTCCTGTTCAGAGCCTCACCTTTCCTTAATGGCTTTGACCTGCGGTCCTACCCCCTCTTTAAAGAGTCCTCCTCCTTTGGCACCGATGGACATCCACACCTGTCTGGCAGCTCTGCTGGACGAAGACTCCTCTGGTGCACAGCCAGCCCTGGCATCAGGGCTCTGCTCTGCTGCTAAGTCATTGCATGCCTAAAAAAGGTCCTCTGCAAGTGCCTCTCTGGGCACCTTCTCACAGGGAAACAGCGTGCAGTGGATGGCATCATCAAAACATGCATTTCAGGTTGCTGTGTTACCAGCTCCCCTGAGCAGAGGAGCGTCTGTGGCTTATTTGCTGCTGCCAGAGTCAGGGATGGCATCGAAAGGACAGTCCCTTTGCACGGCCTCCTGCCACCCACCACAGAGCAGGATCCCAGTTTAGGAACAACTGGCTTTGCCTGAGCACCATGTTTTTAGGCAGCTGAGGACTGAGGAGGTGCAACCCTTTCCTAATGTGCATTGCCTCTGGCATTCGATTTACACATGAGTTTTTTTCTTAAAAGTTGTGAAAATACCTGGAGTAAAGGCCAGCACATGCTTGTAAAGCATCTTCACAGTGAAGCAAAGATGACTTTTCTTAAACTTTGTTATTTCAGCCTAATTGTTGTAACATTTAAACTAAATGAACTCCATAGACTGCAGTGGACCTGCTCTTGTAAGAATGACCTGCTCACCATGTGTGGGAATGGCAGCATCTGACCCTAAACCAACAAAAAATTAAAGAAAGGATGAAGGAGATAAGTAAAGCCAAATAATTCAAGGAGAGCAATTTAAACTCATATTGGCAATAATAATGTGCACTGGTCCACATCTGATCTTCAGCTATTTCTAAATTACACAGAGATAATAAAAAAGAAAGGATCTGCTACACATTCATGTGCAGAACAAGACTCTGCAATTAGTAAGCCGAGGTCTACAGTTGATCAATAGTGACCCTCCCTGGTAGCTCTGAGTTTTTTTACAAGGGAAAGGTCATTTCTGCTATTCCAGCTGTATGGGGAAGAGGACTTCCCCTAGATGAGAAAGGGTTTACCCTGTCGGTGCTGACCATTTCTGGTGCAGGATTATGCCCACAAGGATTTTTTTCTGAAGTTCCCATTTTGTGGCACTGTCATCAGCAGGACGTAGGCTTCAGGGATTAGGTCTTCTGTCAGCTGTTTTGCAGGAAGATACCAGGATTGCAGCATTGCTGATGTTGGCAGGGACCTCTGGAGGTCATCGTGTCTAGCCTTCTTGGCTCAATGCAGGGTCACCTGCAGCAAGTTGCTCAGGACCATGCCCAGTCAGGTTTTGAGTATCTCCAAGGACAGAGGATCTATGACCTCTCTGAGCAACCTGTTTGACCACACTCACAGTAGGAAAGTTTTTTCGTGTTCAAATGAAATTTCTTTTCATTCAACTTCTGCCCATCACCTCTCATTTTTTCACTGGGTGCCACTGAGAAATGCCTGGCTCTGGGTGCTTTACTCCTTCCCATTAGATATTTATACATGTTGACAAGATCCCCTCTGAACCTCCCTTTCCCCAGGCTGGACAGTCCCAGCTGTCTCAGCCTCTCCCCATATGACTATATGCTCCGGTGCCTTCATCATTTTAGTGGCCCCACACTGGACTTCCTCCAGTAAGTCCATGTCTTTTGTACTGGCAAGCCCAGAGCTCTGCCCGCCACTCCTGATGTGGCCCACCAGTGCTGAGCAGAGAGCAGGATCACGTCCTTTGACCTGCCAGTGACAGCCAGTGACATGTCTCCTAATGTAGACCAGGACCATCAATTTTCTCTGTCAGTAGGGCATGCTGCTGGCTCATGTTCAACTTCTGCCCAGCTCCTGGTCTGCCAAGCTGCTTTCCGACCCATTGGTACCTAGCCTGTCCTAGTTGGGGTTACTCCTCTCCAGATGGTGGGCTTCATGTTTCCTGTTGTTGAATTTCATGAGATACCTCTCTGCCCAGTTCTCCAGCCTGTCTAGATCCTTCTAAAAGGCAGTACACCCACCTGCTCTATCACCCACTACTCCCACTTTTGTATCATCTGTGAACTTGCTGAGGATGGTCTCTGGCCCATCGTCCAGGCCATAAACAAACACGTTAAATGATATTGGCCCTGTTATTGACCACTGGGGTGCACCACTGGTCACCGAACACCAGCAGGACTTCTTGTCACTCATCACAACTCCCTGGGCCTGGTTGCTCAGTCAGCTCTCAGCCCACCTCCTTGTCCATTTATCAATTCCATCAGTTTGTCAATGAGTGTTTTGTAGGAGGCAGCTTTGAAAACCTCACTAAAGTCAAGACAAACACTCGGTTCTCTCCCCTTTCCCACCGAGATAGCATTTTCATTGTAGAAGCTATCAGGTTTGTCAGGCATAACTTTCCCTTTGTAAATCTATGCTGATTACTGCCAGTCACCTTCTTTTTCATGTGTTTGGAAATGGCTCCCTGGACTATTTGCTCCATCACCTTCCCACAGATCACTGTGAGGCTGACAGGCTTGTAGTTACCAGATCTTCCTTCTTGCTCTTCTTGAAAATAGGAGTGAAATTTGCTTTCTTCTAGTCCTTAGGAACCTCTTCCTATCACCGCAGCTTTTCAAAGATAATCAGGAGGGGTACTGCAATGACACCGGCGAGCTCCCTTAGGTCTCACAGACGCATCCCATCAGGCCCCATGAACCAAGAAGGCCAATGGCATCCTGGGGTGTATCAAGAAGAGTGTGTCCAGCAGGTCGAGGGAGGACATCCTCCCCCTCTACTCTGCCCTGGTGAGGCCGTAGCTGGAGTATTGTGTCCAGTTCTGGGCTCCCCGGTTCAAGAAGGACAGGGAACTGCTGGAGATGGTCCAGCAAAGAGCTACAAAGATGATTAGGGGACTGGAGCATCTTTCTTATGAGGAAAGGCTCAGGGACTTGGGGCTTTTTAGTCTAGAAAAAAGAAGACTCAGGGGGGATCTTATCAATACTTATAAATACTTAAGGGGAGGGTGCCAGGTAGATGAGAATAGCCTTTTTTCAGTTGTGCCCAGTGATAGGACTAGAGGTAACGGGCACAAACTGGAGCACAGGAAGTTCCATCTTAACATGAGGAGGAACTTCTTTAGTCTGAGGGTGGCAGAGCACTGGAACAGGCTGCCCAGAGAGGTTGTGGAGTCTCCCACACGGGAGACATTCAAAACCCGCCTGGACGCCGTCCTGTGCAACATGCTGTAGGTGTCCCTGCTGTGGCAGGGGGGTTGGACTTAGATGATCTCCAGAGGTCCCTTCCAACCCTGACGATACTGTGATACTGTGACTTGAGGTGGTAGATTCCCCATCCCTGGAAACATTCCAGACCAGGCTGAACAGGGTTCCAGGCAACCTGATCTATTTGAAGATGTCCCTGCTCATGGCAGAGGGGTTGGACTAGATGGCCTTTAAAGGTCCCTTTCAACCCAAATCATTCTGAGATTCTGTGACTTATGTATGTATCCAGATTGTTTAATTCCCTAACTTGATCCTCCTCTACCAAGGATAAGTGTACTCTGCCCTGGCTTTCCCACTGGTCTTGTCACCCATCTCACAGTGCTCTCACATCTCTTCCTCCTTGCCTTCGCACCTTGTCCTTCCTAAAGAGCCTGTACCCACCCAGTGCAGCATGGCAGTCATGTGAGCTATCCCGCCACCTTTCTGTGGTCCCAATGACATTGTAACTCTGCAATGGTACACAGACCCCTCAGCCCCCCGGCTCGTGCCCCACGTGGCATGTCTTTGTGTACGGGTGTTTCAGAGAGGGAACCTGCACACTGTTTTACCAGAAAGGGTATGAGTGCTTTCCCCGTAACTCTGTCTGGTAAGGCCTTCCTTCTTTATGTGGATACCCTTGGGGCGGACCCCCTGTAGCCCTGTGTTGTTGACTGCAAGCTCCCTCCTGTTCACTTTACCCCGTGCCCTTTGTTTTCCATCCTGGTCTAATACCTCCTCACTTGGTTTTGGTGATCCTCTCCCCATGCCACAGATCCTAGTTTAAACGTCTCTGTACCAGGCTGGCCAGCCTGTTGGCAAAGATCCTTTTGCCATACTTGGTCAGGTGGGTCCCATCTCTTCCAAGAAAGCTTCAGTCCTCTAAGAGGGTCTCATGGTCATAAACACCAAAATCCTGTTGCCAACATCAGGGGTATAACCAATTGTTGACCTGCAAGACCTACCTGCTCCTCCTCCAGCCCTTCCCCCTCACTGACAGGATCAAGGAGAAAACCGCCTGGGTTCCCATTGACCATCAGCCCAGAGCCTCCCTTGATACTTTCCTGGTCACCCTGGCAGTAACTTTGGTGCCAGTTCCATGTTGGATCTGGAGCAGGTGGATGGAGGACAAGAGTCGAGCTGCCCACAAAGACAAGCTGGGACAGAAGAGCTCCCAAGGGGCTGAGGAGCACTTGCACCCAGCAGCGTGTTCAGGGGACTTTGCAGCAGCCTGCTCAGCTGCACTAGACATGCACACCACTGCCGCAACAGACTGCTCTTTCAGAGGACTGCTTTTTCAATCCAAACAGTTTCTAAAGGTTCTTAATATGTTTTCTTCTACTTAGAAACACAGGAAAAGGGGTTTTCTGAAAGTTTCAGGAGTCTGGATAGGAGCTCTCAACCAGAGAATGCAGTTCCAGTACCAAAATATATCGTAGAGCCGATCCATTTAAACAAACAAACAAAAAAGTTATAAAAATCAAGAGGGTTGAATTGAATCAATTGGATTTATATAATTCAAATGAGATAAAAATTATTTGTTTTCACTTCCTCAGTTTAATTCACGTTCTTCTGTTAAGCCATTGATAATGTTGTGTTGTAACTTTCTGATAGAATCATAGAACGGTCTGGGTTGGAAGGGACCTTTAAAGGTCATCTAGTCCAACCTTCCTGCAGTGAGCAGGGACATCTTCAACCAGATGCTATCGGACTTTTGCAGGGTTTAAAATTGAATTTTTTTCCTGTCAAAGTTGTAGCTTCTATTTAACTCTTTGGAAAGAAAAATTTAAAAAAAAAAAAAAAAATGCGGCAAACCAGAAATCCTTATCGCGGTTTGCTCCACCATGTGTTTCTCCAAGCTTCCAGAATCTCTGCCAGCACAGGAACACATCGACAATGACAGGGAGTTTGTGAGCACAAGTAGTCCATGGATCTAGCCCAGCTTAGCAGCGGTAGTGCTAAACCTCGTTTATACCCCTGGATCGAGGCTGCTCTTTTGGCTTCATGGCAACAAGCGTTGAGCAGTAATGACTTGACTAGATTTGACGTGGCTCAGCTGTCAGCATCCCTGGCGGGAGTGTGGGATAGACACATAAAGCGTTTGCAGCTGAGAGGGAGCTTGGCGGTGTGAATCAGTGTAGACCTGCCCAGCTGTAAAACCCAGAGCGCAACGTATTGCAATTGCAGGAAACAAGAGAAGGTGCTATGGTAAGTGTGTAAAGACAATTGGACATTTTTCCACATTAAAATTGAAAAAAAACTGCCAAACTACCCAGAAAATACTGGAGAAAGCAGACTGCAAAGCCAGACGCTTATGAGCAGTCAGTAAGGTGGTGGTAAAACCGGTGGAAAGCAACCCTGCAGCCTCACCAGCCGGTTTGAACGCTGGCTTCGACACCACCGCTGTGGCTGCGAGGTCTGGGCAGCCTGCCCAGGGAACCTGAGTCCTCCTCAAAAACCTCGATTTCGGTGTCCGCAGCAGAGGATGGGTGCAGGGTACCAGCGCAGCCCCTCCAGCCAACACAGGGGCCAGCAGGCGGCTGCAGGGACCGGCCGGCGGCGGTGCAGCCCCAACTGCCAAGCTCGGATAGAGTTTGAAGCCAAAGCTTTCAAACCCGCAGCGGGAAGCCTTGCCGCTACATGAGGGTAATAAACCAGTGTGAATGTGCGCCGCCTCCGACACGGCCATGTGCACCGGCTGCGTCCGCAGCGAGCCCTCTGCTCCGCGTGCTGGTTCCGTCACATTAACTCATCCCGCGTAGCCATGGCAACGCATGCAAAAAACACGCTCCTGGCGGGTCAGGATCCTGTGCCTGCAGACCCCGGCACTGCTGAGCTTGGCCCTGGCGTGCATGCTGCCCAGGCAGCAAACCGCTAATCAGGCCCCTTAATTTTGTTTATTGGGAACAGCTCTGCTCACAGACTGTCAATTTGAGATGTCTTGAAGAAAATTCCCAGAACCAAGGGGAATAAAAAGAAAAAGAAGCCAGTGTCTTCAGCCGAAGAGCGAGACTTCGGGTGAGCACCAAACTGCTTCTTTATCTGCAAGGAGGGGGCACCAATGCTGTGCAGTTGCCAGGTTTGTAGCTTGTGAGCATCCACGCTCGTGTTTGTCACTGGCAAAATCCCCCTCCCAGGGCAGGGACCCGCGGCCACGGCTCTCCAGCAGCACCCGTCCCCTCCGGAGCCCGAGGGCACCGGAGACTTCACAGGGCTACAGACAAGGCTCTCTGGGGAGCCCATGGCAGAAGATGGAGAATGGTCTGACAGGAGGCATGACTTAAAATATAAAAGGCAACGCTGGTGGCAGCAAGAGCGTGGGAAGTGAGGGAGGCAGCAGAAGGAAAGCACGAAATCCATCAAACCCATATTTGTCTCATTAAAAGTATTTTTAATTTATAATGTCCTGGAATGTAGTTGTCACCCAGCTGCGCAGCCATCACCATGTTGCCTCACTTCTATTTTTTTCCAGCTCCTCTCTCCCGTCTCACTGGGACTGCCATCAATTTCTTCCAATCAGCAGCAGTTACAGTAAATGGATTCATTTGTGGGCAATGGGAGCTGAGAGACAAAGGTGACAATATAATTAAGGTTTTTAATTCTATGCCTGAACAGTTAAGTCCAGAACTCATGATAATTAGCTGGCTGCAATGAAAGATCTTTAGTCGTTATTTTCCCTTTGTTTCATATAATTGTTCACTTTGGCCAGCTACATTTGTCCTTTAATCTGAATCCTTGCTCAACAACGCTCTGCCTTTCCGTCTATTCCCTGGCACTGCAGGAAGCGCATTGGTAGTGCCGGAGCGTATGAACAGTGGACACGGCACAGGCAGCATCGCCAGTCACACGCTGCGGCTGGTGTTTCTTGCTTCTGGTGCCGGGGAGGGGAGCGCTGCCAGAGGAAGTTGGCCGCATCACTGGAGCAACTGAGGAGCGAGTGGATGGAAAAACAGGTAAAAAGGAAGACGAGAAGGCTCCTGACATCACAGCACCTAAACCAAACAAAGCAAGTGCTGTTTTCAACATTGTCAACGTGTGTACACCTAGCACGTGGCCCCCGGCTGCTGTTGAAACCCATAGAGAAATGGTTATCACAAAGTATCAGATATGCATCCTCACACCTTTTTTTCCTTTAAAAAATGAACAGAAGTGGTAATTGTCTGGTTAGACTGCTAACTTTTTTTATGGTTTTACATTCCATAACCTACACAACATCTGTTGCTGAGCCACTGCACTGCATGAACAGAGCAGCCTCATCAACAGCAATGCCACCAGAAGGCTGTTTTTCAACGCAAGGAGGCAAAACCACTCCAAGAACATCTCCATTAGAAGGAAGAAAGAAGAAATGCCAAAACATTAGTTTTTAGTACTGGGTAATGAAGACACCTTGAGGCCTCCCTCCTCCCCACTGATTACACCACTGAGTCCTAGCACTGCCAGCAGAAAACCACCTTGCCTGTCTTTGACCTTGCAGAACCAGACCATGAGGGCTGCCAGCACACACCGCCTCGAACTTCCTCCAGGATAAATCAGCCCACGGGCCCACAGCACGGTCCTCTCAAATTCAGGGACTGTCCAATACACTTCAACACCACCACAGTTAGTCTTGGCTTTTCAGTGTATGGGAGTGGGACTGGCACACCTTACTCTTTCCCCCCAGCCTAGTCCCAAGCACATGCCCTCCATTGAGACCTCCAGAGAAGGGTCCCACAGGCTGTAGAGTTTTAGGCCTATTCATTCTGTAAGTATTAGTCAACGTATCTCACCCTTTTTAGGGGTTTCAGAGTCACTTTTCTGTGATTCAAAGATCTAAAGAACCAGAAATTCGGTGAGCATAAACAAGACACCCTTCAATTGAACCTGCATTTAGTCGTAACTCAGAGGACTACAATCAAGGGAAAGCAGGCATGTGTTTGGCACAAAGGCAGCAACAAGAAGCAGGAATCAGTGGGCGATGAGCTAACATGTGCACCTGAAAAGTTTCAGCAGGAATACAACAGCAGCATGGCAGAAAGTGAATCACTCTATGTACGGCAAGAACTGTTACAAGAAGTACTGGGAGAATGTTATGCAACGCTAACTTTGACTTATCACATAACTTAGGACATAACACCAATAAGACCCTGCAGAGAGACTATTTTGGCAAGTAATTTGCCCTCTCTGACCTGCCTGTAATCCGTGATAGCACTCTCATTGCTTCAACGCTGAGTGGACTGGAAAAGAGACAGAAAAAAATGTCTTTTGAAAAGAAGAAAAAGGGAAAAGTCAGTCCTACAAAGGGAAAATCAAACACTGACAAGTCGCACAATGAGTAAGTAGAAATGTTTCTGTCTACCTGCTCCTTTGTTATCTCTGGGTCTGGCACTCCCCTCCCTGATCCACCACGCACCTTTGCTTTAGGATAAAATTTCAGCCAGGGGAGTAGAGCTGTCTTTCAGAAGAACCCAGGATCACAGAATCACAGAATCGTCAGGGTTGGAAGGGCCCTCTGGAGATCATCTAGTCCAACCCCCCTGCCACAGCAGGGTCACCTACAGCAGTTGCACAGGATGGCGTCCAGGCGGGTTTGGGATGGCTCCAGAGTGGGAGACTCCCCCACCCCTCTGGGCAGCTGTGCCAGTGCTCTGCCACCCTCACAGGAAAGAAGTTCCTCCTCATGTTAAGATGGAACTTCCTATGCTCAAGTTTGTGCCCGTTGCCTCTTGTCCTATCTCTGGGCACCACTGAAAAAAGACTCTTCTCATCTACCTGGCACCCTCCCCTTAAGTATTTATAAGTAGTGATAAGTTTTGGTTACCTCCTTCTCCTAGGGACCATGCAAAGGTTTTCCTGAAGCTCAGAAAGCATGCAGTGTCTGGCACGAGACAGACAAAACCTGGCAAGCAAGGGAGGAAGTGGCACTGATTCCACACAGGGCTCAGTCATGTCATAAACCAGTTTAGCCCCTGGCTGATGATGGAGAAAGAGAGCTACCTAGGAATAACAGTGCCGTCCTCTGTGAGAAGCATTTAAATCTGGATAACTAGCTGCTAACTACCACTGGCATCAGCGCCCGTGCCAGCGACTGGTCTGCAGCTGTGTCTGGCACCTGGGGGCTGGCTTTGAATGAGCAGGGGGAAATGTGAGGAACTCCAGCTTTCCACACCAAAATAACCCTTAAAATCCGCTCATGTCAGTCTCAACATGGCAAAAATGCAATTTTAGTCCTCGGCTCCCTCCTGCCCCCTCCCCAGTAGCATTTTTAGGGACACGAGCATCTCCTGGGAAAGCATACGCTCTTGTTAGGAGGAATTTGGTTTGATTTGGGGGCTCAGCTCAGCTCTTGTTACAGATCTCACTTCACATCAGTACAACTTGTTCTCCTAAGCCGGGACGGCACACCTGCTGGGGAAGTTTGAGCCCTCGGACTTACTGCGCTGCATTGCTTGGTCCAGCAGTCTCTTTCCCATGAAGGTTTCATCAGAGCAACCTCACAAGCCATCCCCACAGGACCACAGGGCAGTGGAGGCAACTACCCCATTAACGCCACCAGCGGCTGTCCCAGATAGTGCTGGGGAAGGACGTGGAAGGCACGCGCTGCACCGCTGGCTGCAGGTTTCATGATGTATAACGTTGCTTCGGCAGATGACTTCGGTACCCATGTCTGCACCCATGCATGGTGAGCAAACCTGCTGCTGTCTGCACTTCCCAGTGCAAGCGAAGTCTCTGACTGCCCCGTCTCTGCCTCTCTGGGGGCTCTATGGGGACAGCGTTCTGCTGAGGCATGGAACGGCGAGCTGAAGGCTTCGATCAACGAAAGGGAGGGTGATGTGAGATGAGCTGTGGAAGGCTTTTCCCCCTGCACCTTATAAACCAGCAAGAGCAGCTAGACCATCAAAACCCCCAGCACACAGCTCGGGCTCGCAGCCTGCCCCGCTGGTTGTGGAGAGGGATTTCATTCCCCATAAGGCACTGCATCAGCAAAGGCAAGCTTTCTAATGCGGCGTGAGTTGGCACTGCCTTGCCTGTGGCTTGGACATCTACTGAGCAGTAGAGCAGAAAGCATGTGGCACGCTCTCTTTCTGGAGGAATTCCCTTAGTTTCATTATTGCCTCTGGCAAAGCCATTCTGCTCCTCTCCTTCCCTGCCGGTCCGGGGTCCGGTCCAAGGTCCGGGCTCTACCGAGCATCACTCTGCACCAACAGCTGCGTGTCGGTGCCTGCAGTGCTGGGACATGTTCCCAGACCAGTATTTGGAAATCCTGTTGTTGAACAGATGTGGGTGCTCACACAGCCTCTCCCCAAAGCTTTCACCCCGCATGCTCAATTATGCCTTTGCTTTTTCCCAGCTCCTGGGCACGTTATTGAAACCTGCAGCAGGAGCTCATGTATGCGTTCCTGTGCCCTTGAATCCATTAACTGTGGCAAAGTGATTAATTATTTTAGCCTCTTTATGGCATCACTGTTAACTTACTGCCCATTCCCACTTCCAGTCATATAAATGATAGTCTTAAAATAAGGAGGATATGTGTTATTGAGCTATTTATAATCGGCACTGTCTGGAGCAGAAAAAGATCCAAATGGGCAAGAAAGCAACAAAAGTTAATGATTCAAAGATAAAATACTATGTTTTAATCTACAGGGTGTGTGACAAATCCGAGAAATTAGAAGATAAAAGGGTACAAGACCAAGGCGAGAGGCTCAGGACATGTCTTCAGCTGGTGTAAAATTAGCACCATCTTGGAGGGAGCAGTGCTGCGGCTAAAACACACGGAAAACACAGAGGCTCTCCGTGCCCACAGTGTTTGTCCTCACAGCAGCCTCATGGGGGGACCAGGAGGCTGAAAAATGTGCCTGGACCCCAGCCAAGAAGGGGCATGCCTGTGCAGGGGTCCTCAGAGC
Organism: Pluvialis apricaria; assembly: GCA_017639485.1. Classification (NCBI taxonomy): domain Eukaryota; kingdom Metazoa; phylum Chordata; class Aves; order Charadriiformes; family Charadriidae; genus Pluvialis; species Pluvialis apricaria. The sequence goes on along the minus strand of CM030044.1, from coordinate 86,920,008 downwards.
CAGGGGTGTCCCACGAGGGCACAACAACACGGGGGAAGCACTGATGGATCCATGCCCGGGGCTCTGCCTGGTCCCGGGGCTTTCCTCCTGGTCCTGCAGACCGTCAGGCTAACGTGTGGGGGGTTTTCTTCCCCCATTCTATCTCCACCTGTCCACACTGAGCTGCCAGTCTGGATGGCAATGGAAATCTTATATACGAAAGAATTATCCCCTGCTCACATCACTGGCACATCCTTCTCCCACATGCTGTTACTGAATACTCGTACTATGGACAAAGACACAGACCTGGTGGGTCAGTTCCTGGAGGTCTCCTGAAAACCCTAACATCCTCTCCTGACCACAAACATGTCTGCTGCTCTCCACAAGTTACCCAGACCAGGAGCACCTATGCCACATCAGCAGACAGGTGTTGTGGAACACTTCTTCATGGAGATGCCAGGACCAGAGGCAGTACATGAGATCCTCCCCTCCTGCAACCACCACATCCCCTCCCCACATCCTGAGCGCCAGAACCATTGGGATCCAGGGCACCATCCAGCTGCTTGGCTCTTCATCATCCACAGACAGGTGGGGACCAGCGAGCTTTGTGCTGTGGACCCACAATGGCACAACACAAAAGTTGTAAAAGCTGGCCCAGAGGCTTTCACCCTATGACTCATTCAGGTTATTTCCCTCTAGAAATGAGGGGAAGACATAAGTGAGGACAAAACCCATTTAGTTTAGAAGCCTGAGCAGCTCTAGGGTGTTACACAAAGAGGAAGATACCTGCTTTTTTCAGTGATGAATTTCTAGTGGAATTAAAAATGTTGATATCACTAAAATGAATAGGATAGGATAGGATAGGATAGGATAGGATAGGATAGGATAGGATAGGATAGGATAGGATAGGATAGGATAGGATAGGATAGGATGGGATGGGATAGGACAGGACAGTTCAGCTGGAAGGGACCTACAATGACCATCTAGTCCAACTGCCTGAGCACTTCAGGGACGAAGCTTCTTCCTCCCCACCATTTTCCCCTTCACTCTCACTCATACCTGTATGCAGAAACCCAGACAGAAATATGAGTGAAATTTTCAGTTTGATTCAGAAGAAGTCCTTTGCACTGGTTGTTGCTGATGTTTGGTCCGCAGTTGTCAGCCCTTTGGAGGCAGAGCTATGGGGTGGGGGCGGCAGGTGCTGATGGACACAGCTGTGGGTATATGTGGAGAGTTTCACCAACATTGCCTACGCACATCCAAGATTTACTGCATCAAAGTGATCAACCATGCACCTTCCTGCAAGTAAACATACCTTAGTAAAGTTATTTTCTATTTATTTTAACTATATAGACCACTCCCATGTGCTCAGTACTGCAGCCTCGGAGCTCATTTGGATGTCAATACTGCAAGAGTTTGGGAGTCTTCCCATGTACAAGTTATGAAATCTGATTGATTTTATGAACTCTGTGTACACCTGCTGGTTCTCGCATACTGAATCGGGCAGTGGCTAGGAAGATGGGGTCACAACCCTCAGAAACTGGTCTGAAAACAGCTATGGGGGGGACAGATGCAGAGGACGATGGTTTCCACCTGCAGAGGTCTGCAAGGAGTGATTTTGTAGACCATAAAGCCATGGGGTCCTGGGCCCCATGTGCTACAGGCTTGTGCAGCACCTCAACGTATGAGATCTTGTTCCCCGTGGGGTTACTGCAGCATACAACCGCCCACAACAGCAATGACAGCTGTTGACTGAGAGCTCTCCCATTACTGAATCGTGGATAGACAGATCATTTGCATTGCACAATAGCAGGAAAGCCAAAAGTCCTGGATCCTTTTCTGAGACAATCCCATGTGCTCTGCCCAATAAGAAAAACCATGGGCAAAAAAGCTTCAGGAATAGCCCACTAAGGCTTTGTAATGAAAATTGTTTTGAATTTTTGCTCAAAAAATGTTTGCTCCGTCAGACTATGGAGTCAGCAGGGCAAAAGGCAGCACAGCCCCATCTTGGAGTGACTGCTCAGATGTTAGTTTGCTGCTGCAGAGCATCTGGCACTGAGGCCCAGCCTTCTCTCCAGCCAGACTGAATCTGGAATTATCCACATGTCTTCTCGCCCAAATTAATTACAAAATTTGCAGAGAAATTCAAACTGATTTTAAAGTAGGTCACTTGCTCTTTTTGTACCTCTCTAGCACTCCAGTCCTCCTAGTAGTCATTGAAAAGAATATACAAAAAGTTAAAAAACCCAAAATATTTAACACATTCTCAGTTTTCTGTTTATTTCAATAAATTATCATTAACTTTTTGTAAGTAGTGAATATAAAATTGGCTTTGTCTCTTCCTGCAAAACACCTGACTGAAGTGCAACAAGGCACAATTGGATTCAGGCTGGTGATGGAGACTAGTTTTCCAGATCTCTACCTAAAAAATCTGCCAAAAGGAGATTTTAAATTCCCCTGCCGTGCCATGACTTTGTGCTACATGCTTCTCTGTGCGGCGCCTGAGCTGCGTGGCCTGGGACCCAAGACCATCTGCCTACCGCTGAAGAAAATACAAGGGAAGGGATGCATAGTGCCGCAAGCCTGGTCCCTCAGCAGACATTTCACCTTTTCTTACAGGAAGTAACTTGACTTGCATTACATCAATGACTCAGTTGCCTAGGAGGGGTCCATGCAAGGGCTGGAAGAGAGAGGGAGTCATGAGGTAGACTTGTTTTTTTCCTCATTATGCATTTTTTGCTTAGTTTTCTGTTGTATCAAACTCCAGTGCAGTTCCAAATAGAAAGAAGTTGTAAAGGAAACTAGGGGTATTTGTTCACACTCTGCAAAACCAGAGACATTCACACAGGTGGACTGAATCACTGTAACAGAGCAAAGAAAATCTTGAAGGATGTGATTTTGTGAGAGGCCCTGGTCAAGTATTCCTCATTTTTCTTTCTAAAAGTAATAGTTATGAGAGATCATCTGCAACTCACAGCTAAAAAGTGATGTTCTTGTCATTCTTAATTTCCTATGCTCTCCCATGTCCCAGGATAACCTCAGCCTCCAGATTCCCTCTATGTGAGGTCTCCTGAAGGGCTCCGGGATGAAGCTGAACAGCTGAACCACCCTTACTTTCCCTCTCTGCACCAGGCTACAGGAGCTATGGCAATCCCAGAGTTTTGCAAACAAAGGGCCGTGTCCAGGACAGATTTGGAGTTGGTCCTCCTGAATTCATTTGTTAAGATGAGGTGAAAAATTAGCAGCTGCCTACTGCTGAGCAACTTGAATCAGCTCATGCTTTTCCTTTCTTACAGTGACAAGTCAATCAACAACAAAACAACAAAAATGGGATTTTACAGTCTGTTCTTGCTGTTCCATACCATTGCCTGTTCCCCACCACACCACAATTGAAGGCAATGGAAAGCCCGGAGAAACCCAAACTTTCACAGAATCACAGAATCATCAGGGTTGGAAGGGATCTCTGGAAATCATCTAAGTCCAACTCCCCTGCCACAGCAGGGATACCTACAGCAGGTTGCACAGGACGGCGTACAGGTGGGTTTGTCTCCAGTGTGGGAGACTCCACAACCTCTCTGGGCAGCCTGTTCCAGTGCTCTGCCACCCTCAGAGTAAAGAAGTTCCTCCTCATGTTAAGATGGAACTTCCTGTGCTCAAGTTTGGGCCCGTTGCCTCTAGCTAATGGAATGCTCTTCTCTTGTCAAGTCCCTTTCGGGAAAGTCATCACTTGTTACACAACTGCTGGCTCCCGTGAGTCCCTTGAGAGCTGTCACTGCTCTCATCCATCGTCATCGGAGAGGTCCACCTGCTTCAGGGTGGATGTCTCAGATCTACTGATGGCCGAGACACAATAGATACATCTCGCCACCACCTTGATTGCTTTTATTTTTGGACGCTGCAAGGGCCGAAACGAGCGCTCTTTATTCCTGAAGATTTCGTGCACTGGTCCCTGCCCTTGGGTGGCTGCAGCTGCTGCAGGGAAGGTTACCAGGCACCATGTTCCCAGTCTGGTTTGTCTTTCCTTTCAGGTCTTGTCCCTTCAGCTGTCTCTGCTGGCAGGGAAAAATGCAACCTGGCCGAATGCCTCTCATGTCCCCAAGGGAAATGACAGTATTTGCACTCTGCTTTTGAACGTGTAAAAGGTGAAGATTTTCTCCACAGTAAGTGTCCACATTTAGTCTCTGAAGCCTGTATTTCAGACAACTCAGTTAGCAGTTCAATTTATCACTGACTTTATAAACCCAGAAAGCATATAAAGCCAATTGGATTCTTCCCATAAAATGTCATGTTTTTAAGCCAGTCTCTGGACTCTCGGGATCTGCCTTGTTTTGGCTTGCCAGAACCACTTTGTTCCACCTCCTGTTAAGCAATAACATTTTGGAAAAACAGAGTTATAGAAAGCAGATTTGTAATTTGGACCTTGTTGTCCTACCTCTCCCTGGGCTTTCATCAACCTTTACTTCTCCATTTGTCTCTTTACACAGCACTGAAGCCACATCCTTAAAAGGTTCCCACCCCACTTTCCCAGAACAACTCATGGGACAAAGTTTTAAAACATCTCAAGATGTATTTCCAGTAGTTGAGCAGTTTGGATTAGATTTGCAAAGATGCTCAAGCTCCTGTCCCCTCTGAATGGACTGCTGTTTCTGCCCCTAGGCAGCTCTGCAAATACGGCCCTGGGAGCCTGAATCACACAAGCCTGGAGCTGCTCTATAAAGAAAAGGGAAAACTGGGAACATTCTTATTTTCTCTGTGCCTGTTCTTCCTGCACATAGCTTATACCTTGTGAGCTATGTACAAAAAGGCATGTGGGTTATGTAAAAAGCCTGTAACTTTAGCATCGCATAACACCTGGAAAGTGACGCTACTCTGCTCTAAAACAACACCACACTGTGGCTAAGTAAAACTTTTTTAATTACCTTCTTTTTGTGCCAAGATAGTGGAACCACTTCAGGACATCATAATGTTAAATGTATCTAGATCTTTTACAGTGTACCTTCACAATTAACAGAAAAATGCATAGTGTTTTCATGTCTTCTTTTTTTCACCTGAATGCCACTTTAACAAAACTGAAGTTCTGTAAGACCGTCCTCAAATCCACGTAGGCAATGAGAAAAGTGTTGTGCTTTGTATGTACTACATGCTGCAACCAGGGAAAAATTAATTATTGGAGTAAAACTATTGAGTGTTCCTTTACACAAAACACAAGTTTCAAACTGCACAGAGACAGGTGCTGCTAATTAAGGTCCACCCAGGTCATCCGAGGCAGCATGAGGTCTTCACAGGTGGGGGTCCGGCAGCGTGGAGGGATGGGTTCATCCTGAAGAAGGGTGGTGGGCACCAGCACTGCTGGCACCAATGGGACTTGCGTTCATGCCACGTGGTGAGGATGCTTGCCACCAAGCTCCTGAAACACCGGCAGTCCCTCCCCACAAGGAGCTGGTGAAAGGAGTAAAGGTTCTGCAAGGAGGAAGGAAGGAGTGAGGAAGAGAAGGGAAAGGAGCACAGAGACTCCCCACACGCCAAAACCCCTCTGGCATCAGCCAGCGGGGCAGGCTGCTGGACAAATGTCCCTAAATTTTGTGATAAGTCTAAAGCTCCCTTTTGGTGAGAACCTGGCAGGAAAATATGGGAAAAGATGCTGTCAGTGGGGCTCTGGAGAGCCTGGCTGTTTGTTTTGGCCATTCTCACATCGTACCCATTTCTCCCATCACAAATTCATGAGCGTGTCAAACCCAACATCAAATGCAGCAGAATTCGGTCTATGATTATGAACAAAGACACTGCCTGTCTCAAGCCAGAAGACAGGAATAAAGTGGGTCTATGCCTCGTCGAGCATTATGTTTTGTGAATGTTTTGCTGCACAGCTCACAAAGTTTGAGAGCCACTTTTTATTCTGTGAATACCTACCATCTGTGAAGCCTGCCGTCTTTATCTGCTTCCTGTAAGACTGAAAGTAGAATTGTACTAATATAATTCTAATTTATTATTATTGTTACTATTATTATTTTCTAATAGAATTAAATAAAATACCCCAAAACAGTACAATGTAAAAACACGTTACTTTCTGTTTGGTTTGGAGCAGGAGGGGATATTACAAGAAGGGGACACATTGCTGATTGATTAGGGAGCTGGTGGTCTTAATTTGTATAATGGCACAAGCCCATAAAAGCAAATGGACAATACTAGGTGAAGAGAAGTGATGAGAAGCATTTCCTATTCATGGTCTTTCCCCCCACCTCCATTTGGGAAAGGTTTTGTCAATGCAAAAGTGAAAATGAGGAAACTGATAGGATGTTGGGACATGAACTGATGAGCAAGTAATGCAGAAGACAGAAGCCTCATCCATGTCATAAAAAGTGTGTGTGAGTCTACAGGCATCCATGTCATAAAAAGTGTGTGTGAGTCTACAGGCATCCTCACCTGTGTATACAGCACAGTAATGTTTCCTTAATTGTCTTCAAATGTAAGCTCCTTAATTAGAGCAGAGGAACAACATGGACAACAGAAAAGTACTAACTTGTATGTATGACTCTGAGGTGTTCAGGCTTTGGTTACAAATGCCCAGCCCAGAGAAACCAGGTCTTCTGGCAACTACCCTGAGTTTTACACCAGGTCCTGCTGACTCTCCGAGAAGCAGCCCTGTGGTTATCATTAATGCCGTGTTACCTGCTGCACGCTTCCTTGGTGCTACTACCTTGGCTTATTTCCCTGCCGTTGTGGACGGGCAAGGAAGTGATTGCTTTCCAAATTTGGTGAGCAACCCTGTCACTTCCAAGAGCAGGCGTGACCGCATCCGTCTGAAAGCACCAGGTTGCCACTCTTGAGCATGAAGACTATTTTGGGGTGAGGGGTAGGTTATTTGGCTTCCTTTTGGCCTGTAAATACTGCAACTTTTTGAATGTTGAGGTTTTAGTATCTCTTAGATTTATATCTGCATCGTAGTGAACACAAGAGTTCTCAGCACCGAGTCACGGAATCACAGAATCATGGAATTTTCAGAGTTGGAAGGGACCTCTAGAGATCACAGAATCACAGAATGGTCAGGGTTGGAAGGGACCTCTGGACATCACCTAGTCCAACCCCCCTGCCACAGCAGTTGCACCTACAGCAGTTGCACAGGACGGCGTCCAGTGGAGTTTTGAATGTCTCCAGTGTGGGAAACTCCACAACCTCCCTGGGCAGCCTGTTCCAGTGCTCTGTCACTGGAACCGTAAAGAAGTTTTTCCGTGTATTTGAATGGAACTTCCTATGTTCCAACTTGTGCCCATTGTCCATTGAGTCCTTCATAAAGAGTCCCTGTGTTCTAAATCCATGCCCAGTCTTGATCCAGATTAGTTTCAAACCAGAGGGATGCTGCTTCTGAAAGACGAGCCCTTGCTCCATCCCCAAGCTCTCCTCTCTGTCCCTGCCATGAAGAGGGTCCCTGTATCCCCGTGACCCTGATGGGTTGCAGCACTGGCACTCCTCCCCTCCTTCCCCCAGCCTGCCCTCAGGGGAGCCACAGCAGGACAAGCTTTGGGAAGGCGTCGTGGCTTGCTGGAGGCACGTGCGGTGGACGCAGTAGTGTCGTGCCAGTGAGCACAGTCAGAAAAATGATGGGCTTCTGTGTGCAAAATCCCTGCTGGAGGTGAACAATAGACATGACACACGCCTGCTCTGGACATTTACCCAAGCTCTCTCTGCAAGGGGCAGGCACAAATAGACAGAAAATGGGGGATCTGCAGGAGCAGAGGCAGAAGCAGTGTTTTGCAGGTCCACGCTATCTAAAGCTTGGAATCATGAAAACAGCACTCCTGTGCTTCAGCTGTAAATTACGGGTTTTCTAGTTATCTAGCACCCTTCATGATTAAATTTTCACTCGACTTCAGCTGAGCATCCCATAAAGTCAGTCTGCCTCTACACTGGATTTTGCCACTTGTAGTGCTGGAGAGTTTGTTGTTGTCATTTTATTTAGTTGGAAATACCTCTTAATCTGAGGCATATTATTGTTTTTGCAGATTTATATTGCTACATCGGCCAAATATATTACTTGAACGTGTACTTGAACTACCACCCAGTGCTAGCGCGAGGTTCACCCTTGGATGAGAATACAGGGGCTCAGAACAGGAACATACCCCAAGAGGGTGATTTCTCTTCTTGCAGAGACCGTGACATGGTCCTTTATAACTATCAGATGTAAATTAAAAGGCAAACAGTGTTCTTGTCATCAGCATGCTGCATTGCTTCACAAGCCTTTGAAAAAGCCCAGTGGTGTTGCTTTCAAGACCAGTTCAAAGAGAAAAGTGGAAATATTAGTCCAGTCATGTTAAAAAATGGCTCCTTGATCAAAAGATGGCACTGGCCGCTAGAAGGAAAAAGAGCATGCACTGCATGTTCCTGGCAGATTCTCTAGCAGATGGAGCAAAGACAGTCATTAATCCTGTTTAAATCTGCAAGAGTCGTAAACACAATTAAAATATAACCACTTGCACTTTTCTTTAAAGTATCACGAAGCAAAACACGGGAAACGATCATTCACAGATAACAGAGCAAACACTATTTGCATATATTGGGCTTCTGATGTTTCAGAAAATAAATTCATACATTCAATTTGTGATTATTGAACAGAAACTGTGTAAAATGACGGAGGCTTTGGATTTATTTTGGGAAAAAATTAGTTTTATTCTAAGGAAAACAACTTTATTTCTTCTGAGCCATGCAATATTTTTCTAGGCAAAGGTTTATATTCTACATAATTTGTGCCCCAGAATGATCTATTGGACCCAGTAAAACTGCATACCTGTTGTCGAGTCTACCCAGCCATAGCTAATAAGAGACCCTCTTTAAATATTCAATAGATACAAAGGCCAAGAAAGCAAGACAGCTCCCGATTTTCAGGTTATAGTAGAAGAAGCATCGAGCCCAGGGTCACCCGAGCTTGAGGTGGGGACAGACCCTGGGATTCCTGCAGCTCCGGTTCATGGTCTCCGTGTCCGACCTCCTCCTCTTGCACGGCAGTGCCAGCTTGAGCATCTTCGGTCACCGAAAGATGCCATGAAAACAAAAAAGGGTAAAACAAGTTTGTGGTAAAACCATGGGGAAAATAAGAAATCAGTCGGTTTTAATTTTTTTGCTTTAACTGTGGTGTTGCCTCTACAGCTCTCAGGATGGTGTTGGGGATCGCCTCTTCCCGCTCACAGCCCCCACCCAGTCCTATCTGCCGCTCCAAGCAGGGGTTGCTTTGCTCCCTGGTGCTGCCTGCCCTGCCTGCTCTCCCTGCCCTGCCTCTGCTGCCTGCACTTCCCATGCTGCCTACACTGCCTGTGCTGCCTGCCCCGCCTGTTCTTCATTGCACCAGCTGCCCTTCCAGACCTGCCTGCCCTGCCTGCACTCCCTGTGCTGTCCGCCCCTTCTGCACTGCCTGCGCTGCCTGTGCTGTCTGCCCTCCTTGCTTTCCCGGCACTGACTGCCCTGCCAGCCCGGGGGTCTGTGGGATGGCAGAGGTGGTGGGTGGTTCCGAGCCACCCAGCAAGGTCAGAGCAGCTGCAGCAGTTGGTGGTGGGAGGACACAGGGAGCCCTGGGCTGGGCGTCCCCGTCCTGGGGCAGAGTTCTTCCATCTTGGGGCTCACATGTGCCTGGCATGCTCCAGTGTTTCACACCAGTAAATCGTCCCAGGGTGTTCGACTCCTGCCAGCTCTGGAGCGTCCATGCTGCTGTCGCGGTGCTTCCAGCCAGCTGGGCAGGCTGGCCTGCGCAAGTCCTGCCTACCCAGGCACTGCACACAAAACACAGGGGTCAGCATTCCTGAAAACCCCACCATAAGTACTATCACCCCTGCCAATGCGTCTCACCACCAACTTCAAAACTAGCTGAGCAATGAGGACCTTCCAGACCCTCCATCCAGCACCTTGTCTTTGGGTTATTCAAGCATGAGAGAGTGAATTCTTGCCTTTGCAGTGCCCCTCATCAGCTGTAAGTGCTTTGAGCATCCAGACCTCACCAGCCACAAGGCTGAGGCTGTCTGACATTGTGCCCGTGCAGTGCAGAGGGGCTGGTCAGCTTGGAGAGCTGGTGGTTCAGTCTTCAGGAGCTTGTTGAAGCTGACGACAACCCTCCCGTACTGGTGGGAGGCAAAGCCCATGGAGAGACCATCATAAGAAGTGGGGGCTGGAGCCGCACAGGTAGAGTACATGATAATGGGAAACATCCCCAGAGCTCAAACTGATGTGCTCTGCCTCCGTGCACCTCCTCATGGACGAAGTGGAAGGATGGAGAAGAGAAGGGGGAGCAGATTTGCAGTAAATACTGTCTAATGTTTTTCCCCTGGAAGGCAGAAGAGCCACCATGGGACAGACCCCCTGCATGCCTGAGCAATGGTCACAAAGGGGCAGGGACCTGTCACCCGCCTGCTCTGTGACAAAGGCTACATCCCCAAGTAATTTTGTTTTTTCCCAGAATGAGGTGGATATAGCAAGCGCAGCTAGTAAAACCCTAAAATGCACAAACAAAGCTCGGGCACAAACCACTGCTGTCAGTGCTGCTGCTGCAGTTCCCTTTCATCTCCCTGGCTCCTGCAAGGCTGCCGGCAGGTTTGGCAGTACCTCGCTCTCACTGCTGTCCCTGCATCTCTCCCAGCTCTGAGGAAGCACAGGTTCTCAGCCTTGTGTGGCTACCCACGCTTATTTCTGAAGATTTCCAGGAGAGACCATTTCTGCACAAAACATTTCCATAGGTATGTGGAAGAAACCCAGCACTTCCCATTACAAACTGTTAGTGTGTCTGTTTTAGTGTTTTGGGGTTGGTTTTTGTTGTTGTTTGTTTGCTTTATGGCAGAGAGAACTCTATGTCTTGCATCTTTCAACTTTCCAGTATTTAGATCTGCAAATTAAATATCTTTCTCTTAATATCTTTTTCCTTTTGTTTAACATCACTATTATTGTATCTGGAGGAAGATGAAAGGGGACAACATAGACCAAGAAGGAAAGCATCCAATGTAGCAGCCCTTGCAGCTACAAACACTTCAATATTTCACGTTTCAACATCTGTTTTGAAAGCCTCATAGTAATAAGGGGCTGGAAATACACATATATATGTACACACTCACGTTTTTACCTTCTAATGACTGTAATTAAGGTTATTCACAGGGCTTGCAAGCCTGAGGAGTTCTTATTTCAATTCAAACTTGTTTGCTGTTGGAGTCTTCCCAGACTTCCTTGGAAAAACCCTTCCGACACTTGGATGGTTCAACAGCTGGACTGTGCAGACAGACTTTCTCTGTCCTGGAAAGCCTGAGTGAAGCCATGTCTTCTGCTGGCCCTGGCAGGAGGAGCAGTGCGGTGGGATCAGGACTTGGCTCTGCAGCCATTTCTATCCGTCCCGGCTCTTGGGGCTTTCGGCAGGGTTTCTGTCGCTGGCAGCAGGGCCTGAGTGCGAAGCTGGGCTTGCAGCAGCACTGTGGGATAAGAAGCTTCCACCCCATTCGGGGACAGAAGGATCTTGAACTTCTCATATTTCCCAGCCAGGCAGCGGGCTATTAGGCAGCTCTGCTGTTGTGAGAATCCTCTTTGTCCTTCTCAAGCAAAAGTCATAAAACCTCAGCCATTTCTGTAAAGCAGACCCATTGGTTTCTGGTCAGCTTTGCTAGTAAGAGCCTGAAGCACTTGTCACTGAAATTAAAACAATTTTCTACTAAGTTTAAGGAATTCTGGGTGTCTGAGCAGCTCTTCTTGGCAGTGTTGTGTAAAAATGTCAGCAACAAAAAATTTGCTTATAGGATTAATTTATTTGCGAAAAGCTTCAACAGACTCCAGGCGAAGCAATCCAGGTTGTCAGCTTGAATACACTAATGCTATTTTGGACGTCTTCATGAGCCCCGCCAGGTCATTGCCTAGGTGAAAAGGCACAAGAAAAATCACCAGAATGGCTCAGAGGGTAAGGTCCTGTTCAAGCTAAACCGTTCTGTGATTCTGTGATTTACAAGGTCTTCCCAGCGAGCCCGGGTGGGCTCTGACCCGTACACAAAATTGGTGCGTTTCATGGGAGAAAGGCTCCGAGTGTGGCTTTAACTGTGCACCCTCCTCTGCCGGATGGGGACACCTGGGGACCCCTGGGCAGGGCAGCACTGGGGACAACCGTCCTGGGGGGCCGCAGGGCAGTGCTGCCCGGTGGTGCTGGAGCGGGGAGCTGTGGACCGGTCCCCTCGATGGGTGACTGATTGGATAGAGAGTCCTGTCTGACAGCACGTCTGCTCAGTCGCACAGACTCATCAACCTCCCCATCCTGCCTGCTAATAAATCTGGCACCGGGGACCATTCTGCTTGATGATTTCTCCTTGGGGAGTTTTTAAGGCTTCGCTCTGCAAAAACTACTTGGAGTCTATTAAAATTGCAGCTCTGCTGTTGTCATGTCATCCCGGAGAGTCACGGGAGGTGCCTGTCACCCAGGTGGAAGCAGCTATTACATATTCAATGAAAAAATAGCCCCTGCTCTGGGGAGACGGGCACCTCCGCCAGCAAACGGGATGGAAGGACCCTTGCTTATCTCCCGGCCTGTCATATTAAGGGATGAGCCTGAGGAAAAGACACACAACGCCCATCGCCGGTGCTGTGCCGTGGCTCCACCGCTGAAAACACGTGCAGTGCCTTTGCTGAAAGGATTAAGCAGAAGGGTAATTATCATCGCTGGGCTCTCTCTCGCTCGTCAGCCTGGCTCTGCCACTTGTGCTCCTCGGAGAGCGCTCTGCCAGCCGGCTCTCCGGGCTGCAGGAACTCAGTGGTGTTTCTCCCCGCCACTACGGGGTCCGCCTGCGCTGCAGCTCCGTCGCTCAGCCGTGCCAGCGGTGGTGTGGGTCTGCACGCGGGACGGGTTTCTGCTGTAATACATCTACTTGCAATCAGCCTGTAAAGGACACTGCCTGCATAAATTAGAAGGCAGCAGTTGGGGGATCTAAAATATCTGTGCAGAAGATGTATAAATAAATTACAGTTTTAATTATTTTCTTGGATTCACCTTTGGAGAGCTAAGGGGAGGCAGCCTGAGAAGGGCTGAATGCAGCGAGACAATGAAGAATCTTCCAGGTCGTTCAGCTGCTGCGGCTTTTAACTCCGCCACCACATGAAAGGACCATAAAACCCCAATATCCTTTGTTGTTTAAGGTAAAAAGTTAATGAATGAAGACTCACAGGCTGAGTTGCTGCAAAATATTACTGTGATGTTTTAGCTCTGTTTTCACTGGGCAGCCTGCAGAGGCAAAGTCTGAACCCATGTGAGGTGTGGGAGAACCTTCCAGCATCCCGATACTGACAATACACCGGATACATTCGGGCTGTTCAAATGTCTGACGCATTCACAATGCACTTGTAACTGACTCTGAAGGAAATGTATGTCTGATTAACCAGATTAGATTATATAAATACCAAAAAATTTAAAACAATGGACAAGCAGTCTCAGCAGCTAGAGAGATCTGTTCTTCCCTGAGCAAAGATCCCTCTACTTCTTCCCCATATTGAGCCACCCTAACAGAAGTTTCCCCAAATGCACAATGCTCTCTGAAGATTGGGGTTGGTGCCTGGAGGCTGTCCCTGTGTGCGTGCTCTCGTGCACAGACCTTGCAGTTTGTCATCCCCTTGAAGGGAGGCTTGTAAGCTGGGGCTCTGGGAGGTGCTGAGCACCGGGTGGTGACCCACCAAGCACTGGAAATTTGGCTTTCTGTACACCTTGACACGTGCGAGCTGTGCCTATAGCTAGGAGGAAGTCAAAAAAAGGAAGCAGTGGAAAGGTTTTCTGTATCTCCAGTGCTTCTCCCCACACTGTTGGCTTGGGACAATTGGGTCCCTTCCGTGGGTGGGCCTGCTGCAGCTCCACTGTAGGTTGTTTCCTACCTCTTTCATTTCTGGCAGCTAGGAAGTGCAAGTCCTTTGATTTAGCAAGATGCCAATAACAGCCCTGCACACTGCAATTTAAAATCCTGTGGGTGCCCATGGCAACCATTTACTCCACAATGGAGGCATCTGCACTCCAGAGTGCTCGGTGTGCTACGTGAAATCCTACTTTCTCTTAGTTTCCTACAGCAGCAGAGACGTAAGTCCCAGAAAGTCTCGATGCTGTTGGGTTTTAGCCGTTCTGGAATAGCAAGCGAGAACAACAAATATATGATAAGTTTTCTGGTTACCACCTTGCAATCTTCCTCTTCAAATCCTTCAGATACTTAGAGTAGGAATCCAAAGCCCAACACTTTCTGTCATTGCATTATTTCAAGTTTTCACCAGTTTAGCTGGGAGAAGCGTGCCGAGCTCGGCCCCCTCGTGGTGCAGGCGAAGGGCTTTTGTGCAGGCTGCGCATAGCAGAATTTTAAATTCAGGTCCCTTTACATGTTGGACCCTCTAGTTGCATTGTCATTGTGACAATTGTGACCACTAAGAGGAGGTACTGATCACTAAGGTTATTTCAACCTTAACATTAACACCTGTTCATAACCATTGTATCATTTCATAGGCACCCTTACACACAGCATTACCAAGGCAAATGCCAAGGGGGAAAAGAACAAATTCTTTCATGAATTCCCATATGTCTTTTTTTTCACTGTTTTCCAGAAATGGAAAACATAATCATGGAAGGTATCACACTGATTCAAAACCTTAACTGAGACATGGATAAGCTGGCCACAACTTGGGTACTGCCTGTTTTCCCCATTTACTTTGCGTTCAATGTGTAAAACACATCAAAAAATGAATATGGATTTCCATATCCTGGGGTATGGAAAACAGTGGGATCCCAGACCCCAGATCCCTTGGTGGTGATGGAGGCTGCACATTGCAGTGGTTTGGGAACTCGGGTAAGCGAGCCCTGCTTGTAAAGCATGACTTGACTGAGGTGCTAAGTGCGTACCGGTCAGTGGAGCAGAGATGGCCACAGACTCATCAGCAGTCTGTGATCCCAACAGCTGGACCCAACAGACCAACAAGAGTGAACTGCACCTCCCTCGTGTGTACTCGTGAACTGCACCTCCCTAAGTGTAGGCACAACAGCTTCTGTGGCCATTAAAATGGTGGAATGTGCAAATTAATCACAATATTTAGAAGACAGCATTCAGCTAATCAATCACAGCCTTTTGGTTTTGCATACCATAATTGTTTTTCTGAGAAGAGTTAGAACAACTGCAAAATCAAATCTCTGCATGACTGCAGCGCTGGCTGTAGCTGAGCCATCCTGTATTTTGATAAGTCTTTCAAGGGAATTCTCTCTCAGAGATTTTTGTTGTGCTTTTGGATGGGACATTAACATACACCACCCCAGTTACTTGACAGAAGATCAATCCAGCCAGTATTCAACACCCAGATCACCTCTGAATTTTGATAACAAAGCATAGCAAATTCCCAACATCTTTTCTTACTTTCCAATAAGAGTTTGACGTTTGGGAAGGGTAACCTGGTGGCAACTAAACCTACACCAAAGACTGAGGTTTTCTCACAACCCAAACTCTATTTTGGGATCAAAATCCACATTAGCGTTACTGCTGTCCTGGCACTGGCAGTGCGAACTCATATAATGTCTAGAGGGTCATTACATGGGTAACTGTCTGCTAGCAATCACTTTTAAGAACACAAATTCCTCTCAAAAAGTAGCATGGAGATAGTAAAAATTTTAAGGGACTAGTGCCCAAGGCTGAACTTAAGCAAGTGCTGGAGAAGAGGAGGCTGAGAGGAGACCTTAACACCCTCTACAACTACCTGAAAGGAGGTTGTAGAGAGGTGGGGGCTGACCTCTTCTCCCGGGTGACAAGTGAAAGGACAAGAGGAAATGGGTTTAAGTTATGTCAGGGGAGGTTTAGACTGGATATTAGGAAATATTTTTTCACGGAAAGGGTTATTAAACATTGGAATAGGCTGCCCAGGGAGGTGGTGGATTCACCATCTCTGGAGGTGTTTAAAAAAAGGGTAGATGTGGTACTTAGGGACATGGTTTAGAAGGGGGTTTTGTCAGGGTAGGTTAATGGTTGGACTTGATGATCTTAAAGGTCCCTTCCAACCTCAGCAATTCTATGATTCTATGATTCTAAGTGACACAGTAGTTAAAGGGTTTGTTTCCCATTACTGCTCCCTGGGACCAGTCAGCCCCACATTCTTGGGAATAATTAGACATAGAGTCAACATCAAGCATGCCCTGTGAACATAAAGTCCAGGTGCATGTCTTCCCTTCTGTGACACATGCAGCAGCTTCTGCCACCGAGCTGTGAGGGCTTCACAGATCTGCGGTATTTTTACTCCCTCTCCTCCTATTGCAGCAGAAAGTGTGACAACCAGAAGGGGTCTATGAAATGCCCAACACTGCACGGAGGCATGGGGCTTTGCAAGAGGTTTTCCAGGATATTCTGGTGCCTTCAGTCTAAAGCAGCTTTTCTGTTACACTGCTTCGCATGTGCAAGGATGCTTCTTCTTACAGGTACATGGTAGCATAGACCTATCAAACTGTGGGCTGGAGGGAAGGAAGGGTAATTGGATGGACTGCTGCCAGTCCCATTCCTGCAGATGGTCAGTCCCACCAGATCTGTTGCAGGAATGACGTGCCAGGCTCTGGATAAGGGTGAGGTCTGCGAATTGTCAAAGCTCACCTCCAATTACATGACGCTGCAAGTTTGCTGATGGGGTTCATTATACAGTTAAACCAAATCTCAGCCCTATCGGATCATTAGTTCCGTAAGAACTTGTCCTCCTTGGTGTGCTCTCCTGAATGATCAAATGAGTGTCCTCAAGCTCTCCAAAGCTCTCTGCATGCCAGCGGCTAACGGAGGCAGCAGTTTGTGCAGCAGTCTCTGGGCTCTGCTCTGGGAGCTCCTGGACCTTCTGGGAACAAGATCCAGGATCTCTGGGGAATGCTTGAGAACCACCTGAGGAACTCAAGGCTGCCTGCTGCTGTCAGGCAAGGATGAGCTAAGCGGAGCCACAGGGCTGCAGGCCTGAGAAAGCTCTAGCAGCTTCTAATGAGCTGCCCTTGACCCAGGATACCTGGAGCCTGAGTTGCAGCTGCCCCTGATTATGGAGGGTCCATCACCCTTCTTCTCGTGCTCAGTAGAGCCCTGTGTAAGAGCCAGACCCACGGCACAGCTCTGAGAAGTAGCAGTTTGTGCAGAGGACTGTGAAGAAGGTGTCCTCAGCTGAATTCATAGCAGCATAACCAGTTTCAGATAAACAGTTTCAGATATGGTGGTGATGCACCACAGGGCAACTTCCCCAGCAGATGTTGGCAACATTGCCCCAGCCAGGGCAGGGGCTTTGATACAGGTGGAACTTCAGGTGCTGGATGCAGCCCTCCAGATCTCAGGCTGCAGGGAGCACCTTGGGCTCACTCTGGGGCTGGGAGCAATGTCCCCCTGTCCTGCAGGAGGTATGTCATCTTGATGGAGTTGTACTGCCAAGTGGTGGAGCTATGTGAGCTATGAGCAGGTTGTACAGCATCAGAGGGGGATAAATAGCATCTGCTCTAAGATACAACAGCTTGGCCATCCTCGGTCCCCACCTAGAATACAAAAGCAGGCAGTGTCTGACCCTACTACCAAGTTAAGTGAAGCCTCTGGACAAGGAAAGGATGGAGGCCTGTGACTTCTGGGACCAAGAGGAAGGCTCATGCCTCACCTAACAGCATACAACTGCAAAATAGGTTCGCCGCCCTCAAAGTTGAAAAGAAGCCCGGTGTGGTTTTAACCAAAGGATTTGGGCCACTTAACCGTAAACCATGTAAGACCACGAGGAAGAAGCAGTGAGGGACAGTAGTGGGTGAGTCCATGCTGTGGGGGACAGAAGCTGACCTATCTATCATTTAGAATTTTGCTGCCTGCCATGGGACCTGGCTCCAACATGTTGTGGAGGGATTGCCAAAGCTTGTCTGACCCTCTGGCTATTACCCCATAATGTTCTTCCATGTGGCCACCAATGGCACTGCCAGGAGCAACCTAGACAGTATCAAAAATGACTACATAGCCTTGGTGGAGGTAGTCAAGGGCATGAATGCCCAGGTGGTGATCTCCTCAATCCTACCAGTGAGGGGAAAGGGTGTGAAAAGAGCACTAATAGGACAAGTCAATAACTGGCTGTGGAACTGGTGCTGGTGGACCATGGGATGTTATTTACAGGTTGGCATCTGTTGGGGAGAGATGGGATCTACGTCACCAAGTGAACAAAGGTACCTTTGCCAGCAGGATGGCTGACCTGGTAAGGAGGGCTTGAAACTAGAAATGATGGGGGAGGGAGAGAGTAACCAGCAGCCCTGTGAGGGAGTGATGGGCTGGGTCAATGAGCAAAGGGCATGGGGTGATGTGACAGAACAGAACACAAACCAAATGGGGCTTAAGCAGTGTCACCTCCAGCACTTGCATATAAGCAATGCAGTGCCTACAAGGCACCATTACGGAGAAATATCCCAAAACCCCTTCTGGGAAGTCAGCATGCTGGGGTCCCTCTCTAACGTACATGTACAGTAATGTGTGAGGTGTGGGGAATAAATCTGATGAGTTAGGGATCTGCGTGGAGCTGCAGGATTATGATCTTGTTGGGATCATGGAGACATGGTGGGATTGCTCCCATGACCTGGGTGTTTCAATGGAGGAACACAGGCTCTTCAGGAAGCACAGGCTGGGAAGATGAGGAGGGAGGGTTGCCATTTACGTGAGAGAGCAGCTGGAGCTCTGCCTGGGGATAGGAGCACACTGAGAGTTTATATGTTAGGATTAAAGAGAGGACAGGTACAGGGGACATTATAATGGCTGTCTGCTACAGGCCGCCTGAGCAGGAAGAACAAGCAGATGGGGCCCTCTACAGACAGATAGGAGCAGCCTTGCGTTTGTTTGAGGGCACTGGTCCTTGTGGGGACTTCAGCCATTCCAGTATGTGTTGGAGGGACAACACGGAATGACATAAGCAATCCAAAAGCTTCCTGGAGTGCATTGACAATAACTTCCTCCTCCAGATGACAGAGGAGCCAACGAGGAGCTCTGCTGGACCCCATACTGACCAACAATGAGGGGCTTGTTGGGAATGTGAAGGTCAAAGGCAGCCTTGGCCGCAGTTACCAGGAGATGGTGGACTTTGGGATCCTGAAGGCAGGGAGGAGGTTGAAAGGCAAGCTCACAACCCTGGGCTTCAAGAGAACAGACTGACCTCTTCAAAGATCTGCCTGGAAGAGCCCTGTGGGATAAGGCCCTGGAGGGAAGAAGAGCCCAAAAAAACTGCTGCAAGGATCACCACCTCCAAGGTCAAGAGTGGCCCACCCCAACAAGAAAAAAGATGGACAAAAATGCCAGGAGGCCTGTGTGGATGAACAAAGAGTTCCTAGCCAAACTCAAACACAAAAAGAAAGCATACAAAGGGTGAAAGCAAGGACAGGTAACGTGGGAGGAATATAGAGACATTGTCTAAGCATCCAGGGACAAATTCAGGAAAGCTAAAGCACAAATGGAACTGAATCTGGCCAGGGATGTCAAAGATAACATGAAGGGCTTCTCTAAGTGCACAGGAAACAAAAGGCAGACTAGGGAAAATGTAGGCCCATTGCTCAGTGAGATGAAGGGCCTGGTTACACAGAACATGGAAAAGGCTGAGACACTGAATGCCTAATTGCCTCAGTCTTTACTGGCAAGACCAGCCTTCAGGAATCCCAAGTCCCAGAGACCAGGGGAAAGGCTGAAGCAAGGAAGATGCACCATTGGTGGAAGAGGAATACTCAAGTGAACTGAACATACATAGGTCCAGTGCTAGCCAGAGCTCATGCAGAGGGAGCTGGCAGATGTCATTGGAAGGCCACTCTCAATAATCTTTGATCAATCATGGTGATGGGGAGAAGTGCTATGAAGACTGGAGGAGTGCAAATATCATTCCTGTCTTCAACAAGGAGGACTCAAGGAATCACAGGCTGGTCAGCGTCACCCCAATCCCTGCAAAGGTGATGGAGCAGCTAATCTTGGAAACCATTTCCAGTCACATTACAGGCAAAAAAAAATGTGTCAGGAGTAGTCAGCATGGCTTCACCAAGGGGAAGTCATGCTTGACCAACTTATTAAACTTCTATGAAGAAGTGACTGGCCTGGTCACATGAGGGGAGAACAGTAGATACTGTCTACCTGGACTTCAGTAAGGCCTTTGACACTGTTTCCTGTAAGATCTTCTCAGACAACATTTTGAAGCATGAGCTGGATGAGCAGGCACTGAATTGGGCTGAAAATTGGTTGAATGGCCAGGCCCAGAGGATGGTAATCAATAGCACAAAGTCTAGTTGGAGACTATTAAGTAGCAGTCTACCCAGGGGTCAATACTGGGCCCACTCCTGTTTAACATCCTCCTTAACGGTATGGATGAGGGAGAAGAGTGTACCCTCAGCAAGTTTGCAGCTGACACCAAAACGTGAGGAGCAGCTGATTTGGCAGAGGGTCATGCTGCCATGCAGAGGGACCTCAACAGGGTGGAGAAATGGGCGCATAAAAACCTCATGAAGTTCAACAAAGGGAAGGGCATCTGAGAAGGAATCACCCCAGGCACCAACGTGTGTTGGGGGCCACCCAGCTGGAACGCAGCTTTGCAGAAATATCCGTGGTGGGCACCAAGTTGACTATGAGCCAGCAATGATGGTATCCAGGGCTGCATTAGGCAAAGCATTGCCAGCAGGTCGACACAGGTGGGAGTTGGACTAGATGATCTCCAGAGGTCCCTTCCAACCCTGACCATTCTGACCATTCTGTGATCCTTCCCGTCTACTCTGCACTGGTGAGGCTGCAACTGGAGTACTGTGTCCAGTTCTGGGCTACTCAGTAAGAAACATGGACTGGAGACCACCCCACCAAAGCCTGTGAAGATGATGAAGGGACTGGAGCATCTTGCAAATGAGTAAATGCTGAGAGCTGGGACTGTTCAGCCTGGAGAAGAGAAGGCTCAGAGGGATCTTATCAACGTATGTAAATACCTCATGCGAGGAATGAAGGTGAGGGAGCCAGGCTTTTCTCAGTGGTGCCCAGTTACAGGTACAAACTAAACCACAGAAGGTTCCCTCTGAATGTCAGGAAACATGTTTTCACTGTGAGGGTGATTGAGCACTGGTACATGTTGGCCAGGGAAGTTGCGGATTCTTCCACCTCGGAGGTGTTCAAGAGATGTCTGGACCCAGTCCTGGGCAACTGGCTGTAGGTGGCCCTGCTTGAGCATGGGTGGTGGACAAAATGACCTCCAAAAGTCCCTTCCAACCTCAGCCACTCGTGGATTCTGTGATTCTACACATGCTATGGAAAGCTGGAGAAAACATTGGGAAGTCCTTATAGGTAATGCCAACCTCCAATTTTCTAATGCTAATGCAGAGGATCCAATGTAGGTAATGCTAACGTGTTTAGATGCTGCTTTAGGAGACAGAGAGCAGCATTTCACACCAACAGACCTTTGTCATCTATAGGTTGAACACAGCCTTCCACTTTAGGATGTGACAGAGGCAGCTGCCAAAGAACCAAACTCGTTTGTGGGTTTCAAGCATGTTTCTCTAATAAGTTACGAAACTGTTGACAGAAACATGTTTCACTGAAATGAGGAGAGGCTGAGGGAACTGGCTTGATCAGCCTGGAAAAGAGAGGGTCTTGGGCAGGATTTTATAGCAATCTTCCAATATCTGCAAGGAAGCCATTAATGGCCAAAAGCACAGCGGTAGGAGGATGAGAGACAACAGGAGTAAGTTTAAAGAAGAGGTTCCTTCCTCAAGTGGATGGGGAGAAAAAATAAGATGAAAGGTCGAGATAAGGATGAGGAGGATCACTCAACAATTACTGTCATGGCCAAAACAGACTGGACTCTGGGAAATTAATTAAATTTATTGCCAATCTAAATCAGAGCAGGATAATGGGAAGTAAGAACAACCCTAAAACACATTCCCCCTGCCCCTCCCTTCTTCCTGGACTCAACTTTACTCCCGACTTCTCTACCTCCTCCATCTGAGTGGCACAGGGGGACACGGAATGGGGGTTGCGGTCAGTTCACCACACACTGTCTTTGCTGCTCCTTCCTTCTCATGCTCTTCCCCTGCTCCAGAGTGGGGTCCCTCCACAGGAGACAATCCTTCATGAACCTCTCCAACGTGGGTCCTTTGCACAGGCTGCAGTTCTTCATGAATTGCTCCAGCCCGGGTCCTTTCCACAGGGTACAGTCCTTCAGCTGCACAGCGGTTTTCACTCTTTCTTAAATATGTTATCATAGAGGTGCTACCAACATCACTGACAGACTCAGCTTTAGGCAGCAGCAGGTCCATCTTGGAGCTGGCTGGAATGGGCTCTGTCAGACATGGGGGAAGCTTCTGTCATCTTCCAGAAGCCACCCTAGTAGCGCCTCCCCTAGTGAAGCCTTGCCATGTAAACCCAACACAACTAGAAAACTTCCGAGGTCCCTTCTGACCTGAACTTCCTGGGAAATAGATCAATTCTGAAGAATCTTCCACAGGAACATGGGCATATTGACAGCCATCATGCTTCCTTGGCTGAACCCGCAGGCAGGACTAACACTGATGTTACTGGGGGATGCTTCTTACCAGACTAAGTGAAGGACTAGCTCCCCACAGGAACTAGAGTATGCTGGAAGTTCATTTGTTCTCATTCCTTGTTTCTTTCCTACCATTGTATGTAGAGATAGCATCCAGTTCAGAGAAAAGAGCACCGTGTTTGCCTCTATACTCAGAGGTACCAGACTTTGGGCTCCTTAGAGGCTCTGTGTCACTGTAAAGATCTGTAACACCTGCTCCACCCCTTCTCTTGACCTTGCGTCTACAGAAACATCTGGAGATGTAGCTTAGCAACACCCTCAAACACTCCTGTCCAAGCAGCTGTTGACGGGAGCTGCAAGAGGCTGTTCTGGACCACAGTCCCCAGACCCACCTCCCATGTTACACAGGCACCTGCCAGAGAGACACAATGGAGCCAAGAGGATAGATCTTTCCTTATATCTGCATCCTGCAGCATATCCCAAGGCTTCCTTCTGCTTTCCCCAGAAAAGAAACTGGTATTCCAAAAGCAGCAGGTTCTCCTGTCATCACCACAGGGAATCTTTGAAGTTTGGTTAGCAAGACCACGAGACCACTGCTGCACACTGCCTCTGTAGGACATGCAACCATGGGCTTTTGTTACCTTGCAGAGTGGAAAGGGAGTCAGGACCAGTGGCCAGACCTGCTGTGCTAACTAGCTGGAAAGGATTCGTAGCGGAATGAAGTTCTTCCTGACAGGAAGATCATAATGAACAGGCTTGTTTCCAGGCCCTGCACCCAATACTAACAAGATCTTAATTCTGAGTAGCTGATTCGCCTCTGAAATGTGCTGTCTCAGACTGCAATATCTCTCCTAGCCATGCCACCACTGGGACTAACTCAGGTATCCAGTGGGCTATGTGGCTGGTGGCCCCAGCAAATGGAGTTGCTGTGTTTTCTTTCACAGTAACTCTGATGACAGACCTTTGGCCCAGCACCTTGCAACTTCTTGCACATGTGCAGTCATCCCCTGTCCATTGCGGTCTTATCTTATTTCTTAATGAGGTCATGCATCCAATGGAGAGGCCTTGATAGCACAGCTCCAGCCTGGTGGCTGCCATGGTGGGGAGATAGCCTCACCACCGGGTTCTCCACGGCTGCTTGGCACCACGGTAAATGTTTCTTGCTCTCTCTCTTGCTAGCACAGATCCAATCCCTTCGTGATCCCTGAGACAGGTATGTGGTGCCTGGCAGTGGGACAGGGCGGACACTGTGCTCGGAGCTGGCAGATAATGGGCAAGCTGTAAATGAGACAGTTCACATCTGAGTGGAAATGCAAATGTCCAGCTGGCACTGAATGCTTGTAGTCCTAGAGAGGTGAAAAAGGCATAGTTTAGTCAGAAAAAAACACAATGACATTTAGCAGTTCAAGTTGTGAGCAGCCAGAGAAGTGGAGCACAGGAACATTAAACTGAAGCTGTGCAAAAACCTCGAGTCTCCACTGGGGTGAGGACACTGGTGCAGGCTACAGCCTGGTCCTCTGCACTGCTCCCATTGCCCGCTGCTTCAGCTGCGCTCCTGCAGAAACAGACCACGATGCCACGAGGCAGGAACACGGACACACAAGCTTCGAAGCTGACAAGTTCCAGCCACAGGAGGGAGAGGAGAAGGATTAAACTATGTCCGTAGCTTGTCTCCCTTTCAGGAGAAAGCACAGGGATGCCAGTGCATGGAATTTTCCTTCCTTACCTCTTGGTATCAAAGCAACACTTATGTCACCCACAGGTAGACTCCATTGAGGGTATTGCTGGGGCCAGTTTGTGACCTGCCTTCAGCTTTCAAGCAATTATCTTTGTCTCCATGAAAGCCTTTCAAAAAAACATGGTTCTGACACAGAGTGAGCGCTGGGAACACTGGGCAAGAGCATGTCCCACATCACCCACTGGTCCACAAGGACCCCCCAACCCTCTTGCATACATAGACCACACTGAGCTCCAAGTCCAACTGGGCCCCATGCACTCCTGACTTCTTATTTTATGTCAAATGATTTCTTTATGTCTCTCCACTGTCATGCCAGTTTTACAGCTGGTGTCTATATTAGCATCCTATTATATCTCATAATGATTTTTATAAATATTTATGTATGTCCTGTTTATTAGTTGATATTAATACAGATGCTATAAAGCATCACCACTGACTGATTACACCATTAACTGATGTAATCCTTTAAGTGCATTCTCCCTCCTGACAGTCTGAGAGTGCATCAAGGTGCAGAGGGCATCTGTAAATCTCTCCCACAGCATGGAGGGATGCAGCACTGGGAATGTGCCAGTCTTGGTTTTTATCTTTCCTCCCCAGACTCCCTCTGTGGTCAGATCATCCTTTGGTCAGGCAGGGACATTGAAATCCATGGATGTCATGGTTTGCCTTTTGTGAGCCAGGCCCTTCCTCAAGAAGGGGGATTCCTTCAAAGAGTCAGATGCCCAAATAACAAGAGAAATAGAACAGCACAGTTGTCGTTTTCTCCTGTAGGAGAACCGTTCGAGCTGTCCCATGGGTCAGTTGAGGCCTGCATAGGCACCTCTCACGCTGTCCTGGAAGACTCACACAACGCACAAGTCTTCTGTGTCCACTCTTAGATGAACCGTCCCCGTTTGCTGCACTTGTGGTAAAAATGGCGGGCATCCACCTGGCAGTGATCCAGCAGGGAGGCAGATGATCCACCATGTGTGCAGCTATGTCACATGTCAGGATTTGCAGACTGAAGTAAAGCTCAAGTTAGGCAGGAAGAGTCCAGCAACTGCAAGAGGAGAACTATTTTATGAGGGCTTCTGTGGGCAGGTCCCAGGGAAGAAGCTTGCCACTGTGTTGGGTTGCAGGTTTTGCTGAAAATGGACACGAATTTTTGCAAAAGTTTCAGCTTCCTTCAAACCCATTGCCATTGCTGGCATTTTAATAGAAGAGCATGTAGTGACCCAAGCCAGGAGATGAATGTTCGATGCCATGCTAGACGGAAGCTTTAGAGGAAAACAGAAATGCCCTTTCATGCTTGGCCCGTCCAAGCCAGCTGAGGAGATGACGCTGGCGTTTGCAGTTGATGGCTGTGCTCAGTTACCATAGCTGCCATCAGGGGAAGTGATAGGGGTTGTGCACGCAGAGGATGCTGTCCTGGTTTGAGAGACACAGGACTAATTTCTCTTCTAGTGCTTGGGAAGACTGAGCTTTTAGAGGACTCTAGTGTCTGAATTTGTGAAACTACTTTCTAGCCAGCTATGGTGTGTGGGTTTCAAGGTCTCAGTGTTTTCAAGCTTGCCACGTGCAGGGATGAGGAGGAGCGAGACTTGGGCACTTGACCCAAGCTGGCCAACAGGATTATTTCATACCATGAACATCACATTCACTATAAATTAGGAAGTTTGCTGCAAAGTTCTCTCTCTTCCGTGATGGCTGCGATCCTGAGAACTCTGTGCCCTGATGCTGAACTCCTGAGGTCTTCCCTTCCTCCTGAAGTTGCAGTGCTCGCAGTGTCCCACATTGTCTGTCACTGCTGGGAGTGCACAGCTTCCTACTGATAGAATTGGCTGACTACAGTCTTTGCATATTCTGTATTGGTATCGGGATCAATATTAGTTCTTTAGCGCTATTAATGTTAATTATCTAATCTTACTCTATTAAATCTGTTTATACTTCAGCTCCCGGGTTTCCTTGTTTTTCCCGATTCCCTTTCCCAGGTGGGGAGGGGTCATCGGGTGATAGAATGATTGTCTAAATGACAATAAATTGTTATGGGTGTCTCAAACCGTAACAGATGTGCACATGGACCTCGTGAGCTGTGGTGCAGTCCAGCCCCCCTGACTCATGGGAGCAGGAAGGAAAAGGTGTTTCAATTTCATACCATTTCCCTCCCTGGAGTAGCGAATTCCAGCACTAAAAGGAAACCTGAGTAGTACCAAGTGAACCTGAGACCTGGAACGAGGAAGACCCTGCCTCTGCCTATTGCTTGTCTGGGCTTTGGGCCAGAGGCAGGGAAGATCCAGCACCAGCCTAAGACACGCAGAGAAAGGGAGAGACATGTGTCCTCAATACATCAGTGCATGATGCTCGTGCTGGCCTGCTTGCGGCCCAGGGTCCCTCTCCTGCAGAACGAAAGCACGTCCAGGTGCCGCAGAGGCAGAACAAAGTGAAAAATTTCTGCTCTCGGCTATTAGTGATGTCTTATTCCTTTCTGCAATCAGCAAGCCTGGGCTGGAGCAAGGGAGAGGAGAAGGAAAGGCTGGGAGGGGAAGGGGGTCTCCTGGATATGTCGGACCCCCTGTTGTGCCTTGGAAACAGGTTGGGGTATTTACTGTTGGGCTGCAGGTTCCAGCCCTTGGCACTGAGGTTGCACAGGTGGCTCAGTGCTCTGCTCACAGTGCTGGGCAAACAGCTTCTGAGATTCGTGTCTGAAAAGGAATAAGCACAAGTGATTCCTCTCCTGCCATAACATTGCTCAGGAACAGATCTTAACCCCTTTTCTTTCCTCACCTATGCTGAAATTTAAACTGTAGCTGGAATAAAGCTAATGGATTTTCTTTGCAAAGTCCCTTGGGAAAAGAAGAGGTCTCTCTCATGTCTTTTTCAGTGTGTGTGTTAGCGGGTTTTTTGACAGGAGAAGACCTTGGAAATCTGTCCTGTTGATGCCACCAGCGATGCAGATGGGTACCCACAGACCTCATGGCTGCCAGCTTGGCCTCGCATCCTTTCCCTCCATCTTCCCTCTTCTTGTAGGGTGCTCGGGGCTCACTTCCTGCCCCGGGGGCTGCTTAGGCACAGGACCCCGCTGGCTCTCTGGCCATGGGCTGCGCCATGCCGGGATGCTTGGCAGGGCAGCCCTGACTGTGTGCTTTACTGCGTCTTGTACAACCTTTCTGCCACCCCTCCCAAATAAACAACTTGTCCCCATTTACTCTTTCCGCGTCGGACCCTGTTTTGCTGATTTTACACCCTAATTTGTTCATCCTGGCCCAAATGGCTCCGGCACACCGCAAGTCCCTTTTGGTCTCTTTGTCTGGGTGGGGGGGGAGATCCCCCCACTGCCCTTGCGCCCTCCATCATGCCTGCTGGTTTCTCCTGGTTTTCCCTTGCTACTTTAGCCCCTGGCTGGAGCAGGTCAGCCTTTTCCCTCCCATTGCCTGCAAGGTCCGGTGGTTTCTTGCGGCATTACCCAGTTTAATCTCGGGCAGAGGCTAGCAATTTGCCCGTGTGCCTTCATACCTCCACCCTCCTTTCAATGAGGTCAGTGCCGGGCTTTAGATTTTAGCTGGGATGGGGGTGGTGGTGATGGTGGTATGTGTTCAAAACCAAGTTCCCTAAGTGCATTGGCAGGGTGCTCACGCATTTGTGCGCCTGTACCATCGTCCGCAGCAGCGAATTCACAAACTGTCCCCAAAACTTGCAGAGGTGAGTGTATGGCAGCTCAGGCTGCTTGTGAAAATGGGCGTATGGGAGAAGGTTACCAGACTCCTAACCAGGTTTTTGTTATTTAACATAAATATTAATGTTTTATAAAAATATAAAGTATGATATTATAATAGCAAATATGTACATATATATTTATAAAAACATTTGTGTGTTAATATTTGTATGTGTGTGTTTTCCAACATGCAAACAAAACATGTTCTCCTCATTAATATTATTTTGATGATCAGTAGCCTATGCTGTTCTTGTTTCATACAAAAAAATTTTCTAACGGTCTCCCTGCTAGCTGAGACTCCCTGGAGCCTGCAGAGCATGCTGCCTGTCCCACCCGCACCTCCCTTCCCTCAGTCTGCCTCAGGCAGAGAAGTCACCCATAGAGCAGCTCTCAGAGGGGTTCCCCAGCATCCTCCAGGCAGCTCCAGAGCGAGTTCAGGGCTGTGCTACAGCTGGGCAAAAGGCTTCTCGGTGCCTGCACCTGACTGTGTGCTCTGTTCATCCATGGTGACAAATCCTGGTCCAGCCACAGATGGGGCTGAACCTGGTAGGGAAGGTCAGCCTGGACAGCCTGGAGCAGGGGAGGGGAGATGGAAGGGCTGGGAGGGGAAGGGGGTCCTTCTGTTGAATATGTCAGATATGTCAGATCCTCTGTTGTGCACTGGAAACACGACAGTTGCCGAGGCTGTTCCCGCAGGATGCTGATGGGAGAAGAGATCTTGCAGCAGACAGCGTCATTGGGTGAATTCCTTCTGGGGGCCAAAACCTGGGGTCACTACAAACAGTGTCCATGCCCCCAGACCCTCTCTCTGTCCCTTTTCCTGAGCCACATCCATTCCCTGCCTCCCTCCCCATCCATCTCCAGACTGGCGGCAGCGACCCTCTCTCCTTCCACTGCCCCTGCACGAGGAGCGGTAGGTGGCTCTGGAACCATGCAGGGGCCCCAAGCGCCCGAGGCACGTGCTGAGGCTCCCAGGATCCGGGTGCCCTGTGGAACCCATGCCCGGTGGTCCGTCACAGACCCTCCATGCTGGGAAGCTGCCGGCCTCTGGGGAAGCTACCTACAGCCTGCAGGTCTGGCACTTTTATCATGCACACTAAGAGGAGACATAATCAATTCCCCAGTTGGCACTTTGCACTGAATACCCACTTTTTCAGTCTGATAGCAGGACTAAATTAGTTATTTAGCAATGAGACCCTAATTTAAAGTGAGCAACTGCCCTGACAAGGACCATTGTTCAAGGCCGTCCCCCCTTTGCTTTCAGATGAGAGGCCCACCAATCCCTGGAAGGTGATAAATAGACAATTAGAAAATAGATATATTTTGTTAGTTCTACAAAGCTCCCTGGTGCTGTCAGGCTCACAATAAAGGGGGCTCCGGTAAATTGGTGGGCAATGAAAGCCAGCTGTACAGTCATCACTCCTACAGACACAAAGCCATATGTGGCCATTTACAGGACATCCCTGAGAATAGATGGAGCCAATAAGACCAGAGGGAACTAAAAATACTTGACAAAGTTGGCTACTCTTCATTTAACAAGAATAAAATATCTAATGGAGTGTAATGGAAGCCATCAATCACCCCTGCGTAAAGCACAGCTTTAATACTCTACTTTTAACTATTAATGCAAGTTTTTATTCATCTGTAATAAGTCAGAAATTAGTATCTCCTGTGTGCAGCACGGTGGTGTTGTGCACGGGCTAACAAATAGGGTGGGCCCAGCACCACTGCCGTGAAAGAAACCCAGACCCGAAAACTGGGGGGAGGCAGAATGCAAACAAAGAGGACCAAAGGCAAGAGCAACCACCTCTTCAAAGATAATGAGAGATCTGAGAGCCCTGCCTAGGAAATATTCCATTTAGGCTTGCGAGCAAGCTGTTGTTTCTTCTTTTTACTTATTGGTCTCTTTGTAGGCAGGGAGATAGGAGTAGGTGTCAGGGGAAGTCCTTCAATTATCTGCTTATTAGGGAAAAATATTTGAAGTGCTTCTCCTGGAGGTGAGAATCAGAAAGTCGGAAGCTCCTGGCACCTCCTCAGTTCTGCAAAGAGGGATTTCAGTGTGGAGCTTCCCACCAGGCCTGTCCAACCTCAGGTGGACGTTGGGCATGAAATGGAGCCAGGTCACAGCACAGCATTTGCCTTCAAGGCACGTGCATGGCACTATTTTGTAATCACAGCAGTTTTAAGAAGCTACTTCTTAATGTAAGCAATCAGCCAACCAAATGCCAAATTTCATCAAACCAAAATATTTTGCCTCGTGTTACCACTGCTATAAAACTGGACTGATCACTCCATCTCTCGTTTCTGTGCAAGAGGCAGGCAGGCAAAGATGCCACGACGTGTGGAACCGGGTATTTATTAACCCAAAAGCCATGGCACTGTCACGAGCTAAAACCATGCATCAGCAACTCAAAGAGCACTGGCCGTACACACAAGTGTTCAGACTCCCACCCCCACAAAGTCGGGGTCTTTGCCTGCATTTAGGGATGGCATATGCTGCAAGGTAACTGCCTGCTCTCTCTTGCCTATTTTTAGCTACTCTCACAGGACAAGAATCATAATTTATTTTGCAGAACACCAAATGTCACATCCTATGAGTACTTTGTTGTACAAAATGCTATATAGAAGCTGGAGAAAAGTGACCTTCCATAATGGAAGTGTCTTATAGAACTAATAGAAAATTATAACCAATAGATTTTACCAGATAATTATATCCCTCTTCTACATCATTTTTAAAAGCCAAGGACATCTCTCTCTGTAACATTGTGCAGTTCAGGCTTATTTGGTGTGGTTTTTTTTTTCCACTCTCTCAATTCCGTTAGAACCAAATTCTTTTAATCTCTGGCCATGACTAAGAAAATTCCTGTCGATGTTGCAGGGATTCAGATGCAAGGCTTAACCCTTTGATCTGATTGACCAGCCTGTCCTTTCTGCGCTTACCACAAGCTTACAAGATCTACGCAGTCTTCCAAATCTAGATTAACTGATCTTAAATCTATTATGTTTTATCTTCACAGAAATTGCTGACTGGGTAACAAGTATGGACTTTTTTATATATGGCTACAGCCACACATGAATGCAGACTTTCTATCTCCTATACCACTGTAGGGTGCCAGCCTGAACCAAAGCATGTTTTGTGAGGTCTTTTTGGTCATTTCCTGAAAGATTTTAGCAGCTGTATGTAGTAATAATATTGATTGAAGAGCACTCCTAACGCACGATTATCCATGTCAGAGCAGACTAATAATTTACTCACTGGGAATGTACCAAACACTTTGAGGGAAAAAAAGCACTGTTTAATACACACCCACTGTTTGATCCCACTGCATCTTACTGAAATAGCAAATATGACTGCATGCTGCACCAGAATGAGGACAGAAAAACGAACATGATCACGGCATTGTGACCTAAATGGGCACTCTGGATTTGACAAGCTTAGCCAGGGGATAGGAACAAATTCCCATCTAGGCCTCACTGAAAATGTTTTAACTGCTTCCAAATAAGGGCCATAATAATAAAAGACAGCATGTGTCAGCAGTCCCATTTTTCCAGCACAAATGTGGGCGTGTACGGGAACACCAGACATGGAGTGGCTCCTGGGTTCTGTCCCACATTTTCAGGTTTTTCATGATACATGGTCATACTTCATTTTGGGGGAAAGAACTTTGTTCTCATAGAGCTACCAAGTATTGTAAACACATGCGTTCTGTCAGCGGTCTCCGTCATCTGCAAGCTGCCCCATTCCTGCCTGAATCAAGGTTTTTCCATCGCCTCAGAAATCCCAGCGCTGTTCTGGCCTCTCTTGTAGAAAAAGGTAAAAGTTTCCCTAAATTGTTCTTTCTGTGAAAATCCAGGGCAGGACCTCAGAACACTGGAGGTTGGAGGGGACCCTTGGCGGTCACCCGGTCCAAACCCCCAGCTCAAGCAGGGTCACCTAGAGGTTGTGACCAGCTGGGTTTTGGACATCTCCAAGCATGGAGACTCCAGAGCCTCCCTGGGCCACTGTTTGGTCACCCTCACAGTGAAAAAGTGTTTGCTGGTGTTCAGGAGGAACCTCCTGTGTTTTCATGTGTGCCCATTGCCTCCGGTCCTGTCACTGGGCACCACCGAAGAGATCCTGGCTCCCTGATCTTCATTCCTCCCATGAGGTATTTATACCCATGGATTAAAATTCCCCCTGAGCCTTCTCTCCTCCAGGCTGAGCAGCCTCAGCTCTCTCAGACTGTCCTCATAGCAGAGGTGCTCCAGTCCATTCATTACCTCTGTGGTTCTGGGAGGCCCAGCACCGGACGCGACACTCCAGATGTGTCCCACCAGTGCTGAGTGAGGAAGGCTCACCTACCTTGACCTTCTGGAGACACTCGGCCCAGGATGACACTGACCTTCTTTGCTGGCTTACAGTCAATTTGGTGTCCACCAGGACCCCCCAGGGCTATTTCTGCCATCTGCTGTCCAGCTGGGTGGTCCCCAGAATATACTGATACCTGGGGTTGTTTCTCCCCAGGGGCAGCACTTCGCATTTCCCTTTGTTGAACTTCGTGAGGTTCTTTTCCACCCATTTGTTCAGCTTGTTAACATCTATAGAGAGGAAAAGAAAAATCTCTACAGAAGGATTTAATAACTGGAACCTGTGTTTGCAGGAGCCAGCCACACAGAGATGGTCTTGCCTGAGGTGCAGCACCCTAAGGATGGGATAAGAAATGTTTATTTGCACACTCAGAAAAACACGCTCTGAGCATGTATCTGTATGAGTTCCTGCATGGACAGCGTATGGTCAGCGCCTTGTCACAGCCTCTTGTGGGCCCGTTGCGATATACGCTCCATGTATATGTCCTCTCTCCCCCATCAGTGCTGAACAGCAGAGGAGCCTGCCCAGCTCCATGGGAAGGAGTCTGGACAAGGACGGGAGGAGTTGGTGCCCTCGCCTGGGTGGGAAGCCAGGGCTGAGGGGGTTGAGAAATGTCCCTCTGACCACCTGGGAAGCAGAGCAGAAACTAGACCTCCTCTTCTGGCACGTGTGTACTGCCAGCAGGGTGTGAAACAGGCAGCTTCAGCATTTTTCTGCCCTTTACACCGTGAGGGGTCCCAGATGTATGTGTTTCCCAACCATGGACGTGTGTGCAGAAGTGTCCTCTCCCAAACGGACCTTGGCTGGGGTCTCCATCCACAGGCCTGTGCTCAAATCCTCTCTGCTTTGCATGTTCAGAGCTAAACCTGAGGCAGATCCTGATGCCAGGAAATGCTAAGAACTTAACACTTGGCACTGAGGTTTACAGTTGGACTCCATGACCTTAAAGGTCTTTTCCAACCTAAACAATTCTATGATTCTAAGAAGGCTGGTCTTTCAGGGGTGGTGCAAGAGAAGCCCATGCCAGCCCCTAGTGAACATCAAAGGAACAGAGAAATATACAAAAAATAAAATAAAATTTATGGTCCAGGAGAAGAGTTTGCAAAGGATGTAGGAGTTGCATTACCTTTTGGATTCTGGCACAGATAAAGCTCCTAGAAGCAAAAGACCATTGCAAACCATTTGCATGGAGAAAATCTGCAACTTCTGCCCTTCTGGTAGCTGTGGGCTTTTGCAGTCCTGTTGCAGCAAACTCCAGCCAAAGCACAGGTGGGACATGGAGTTAGAGAAGCTTCCCAGCTCCGTGGAAAGGGTGAGATGGGCGGCGAGAGTGGAAAGGTTTGCACAAGCAGCTGTTGCCTGTGTAGAGCTTCCCGTAGCACCAGGAGAGAGAGCTGCCTCAGGGGGAATGCTGAGATGAAAGCAGAAAGGAGGGGATGGAGATGCTTCCAGGAGAACCACAGCCAGCAGAGCAGTGGAGGCCTCTTGGAGAAGACAGAGGTGCATGTGGTTGTCCCTTGTTCCCCTGCCCACCACAGTGGTCCCCAGGTGACCAGGAGCAGCTCCAGCCTCAAGCTTCCCCGGTGTGTACTCGGCGGGATGAGCCATGGGATAGAACAGGCACCTCTTGCACCTCCATGGTCTGACCAGCCAGGAAGGGACAGCGTGCCTGGAGATGCTGATTTTCTCTTGTTGCAAATGCAAGACCTGACAAAAAAAATGTAAATCCATCATAACTCCAAATGTGACAAGACCTTGGTTGGCTGCTTTCAGCAGCGAGCTCGACACTGGGATTAGAGAAGCTGCATCGAAAGCAATATTCAGATAGCTGGTTGCAGAAAATACAACATCTCGCTCGGCATCCTTTGGGGGAAAGGTTTGGCGCACTGCTGTTAAATGGAGTTCTACTAATTATTTACAAGGCATACCCTTAAAGATCCATTCTATGATTAAATTAACATAAAATGTATTAATAGACGAAAATCACCAAACAGGATGTATTTGCAAGGGATTTTTTTTTTTTATTTTGTTTACATTTGATAGGACATAATGAGGCCATCTTGGTGCTAATTGTGTCTCTGCTAGAGACATGATTCAAGAGCACAGACTACCATTGTTGAATGAAATTGCCCAGAAAAGTAATTGCTTTTCAGGATGAGCTTGTGCTCATTTATATGATTATGATTTGTTGATTAACCTTTTTTTCTTTTTTTCTGTTCTGTGCATAGTAAGCAGATCTTCTCCTTTTGTAACTTCATCATTTTAATAAACCTTGGCATGCCAGCAGCAACCCAGAGATCACCGTGACCTGCCCATGACCACCTGAGCCCTCCTTAATCAATTTAATTAATTTACCTTACATAATCCTTGATACCAAGTTTAATCAATTCCATTTGATACACAAAAAAACTCACTGGCCACTCTTGGTACTCTTTGTGTGGGGGCTTGTAGGAGCTCTTAAGTTTGTCTTTTTAAGAAGAAATTAGCTTTTTCTCTAAGACATTGCTAAGTGAAACCATGTGCATGAAAAGTAGTTAGAATAACTTCTCCCAGCAAAGGAAGAGAACAAGAGCAGCCATCCACATCCATTTGGCCCAGCTAGGTGTGACCAGTGTGGGATGTCCAAGGAAGAGTATAACAAGATGGCAATCACTTTATTAAGATTTTATCTGAATATTCCCACTAAGTAATGATTGACAGTTCATGAGTTTCAGCCACTCTATTTTTAATGAGATCTCCAACTCAGGAACATGAGATGGGGATGGGGATACCCCACCAATCCTCAAGTTTATAGACTAGTTGCAGAAAAATCACAGGAAAAAAAAAGGAAGGAAAAAGCAAGCTCAACATCCGGTCAAAATTGCAAAGTCACTGCACGATAGAAAAATCCACACACAGAGGGACACAGGACTTGACAGCAACCCAGGCGACCGAGGCACCATCCCGGCAGCCTGAGACATGTTGGCCCCGGTGTGTCACAGCAGCATCTCCAAGAGGGAAACCTGCCACCCCCCGGCTCTCCGCGGAGCTGTCTGCAGAGCCGATGCAGGCCTGCAGGGTGCT
The DNA here is from genome assembly GCA_017639485.1 of Pluvialis apricaria. Classification (NCBI taxonomy): domain Eukaryota; kingdom Metazoa; phylum Chordata; class Aves; order Charadriiformes; family Charadriidae; genus Pluvialis; species Pluvialis apricaria. Next base: position 86,884,710 of record CM030044.1, on the reverse strand, counting down.
CTCTTGCAGAGGGGAGGTTCTTTTAAATGTTAGGGTGATCTGACCTGTTGGGTTTTTTTTTAAATCGTCCTCTGTAGGTACATTGAAATGATTTCTCTCCCCCTGCAACTGCGGCAACTCCTTGCGGAAGGAGCTCTGTCTGAAAGTCAAGATACGTGTTTTACTGCAGGTTGAACAAAACATCTCCCCTGACCCTGAAAACAAAGTCAGTAAGAATCATGTTCTGCCTCCACCCAGAATGATCTGTGGTGGCTCCTGGCTCCCTTTTCACGGTAAGGGAGACCAGCGGACCATGCGCTCAGAGGAGCTGCCGGGAGCTGCTCCTGCCCCAGGGCTTACTCCACACCAGGGCATGGGGACGTGAGTGCCCACACTGGAGGAGCTCAGTGACCCGCAAACCTGCTCACCACTGCTTGCCGCATGGCGTGGTCACCCTCCATCCCACCAGAGCCTGGAGTCATCAGCACGAAGGCTGCCTCCCGTGACACTGCCACCATACTCAGGCCACACAGGGGCCAGCATGAGATCAGCATTAATGATCCCCATCCTCACGCTAGCTGTTGGCAGCTCTGCCGGCTGCAGCCCAAGCATTGGCACGGCATTGGGGGCTAAGGATTCGGGGGTGAGGGATACCAAAAGGACCCACTCTGCACTCGAGGGCATCGGCACCTCCTGTTCCCGGTCTCCCTGTCACACACAGGTGCTGAGCCCACCCTGGACGCGGAGTGCAGTTTTGACCCGAAGAGCCCTCGCGGCCAGAGAGGCCGCCATCCCCTTCCCAGTGCTCTGCCCCAGGGTCCGCTCGCCAGCCGGCAGCACCCCTTCCCCCCCCCAGGGACCCTCACCAGCCTGGCCGTCCCCAGCCTTTTCCTCCCAATTCAGCGCCTGCGGTGGGAAAAAGCAGAGGACCATGCACAGCACCGGGAGCAGAAAAGCAGGAGTCTGCCACCAACTGCAGGGCACCTCCTGTGCCTCCCACCCTTCCTAAAATGCCTGTCACCCCAAAGCAAGGGGGAAGCCCCCCAAAACTCCTTCTCTAGCATGAGCTCCCACAAGGGGATCGGGGGGTGTCCCCACCAATGCCCCCAGGTCCAGCATCCCGCACCAGAGCGCATGTCTCACTGCGCGTGCCGCCACCTTTCGGGGATGCTGCGTCCCAGGCACCGCAACGGGCCAGGACCCCCCCCGACACCCAGTCTTACTGCAGCATCCCCTTCCCTTCCACATGCGCCTGGCGACCCCCTTTCATGGGGTTGTTTCTCTGACATCAAGTATGGCTGTGTGGGGCCTTCTGTTGTTTTTTGCTTTACAGTTTTATTATGTGCTAGGTGTGTACTGAACAGGATTTTACCTAAGCAGCCCGGATCCTAACATTAAACATTTTTTATCCCACAAGTTAAACAAACCTGAAAAAACTATTACTACACAATTAATTAAAAATAGATGAGTTTCTAACTGCTGAGCTTTGAATTAAAAGAAAACCTGTATTACACCGAACATTTGCATTAGGAGGCTGTAAAGCGTCACTGCACAGCGATGCTGGGAGTTTGGGAGGTTTTACTACAGATCTCCATGTTTCAAAATGAAGATGCTACTACCAACAGCAGGAAGCCACTTTACTGTTCCCCATTTGGGAGCTTTGCTTTATCTTAGCTGAATTTCCCCTTGCTAGCACTCAAGGCCAATACATCCAGCAAATCAAGCTACATTTTCCCAGCTTGCCTGTGAAGCCCAAACCCTGAAAATGACTAGTGGACCAAGGCTGAATGTTTTCCACGATTTCCTCCTTTCCCAGACAGCTAAAGGTTTTCCAGAAAACCAGTTTCGATGGGGAATTTCAAATTGCAAATAAAAATCTAATTTTTGCAATTGGTAGCAGCATTTTGCAAGTCAAATCTCAATCACTGCTCACCCTGAGAAAAGGTATATTGCTTTTCCTTCTGCTGCAGGGGCGTCTTTACATGATCGTGCCAGTTTCTGTGCTTGCTTCTACACTCCTCCTCAAATTCATGAAACTCCTCAGAACTTTCCTGGTGTTTCCCAAACCACATCAGCTCCCTGGCAGCTGCTGACAGGCACTTTCTGTGAGCCCGAATGTGGGGTCTTCCCTCTGGCCAGACCTTTGCGGGGAAGCCCAGCTCCCCCACTCCAGGCAAAGGCCTGATATAGGTCAGGAGAGGTCCCAGTCCTGCAAGTCCCAAACCTGCTCCTGTACCTCACCTCACCCCTTCCACTGGCGTTCATGTCCCATGAGTATGAGCAAGCTGCATCCCACCCTGGGATGGACAGGGCTTTACATGTTTTTTTGAGCATGGTGGCACACACCACAAAATAAAGCTGTAATACTGCCCTACATCAGCAGTGTGACATGAGAATTGTCTCCTGTAGGGAATCTTGGGGTATTTGGTTTCCTTTTTACAGCTTCTTATGACTCATAGTTTTTCCTTGGGATTGCGATGTCTTCTGATGATCTGAAGGTTCAACCTTATCTTGCTGTTGAAGCCAACAGTCTGTCTGAGACAGCAAATTCTCTTCCTATATACAGACAAAAGTGAGATTTATGCCCTAGGAAGGATGCTCATTATCTTACTTTGTTTGTGTTGTCTTTGGGAAAGGTGGCAACTACTTCAGGAGACCCAAGCCTGGGCCAGGGGGGTGGGCAAGGGAGAAGGGGAGCCTGGGAAACTGCAATCCATGTGAAGCAGCAGAGGACCTGGAGGGGATGTGGGATGTAAGGAGCACCCAGGGAAGGGAGGCCAAGAGCATCCTCCACGGGGAGACTTTGGGTGAAAGACTTCTGGGAGAAAGGAAGAACTGGTGGAGCAGGTGGGGAGGAGGAAGGTGATACAGGTGAGAAGAGTCTGGAGGCTGTGGGGCAGGATGCGTTTGGAACGAAAACTTTCTATGGGTGAAAAAAATAGTGCTAAGGGTGGAGAATGGCAGGGGCAGACAGCTTCCCTTGAGGTCTGGGGCTGGGATGGGCACCATCTCCCAGGAGGTGCACCTCGGTCCTTCCTCCCTGTCCCCCGGAACAGCCCAAAGCAAATCAGGATGTGGGTGGCGCAAGAGAGGAACGACTCGATTGCTTTTCAGGAGGTCTTTGGGTAAAGCTTTATTTTATGTCACGAGACTCAAGGCAGTAGGAAGGGCTAAAGAAGAGCTGCTCGTTAAAGTATGATTTTTGCTCCTCTGATATGGAAACACAATGAAATCTGCCCATTACTCTCAGCACGACAGGTTTTTTCCTTTCCTTCCACAAGAAATTCCTTGAATTAAAGTAATCTCAAATTATAAACACACTTTATTTTCCCAACACTTCAATAGGCTTATTGTTTCCACCGTTTATATTTAACATTAAAGTTTAATCATGAAGTTGTTAACCATAAAAAACTATTAAATGAGTACAGAACATTAAAAAAATTAGTAAGTATTTCAGAATGAGCACTTGAAAAGAAAATTTATGCATGGAAACAATGGAGAATTACAATTAAGAGCTCTAGGGATCTAAGAATGATTTGTCCAGCCATTACACAGTCATTTCAATTTAAATTAAAATTGTAACTATTTTCTAGTCTACTAAAAATATGTGGTGTCACATTAAGAGTTTTAATGGAGCTTTCTCTAGGGAATGCAGAAAACCTAGTTAGTAGCACATAAATAACTATATATTGGAAACTGAATAAATTCTCTGCCAGAAACCTAACATGATAAAAACAAAAATGACAGTGGATTATTCTATTTTCTCTAATGAAGCGCAGCCCTCATATTAAACCAAAGAAACAGTTCACAGGGTGCCTGAGTCTACATGGCTTTGCCAGAGCTGACTGACAAAAATAAATAAACGTCTGCCTGACTTTTTTTTTTTAACTTGATGATCCCCTGTGTGAATTGCACTGTGTGCGTTGTTCACAAACTGTGACAGTGTTATTTAACAGTACGATCTTCTCTCCTCCTTCTCCTAGAACATATGGAGTAAGTTGTGGTCTATCCAATATCCCTGACATTGGGAAAATTGGCTTCATCAAAGTTTTAACCACTGCAAAACTGTTCTCAGAAATGAAGTTTTTTGGTGAGTCGCCTTATTCAAGTCTTCTTAAACACGAAGATCTGACCGAACAAAATGTACCCGTGTGCCAAGTCAAAAGCAGCTTTCATGTGGACCTGGATGGCTTTTGCAAATTAGAAGGCACCTGAGATCTGGGAGCAGCATGCTGCTACGCTGGAAGTGAAAGCCAGGTTTAATAAAGCAGAGGACAGTGTGTTTTTCTTGCTTTGCTCACCAGCACAGTACTTGGATTTCAGTGAAACACAAGGAATCTGGAGCTTGTCCCATGCGATCCCCGGTGCTCCACGCCTTTGCTCCTAAAGGGAAGGATCTGTCTCTCACTCCTCTGCTCAAAATGTAAAGGAATCCATCTAATCATCTGGTCTGTAAGTGCCTCTATATCTATCAGACCAAGCTCGAGACTGGTTAGCTCTTGTACCATCAGTAGTAGATCAGCATGGACCGCAAACTAGCACTGTACAATGATGCGCCATGTGGGATGGGTGGCAAAACCCATCTGTGGATGTCTGGAGGTATTTCGAGGTCATGGAAGACATCCCCCAGGTGTTAGGCAGGCTTTGGGGACAGGAGAGTATAATGCAAAGCTTTTTCAAAGCCAGTTCACTGTTGGAGCTCTCAAGCACCCAGAAGTTAAAGCTCTAGGGACTGGCAGCTACTGCCAAACATATTATAATGAAGCAAATAAAATTTTGTTATCTGTCTCTCCCAAAAAAGGTTGGTGGCATTTAGACATTTGAGAAGCTTTCCATATGGCATTCCTGCGTGTTTTTTCAACTCTTCACTATTTTCATAAATTATTAGTGTCAGAACAGTAATTCCCTTAGTTAATATATTGACTTTAATTAAGTAAAACAAAGGGCAAGCAATTAGACTCATAGCCTCAACCCTGACCGAGTCTGGAAAACAAATCTGTGGCATTTTTTCCTTGTGTTACGTCTATACCAAATCTCACTTTATAAACTCAATAAGTAGCTTAGCTTCAATATGTAAACATATTTTGATTTTCCCTTCTCCTCAAAATTTAATTCCATTTTTGTTTGCTCAAATTACACAGATCTGTTTTAATCTTAACACAGGCCAGTTAAATTTTCTCTGTTGGTTTCTTATTACCCTTGCACCCAAACTGACCAGCTGCTTCCTGATCCACAAAACCACCCAGCAGACAAGTTCTGAAGAGAAGAGGAAGGGAGAAGAGCAGCACTGAGAGGGCTCTTATTTTCTTTATGAAAAATATTTTCCATGTTATCATTTTAAAGCAGGGTCTTTAAAAGGGGTCTTTACATCAAGCTTAGAATGGAAAAATATTTTAAACATGTGAACAGATGTGCTGTAGGGGTAAAGCAGAAAGGGTTCACTGCTGTCTGTTCCACAAAACACAATCAACGTGCAACACAGTTTTAATAAAATATCACAACTAGTCCAGCCCTTCTTTGGTATCTGATTTTCTAAACAATACGTAGCAGAACTGATCTGTGCTTCCAAAGGGCACTGACACCACAACAGATAGGAAATATGATTACACAAGGAAGGGTGGGGATTGCTCCATGAATTACAGAGATAAGAGAGTCAGAGATGGAAGGTGATCTGCTGAAGAGGGAAGAGCTTCTAGTAGGTTTTTCAAGCATTGGTCTGGCACTACCCTTATTAAATATCTTTATTTGTGGCCTGGACACAAATTGTAGAAGGTGTTACAGAAATTTGCCGATAGCACTAAGTTGGAGATGAATGAAGAAGGAGGAACTGAGAACATGTGCAGTGGCAAGAAAACAGCAATATCCACAGCACAAAGTGCGAGGGACAGTAGTTCTGCTAGAAAGAGGACCAAGAGTGTTGCTATTGCATGAAGTCCATACAGGGACTTACAAGAAGACCATTTGACCAGCTGCTTTCAAAGGAAGATGAACCAAGATGAGCCAGGGGAGTCCTTGACACCAGGATGATGAAATGGAGAGCCAAGAGCTTGGCTGATTCAGTCTCAGAAAATACGTTGGGAAGTCACGGTTACTCATGTACTTGGACCAATGGTAGTGCCATGGAGAGAGAAGACGTGGTAACACCAAGAGCACATTAATGTACAATGAACATAAATTAAGTTTAGCCTCTAAAAGAGGTTCCTAGCCAAGGGCATCAAGTTTGGACAGCCTCCTAGCATACCAGATGCTCCTCCTAGCCTCCTAGCATACCAGCCTGTAGTATACCAGATGATTTCAAGACTGACTGGCACACGTGACTTTATACAACCTGGCTGCTGTCGATAGTAGTAGTCTGAACGCGGGGAAGCAAGACAAACCCTCTGGCCCTGTGTTGCCCTCTGCGGAGGCCTCCACAAGCTGGGCACACAACCCCTGTTCCTTGTTATCCACACAGCTCATTTCTGCATTAACCCTTGGTTTTGCCTCCCTCTGGGTTCCACCTGAGATCAGCTGAAATAGACTTCCAGCAATCTCAGTAAAAATAATTATTGATAGTGTAGCAACAGTTTGGTTTCAAGAAAAGTACAAATGAATCTTCCTTCTTGCCCATTCTCTGATTCCTATCACCAGATGTCATTCATTCACAGCAAGGAGCATTAGCAAAAAAAGTCAGGATGGTAGCCTGTGAAGAGGAACCTTATTTCACACATCAGAGCTTGTAAGACAACTTGAATCAATTATCTCCCAGTTGTTTTTAGCTTAAAAAGAAGGAAGGAACAAGACATCTTAATTACTGTTTGTCCTTTATAACATCAGTCTTGTCACCATTGTGAGGAGACAGTTACTCACACAGAATGTGCTTCTGAACAGTGGCAGTTCAGGTATTTCAGGATACTTCTGTAGTCATTCCTGAAATCCAAACTCAAGGAATGCAAAAGCGAGCAAACATTTTGATTCCTCAGCCCTTGGGCTTTGCAGTTGTGATTGTTGATCTAAAACACACATCATGGTACGCATTAGCTAGACTTATCAATACGCCTCGTTCAATCAGCCCTTCCATCTTCTGCCTTTATTTCAATTCAGATCAAGTTCCAGGCAGAAGCCAAATTCTTAGAGAACAGTTTGTGTTCGAACAACAAGCAAGTAAGGAAAAAACCCCCAAACACAGGACTCACACAATGCTGCAGCGCTCCAGATAGGCATCAGCTACAGCCCTCGGCTGCGCTGCCCGCAGTTTTAGCTGATTTCCATCTGATATTTAGCAGACTCAAATTTCAACATGCAAAAAGCAAACAGCACTCTGATAATGTAGCTAGAGGAGTCAGATACAGAAAGTATTTAAGTACAGATATGAAGCTTTAAGCACTAATTTGTTAGAACAATAGGTTAGGCATGCTTCTATCAACACAAACCCTTAATTCGTGTGCCAGTCACACATGTTTTTACGATCTGCTGCACTGTAGGCACATCCCCATTTACATTTCCACATTAGCAGCACAGGGATGTCAGGAGTGGGGCTGCTTCCTCCAGCGCACGCTTGTTTGCGGGTCCCCCGAGCACCGGCACAGCCCCTCTCTCCCCCCGGCACCACAATAACCTTTCCAAAAGGAACACTACCACATTCCACACAGCCTTATCAATTAATGTGACCTGGCTCTCATTAACTGCTTCTTACCATCCGTCAGCCAGGTTTGTGTCATTGTATGTTCTTTTCCATGTTGTCCCTCTTTTCTTATTATCCTGTTCTGCACCTAAGATGTTCTTGTCCACAAGTGCCTACAGAAGCAACAGCTCCCTCCCTCCACACAACCCTGCAAACATTTCTACCATTCACTAAAAATTTCCCCGTTCCTTTACCTGTCTGAAGAGCAGCAAAGGGACAACTTGGTACTGTGAAAAAACAAGGGACACTTCTACCTTGGCACATAGCTGTTTTGACTAAGAAATGCCTCTGGTTACTGCATTAAGGGTCATGGACAGGAAGCAGTTTTAATTAGCAGCCATATCTCACATCTGTCTCTGGAAGTTTCCAACACCACCCAACTATCCACCCACCCCTTCGATGGGTGAGCCTTAAATAACGTGGGGTTTACATACACCATGTGTCACAGCTGCCTTCATGTACTATAAGAAGAATCTGCAGCACATTATCAGCTCGTCTTGGCATTACTGGACATCTTTGCGTAGAGACAGGCTTCGACATATCTGTCTTCCCACTGCTGCTGCCTGGATTTATCCCAGCGTAGCTGCTACTGAAGCAAGGCTGCAGGCATAAGTACTTTAGCCTTTACGGAACAGAAAACACAAGTGCTTGGGAGACACGCTAACACCCCAACCAACTCTTATGTGAACTTATAGTTCTGCATATTTCAAATTTTGCTTCTTGCCCTGTGCCCAGTAGCATTAAAGGTGTCACCCTGGACTCCTTGTAGACAGCCAGGGTTACAAACTGCTTCTCCACTCACAACGGTTCAAAGGTGCTCTGGTTCTTAAAACAATGTTCTGATGATCACTTAACACAAGAGCATCAGAAAGTACATACACTTGTTAAGCATCACTGAGGCTTAGTAATGAGATAGAGTAGTGTTTTATATGGGATCACAGTTTAAATCCTAGCCCTCTTGACTTCACATTTATTGAAGGCAGTCCTATTTTGTACAACACTGAGCATACAGTGTAACTCTGGGAACCACAGCTGTGACTTAGTTAATGATCTCAATAAATCCTACTTAAGCAGAGACAAGAAGAGAATTATGCAAATGACTATTTCTGTACCACATGTACTTGATAACTGAAGACATACCAAAATAAGCTTCGGCATACAAACACCAATACTTTTTAAAAAATATTTTTGAAAAAAAACCAAGAGGGGGAGCAACTTACAGAATTTTATTTCAAAAGAGTTGCAGTTGCAGAACATTTATTACAAAGTAATGGAAACACAGAGAAGGCAGACGTACGAAGAGGAATGATAAAAAAAGATGAGAGCTTTTTCAAATACAGCTGTGAACGTGACAAAGACTTACTTTTCTGAACAGACTCTCCTGAAACATCATGATTAAAGACTCAGTACAAACTGCTGCTTCCTCAGCACATGCATCAGGCAGTCACACTTGGCAGCTGGATAAGATATCTTCCACCAGTCTCTTGTAGGCCCAGGCATCGCCTTTAAGCCTTTGTCGTCTGATACCCACTAGTTCAGATTTACTGAGTTGACACACTTCTAACTCAAACTTCATAGCAACTTCGCCAAAATCTGACCGTGTCTGACATTTCAGGGTATAACTGTACAAAACAAAGGAAAAACAGAATAATCATTGAACTGTTTAATGCTTGTCTTGCAATGCAATTTTGAATTAATAAAAGGACTTTACAGAAATTATCCCATTCCCAGAATATAGGGAAACACCCCAGAATTTAGTGAACCGAGAGCTTTGAATACTTCAGTCCCAGAATACTATTGTTATGCCCAAGTACTGACATGTAGCACCAACGTCCTACCCAGCCATAGGAACAACAGCTAGACACAGACCCTCATTCTCAGCCTGCAGAGCTGGAAGAGGGGAGATATTCCTGCATTTTTCCTAGGCAAGACCGCTCTCCTCTCTGCAGAGGCACAGCTGCTGAGAGGCCCGTTACAGCTCAGCTGGTGTGAAGAGCGGAAAAACTGAATCTGAAGTTTAAAGTCATTACAACAAGAGAAGGTGCCCCTGTGCAGTTCAGAATCCTTCCAGATTTTGAGCTTGGAAGTGTGTCAGAGGTTGAAGTATACTCTGACATTCTATATTTAAATATTCAAGAACTTGAGAAAACACATATTCATAAGTGAGCACATTTCTTTCATGCATTGGGAAATGAGGAAACAGACATTAAGCTGTGATCCAGCTAGGAACCAATCCTACTCTCAGCACCTTACTCTAGTTAGTAAATGCTACAAGTTAAAACACACTTAAACAATGTGGATTCTGTGCAGCTTTTAAAATATACTGATCTCTTGGCTAAATGCTCATGTGTTTTAACTGCCAAGAATGAGGGTTAAAGATATCCATGTTATATCCCAAAATGATCCGATTTGGTCATGTGACTGTACCTTAACAAACCTTTTGTATGTACAATTTCACGTGACACAGACAAAATTCACATGAGACTTTAAGAGCTGCCTCACTGTTCCTATCTGTCAGAGCGCTCTATTAGAACCCACTTCACATTGTTTGGCATTAAGTGGAGAAGATTTATTGCACACATTCATTTCGTGCTCTGTACACTTTCTATAAAATTATTGTATTTTACAGGGTGAGGCTGAGAAAGTTTAAATTAAAGTTTAGATCACTTTAATCAAGGATTGGAGTACTGACTATTTAGACAAATACAAGTTGAAGTCACCATATTTTACACTTACCCCTTCTGAACATATTCCACGTGCTTCTTTGAAAGAACAGCGATTACTTCATTCAACAGTTGGTCTGGATTCAGTAGCTGACTGGTGGTAACATTACAGTGTGCCTAAAAGTAGACTCTTATTTTAATGAGCTGACAAGATAAAAAGAAGTCATTCTCCTAAAACTGAAGATATTATGAAAAGTCTCCGTAAAGAAAGCTTCGGAACAGCTAACTATAGTGAAAAAATCTTCAACTTCCCAATATTATCATAATTAAGACATTGCAGTAGCAAGAGGAACACTAAACAACAACTACTGGACAACTAATATCAAAGCATGTCCAAACTATAATCCATCATAAAATCCCAAGTAGCAGTGATTGGCCGGGGCAGCACGGAGGCTGCGCATATACATATATGTATAAAAGAGTCTTGTAGTAGCCAGAGGCGACTGATGGGGAGGACTATGGAAGACAGCCACACGACTGTGATTCGAGCCCCGTGGTGCACACCCCACAGCTGGGAGATTGCCGAGAGCATGTTTCTGAGCTGAGCCTGAGCACTTCCAACATACAAGGAACATGCATGGCGCCACATGGCTCTTCTAGGATTAAACCATCACCATATATAAAGAGAAAAAGTAATTTACTATTAATAAATTTACTGCTGCACTGTTATTTCTTTTTATGTAAATTTTTTTTCCAGCAGCCATACCTTAAGTTTCCTTGGACAATCTCTAGCAGATCGTTTCTTTTTGCTTGGTGTAAGCATTGTGATCACTTTATCTAGGCCTCTTTCAAAACTTCCAAATATTTTGGCTTTTCTCTTCTTTTGGCTGCTATTCACATGAGCTACGTTGAGATCTAATTCCACTAAATCACACCTGTTACACGGACAAATTAATCTGTTATTTTTCCTCACTGTTTAGAAACTAGTTACTTAAGATACATCACGCTAAAATATTACCAGACCTGTCAGAATGAAGAAAACCACAGCAAGAGCAGTGTATTATGAGAGTTTCTGTTTGAAGGTCACTTCAGACTTAAACCCAGAGATGCATACAGAAACTGCAGCTCTCTGGGGAACCAGAATAAGAAGGAACTTACATTATGGAAAATAAGAATATATTCTGAAGATAATTGAGTTACATAGTTTTAAAACATTTCTCTTTCTGCCTTCAGTGTTTTTCAGTGAACGTAGGAAGAGGTTTTAGGAAGGTTCTTGCCAAGAGAATGGAAATAACAGCTCGCTGTTGTAACAAGGCTCCCTAGGCAGTACATGGATTAAGGTAGTCCTGCTTTAAATCAGAAGTGTACACAAATAACTGGACATTTACCTTGTTTTGGGAAGAACCTCAGCTGCTGTCAATTCATCTGTGTTTGCTGAGTTTGTGGGTTTCTTAATTGGGGTGACTGCAGAGAACTGGCTCTCTGAAAGAAAGCATCCAAGCCAAAGCAGGTATGTTTTTGCATAAAGGATTTTCCTTTCTTCAGCAAGGATTTCTCATGATTAATAATTTATTTCTAAAATCACCCCCCTTTTCTGTCTCAGGTCTGTATCTTCAGAACAATAAAATACGTTTTTGATATAACAATACGACCCCTACTCTACAAAGAAAAACAGTGACTGATTTCCCCAGGGCTCTACAAGACAAGCCTTAGAGCGACCAATGCAGTTCAATGTTAGAAATTTGGAAAGGAAGAGGATTAGAATTGCTTTCTTGCTCCGTCACTGGTCCCAGAATAAATACTGAGCAATTCACTGTGTCAAATAGTGGCGTTCTTCACCAAGTCGTTTCCTTTATATGAAGGGTGTGAGTTTATACAGCCATGTTTAATAATACACACTACATAACAAGTTCTACTAACTACACATTGGCAGAGTTACACAGAGTATGTTTTTGAATGTGCAGAAGCTAACACAAAGTGAAACAGTCAGTGAGTTGTTGCAGTTAAACTCAACTTCAGCATTCGAAATTTCAGCTCTCTAGAGAATTGCACCTGGCCCCAGAAAATGATGACCTCAAAATTTCCAATGGATACTTCCACTTCTCTAAGAAAGTATTAATACTACCTTTCCTGAATCAAAAGTCTTTCAATGAAACAAAGAGTTAGCTTTCAATTGTTTAATCCTCAGAAGTCTCATTAAAATGAGCTGAAACAGTGTTTCTGCATTTCCCATTTCAAAAAGAGGATCTACTTTTGCTTTTTCAACTGACTTTGAAGTCAAACTTCACAAGTTACCGCATACAATCTTATGGCAAAAATCAAACTCATATAAACAACCAGTCTTTGTAGTGCACTTCCTTAAATCCCTTACAAAGGATGTCATTGAATAGCAGTATGTCCAAGATGCCTTATAACTTGAATCAGCCTGCAAAGACTTATTGTTTCTGACCAATATTCCTTAGCATCTGGAACAGAAGAGTCTCCTCTTGTAAGGATGTCCTTGGCATTTGAAGGACAGAGTTCGCATTTACAGTGCAACACCAAAACTTTTATGTTAATGGTTGAAAGGAATGGTACTGTACATTCAGGACCCATGATTTTCCTAAGAATGGACTAGTGTTAACTAGTTAACTAGAATGGACTGTTAACTCAAAGCTGACATAATTTAGAGAGATTTCTGTCATCTATCATGTAACTAAGATATACACATTGTTAACAGAAGTATTTTCATTGCCATACTGGACTGTCACTGTGAAAATGCTTATATGCTACCATAAAAAAATCCAAAAGTTAGATTTCTCTTAGATGACGCAATTAAAGCAGACTTGACTAAAAAGTATACATTTCTTTTCACTCAAGGTAATAACAAATTAAAAACAGAGTGTTGAGGAAATTGTGTTCTCAGCCTTCGTGGATAAGTGTAACCAGATGCAAGTTTTAGGAACACATCACTGGCTCCATGCCAGAGTGCACCAAAAGACACGCACACGCCATACCGTAAGCAGCAATCACTTCTGCAATTAACATAAAAGTAACCTGCCCTGATGTATAGTTAAACCTCTTGCAGCACCTTACCAGATGTACTACAAGAACAAGGCTGGTGAATATGGCAAAAAAAAAAAGAGTTCAGTATTCCAGAAACAGATGTGTTGGATACACAAGTATTGTGTTCAAATTTTAATTTACAATAATTTCTAAGCAACATATATGTTTTAAGTTTTCATTAGTTATATTCAACATACCTTTGAAGGCAGGTGCCTGAAATGGTATGGTTAGTACTTGCGTCTCAATCTGACTCTTTGCAAAGTACGTCGTTGGAGCAGGAAGCACAAAGGGCATTTCATTTCTTAAAGCTGACTCTGTATCAACATTCTCTTTGTTTTCATGCTTCTTTGATGCCACTTTTCTTGTCACTGGTGTTGACAGTGTGAATTCTGTAGCATTCAAGGCATGATGCTCAACTGTGTGCTATGAGAGATGTAACAAAAAAAAAGACATCCTTTCCTGTATTCTGATCACATTCAGGAATGTTATAGACAAGGAAATTATAAAATTGAAGCAGCTTAGAAGTACCATACAGTGCTTGCCTATTGAACAAAATAGTTAAAAAACTCTTCAATACTTCTAATTCCACTTATAACTTACTAATAAACATCTCAAGTAATTTTCCATTTATCTGCTCTTCCACATTATTCAGTTTGCACATTTAAGACTACTCCTCACCAGCTCATCTAAACACAGCTAAGAATTTTCATGTGGTTTAATTATGTAATTATAATTGTTCCATTGGATTTTCTTGTCCTATACACACAGGTTGAACTTCTTCAAAGACTTGTCCAGCTCCAGCCTACCTCCGAGATCTTGTTTGCTGTACCTTATTGTTTGGCCATCAGTTTTAAAGTCCTCACTGCCTCATTTACTCATTCCCTATGGTTTTTATGCAAAACAAGTGTCAAAGCTCAAGTTTTCATCAAACAAATCATGACCTACAGCTGGAGGAAGCCACAGTTTATGTTCACCTATATATTTAAAACATTTCTTTACTCAATTTGTAACTCCCCTTGGCTGGGGTCCAAACATTTAAATATGTAACAAGTTTTATGTACAATGAGAATAAGACTTTTTGCATTAAGAATAGTGTATTTTTTTTTTAGAAAGAATTAGTATTTATTCTTTAAACACCTGCTTTGTTCTGCCAGTATTTAGAATAAATTCTTCTAATGGAGATTGTTGAAACAGTGAAGCTTCATCAGGAAATTCCATGGATCCAAATGCACATCGCACTCTGCTGCAGTCTGGCACAGCTTCATGTGTCATAGCTTTTTCAGACTGAAAAGAAAGATTGTTGAGATTCCACTGCACTACTAAAAGGAAGATTTCACCAGAAAAGTGTCATTAAAAATCTAAATCTTATTTCTTTGAGTTCCTAATTATGGTTAACAGCTAATGGACGTTCCCATGCCAGTGACTTAAGTTTTATACCATGACTGTCATTGTGAATTTACCATTTGTATCAAAAGCAGTGAAATTATTCTCAAACATAACAAGTCATGTTTCACGACATCTGTCAAGAAGAGACTTGACTCACAAAAAATACCTTCATTTGATTTCAAGGCTTGGACCACAAACTCTTTTTAACAAAAGCCAAATAACAAGCTGGAAAGAACCCAAGAAAAGAACACAGTAAAGTCTGAAAGGAGGCCAGATAAAGGTAAACACATTACACCCAAAACATAGAATCATGGAATGGTTTAGGTTGGAAAGGACCTTGAAGATCATCGAGTTCCAACCCCCCTGCCACAGGCAGGGACACCTCCCACTAGACCAGGTTGCCCAAGGCCATGTCCAGCCTGGCCTTGAACACCTCCAGGGATGGGGTCTCAACAACCTCTCTGGGCAACCTGTTCCAGTGCCTTAATACCCTTAAAGTGAAAAACTTCTTCCTAATGTTTAATCTAAACCTGCCCTCTTCCCGTTTGAAGCCATTCCCCCTCGTCCTATCACTACATGCCCTAGTAAAAAGTCCTTCCCCAGCTCTCCTGTAGGCCCCCTTTAGGTACTGGAAGGCTGCAATAAGGTCTCTCTGGAGCCTTCTCTTCTCCAGGCTGAACAGCCCTAACTCTTTCAGCCTCTCCTCATAGGAGAGGTGCTCCACCCCTCGGATCATCCTTGTGGCTCTCATGATTATGGAATCTGCAACAGTACTTGAACTCACATTCAGAAGCCTTAATTTAATTGCTAGCTCCAAAGAAAAGTTGTCATTTGTTAAATCACAGGATTCATAATTTCAAGTCAAGATTGCTAACCTTCACAGCTCGCACCACATACAATCAGATGAATACCACAGTATGCTCAGCTTCTAACACCTTTTGTTATTTTCAGGAAACTCTTCACAAGGACCTGTTTCATACCACCTCAGTGAAACTGCATAGTTATTCCAAATTATCAGTCCTCAATTGGAATGGATACCATTTTAGGAAGCTGTGTTCTGCTGCCAGGTAAGTTTCTCTTGGCCTATGATCCAGGATGTTGCAATGATCAGATCTCTACCGGAAAAGAAACAGAGCTTCCTGGTATGCACCAGACCTGCTACGATGACTGACTAAAAAGCCCTTTGCTAGCTACAGCCAACAAGCTAACAGCCTGATATTGTAGTTGATTGGCTTGTATTAGAAATAGCATGGCCAACAGAAGTAGGGAGGCGATTGTGCCCCTGTACTCAGCACTGGTGAGGCCACACCTCGAGTATTGTGTCCAGTTTTGGGCACCTCAATACAAGAGAGATAGCAAGGTGCTGGAGTGAGTGCAGAGGAGGGCAACAAAGCTGGTGAAGGGCCTAGAAAACAAATCATATGAAGAGTGCTTGAAGGAGCTGGGACTGTTTAGTTTGAAGAAGAGGCGGCTGAGGGGAGACCTCATCACTCTCTACAACTACTTGAAAGGACACTGTAGAGAGGTTGGTGCTGGTCTCTTCTCACACATAATTAATGACAGAATGAGAGGGAATGGCTTCAAGCTCCAACAGGGTAGATTTAGACTGAACATTAGGAAAGAATTTTTCACAGAAAGAGTGGTCGGGCATTGGAATAGGCTGCCCAGGGAGGTGGTTGAGTCACCATCCCTGGATGTGTTTAAGAGCCATTTAGATGTAGTGTTGGGGGATATGGTGTAGGGGAGAAGTTTGTAGAGTAGGGTAGATGGTTGGACTCTATGATCCCAAGGGTCTCTTCCAACCTAGAAAATTCTATGATTCTATGAAATTACATTCCATTCCAATATGAATGCCTGAGTAGGATTCCTTGGCTACTGTTTTCCAGATAAAATTCAGGCCATGGAAAATTTTTTTTGGACTATCCTTCTACATCAAATTGCTTGAAACAAGGCAGTATTGCCTTTATTATTTATTGCCCTTCAAGTACAAGCTTGTGCCACCAAATTCAGAAACTGGCTAAGTTAAATGTTCTGTTTGCTTGGTTGCCTTCACATTAGACCAGCTCTAGCTAGAGAACTTTGCTTGGTTGGGTATTTCAAATTCAGTTGATATTCACTCACAGTATCTACATGCAGGTAAGTGATACGTGTCGTGAGAGCTGTAGGAGGACTAATGCATTGTTCACTGTGTAGACATTGTTTTCACAATCATCTGTGAAGGCATAATTCACATGGTAAAAATAGTAGCATTAGCCAGATCAATTTACCTACGACACCACTAGAGATGAAGTAACTTCACAGCATCAGTGCTACTGAACCTAGAGAACCTCCACGTTAAAATCATCTAAGTGTAGAAGAGTAACCCATCACGATCATGGAAAGCACATTATGCATATTCAGCAACACTTATGATTCGTGATCTGTTATGCAGCATTGGTAATCTTAGAATTCTTATCTGCATTTCCAAGCAGTTGTATGAGTGACCTGAAACGATTTACACGCAACTGAATCAGATGCGTACAAAAGTATTTATTCTGAGTGCTTGTCTCTATGCAGAGTAGCACATTCAGACAGCTAGTTAACAATTCTACACCGACGTCCACAGTTCAAGGGGGAAGGGTTAATAGGAAGTCTGCAATTTTACCAGATGTTTTTGAGTTTGTCAAACATAGATGAGCATCACTGACATCACATATAGCTGCACATTATAAATGAAATTGCAAGCAGTTCAGCAATTTTAGACAACCTCTGAAGTGCCCTATTTGCACTTTGCTACCAAACCACAGGAACAGAAATTACCGTAAGAGATACAAAATCACCTGAGAATCCAATTAATCAGAAAAACTTTAGCAACATGTTTTCTTTATTCAAAATAAACAGAATGCTCCCTGGGATTGTGCTCTGAAGGGAAACAGATTAGGAAGGAATGGTTCTATCCCCTTTGACCATCAGCTCATGTAATGTTCATGTCATCTCAAAGCAGGCTGCCCAGATGACATGCCAGGATATTTCAGAAGACTTTCCTTAGTAAACCATGCTAAACACAACTAGCAAGAGACAAATGTGAAAGAGTGCAGTAATAAGTTAGGCACCATAGAGGAAAATCTGGAATGATCACAGAGGCCAGACACTGGGCAATTTTAGTCCATTTCTGTGAGTAGCCAAGGGGACATTTGTGCAGTACTCAATGCACTGTGTCATCCCATAGAGTTATTCCAGTAATATCAACTCAAGAAGCAGCCCAGCTCACTAAAACACATTAATGAGGAGATCGAACTGTTTAATGACCAAGACTTTGGCTGACTGCACATATGCTGCTCTCTTACTAATGTTGTTGTAGTTTAACCCAAACTGGCAACTAGGACCATGCAGCTGCTCACTCACCAACCCTATTCCCCCTTAAGAATGGCAGGGAAAAGGAGGGGAGAGGGAAAAGGAAAAAAAACCCCAACACTAAACCACTTGTGCGTTGAGATAAAGACAGTTTAGCAGAACAAAAACAGAAAAGGAAAATAGCAATAACAATAATAACAGTAATAATACAGAAGTCACTCTCACTGCCCAGTGAACTGGCACCATCGTGAGCAGTGATCACAGATCCCCCCCAGCAAACCTCCAGTTATATACCAAGCGTGAGGGCTATGTGCAGAGTATTCCATTGGCCATTCATTGTTCTGCCTATATTCCCTTCTCAGCTTCCATGGGAAGCTGAAAGGAGTCCTTGAAAAGCATAAACATCACCTAGCAACAACTAAAACAATAGGTATTGTTGACATTCCTTTCAGGCAATCACTAGAAAGAAAATTAACTCTTTCCCAGCTGAAACCAGGACATAGGTTTAGGGCACCAGGCTGTTTTTCCAAGCAGAGCTTTGTTAATGCAGAGTAGCACTTTAATCAGTATGTTGTCCTGTTGAATTCAAGAACTTACCTCAAGGCCTGCTGCTTGTGACATACTGGCATGTTCTGTTAGACATGGAACACATAAGCGAATACATTTGCCACGAGCCTTCTTGGACTGAAGCAAGAGATATGTTGCTGACATCTGGTCGTATTTCCACTAGGAAAAAAAAAAGTATTTTAATCTCATCTTTGGAAACATTGTAAGCACAAAGCAAGCTCAGCCTTCTGGAAATTTCTGTGTTTCTGCAAGTTTTTCTACCCGATTGTCCACCCCTAATGTTTGATCATCTAAGTGTAATTTCAGACTTCAGTTGATTCACATTATGTGTTTGAGATCAAGAAAGAGACTATGGTTGGCGTTCTTTGCATGTTAGTTTGTAGTGTGCTCACTAGTGCCAAAACTAATGCTAGGGCCAGAATCTGTCTACTGAAGTGAAAGGCAAAAGATACGAATTCAGTTTAGCCCATATTTCAACCTGAGTTTTAACTTTTTGGAAGTCCCTCCCCATTCTTCCTCCATGAGCAGCACCAACCTTTGCATGATTTTCAGCAACTCTGTGTGAGAAACATGGGTACAATGCTCGACAGGTTTGCAGCATAGTGCAACTAGTTATAATTAGTTATAAGGGATTAGAAGTCCTCCAGTAAAGGACTATGCAAACATGACAAACCTATTTGGAGGACTTTTCCCCTTGTAGACAGATTATTCAGATTATTTCCTATAATTGAAGAACAAGTAGCATTAACTCCACAAATCTGTCTTAAGCATCACACATACTTTAAGTCTGTTTCTACTACAGCTACGTGCAAACCCTAACAGTTTTTCCAAAAGTGAAGAATTATGTCACTGCTACCAGGTATAAAAAAGCAAAAAATTCAATTTCAAGGGAGAATTTTCAGATTCAGGTTAAAGCTGGAGTACGCATCATGTTTTAAGACTCTTCTACAGCTTGCAATAGCATCGCTTCTTACATTTGTAGAACTCTTCAAGAATAAGTCAGTTCAACTTTTGTCATTTGTATTCAAAAGTGACTACACATACTCACTTATTTTTAAAAGTGTGAACAGTAACTCTCAAACCTGTATTTTATAGTCTGTCTGGGTGATGCTCTGATATTTTTCTCTCACTTTTTCTTCTCCTCTTACTTATTGAGCCATTCCAAGCTAACCCAGCACGTGGTTTCTGTTGTTCAACTATGGATTTCTTTAAGTTTGTTTTGACTGAATCTCTCAGATTCAGAAGGATTTTACCACAGTGGGAAATGACAATAAAGTTTAGGAAATATCACAAGTACAATTAAAGGAGGAACAGGAAAAAAAACAAGTTCAAACTTCAGAACTGTAATTATAAGCTACAGCTAGATTCTGGAGTTCTGCAGAGGCTCCTTAATTCTGAAAATTATGAAATTTTCAATAATTGAGAATAAGTGAGCTTTAGTCTGTTTATTTACTGTATTACCGTAAATTATGATATATACTTCTTACCTCTGATATTAATTTCGATATAGTCTCCTTGCTCTGTTTATGGAACACAGAAAGCTCTCTTACACAGTCCTCATCAAGATGTCTCAGCTGCAGGAACATGACAGATATTGAAGCATGAGCCTTTCAAGTTGTCTCATAATCCACATCTGACTGTGACACTGTCGTGAAACTCAGTGGGCTGAGTCAATAATCGACCATGATTTTAGACCTTGTATTTTAAATAGTTAGCATCATAGCTAAATATTGTAGGGAACAGACTGGAAGAGTCATACAAGTTCAACAACTTCAGTCTGGCCCCTCCTCGGTGAGGGGTTGTGAATTCAAATAAGAAAGCCTGACAGCAGATGAGATTTTTACTAGAATGGAAGCTACACGTCCATCTCTCCTTAAATATTCAAAGCTATCAAACACATTTTTCTAGAGCCAGTTAGGACTGATGCTGCAAGCACAGTAAAGCTGTTCTTTATCTGGAGAAACAGTGGCATCCAGTGGCCAAAGGGAGGCATTGGCCACAAACATGCAGGAACTTCTCAGTACTTACTACTGACAGCTAGATTTTTTTTTCCCCCCCTCTCCACGCTACCTTAGTCTCTCACACGTGTAAAACAAGTGATAGGACAAACACACTTTCAGTGAGGTCATATTTTCATTCAATCTATCAATTTTCACTGGGGACTAGATACAAGATAAACCATAATCATAGCTAACATGCTCTCAAGAACGTTTGTGTTTTGCCCCTTAAAGTATTGACCAAGCAACCTGGAGAATCAACTGGTCATTCATATGCAGAAATACTTCACATTTTGATGATAAGTCTGTTATTTTGCCAACTAATAATCAACTGTAGAATACAATGAAAACACATTTGAAATTCCTCAAGAGAAATCGAGAGAACGTAATAACATTTTTACAGAAAAAGGAATCAGAAAGGAACTATGGCCACCCCAAAGTTCATCTTTGGAGAAATGTCTTCACTCCCCCATACTGCGAGGACAGTAGTAAACCAGTAATAATTATATTAAATAGTTCAGTGTTCGTCTGACAAGTGTACTTACTGGGTATTTACTTTGCCACTGAACAACATCAGAACAACCTTGCGTGATCCAAGGGTGTCTTAAAAGATGTTTAACTGTAATCCGCTTCTTTGGGTCCACCTAGTGGGCAACAGAAATCAAGCTAATACTTAAATCATTGAGAAGAACTGAAGAGACGGTTTGTCTTGTACTCAGAATTCTAGGATGGTTAGAAGTTCAAATGGAAACCAACACTGTTTCATAGCTTCACCAAAAGGAAGGTCAAACACGTGAGCTGTTAAGAGCAGTCATAGAACCAACAGTTACAATAGATGTTCCAGGAATACTTAGCATTAGCTAGATCGCTTGTGGAGCCCAAATGCATATTCAGTATGTTTAGCTTCATTTATAAACCAGCTTTTATTTATACAGCACAATTAAGAACAACCAAATGCAGGCTGCTCCAAGACTTTGTTTAATCACTTAAATTCTGATTATTTCTATACCAAATCATTCTTCTCCCAGAATTTTCAGAAGAAGGCAATATTCATCTTTTCTTAAAGAATTTGTAAGACTTCAGTTTCTTGTTTAAACACTGAATGTTTTTAAAGTATTTCATCGATGTAATGTTTTGACCTACACAATAGTATTTTATAGACCTGTTGAACAAAAGCAATACTTTTACCTGCAGCATTTGATTAATCAGTAGTGTACTGCCAGGAGAGAGCCACTTTGGAATACTGTATTTTCCTCTCTGCAGAAAAGAAGAGGATTTAGAATGAAACTTGAACAGCTAGCTCAAAAGGAACTGCTAAATTACTTGGATGACGGCAACATGTGTATTTTGTCAAAAAGAAAGGACAGTGGGCACATGCAAACTTAGCTTTAAGAATGACTGGAGTAAATTTAATGTTAGTGTTAAAACACAGCTGTAGGAAAACACTATGTTTGAATTACCAGCTGCAGTTTTCACCAACTCAGCTTGTGTGGCATTTCCATCTCAGTCCGCTTCTGCAGCTAACCTGCTCCTTATCTCCTGCATTGTTTCCTCATACCACATTGATACTGAAGTGTTAGGAGTGCAAACATGTTGAAGCATGAATGACTGACATTAGCACTTTGAAATGTGAATACTCGTTGAAATCACAACTTTTCAGACACTGAAAATAATCCATCCTCAACATTTAGCTATTCTTCTCTTGAATAGGTTACATCCTGTGCTACAGTTTTGATCTCTACTCATGATGCAGACAGGAAAAAGGTTACAGATCTAACAGGTAAGTTTCTTTCAATCCAATAATTTACTGGGGGGTTTTTAATTCTTGGCCAGAAAAAAAAAGTGAAAATGGCTTTCAGATTTGAGGTACAACAACAGTACCTAACAAACAAACAAAATTCGCCATCAAGGATCATGAACTTGTCAATGAAAATGGAGGAAAATAAATGAAAACCAGTAAACAGCCATTGTGAAATATCAAAACTATCAATTTTTCATGGCAGTTTTCTTTCTACAAATAAATGCCTCAATAACAAAACAGTTAGTATTATATGCAACATACATTTCTAAGCAGAGTATGTATTGCTTTGACACCACAGGATAAAGAATTTAAGTTACATCTTTATAGACACTACTAATACGCTTTTTATAAATAGTTTGTAGGCTGTTTCACAACACAGCTTTACTCTGAAACTAAGAGAAGTCAAGTAAAACATGTAATCTGCATTTTGTTTTAAATATATTGCTACAGAACATGAGACAAGTAAAGTTAGCATCTACATGACTGAGGGCAGTGCCAGAAGGTAAATAGCTTGCAATAGCTACCAGGTGCTTAACATCACACTACAATTAAGTTTTGGGGTTTTTTTGGGGTTTTTTTTTTTTAAACAGAAGTTACATCACACACTTGATTGTTCATTTAAAAAAGTAAAGGCATTTATTCAAGTATTCCCAAATGAAAAGATGCGGAGCATTCCAGGTAGAGAAACATTGTGTGTAAGTTAAATTCAAGTAGCAAATTACGTTGACTTGGAACAATACTTCTGAGTTGAGATTACAATAAATTTCAGGTTCTATAACGTGTGAAATTAGATACCACACTAGTGCGTAAGCATTTCAAGCAATTTTCAATTCACAACCACGTAAAATTAGGACTGGAAATAGCAAGCCTGCATCTTAACACCTCTGACATTATCTGTTTCCAACTGCACCCAGCCTAAGTTTTAAAACTTGGTTGTCTCAGTTCACTTACATAGGTTTCACTGGCCAACATTCTGTCAGTCCAAACAACTCAGGTCCTAGTTCCTGTGCATGTTAGACAACTATAACTACGCAGAAATCATCTTTGGTGATCTTAAGATCTCCGTTCCACATCTAAGCTCTCTGTTCACGTTGTCAACAAGTCTAAGAGAATGAATATCTTAAGCAGTTAAGATCATTTACCAGGTTCTGCATCTTGGCATAATGACCAGCATAAAGCATTTTCTGTCATCCTACAAAAGTATGCTTAGAAATGGACAATTTCTCAATTTATACGAACCTTATGAGTCAACAAGACAGTTCACAAGCAGAGAGGGAAAGTTAGCTCAAGTTTGTTTGACAACATAGTCGATTGCCCTTTATAAAGGGCAATAATATAATAATATATTATATACAATATATATAAATAATATAATAAAATAGCTATTTTACTGAGAAATTGCAAGTGCTTGCTCATGTGATCTGGACAATGCTCTTAGCCATATGGTTTAATTTTAGGTAGTCCTGCAAGGAGCAGGGAGTTGGATTTGATGATCCTTATGGATCCCTTCCAACTTGAGATACTCTATGATTACGCAAGTAGGAAAGTCATAACATTTTAATGGTAACTGATGTGAATATCAGCACCCTTATGTCATCTCTTTGGATCAGTTAGAAAAAAAAGGGCAATAGCTTTTTTCTGATCTTCTGTCAAGGTACTCAAGTCCATTCCAATTCCAGACTAAAAAGCCATGCTGCTTGATGAACTAATCCTGCACTTTGCAGAGCTCTGATTGTTGTGCACCCTGAAAACACTCCCTGTGTAGATCAGCTGTCAGTTGCCTCCTACCAGAGTAGCCCTTGAACACTCTCAAGGAGTTTTGGGAGATTTGTTGTTGTTTTTTGGTTTTTGTTTTTTCAGACATATCAGACTCTGGGTGAGAGAAAGAGGCAGCCAGAGCCCTTACCCAACACAGCTACTCCTCATCTCACTCACTTACTGGAAGCTTTAACAACATACATGTTACAGCAGCTTAGAAGTGGTTGGTTGAGGTGTGTGTATGATGTGGAAAAGCAACTGTTTAGCTGCATCAAGAGGAGTTTACAGGGAAACAGAACCAATTACTGAATTCTATTACTTGATATTTATTCAACTTTCTGTTGATTATTGTGTCTTATGTTTCCTCCTCATTTTGGAGGAAGAAAGCATAATAGCAGATGCAGAATCCTGCTTTTGCTAGACATGAGAATAGCAGACATTTAGGAATATTATTTTTGGTAAATCAAATTACATATTTGCAATTCTATTCCATACAATACAGGGAGGAGCCAAATCAAGGCTCAGATACAAAAAATCCAGCCCACAGCAAGAAAACACTTCTCCTAAAACTCAACTTCCTATCATACTATAGGACCAAGCTAGACTACTGCAAAGGCCAACTGAAGATGGAAACAAATCTACAAAATATTGATGGGAGAAGTAGCAAAGTGTAACACCATTCAGCAGATATGCCTTTTCGCACTAGGAAATTAGCTCAACAGGTTCTGCTATCAGAGTGACTCATTCTGGATGTCATCACATCTCACAAACGTGTTAAGGAACAGGAAGTTATTGGAAGTGGTCAACACTGATTTCCCAAGGGTAAATCATGCTTGACCAATCTGATAGCCTTCTGTGATGTTATAACTGGTTGGCTGGATGAGGGGAGAGCTATAGATGTCAAAAGCTTTGCTGAAGTCAAGGTAGATGACGCTGTCTCCAATAACATCCTCATGAGGAAGCTGAGGAAGTGTGGGCTAGATGAGGTGACAGCGAGGTGGATTGAGAGCTGACTGTGTGACAGAACCCAGAGGGTTGTGATCAGCAGCACAGAGTCTAGTTGGAGGCCTGTAACCAGTGGTGTCCCCCAGGGGTCAATACGGGTCCAATCTTGTTCAATATATTCATCAATGACCTGGATGAGAGGACAGAGTGTATCCTCAGCAAGTTCACTGATGATCCCAAACTGGGAGGGGTGGCTGACACTCCAGAGGGCCGCGCTGCCATCCAGCGTGACCTGGACAGGCTGGAGAGCTGGGCAGAGAAGAACCTAATGAGGTTCAACAAGAGCAAGTGCAAGGTCCTGCACCTGGGGAGAAAGAATGGTGGGTACCAGTATAGGTTAGGGGTGGACCTGCTGGGAAGTAGTTCTGAGGAGAAGGATCTGGGGGTCCTGGTAGATAGTAAATTATCCATGACCCAGCAACGTGCCCTTGTCGCCAAAAGGGCCAATGGAATACTGAGAGAGCTGAGACTCTTTAGCCTGGTGAAGAGAAGGCTGAGGGGAGACCTTATTATGGTGTATAAGTATCTAAAGGGTGGGTTGAAGGAGAGCAGAGCCAGACTCTTTCCAGTGGTTCCCAGTGACAGGACAAGGGGCAATGGGCACAACATAGGAAGTTCCATTCAAATACACGGAAAAACTTCTTTACAGTTCGGGTGCCAGAGCCCTGGCACAGGCTGCCCAGGGAGGCTGTAGAGTTCCCTTCCCTGGAGATTTTCAAGACCCACCCGGATGCAGTCCTGAGAAATGTGCTCTAGGCAATCCTGCTTTAGCAGGGGAGTTGGACTAGATCTCTAGAGATTCCTTCCAACTCTGAAAATTCCGTGATTCCGTGAAAAGCAAAGGCGTCTCATAATGCATAGCAATGTCTGTTCCCAGCATGTTCTGGCACCATCAATACCTACCATTATCTTCCTGTAGATAGCCACAATGCTGTTATCATCAAAGGGGAGAAAGCCACACAGCAGAGCATACAGTAGTACTCCCATGCTCCAAATGTCTGCCTAGGAAATAAAAGCAAGTGCAAATTCACAGACCAGATCTATCTAAAACGGTTTAGAGAGAGGTAATACTGTCCCCCTTTGGCAAAGCCCACGTACAACTCATGAAAAGTAGGCTCCTTAATTCTGGACCAAACTCTTACATTCCAAGTGACAGCACACAACTTAAATTCACTTTTCAATTCACTCGAGCTACAGCACCAATATCCTCCCCTTAGGTCACCAAATTGCTGCATTATCTTCAATCTACAAGGATTTCACTGGCAAAAATGAAATCAAATTCATCACAAGGGATTTCGTACGGTAACATATTACTGACTACAACAGCTGTCAGCACAGTTGCAATCAACTTTAAAGCTCGACTACTTCCTCTTTTTATACTGGCAGGACGAGGTCCACGTGCATCACAGCACCTCATACTGTAATTCCCACTTAGACCATACAGAAAAAGTAGACTTGAAAAGCACTGGACTTCATGGAAAACAAAAAACAAGAAAAGAATGTAGGAGTTAGAGGCCAAGCACAGCGGTGCAAAGGCATGTAAGAGGAAAAAAAGACCAACTCCATCCAACACCACAGCAATTTAGGAAGTTTGAGGGGATTGCAATTACATCATTTTGGATGGATTGACAAAGCATGTTCTAGACATGGAATCAAAGCTGGATAAACACATTTTTTCTTCTCCCCAATTTTACTGCACTGCGCAGTACAAAGAGTAAGTTTTCATACATGAATCTCAAGCTAAAGACCAGCCTGGTAAAGCATACAATATACTGAGACTGCATAAAAATTTGCCACAAGAGCTGGATAATTAACAGAACAAATCACTGCTTGAAAGAATGTGCAGCAGAAGGAAGGCGTTTAAGCTACTGTTGTGTAGGGCACTAAAATATAGAGCAACAAATGGAGATAGTGAAGGATTAGTCAGAGACAAACTAGCCAGCGACACGATCTGTGGCCAAGAGCGCCATGTGCTACTCCAGGCTGTGACTGTCAAGGCTGCTCACACAGCTTTGACAGCTACCTAGGCAATGTTACCCAGTAGCAGTTGAGAGAGAAAAACCGAGTGAGCGTAACTGAACCTCACCACCTTTAAAGACATGGGTTGGGGAAAAAAACAACCCTAAGCCAAAACTGTGCGACGTACCTCTGAGCCAATATATGCTTTGCCCTGAATCAGCTCTGGTGCTGCGTAAGCTGGGCTTCCGCAGCATGTCTTCAGATGGTAATCGAGGCCACCCTAGAATAACACAGAAAAACAATCACACAGAAGCTTTAGCTTTATCACAGCTTAAGTCTTCTAGCAACTGTGTATTAGAGGCCCCAGAGGCTTCATTTTCCTCTGCTGTGCATCTACATTCACCTTACATCTTGCTTTGGCGTAACATATGGCTTCTATAGGCAAACTTGTCTAAGACCATGGGTATCCTATAAACATTCAGACCCCAAGCTGCTCATTCACCTATTATGCTAGCAGTCTCTTCCACAGCTCCTCCTCCGATAAGAATACTTCCCTTTGCACTGTGAAGAAAAAGAGATGGAACTTGGGAAGAAGCGATCCAAGACCTACTGGGCATGAGGCTTGCTGTTTATTTGTACTAATATTTAATGCAATAACTTCATGAAGAACAACTTAAAACACTTCCTTAACAAAACCATGTTATTACTTTGCCTGGGCTTTGTTCTAAGCAAATCAGAATAAGATATTGTACCACCGAGATGATGGTCTAGTACAGCATCTTGCAGGCAATCAAGACTATCTTGAGTAACACTATCCAAGGACACATAACTGTCTTTGGATCAGTAAGACCTTCTTCCCAATAAATTGTTTCTTAACAGCACCCACCTCGCATATTAAGCTGACAAATAGAAAGGGCACCCAGAAACCAATTTTAAACTCGGCAGACAACTCAATACAAGCATATGGAACCAGAGTGTTTGTAAACATAACTGGAATTAGCTACTTAATTCGATCCACAATCTCCACATACATAAAAATCTTTTGAAAAGGACATACACCACTGGAACCTATTAGAGAAAAATGCACACCGACATAAGCTTTGTATTACAGGCTTCTACAGGTGACAGCAGGTGCTATGCATGGAAGATGACCGCTGCCTTAGATGATGGTAAAAGGTGAAGTGTAAGGGGAGGAAAAGATCTAACAGTCTGGTCATAACATGCAGTTAACTGCTCTTTCACACAGTTAAGGTCCTACCAAGTAATTAGTGATGGGATGACAACTATGCAAACAGCTTGAATTCAGGGTCTCCAGGCAAGTCTCTGCATTGCACTCCAAAGGCACACCTGCAGCTTTTATGTTCATGCAGTAGCTGATTCAGCTCTACTCTGTGAAAGCAACCTATACTCTTACCTTCGGCTTTGCACAAAGTCCAAAGTCTATCAGCTTCAAATTATGGTCCTCGTCAATCAGCAGATTTTCCTGTTAAAAGAGAAAGTGGTAGTGAATGCTTCTATAACCTAAGTATCCAAGGGACCGCATTTCCTTTCATCTTATTTCTTCTTGTCATTAGCAGCTGTAATTTACCTAAAGCTCTCCTCTGGAGATTTTAATCGGTTGTTAACAAACACATCCCATATTCCAGATGGGGAATGCTGAGAAGGCCCTGGTGGGGGCAGGGCAGATGGACAGCAAGCCAAATGCGAGGCAGCAGCCTGCTCTGGCATTGCTGGCTGCCTTTTCTGCCACGAATTGCATAAAACGGAGCACAGCTAGTACACTGCAGGAAGTTACTTTAGTCCTTCTCTCAGCACAGCTACAGCAGAGTCTCTGCCCCCCCAGCACAGGAAAGACAAACTGAAGTCAGCGCAGAGGATGGACACCAGTCTGCTCAGGGGGCTGGAGAGCTTGCTCAATGAGGAGAGGCTGAGGGAAAGATGTTCGTTCAGCCTGTAGACAAGAAAGCTTCAGTGGAGACCTCACAGTAGCCTTTTAATACCTAGAAGGTGGGCACGAAGACAGAGCTTGTCTCTTCACAGCAGTGCATGGTGGGACAATGACAGACAACAGGCGTCAAGAGAGGTTCAAACTGGAAATAAGGAAACGCCTTTCTCCTCATAAGGACAGTGAAGAGCTGAACAGGTTGCCCAGAGAGATTGTGCTGCCTCATCCTCAGAAGTTGAGGCTGTGAATGGATAAAGCCCCAAGAGGATTGGTCTGAAACTGCCTTGAGCAGGAGCTTCACACAGAAGCCTCTAGAAGCCACTTCCCACCCAAGTTATCACATGATCCTATGGATCCGTCAGCTCTCCAGCTACAAGCCAACTCCTTCAAAAAGGTACATACAATGCTTCATTTGGGGAGAAGTTCTTTGGAGAGAAAGATTTCATGAGCTGTCTAGAAAATGCTTGCGTGCTAAGAATTTGTTGTTCTTAGAGATGTCAATATCTCTGAAAATGCAAGTTTCTAATCCCTTCAAGGAGAAACAGACTCAAGTCTTCCATTCCCTAAACCTATGCTTAAACGCTGCAATCACAGCAAAGCCACAGGATGGGTCCAGTAGTACATATTGCCCCCTCCACCTTCTGTCTCACCTCCACTTGTCTAAGCTATCGGTGCTGCTTTTTCCTTTGGGTGTGAAAACAGGACAGCTTGCATAACAGAGCGGCACCAGAAAGACTCTCTCCAGGTACAAGCTGGAATCGAAGGGATAACAAAAACACCTAAGCAACATTCAAAGTCAGATCCATGTCTCGGCTCCACTCCCAGCTGGAGCGTGGTGTTCTGCTTCTCTTTCAGAGGAAGCTCCTTCCTCAGACACAGCCACATCCAGCTCAGCTGAGGAACGTAGTGGCAAGCAGAAATCATGCTCTTTCAGAAGACATTAGATAAAGAGCTCTAAGCGCAAGAGAACAGAGAAGGCATAACTTACTACAGCTCTTACCGGAGAAATAAAAGTAGGTGCTTATTACAATTCGTGCAAAGCTGACTACTCTTCAGGCTTACCGGTTTGAGATCCCTGTGGGCATATCCCTGACTGTGAACATAAGCAATCGCCGAAACAATCTGCCGAAAAAATACACGAGCCTCCTCTTCTGAAAGGCGGTCCTTAGAAATTATGTAATCAAAGAGCTCTCCTCCAGGACAGTACTGCATGAAGGCAGGAAAAAGAGAACACAGTAATGAAATCTAAACAACAAGAGCACGGGACAGCAACAAGAGGACACTCTTCCATTCCCTCTGTTTTATCGCAGTAGCGCCCAAGCGCCCCCAAGAGTGCCCCAGGTCAGCACTGCGGCAGAGCAAAGAAGCAGAGGAAGCCTGTTGCAACGGATACCTCACACTAACCTCACAGGTGATACAAACTGCCCAGGAGGTGACAACCACAAGGGAGATCCGGGGCCCCCCATATCCTGCTGAGGCTATTGTAAGAGAACTGAAGCGCAAGGTAGAATTAAAGTTATTTCCCCTATTGTAAACAGCAGAGAGCAGCTTTTACAAGAAGGGAGAACATCTTACCAGCTTTGTTTTTAAACTAAAGCATCTTGAACACACTCATCATCGAGAAAAGATTTTAAGAGTTGTTTCCTTTGAACTCTGTTACCATCTACTGCTGCAGCTAAACCCAGGAACCTTCACCATGGCAAAACCACCATTCCTTACCTCTAATACCATGAACATTTTCTTGGGTGTCTCTATCACGTGATACAACTGGCAGATATGCTGGTGGCTCAGGTTCTTCATGGCATCAATTTCTATTTTAACACGAGGCAAGTCATCCTAAGAGACCACAAGAGCAAGCTGTGAAATTGCCGACTGCTTTGAAAGCTTGTACCTCACTGTGAGCACCAGACTAAGGTGCAACACATAAGTTTACAGCACGCGTACGACAGCATACAATGCAACTGCTCAAACTCAGCCCAGCAACAGCTCTGCCATTACTCCCCTACAGTTCCAGCACATTGATCAGCACAATCCAGAGGGACAGATATAAAATAGCTAGTATTCTCATTAGCTAGTATTCTCATCAGCATTCTGTTCAAATTCCTGTAAGGATCTCTAGCTTCCTCAATCTTACAGCCAGTGAATGTCGCCCTCTTCACAAGAGCGCACAAGATTTGTGCTTTTCTGTGCAAATTCGTTCAAGTCTACAGCATCTGTCAATGCTTAACAGGACAAGCAGCAGCGTTTCGACACGTTGCACCCCCGTGCTCTTGAGAACTCCACAAGAACAGCAGAAAACGCTTCCAACTTCTAAGTATCTTTCTGCTTACCCCGAGAGCAAGCTTGTCCATGATTTTTATTGCAACTTTTTCACCAGTGAGGAGATGTTGGGCAAGTTTCACCTTTGCAAACCCACCTAGAAGCCAAAAAAGAGACATTTCAAGCTCAGTGTGATGGCAGGCTTTCTCGCCTACAATCTCACAGTTACACTGGGGTGCGATGCATGCACGGTGGGCAGTGTCCTCAGTAGCGGAGAAGCGGTCACCGACCGCTACTAACTTACAGTTACACTTTCAGAGCTCTGCCCCCGCAAATGCACACTTGAAAAGTGGCCCAGAGACTCTGCAGTAGCACTTAATTGACACTTAGACAAATACAAGAGTGGTTAGACAGATCGCACGCATCTCTTCGCATTCACAGACGAAGCCTACCTGTGCCTATAGTTTCAGACAAGTCGTAGTACTTGAGAATTTCCTCGTAGTCACCTGAAGCCATCCTGAGAGGAACAGGGACGGGGCAGTTGTTCCCGGCTCCTGCAAGAAAGCGGCGCCGGCGTTTGTGCTTCTCCGCTCTGGGCAGAGGCGCGGGGACAGAATGCGCATTTGCTACGGCTACGGGGAGGGGGCGACCTGCTTTCGCTACCGAGCGCTACACACCGAGCAGTAAATTCGCCAGCCGAGCCAGCCCGAGCGCCCGCGGGCTCAGGAGGCTACCGCCTGTCGGGGGGCTCCTCGCTAACGCCTGGTAGCCAGAGCGGGTGACCGCGCTGCGGCGGCAGCAGCAGTCACGCCCCCCGCCAGCAGGCTCCTTCACAGGGCAATGAACGAGACCCAAGGAGACGCCGCAACGGTCGCCTCCTTTCGCGGGCCCACCCGCGCTGCCCGGCGAGAGGCGCCCGGCGCCCCCGGCCTCCCCAGGGCCCCGCCGCCAGGGGAGCGACCAGCGGCCACCCGGCGTCCGCCACTAACCGGCTACAGGGGGAGCGGGGACCGGAAGGTGCACTCACCGGCTCGGCAACTGCCTCCCGGCGCAGCCGTTGCAGTTCAAATCTCCTGCCGCGGCCCCCGCTTCCGGGCAGGACGCCCGAGGGGCCAATCAGCACGCAGCGCTTGACCGGAACAGGCGGGGACACGCCGTGCATGACGGGAGGGACGTCGGGACGGTTCTGGCGTGGTGGGCGCTGCCATAGCGGGAGGGTCTGCGTTGCCATCTCGCTGCCGACGCCCCCGGTCCCGGCAGAGGACGGGCAACACCTCCCGCTCCCGCCAGGAACCCCGCCGCCTCCTAAGGCAGGCGGGGAGTGGCGTCGGACCTGCGCCGCCGGGCCTGCCGCCACGCACAAGATGGCCGCCCGGCCTGCCGCCACGCACAAGATGGCCGCCCGGCCTGCCGCCACGCACAAGATGGCCGCCCGGCCTGCCGCCACGCACAAGATGGCCGCCCGGCCTGCCGCCCCGGGGACACGACGCCTCCCAGGATGCTGCGCGGGGCCACCACTCCGTGAGGTGAGGAAAGTGGAGAGGAAGGCGGCGTTTGCTCTTCGGCGCGCGCGGGAGTGACGGTCCGCTTTTGCTGCGGCCGGCCGTTCCCCTGCCGGGCCTTTGACCTCCATGTGTACAGACGTCTCGGCTTAAGGCCACAAGCAACAGAAGAAAACGGGAAAAAAAAAAAAAAAAGATTGGTGGAACGTCTTATTTCTGGAACCTGCCTGGCCTGTGGAGTCCTCCTGGACTGATTAAATCCTTCCTGAGTACAGAGAAGGGCCTTACATTTCCAAGAGTAAGGTTCAGTTGTGTCCTGAATAGCAAAAATGAAGAAGGATGGTGCGGGGAGAGAGACAACGGGGCCGTTCCTTTTGGGCAAGACAAATGCTGTCTTTTGTAAAGGGGGTTCCTCTTCTGTTCTTCATCAGCCAATTAACAGCTCCTGGTGTCCTGATGAATCCAGTCAGCCATTGCAAAAGCCGTTCACTAATTGCACTCCTGTATTTTCAGTCATTCCCTGCATGCCTGTCACAGACTAAAGACACCGCATGGGAAGGGCGGGTTGTTGTGGTTTAACCCCAGCTGGCAATCAGGACCACACAGCCCATGGCTCACCTCCCAAGGAGGGCAGGGAGAAGAAGGAGAAAAGGAGGGGAAGGAAGAAAAACCCAAAACTCATGGGCTGAGATAAAGACAGTCAAAGAGAACAGTATCAGAAGAGGAAAATACCAGTAAAAATACCAGTAAGAAGAAGAAGGGGAATCACAGAATGGTCAGGATTGGAAGGGCCCTCTGGAGCTCCCCCAGTCCAACCCCCTGCCAGAGCAGGGTCACCTACAGCAGTCGCACAGGATGGCGTCCAGGCAGGTTTTGAATGGCTCCAGAGTGGGAGACTCCCCCACCTCTCTGGGCAGCTGTGCCACTGCTCTGCCACCCGCAAAGGAGAGAAGTGCCTCTTCAGCTTTAGATGGAACTTCCTATGGTCAAGTTTGTGCCCGTTACCTCTTGTCCTGTCACTGGGCGCCACTGGAAAAAGACTGTTCCCATCCTCCTGGCACCCTCCCTTTGAGTATTTATAAGTATTGATAAGATCCCCCCTCAGTCGTCTTTTTTCTAGACTAAAAAGACCGAAGTCCATGAGCCTTTCCTCATAAGAAAGATGTTCCAATCCCCTCATCATCTTTGTAGCGCTTTGCTGGACTCTCTCCAGCAGTTCCCTGTCCTTCTGGAACCAGGTAGCCCAGAACTGGACACAGTGCTCCAGATACGGCCTCCCCAGGGCAGAGTAGAGGGGAGGATGACCTCCCTGGACCTGCTGGCCATGGTCTTCTTGATGCACCCCAGGATGCCATTGGCCTTCTTGGCCACCAGGGCACATTGCTGGCTCATGGTCATCCTGTCGTCCACCAGGACTCCCAAATCCCTTTCCACAGAGTTACTCTCCAGGAGGTCAGCCCCCAGCCTGTATTGATGCATGGGGTTATTCCTCCCCAGATGCAGTACCCTACACTTGCCCTTGTTGAATTTCGTCAGGTTTTTCTCTGCCCAACTCTGCAGCCTGTCTGTCACCATTCTGTGATTCTGTGGGCAGGGGAGATACCTGAGAATTACCTTTCCTTTTCTTTTCCTGTCCCCACTGAACACGAATGCTGTGGGGACAAGCAAATGTCAGAAATAGCAGTGAACATCTGCGTACGTTCAGGTTCCTCGGGTGGTCTCGAGCCTGGTCCTCTCCAACGCCAGGAGGGACTTCATTCCCCCAGTCCCTGCCCTGAGGATTGGGGACTGAGCGATGTGGGAAGCGAGATTGCCAGTGAAAACTGAGGCACAAACGTTGCTCAGTACATTAGCCTTCTCCGTGCCGGTTGTCACCAGTTCCCCCATCTTATTTCTCGGGGCGGGGGGGTTGTGTGGGGGTGTATGTTCTTCCTTCTCTGGCCAATGTACCCGCAGAAGGCCGCCTTATTGTTCTTCGCATCCCTTGCCAAATTTCAGCAGCAACTGTGCCTTGGCTTTCCTGATCCCATCCCTACAACTGGGCAGCACCCCTATACTTTCCCAGGATACCTGTCCCTGCTTCCACCGCCTGCGCATTTCATTTTTCAGTTGAGAAGGAAGGAGTAGAGAATTATTTCCCGTCTTTTGAGTGTGTGGGTCCAAATCCACTCTGTCTGAATCAAAGCTGTATGAGAAGAGACAGCCTGTGGATGCAGATTAGGGGTCACTTTCAGCCTTTGAGGAGTGACAGGACGAAGGGCAACGGTTTTGAACTAAAGAGCGTAGACTTATATTAGATCTGAGAAATAAATGATCTACAGTGAAGGTGGTGGGATGCTGGCCCAGGTTGCCCAGAGAAGCTGTGGCTGCCCCATCCATGGAGGTGTTCAAGGCCAGGTGGGACAGGACTCTGAGCAACCTGTTCTGGTGGAAGATGTCCCAGCCTGTGACAGGTGTTGGGACATATTTCTGCAGGTGGCAGGCAGAGTGCAAGAGGAAGCCCATCGACTGCAACAAGTCTGAGGGCAATCAAGAGAGACTTCAGAGCCTTGGGACGACTGGCTAAGGGATCAGGACCACAAGTCGTGTTCTCCGCTGTCCTTCCCGCTGCAGGGAATGATGAAGGAAGAAACAGAAGGAACCAACAGATCAATACCTGGCTGCGAGCCTGGTGTCACTGGCAGAACTTCAGGCTTTTTGATTATGGGTCAGTTTACATGACAGCAGACCTGCAGGCAACAGACGAGTTATACCTGTCTCAAAGGTGGAAAAGGATCTTGGCATAGGAACTGGCAGGGCTCATTGAAAGGGCTTTAAACTAGATTTGAAGGGGAAAGAGGTAAACCCCAGCTCGCTAGAGACAAGCCTGGGGGCGACACATCAATGTTAGTGAGACGGCACGCTAGCGAGGTCTTTCCATCTGTCATCCCAGTGGAGGTAGGGGATGGAGTGCCCTGTGATAGCAAAGATGCAAGGGATATTGATGGGCTAGAAATCACAGGAGCGCCTGGTAATGGTCAGGTAGGAATTAGGGCTTCTCCCCCCAGAAAGGTGACAGGCTCAACAGCCTTACTGAAGTCCATCTGCACCGATGCACACAGCACAGGCAAAAAACAGGAGGAGCTGGAAGCCACTGGGCAGCAGGAAAACCATGGTACAGTCACCATCACAGAAACACGGTGAGATGACTCGCATGACTGGAGTGCTGTAACGGATGGCTATAAACTCTTCCGAAGGCATAGGCCAGGAAGGAGAGGCAGTGGAGTGCGCCTGTTGTTAGGGAGTGTTTTGATTGTCTTGAATTTAATGATGGTGATGATAGGGTTGAGGGTTTATGGGTAAGAACAAGGGAAAGGCCAACAAGGCAGATGTCATGGTGGGAGTCTGTTATAGTCTGCCCAACCAGGATGGAGAGGCAGACAAAATAGTCCACAAGCAGCCAGAAGTCTCACAATCGCTACCACTTGTTCTTGTGGGCGATTTCAACTTACCGGACGTCTGCTGGAAATACAATACAGGAGAGAGGAACCATTCTTGGAGGTTTCTGGAGTGTGTGGAAGAGAACTTCCTGACACAGCGGGTGAGGGAGCCAACTAGGGAAGGTGCCCTGCTAGACCTGTTTGTAAACGGAGAAGGACTTGTGGG
The DNA here is from genome assembly GCA_017639485.1 of Pluvialis apricaria. Taxonomy (NCBI): domain Eukaryota; kingdom Metazoa; phylum Chordata; class Aves; order Charadriiformes; family Charadriidae; genus Pluvialis; species Pluvialis apricaria. The sequence goes on along the minus strand of CM030044.1, from coordinate 86,848,203 downwards.
GGATGTGAAGGTGGGAGGCTCTCTTGGGCATAGTGATCACGAAATGATAGAGTTTTCAATTCTTGGAGAAGCAAGGAGTGAGGTTAGCAGAACTGCCATCTTGCATTTTCAGAGGGCAGACTTTGGGCTGTTTAGGAGCCTGGTTGACAGAGTCTCTTGGGAGGCTGTCCTGAAGGGCAAAGGAGTCCAGGAAGGCTGGACATTCTTCAAGAAGGAAGTCTTTAAGGCACAGGAGCTGGCCGAGCCCATGTGCCGCAAGACGAGCCAATGGGGAAGAAGACTGGCCTGGCGTCGTGATTTGGCCTCAGCCGGCGACAAAGAACCACGTGGCCGCTCACTCAACCCACACAGCCGTGGGGGAAAACGGGAAGAAAAAGGCAACACTCGTGGCTTGAGACAAAGGCAGTTTACCACAGTGGCAAGGGAAAGAGAAAAACAACAGCAAGAACACCGATAAAGGAATGTACAACCGCGATTATGGTACCACCGCTCACCCACTGGACCCGGATGGCCCCAGCCCGCTCTGAGCAGCGACTTCCTCCCCCCTCCACTGGCCAGCTCCCCCCCATAGCCTGTCCATGGCTCCCATGGTATGGAATACCTGTGTCCCCTCCCCATCTTTGCGGAAATTAACCCCATCCCTGCTGGAGCCGGGACACCTGGCAAAACTAAAAGCTGTGGCTGGAACTCAGGAGGAAAAGTATAGTTTATAGGCCAGGGAAAAAGGTGAAGGCCACTCAGGAAGCCTGCCAAGGTCTTGTGAGCCTGTGCATGTTCCTCTCCAGGGCAGAAACACCGGGGGAGGCAGGGACGGCTGCCGAGGCTCTCACCTAGTCAGCACGCTGACGCTGCTGTGGTAGGTCTCGGCGCTCTCCACCATGTCCCAGGCACCCTGCCTCCCCATGTCTTCAACCAGGGAGGCACCGCCCAGGCACTGGAAGAGAGCTTGCATGGTGCTGACTGTGGTCCTGCAGGCAGAGCAACGCGCGGTCGGTCACTCGTGGGGCCCCGGCCCCGGCCCCTGGCCCAGGGAGAGAGCAGGCAGCAGGGAGGGGGCACCCGAGGAGGGGCAGGAGCACCTGAGCGCCGAAGCTTGGTTGGCCTTCCTGCCCCTACTGCCAGAGCGGCAGCAGCTCTTCTGGGAGCCCTCCAGGCTCCAGGAGATCTGCAACAGCACTGCCATGCTCCACTGCCCCGTGGAGACCCAGCCTGCGGCAGCCGCCTCAGCACGAGGAGCAGCATGCTGGGCAGCAGCTCAGGGCATGGAGGCAGGGAGGGCTGCCAGGGTCGGGCCTGCAAAATGCTCCCGTGCCTTGGGACGGAGCCGGTTCCCAAGAAGAAAAGCACGGGAGGGAGCAGCTCCCAGAGAGAGGGGCCGAGACGCTGGCGCAGGGCTGAGCCTTGCTGAATTTCCTGCCCCGCGCCCAGGCTTGCCTCGCAGGGAGCCCAGAGCTAGCGACTGCGCGGGGGCAGCGGGAAGGGGCGAGGGGTGCCAAGAGGTCGCCTGCACCGCAAGCCCCTTACCTGCAGCATGCAAGAGGGCCTCAGGAACTGGCTCAGGGCGACAATCCTCCCCACAGCCCTCTGGCGCCTAGACAAGTCCACGGCTGCTGTGAGGGGCAGCAGGACCTGAGAAGACAAAAGCTCATGGTCTGCCTTGGGAATGGAGGGCGGCTCCTGGAGCGGTGGCTCTGCCAAGCGCCTCGTGGGGTTTATGCAGCGTGCTGCCAAGGCTTCCCCGGCACAGGAGGAAGCCTGGAACAGGCTCCGGTCGCCTCGTGACCTCGGGGACCGTTGCCAATGGCTGGTGACCTGCGGCTGTCAGGGAGAGCTGGGGCTGTCCCACCCCCTCAGCTACCTCTGCCCCTTTCCACGCGCTCCTCCACAAATGGCCACGTGTCCCTTCTGCAGGAGACAGGAACCTCCAGGGGGGCCTGCTCCAGGGAGGTGTCAGCACCTCTGCCCTGCCCTGCCCTGCCCCTGCTTCAGGGCTGCACTCCCCTGGCACCGTGGCCACATCCCAGCAGCTCTCTGCCCTGCTGCCATCTCGGGGAGGAGCGCGTGCATGGGGTGGGCGGCGAGCGCGGTGGCTCGGCAGTGCCAGCTGCCAGAGCAGGGGTCCCGGGAAGGACACTCAGACTCCTTCCACTGCTTCGGTTCCAGGCAGGTCGCGTCTCTTTAGGGGAGGGCAAGGAAGGGACCCCGTGAGCCCCACTCTCGGCAAATGCCGTACCTGCAGGATGATGTCCACTGTCGGGATGCTGGAGCTCAGCGCCACACCACGCACCAGCACCTCCAGCACGCTGTCCATAGTCTTCAGGATCTGTAAGGGGACAGGGCAGGTGGCATGCTTGCCCTGCACCTTCTTCCTTGCAGGAACCTGGCTTGAACGCTTTCTGCCTGAGGCAGGCTTCAGCTGCCCTCTGGCACCTGGCAGAGGCCTCAGGCTCTCCCCGGTCTTCCTCCTTCTGTTGTCGCCTTCCAGCAGCCAAGGCCAACTAGCAAAGCGTGGGCAGGGACTGCCTGGCAGGCTCTCTATATATCACCCTGCGCTTACCTGAGCATCGAGTGGCGCACGCTGGGGGTCCCTCTTCTCTACTGGATTGATCCAGAAGATGCTGCGGATGCCGGGGCAGAGGTGCTTGTGCAGCAGACATTCCCTCTCTTCGCTGCAAGTAGACAAGGTGCGGGTTGAATGCCAGAGCTTCCCCGCCTGGGAAGGTGGCTGCAGGCATGGGGCCGGCACTCCCCAGGGTGGTGCCCCTAGGAGGTGGGGAAGGGATGCCCGGAGGCATCTCCTCCCTCCCCCGTGCCACTGAGCCAAGGACAGAGGGCAGTGCTGGCCAGTGGAGCCCCAACCCCTTTGCGTCTCCTGCTTCTCCCATCAGGGGAAAAGCCACGAGGCACCGGGGAGCCCCGGCACGCCCTCCCATCTGGCCCACCGATGGGCCGAGCGCGAGGGAGAGCAGAGGCCCAAAGCCAGTGCCACCGGGTTCCTGCCAGGATGGCAGGTTCCATCAGGGCCACGCCGCGGGGGCCCCTGGCCCGGCCAGGGTCTGGGGCAGGTACCTCATCGCGGCGACGGCAAGCAGGGCTTGCTGCCACATGACGGCTTCCATGCTGTGCGGGGGCTCCTTCTGCCGTAGAACCTGGGGAGGGAGAGCTCGGCCAGGGTGGGGCAGCAGAGCTGCCAGTGCCCAGCACCAGTGCGCAGGGCGGGCAGAGCCCCGCTGCCCCCAGGCCAGCACTGGCACCCGGAGCGGCCCCTCACGCCACACTGGCCCCGGGGCCGGCAGGGCTGTTCCCAGGGAGGCCCATCTCACCCTCCCCTGTGCCCGGAGGCCCCAGTGCTGTCCTTACCGCTGGGCTGGGGCTCTGCCAGCTCTGCCCCCCTCCCTCAGCCCCACTGGGGTCCAGCTCACCTCCATCCTCTCCACCAGCTTGCACGCTGATGGCAAATCTAGCAGGTACCTGCCCTGCAGACAGGCTCTGCAGAGCGTGCAGATGGAGGCCAGAAACCTCAGCTTCGAGGCCTCTTCCTGACAGCCAGGGAGAAGAGAGACAGAGAGGGAGGGTGAGGGCCAGAGGCACGGCCGGCAGGAGCAGGGGCTGGAGGGGCTGTGGTGACGGCGCAGGGGGCCGGCAGGGGAGCAGCCCTGCACAGCCAGCAGCCCCCCAAAAGCCCGCGCGCAGGCAGCAGGCACGACAGCACCCAGCTGGGGGCTGCGGGCAGAGCCTTGCTGGCAACGTCTGCAGGTACCCTCTTGGTGCTGTCGAGGAAGGCCAAGAACTCCTCCTGGGCTTCCTTCTCCTCGTCCTCCAGCCGGCAGCTGGAGGCAGAAGCAGCTCCACCTGATGAAGAACAAGAGCGGGGAGAGCTGTAGGCACGGGCAGGAGGGAGAGGGAAGAGAAGGGCCCTCTTGCCAGCCCTGCGCCTGCTGCCCTGCCCGCAGCAAGCCCTGGGCCGGGGGTGCTGATGCCCCGTCTGCCCCAGGACAGTGCTGGCAGCAGCACGGGGAGGGTCCGAGCCCTGCAGCACCACTGCCTCCTGCCAGCCCAGCTGCCTCTCCCTGCCCTGCTCTGGGCCCCGAGGCAGGAGCTGCTCCTCTGGGGTTCTCCCGATACCCACTCATGGCGGGGGTGCTGGGGCTCTTCTCCTCCTCCGCTCCCATGACGGGGCCGGCGGAGCCCAAGTTCTGGCTGTGCCGCTCACACTGCCCGGGGCTTTCTGACCGCTGATGGTCCTGGGCGGCCACCCCAGCGCTTTCCTCCTCGGCCGCCGCGGGGGCAGGGCTCCTGGGAGGGCAACCGCTCGCCATCCTGCGGGACAGAGGAAAGGGGGGAGGGTGGGGAGGGGGCAGCCCACGGCAAGCGGTTCCAGCCCGGTGCTGCCTGGCCACAGCAGGGAGGTGGAGGGTTGCAGGAGCTGGACAGGAACGGGGGGAACTCCTGCAGGACGCCCTTTGCCGGCAGGCAGTCCCCCCTCACCCACCCAGCCCCTTCCACAAGGGTCTGCCGGGCCCAGGTCCCCCAGGGTCCCTGTGGCGCTAGCCCGGCCCAGCCCCGCACTCTCACCTGGTGGCAACGGTGGAGCCTTGGTGCGACGCGCTGGCCCTGGGGCGGGCCTCTGCCAGGAATCGCAGGACAATACGTGTTCTGCGCACAGGCGCTCCTGCACAGTCTGGATCGCTCATGTCCTTCACTGGGGCTGCTGTGCACGTGCTGCTGGGTGCCACTACCTGTCACAAGGGTATGTCACAAAGGGCCCACTGTGACCCACCACCCCAGCCGGGCGGGGCAGGGCATCCCGCCCGCCACTGTGACCCGCGCTCTCCCAGGGCAGTCGGTCCGACACCGGCTCTGGCCGCAGCCTGCGGTCCCTCTGCGCGCGTCCCCTGCCACAGGCGGGACTCCCCAGCCCCTCTGCTTGGAGACCCGAAGCCTGGCTGTGTGAGTGTAGAATCACAGACTGTTCCGTCTGGAAAACACCTTTAAGATCACCAGGTCCAACCGTTAACCCAGCAATGCCAACTCCACCACTAAACCATGTCCCGCAGCACCACGTTTACCCATCTTTTAAATACCTCCAGGGATGGCGACTCCACTGATTCCCTGGGCAGCCTGTTCCAATGCTGGACAACCCTTTCTGTGAACAAGTCTTTCCTCATACCCAAGCTAAACCTTCCGTGGGGCAACTTGAGGCTGTTTCCTCTTGTCCTATCGCCTGTTCCTTGGGAGAAGAGACCGACCCCGCCTCAGTACACCCTCCTTTCAGGGAGCTCTAAAGAGCAGCCAGGATTTGGGTAGCAGCTGGGGAGCAGCCAGGCTCCCCGGGGCTACATGTGGGGCCACGTGTGGGCCCTCCCAGGGACCTTGTGGGGGCTGCGGGGCAGCATGGCTCCCTGCGGGTGCAAGTGGGACCTGAGGCGGCCCCTCCAGCTGTCTGGGGGCGGCGGGCTCCGCAGGGGCGCGGGGGCGCCCGGCAGAGTGAGTCCCCACGGGTGTCACCATGTCCAACGCCCCTCACCCTCTCCCCAGGCGACGCCGGTTCAGCGACCGCCCCGCAGCGCTCAACCCATTCCGTTTCAACGATCCCCCGCGGGGCCGGGGCACACACCGCCCCCCTCCCACGCCCGGCTCCTCAGCGCGGCCGCTTTCGCTTTCGCTTTCGCCTTCGCCGAGCCCTTTCGCTTTCGCTGTGCCTCCCGCGCTCGGAGGCGGCGGGAGCGGCGGCGGGAGCGGCGGGTCCGGGGTCCGGCGGCAGCGCCGGGCGGGCTCAGGGGGGCCGGTGCGGCGGGGCGGTGCCGCCCTCCTCAGGGCTGTGCCCAGCGGGGCAGTTCCCGCCGTATCTTCCCTCAGGCCGACGGCGCAAAATGGCGGCGGCGCGGCGGGCCGGGCCCGTGCCGGGCGGGTGGGCGGCCGCGGCGATGGGGCTGGCGGGGCTGCTGAGCGCGGCCTTGGCCTTCGGCGGGGACGGCGCGCCGTTCCCCTGGCAGGCGGTGAGGCTCCCCAAGGACGTCGTGCCGCTGCGTTACCGCCTGCTCATCCATCCCAACCTCACCACCTTGAGCTTCGCCGGCACCGCCGCCATCGAGGTTACGGTCACCCGGCAGACCAGCGCCGTCGTCCTGCACAGCAAGCGCCTGCAGATCGCCAGGGCCGCCGTCGAGGCCGGCCACGGCCGCCCGGCGCAGGAGGTGCGGGTGCTGGAGCAGCAGCCCTTGGAGCAGGTGGCACTGCTCGCCCCCGAGCCCCTGCGGGCCGGGCACAACTACACTCTCCACATCCAGTACCTCGCAAATCTCTCTGAGTCCTTCCGCGGCTTTTATAAAAGCACCTACAGGACCCGGGAAGGAGAACTCAGGTACCCCTTTTTGGAGGGCTGAGCCCCTCTGCTGGGAGGACAGGCTGGGAGAGGTGGGTGTTCAGCCTGGAGAAGAGAAGGCTCTGTGGAGAACTTATTGCAGCCTTCCAGTACCTAAAGGGGCTCCAGGAGAGCTGGGGAAGGACTTTTTACAAGGGCATGGAGTGATAGGATAAGGGGGAATGGCTTCAAACTGGAAGACGGCAGATTTAGATTAAACATTACGAAGAAATTTTTCCCTGTGAAGGCGGTGAGCCCCTGGCGCAGGCTGCCCCGAGAAGCTGTGGCTGCCCCATCCCTGGAGGTGTTCAAGGCCGGGTTGGACGGGGCTTGGAGCAACCTGGGCTGGTGGGAGGTGTCCCTGCCCCGGGCAGGAGGGGGTGGGACTGGATGGTCTTCAAGGTCTCTTCTAACCAAAACTATTCTGTAATTCTGTGATGTGCAAAAGCTTTTGGTAGTACCTGTGGTTACTTTGTAAATGTGAAATTACTCTGTTTTCACGCATTACTGTGTGTATGAAGGTATGGGACTGAAATGCTTCTTTCTCCCCGCTTAGAGTGCTTGCAGCAACACAGTTTGAGCCCACAGCTGCACGAATGGCCTTCCCATGTTTCGATGAACCAGCCTTCAAAGCCAGCTTTTCCATTAAGATCAGGAGGGAACCAAAGCACCTTGCGCTGTCCAATATGCCAATTGTAGGTGGATACTTTTAATGATTTGTTGTTGACTGATGATCTTTGAAACAAGAAAGGAAAAGGAGAACAGAATATCCAGGCAATTGCTGTTATTGGGAATGGTGACTTGAACATGTTTGGTGAAACCCTGGCCCAGGTTTCCCAGAGAGGTGGTGGATGCCCCATCCTGGAAACGTTCCAGGTCAGGTTGGATGGGGCTCTGAGCAAACTGGTCTAGTTGGAGATATCCCTGCTCATTGCAGGGGGGTTGAATTGGATGGCCTCTAAAGGTCCCTGCCAACCCAAACCATTTTCTTCTCTTCCCCTTCCCTTCCTTTCTATTCTAACATTACCTCAGTTCTTTTATGAGAGTGTGTAGTGCTATTAATGGTAGTCTTGACACAGAGTTAAAAAGGAATGAAGAAAATAATGTATTGTACGGGTTCCTGCTTCTCAGCAGAAGTGTGAGAACAATCAGCACAACACAGTCTCCCTAACCTTTATTTATTTACTCACAGAATGCTTTCCATGTTGATCTTAGATTTTAAGATTAATGATGAATATATATGAATAAATACACGATTCATGTGTATTGACTTAATTGTCAGATAAACAAGACCTTCCCTGCGAAAAAAAGGTAATACTTTGGAGTTCAAAGAAACATCTCAGAGTGAAAGTGTGGTAGCTGCAAATATTGTTTGTGATTATAAATACGTATGCATAGATAGGATTAGCTATGTTTTGTGTATTTGATTTTACTTTGGGTGTAAGAGATTCTTCAGAAGTTCTTCTGTACTATTAGTTGCTGGTTTACAAGGAAACTAACCCTTATAAGAGGGAACAGCACCCCTCACCCGGGTACCTTTCAAAAATTTTGAAAGTCGGTGTAAAAAATCAGTTCTTTTGTAGAGAAATGGATAAAATAATGAATAAGGAGTGACTGCTAATGTTACAGTTCAGTGTGGCTAAACACGTTCCAGGTCTCAGTTAGTTAGCTAAGGCCCTCTGTAACCAAGAGGGGAATGGATACCTCCAACACATGATGCATTTTGTGCTAAACTAGATATCTGAGGTAACTGAATCACAATTTGGAGGAGTTCACTTCTCTCATGTGTAACAATGGCTGCTGAGATACATACAGCTTCTAATTGGCTAAAGTTGTGTGAAATTGATTCGCTCAATGTCCTGGCAGACTCTGAGAAAAAGCTAAGCAGTGAACAGTGTTTTCGTTTTTCTAGTTTTACCAATGCAAAACTAATGCTTAGGGATGAAAGTGCCTGTATATATACATACGTGTGTTTGCATGCTCTGTGTAGGGAAGGGTGGGCATTGGGATGGCTTCCTTCCAGTGTATCTTTGAAATGTAGTATCTTTAAAACATAATGTAATATCTTTAAAATGTAATGTAGTATCTGTCTTTAAAATGTAGTCTCTCTCTTTAAACTGAGAAGAAACACAAAAATTGTTGGTGGCAGGGTCCCCACAGGTGACGTGCTGTGCTCTTTTTTTTAGGTGAAGTCTGTGAATATAACTCCCTGGCTTGTTGAGGACCATTTTGATACCACTGTCAAGATGAGTACGTACCTCGTGGCCTTTATCGTTTCGGATTTTAAATCCATCAGCAAAATAACCAGTCATGGAGTTAAGGTAAATCTGTCTCATTTTCTAAGAGCTTTTTTTTGTATTTAAGTCTGTATGAATACATAATGGTTTACTTCTCAGTTAAGTCATCAGATTTATGTATCTCAATGTTTTACTGGAATGAAAGGAAAGAAAGAAGTTGTTTTTGTAATTGGATGATTAGTTTGCATTCTGAGCTTTATTAGTTTCAAAAGTTTTTGGTAATGGGCTTACTTTTTATATAATTATATGCATTAGTAACATAGTTTGTTTTGTCTAAGATTATATATTTAAAGACAAATGAAATATAGTTTTCATGGAGAATAAGCACTAAAATAAACCTATGTCCATTGAATGACTGTAACATGGTAGGGCTGGAAATAGTAGAAGTCTTTTTTGAGGGGCATGGTGGTTCTGGTGGGTAGGTTGTTTTTCTGCACCTGTTTTAGTAGCCCTTGTATGAGAAGAGTCAGGTATGTACTCTAGTGTCCCTTTTTATGGTCATTCAAGTAACTGTGGTAAAGAACAACTTCTGTAAGCTTTCAATGCTGGTGTTGAAGTGCTGCCTGCTTGTCTGCTGTAGATCTCTGTGTACACTGTGCCAGACAAGATCAACCAAGCTGATTACGCGTTGGATGCGGCAGTGAAACTTTTAGACTTCTATGAGGATTACTTCAGCATTCCATATCCTTTACCTAAACAAGGTAAGTCTTAAATAATGTAGTGTATTTGAGAACGTTATTAAGCACAGAGAGTAAAATACCACAAAATCAGTAATTCAGAGTATGAAGACAGGGCCCAGTTTGGCTCACAGGTTTTTAAAGTGGCTGCTTCACAGAACTTAAGGACAAATTGAAAAGCTCCACTGGGAACTGAAGATCCTTGTCTTCTGTGTAGAGCTTTTTTTTTAAAGTATGTTTTTGCGATTACATTTAAATGTAGAGAGCCCTTAGAAGTACCTGTGATACATGTGCCTGTGTGGAAGCAGTCATGAAGTGGGATGAGCAGGTGAGTGAGTTCTTTGTTGAGTAAAATGATACTAGTACTATTTTAATGTTTTTTTCTAGATTTAGCAGCTATTCCTGATTTTCAGTCTGGTGCTATGGAAAACTGGGGACTGACCACATACCGGGAATCTGCATTGTTGTATGACGCTGAAAAGTCTTCAGCATCTTCTAAACTTTGGATTACTATGGTAATAGCCCATGAGCTGGCTCATCAGGTGAGATTTGGGGAAGAATAAGGACTTCAGATGGGCCTGCAGAGGTGTCCGAGTTGATGGATCCTGTGTGGGTAGGGGCATCTTGGAGCTGGAGGCTGACAATAGCAGCTTTGGCCTGAGGGTGCTCATCTGTGAATCAAGAGGAGTGTTTCTGGTGAAGGAGTCCTGGCAGGCTGCGTGGACACGGACGGCTGTAAACGTAAATGTGTTCAGTCCAGCAGCTCCAGTGCTGCGGGGCCTTTGCACCACTGGCAGCCCTTGAAATTGATTGTAGGCCACCAAAATAGGAACATTTGGAAAGGTTTGGAAAGGTTAATTGTTTCATATGCGGCTCTTCTGCCAAATGTGGTTTCTTTACAAGGTTTCTTGTCAGTGGAATATGAGTGGAAGTCAGTGTTTTTGCGTATTACTGTTAAAATGAGAGTGCAATGGGAAGAGGCCAGAGCAAGCTGTTTCACTAACAAAAGGTTCCTCAGAGGTCAATAACATACTATAAATGCCATTTCGTACAGGTCACTAGCAACCTTTGTGATAAATTGTGTATTTAATTTCAGAAGCTCTTTTTTTTTTTTTTTTTTTTTTTCCCTCCCCAGTGGTTTGGCAACCTCGTTACCATGGAGTGGTGGAATGATCTGTGGTTAAATGAAGGGTTTGCAAAGTTTATGGAGTTCGTGTCAGTCAGCGTTACCCATCCAGAACTGAGAGTTGTAAGCCACTGTTACTGTATTGTTGTTTTATAACTGCTTTCTAAATTCACAAATTCTTAAGGGTAAATATCAAGCAGCTTTGTGCTGTGAACCGCTTTCAAATTTCTGTTTGATAGGATTGTCCGATGTTAACTCTGAAGGATAGGAATGTTGATTTAACTATATGTAGATATTTTCAGGAACCGATGGTGGAAGTTAATGATTGCAGCGAGAGTGTATTCTTTTTTTAAAAAAATTTAGACTTGCAAAAGTGTAAAGAAATTATTTTATCTTATTTCATCAAATAGGGTCAGACTTGAAAACACTAAAATCCTTCCACTAGCTTTAGCAGAGGTCCAATATGTGAAATTTTCTACCAAAGTGTGGTGGACAATGCATTTGGGCAGAATTTTGCCATAGCATTACAGTGGCATGATAATAGGGAAATTCAGCTTTTAAAAGAAAAAAAAAATTGGTTTATGGTTACCAACCCCTCTGTCATCAAACTCTTGGAATGTGTGGGTGTCTTTTTGGAGTTATTTTTCAGCCTCACTAGCTTAACTATTTAAGTTAGTTTAAAACCACTAGAACTCATTTGGATGGCTGTATTACTGTTTTGGGTTTTTTTTTTATGTTCTGGAGAAAAATAAAGATATGTTTTGTTTTCTTTGTGTGACTTAAAATACCATGCGGAATGGATTGAAAAGTGAACAAATAGGGATTCTGTGGTCACTGAGTAAAATTTAGTAGTAATATTTGGTTTTGCCTCCTATTAGCAAGACTATTTCTTCAGGAAATGTTTTGATGCCATGGCAGTGGATGCATTAAATTCCTCACATCCTATATCTACTCCTGTGGAAGATCCAGCTCAGATTTTAGAAATGTTTGATGATGTTTCTTATGAGAAGGTAAAATACATAACTGCTATTGATTTCAGTTGTACTGCTTGTACTACAGACTTGTATTTTACTGGTATCGCCCCTACATGTAAGACGTCCCTGACACATGGTGTTCGTGGTTTTATAACTTCAGTAATTCCTTGTCTGAAACACGTGGGTGGATTCAAGTGGCAGTTACCTTTTCCATTTCTGAAATGGGGAAGCCTTTCCTTTTTCTATCTGTTCTGTATCAATTTAGTCTTAAATCACTCTTTTAGGTTCTTAACCCAAGGACCGTTTTTCACTGGGGCTGGCTTGTATAGTAAATAAAAAAATAATGACATAGCTTACTCAATCAGTGATATTTTTAAGAGTAACAATGATAAAAACCCAAAGTACTGTTTCAATACACATAAAACTCAATTATTTTTTAATCAGAGAGACATACAGAAGTGAACTACTATGTAGAGTAGTGGCATGCTGAAATTTTTCTGAAACAGGCATCTTGCCAGCTAAGGGCTAGATTTGTAAACAGTTTGTCTTTTTTTCAGGGATCTTGTATATTAAATATGCTGAGGGACTACCTGACTGCTGATATGTTTAAAGCTGGACTTGTCCAGTACCTGCAGAAATACAGCTATCAGAATACAAAAAATGAAGATTTGTGGAACAGCATGACAAATGCAAGTATTCCTTATTCTCTTTTTTTTCCCAAATTTCATAGCTTCTCATGAATAACATGTCTCTCTAATGTATTAATGAAGACTGTGACTAGTATTTAGGATTATGACATCAAAGTGAGATGACCAAAACTTTGGGTTTTTTTCCTTTCAGATTTGCCCTACAGTAGGTACTGATAAAAATGAACTACAAGGTGATGGTTTTTGCAGAAGAAGCCAACAGTCGTCTTCAAGTGCAGTAAGCATCTGGTTTTCTACCTGTCAGTATTTAGGAGTTGGGCACCTGTCTGTGCTCTCTCACATTACTATTCCGTGCTGTGGCATTGATACATGCACCTTCCAAAAGCATTCTTTACCAGTTGAGCATGGTTCTAGGGAGAGTGTAAAGTTTCTTCAGTTCCATTGGAAATCTGTTTTCTCTGAGATTGGACAGAAATCCTATTCCTGTGCCTAGGGCTGACTGAACAAGCAGCAGTTCTTAAAGAGATGTCATTAACTATATGAAAATGTCAATAAGAAAACCATGGAGATGTCATGATATCCAGTCTAAACTTACCTATGTAGAGCTTACAAATACCCAGCAGCTTCAAGAGTTGTTATGTACCCATTTCTGTTTCACTGTCGCTGTACTCCCATCTTCCTCCCCTTCTTACATGTCTTCCTTTTCCCTCGCTAAAAACCAGCACTGGACTAAAGGAGAGACTCTTGATGTGAAGGCGATGATGGACACTTGGACACTGCAAAAGGGTTTTCCCCTGGTAACGGTCACGGTGAAAGGGAAAAATGTCCACCTGCAGCAGGAGCGCTACGTGAAAGGAGTAGATTCTTCTTCACCCACAGGGTAAACAAAATGGGGAAATCTCAGCACGCAAACCAAAATACTCTCCTATGGCAAACAGTGATGTACAGTAAGAGCTTTTACTGTTGTTTCATGAGTAACACTCCCTGAGCAGTTTGGCTGCGAGTCTTTCCCAGTGTAGCTCAGGGTCGGTAGCACTCCTGTCCTTGGACCTTGCGTGCCTGGCCGCGGTGCCAGAAGCTGCAGAGCTGCAGTGGGTGGGTGTCTGGGCGAGCCCGCCCCAGAGATGTGCCAGTAGGACTGGGCTGGAAAGTTCGTATTGTTGCAGTTTCTGTGTCAGTCATCCCCCAAGCAAGCAAAATGAAAGCTGGCTAGGTGCCTCTGGCTCTGCGCTGAAGTCAGAGCTGTGAGTGCAGCACGTTGTTTTTAGTGTGCGGGCAAAGGTATTACTCAGTGGTTGGACTGGCACGAGGTGGAGAAGCTCTTGCAAAATGCTTTTCATTAAATGAAGCACTTCTGTTTTGCAATAGGTACTTATGGCACATTCCACTAACCTACATTACCAGTAAATCTGACACTGTTCAGAGATTTTTGATGACAACTAAAGCAGGTAATTTCTTTGCCTAAATAGGCGATTGATTTATGCAAAGTTTGTTTGCAAGCCTTTTAGTTTTGCAGGTTTTTTTTTCAGAATGGGGAAATGGGACTGCTGGTACCAGAGAAGCAAATTTTTGGCAGCTCAATAATATCCCTATGAATATATTTAGAAACCGTATTACTGTGTTCTTTAAATCACTGAAATGAGAGTATTATATGTTATAGTATGAGGATGTGTTTGAATCACTAATTAAAAAAGGAATTACGTTTTTGTTTCCAGAAGTCATTATCCTTCCAGAAGAGGTGGAGTGGGTTAAATTCAATGTGGACATGAATGGGTATTACATTGTGCACTATGAAGATGATGGTTGGGATCGTCTGATTAACCTTTTGAAAGAGAACCATACAGCGATTAGCAGCAATGATAGAGCAAGTCTTATTAACAACGTATTCCAGCTCGTGAGGTATGGCCTTCTGTCCAAGTCTGAAAAAAATACAAGCTCTGTATTTATGAGTATATACCACTGAGGAAGGAAGCGTTGATCATGTATGTAGTATTCATTAAATGTTAAATAGGCTGAGAGCATATTCTTTTCTTGCTCACAGCAGTGTGAACCTGGGATTTCTCTTGATTGCAGTGGAACTGAAGTGACTCCTGGTCTGAGTGTATGGTGTTCAAGAAAGAGGGTAGTGGGGGGAGCTGGAAGAGAATTAAGATCTTAGGAATTTGGGGTGGCAGCTCAAGGCGATGTCAGCAGGGGTAGTCACAATTTTCATTTGGACAGCAGAGGAAAGGTCTTTGTAGTGTGAAAAGAGGAGAGTGAAGAAAGATTGCTCAGCATGTTCAAGGAACTCAGAGAGAAAAGGAGGAAGGGACAGTAAGAGATGTAAACTGAGTTAAGCAGGCTTTGTTTTGTGATGGGTGACTGTTTTGTGGCAGAAGAGGCAGGTGACTACGGACAAAATGAGAACGTGTGCAGGGAGCTGACATGGAAAGGAAGCAGGAAAAAGGTTTTGCAGAAGGATGAACAAATGAACAGGGAGAACGAAAAAAGATCTCTTGCATTTTCTGTTGGAAGAAATCGTTGAGGTGTATCCTGGCAGAAGTAGAAGAGAGTTTGCTGAATCAGGCAAAGACGGTGAAGGAGCAGTTGGGATTGTAGCTTTGAGGTTTACTGCGGGCTAAGTATCTTATATGTCGAGCTGGAAGGTGTTGCTGAGGAAATTATTTCAGTCATGGGATTCCTTCTGTATGTGTGTGGTTTGTAGAGCAAAAGCAGTAGTGGGGAGAGCAAGAGGGAGAGCCTGTGCTGGGATAACCCTGGCACATGAGAGATGAGGAGAACAGCCCATCTTTCTAAATCATTCTCTTACAGTCCATTTCTTAGTTTGAAGATTAAATATTAGGTTTCATAGCTTAGGTAGCTGCTGAGCTTCAAAAAGTAAAGTTAAAAAGAGATTTGGAAATACCCTTAAGGCTTTCCTATTTGTATAGTTTTCTGAAAAACATTTGTCTTGGATTTTGCTTTTAAGTTTGTCTTTTAAGTTTAATTATAGCTTGGTTTATCCTCTCTTTTCTACTTCCTTAGCATAAAAAAATTGTCAATTTCCAAAGCTTTTGATTTAACTTTGTACCTGAAACATGAAAGACAAATCATGCCTGTACTCCAAGGTATGAATGAGCTGATTCCTATATACAGACTCATGGAGAGGAGGGATATGGATGGTACAGAAAAACAGTTAAAGGTAACATTTTAAGTATCTAGAACTTTCTAACTCTGCCCGTACCCTGTAAAATGCACTTTAAAATATATCTTTATTGTGACCTTATTTTAGGAGTATATTGTCAATCTGTTTAAAGACCTGATTGACAAGCAGTCTTGGAGTGATGAAGGCTCAGTGTCTGAGAGATTGCTCAGGCACTCGCTCCTGCTGTTCGCCTGCGTGCACAGGTACCAGCCATGCGTGGACAGAGCCAAAGGATATTTTACAGAATGGCAGAAATCCAATGGGACCTTGAGGTCTGTTCTCTAACTATGACTATTTTTTTCTGATACCCTGTTTAATTACACTAGAGTTAATTTACGAGAAGAGCTAAACTTCAGTCCTTTCCGTACTCTGAAGTTGAACCTTCATAGTTTTGTATCTTATCCTTTAGCTTCCCAATGCCTTTCACAGTTTGGTGCATAATATGTGCCCAAACTAACACACACATCATGTGGAACTCCACAACTTGGGTTATTAAAGATGCTCTGAAAAGTGAAAATAACATGGATTCCCCCATTTACACGTCTGAAGAGTGACCTATACCCGCTGTAAAAATCAGTAACTACTGTTAATGAACTTCACCTCGTTCTTGTTTCTCGTCATGATGTAAGAACCCCCTAAAACACCCTCCAGAATAATCTCTGAGATATTGTTCTGGGCAGGCCAAAGAGGACCATATCGGTATCTGACCGGGCATAGCCATGAAAGGAATATACAAAAATAAAGATAAAGAGGAATGATGAGTCCAGAATTTCTGGAAGTCATTTCCAAGGCAGGAACAATACTGAGATACAGCCTGGTATATTTAACTGCTTTCCAGCCACAGGAATCACTTTCTAATACCCCTGAGGGACTAGTATTTTTTAATAAATTGTCTGCTCTGCTAATTGAGGTGTGACGGTGACACAGTTGTGTTTCTACCTGTATTCTTAAATACAATGTGGAGAGTAACTTGGTATTCAACTTGTTGTAGCTTGCCAGCAGATGTGAAGACAGCAGTGTATGTTGTTGGAGCACAAACACCCGAAGGCTGGGATTTCCTCCTCAGTAAATACCAAATGCACTCGTTCAACGCAGAGAGAACGAACATTGAATTAGCGCTAAGCCTCAGCAGAAGTAAGGACAAACTTCAGTGGTAAGTAGTTACACAGGAACAGAAATGTGTTTGGGGAAAATTTATGAACATTGAAACAGGAAATAGAATTATTCAGAGTCTTCTTTCATAGCTTTCGAATGTCATGATGTATAAAATGCTTCGCAGAGTTGATATGGTTGGAGGAAGCGGCCGCACCTTTTCATCTCTGTGTTTTGGTGTCAGGAGTCAATGCACTCAAAATTTGCAGTAGCAAATTAGGAAAAAATACAAGATACCTTATCTTTGCTCGACAGACACTTCTTTATTGTGACTAATGGTGACTTTGATTATAGGTACATGTGCTGTACAGAGCTGAGCACCACTGAGGTTTTCAGGTGTTAGCTTCAAACCATGCGTTCTGTGATTTCTGCCATTTGCCAGGGGTGACAGCATGGGACACCGATTTAGCTGCGTTCACGTATCACTGGAGACATACTTTAGCTGTCCCGTAATGTTATTATTTATTCTTTGCTTTGTGTTGCTGTTTGGACACCTTAGTCATGAGCAGCACTCGCAGGTCTGAATTTTCCATTGATGCTCAGTGCAGAACACCTTTCTTACAAGGGGAAGAGCAAGGTTCATATTAATTTGGAATTTTTGAGTGGGAGCAAAATGTAGCCTCGTTTTTATGCTTTATATTCAGAATACAGGTCTGCCAAGTAACTGTAATTGTGAAGGTAACTGAAATGGCAAAGATGGATGTGGCCAAGGAGTACATTGTGAAAAGTTCGAAGTAGCCCAGCACAAATGATGTCTCAGGACCTTTAGAAATGGGAACTCAACCAAACACTAAGTACCAAATTAGTAATTTGTCAGCTTTATCTACTGGTCCAAACAACTTCCATTTCTGTTATTAATTCTTAGGTTAATGGATCAAGGTCTGCGTGGTGACATCATAAGAACTCCGGATCTTCCACATATTATTGTATTTGTTGCCAAAACCCCATCTGGCTGTAATCTAGCTTGGATGTTTTTAAAAGAAAATTGGGAGAAATTTGTAGAAAAGTAAGGAACAGACATTGTTTTATTGCTGTCTCTATCCAATTCTACTTTAAAAGTCTACTTTCAACAAAAATAGACATTTTCTGAGTATTGGTGATTTTTTTTTGCCAGATTTGAACTCGGTTCGAATTCTATAGCAGGCATTGTCACTGGAGTGACAAGTTGGTACTCAACAAGGTCACAGCTTGCACAGGTAAGCCATTCAGAGTCTGGTTTTAAAAAATAGTTGTAGTATAAATGAAATGAAAATTTGGATTAAATCTTAACATGGTAAAGGCATGAAGCGTCAGGGTAGTACCCTGCTTTTTCCTTGAAAGCAGATCATAGTGGTGGTCAGTCAGATTACTCAAGGGAGAGCATAAAGTCAGTGGCAAGGAGAAAGATGTTCTTTGTTTTGGCAGTGGGTGCAGGGCATGAATGTTTGTCTGCCCTTCATGTTGTACCTGCCTCTATTAATATTTTCTACTCGCTCTGGAAAGTAGTAAGAGAAAAAAAGTAGGTCTTTTCACTGAGCAGACAGAAGAAAAATGCTGAAGGACAGTGAGAAATACACCACTGTTCTATATCTATTCTGGGGAAAATTCCCCACGCTCCTGGATATCATACATGATAATAATTTTGTTGACTTAATCCACAATCTCTGTTGATGGTAAAAAACCCAGACTGGTCAGTGTGCAGATTTAATGGGATTCCCGACAATATCTTTTCAGAAGCTGCTATTTTTGGTGCCAGTTTAAAATTTAGACCTTTAAGGTGAAATGCAGGCATAAGTAATGCAACCATATTAAATATAAAATGAAAGAATATTGAATATAGTTCTCAATCTTCATTTCAAATCTGGGTGGACTCTCACAGTGTGTCAATAGCAGCGTCTTGGCCAGTGGCCGCGGCTGCAGGGACCTTTTTGTGTCCTACCCAGAAATGTGGCTGCATCTCCCCTGCAGTTCCGTGGGACTTGCGTGTGAGTCTCTGACCACAGACAAAGTCAGTATACAGTTAAGAAAATTGAGCAACTCCTTCCTCGTATCCTGTCTGTATCTTTCTTGTACTTTGTACAAGTATTTGCATCTTGTATCATACTCATCAAGGTAAATTACTAGAAAATAATGTATTTAATTTATACAATGCACATATACAGTACATATTGTATAAATCAGATACATCATAAATTAAATACAGTCACTTGGAAGTATCTGTCTACCCTTAACACCAACTCAAGTCTGAGGTTGTATGACGTTTCCACAATGAGCCTGAGTGATCAGGAGTGTCTCCTTGGAAAAAGGAAAAAAAAGTGAGGAAGGCGGCTGCCAACACTTGAGCAGCCACAGGGAATGCAGTCGATTCAAAGGGCAGAAGCAGCCTCCAGGTTTCCAGTGGCTGCATTCCCAGGTGCTTCAAGGAGGAGATTGGTGGTGTCCCCAAGCATTGGGGGAGTTGGAGGGGTTTTCTTCAGAGAGGTGAAAGGAGGCACAGACTTCCCTGTGTAGGGAAGACCTGAAACTATTTTACCATCAACACTTACTCTACTGCTGCTCCTCCAAATGGATTGGAGTGGCTCACAGGCATATGCAGGTGACTCTCACTGGGTCACTCTAAAAACAGCCGCAAGGTCTCCTGTCTGTCCCACCCGTTGCCTGTACCAGCGGGAGCACCTGCTTCAGTGTGCAGTCTGGGACGTTAGCCTAGCGCTGGGGGAAGGTGTGTTGGGAAGCAGAGCAGCTGCCGGGCAGAGCAGGGGATGCTCAGTGTCCCTGGTGATGTCCACGCTGAAACGCTACGGCTGCTGCGGCTGAAACGGCCGCAAGGGTTTGTGAATGAGCAGGAACCGGCTGGATTCCCCATGTGACATGACAGCTCTTTCAATGTGCTTTTTGTACTGTCATTTGAAATGTAATCTTCCTCGGCTTGTGAGATCCAGCCACTATAAAACCTTTTAAAAAAACTGTTCTTGGGGTGGAGGGTGGGGGAGAAGGGGGGGGTGGAAGACATAAGGGTCAGGTTCGAGGAGCACAAATTTCTTGTTGTGCAAGAGACGGTGCTTCCTTTTCATCAACTGTTCTTTCACATTTTTGTCAACAGGTGAAAGAATTCTTCAGTTCTCTGGATGAGAAAAGTGCAGGGCTTCGCTGTGTACAGCAAGCTATGGAAACCATCGAAGACAATATACAATGGATGGAGAGAAATTTTGAGAAAGTCAAAATATGGTTGCAAAACAACCACCTGTAAATTAAGTCACCTTGCTGATGTTTGTCAGACAAAAATGAAAAACTGTGAAAATGGAGGACTGCAGGGACAGCTCAATTGTGTAAATTTGTTTCTTTGGAAGGCGCTGTAAGGCAGTCTAAGGCTACTGCTTAGGATTTTTCTGTCTCATGGTCATGGTTTGCTTGGAACAGACCTAGACCTTCAGTGATTTCTCTCAGCAGGTAACACTTCTGAGAGAAAAGGAATGTTGTAGAGTGAATGAGGGTGTGTGTGGGGACAACTACTAGAAATCTGAAATACATTGCTTCTGAAAAAGCAGAAGATACGGGGAGACAAACAGCCAAGAGAAACCTTCCACCTGCCTGTGCTGACCCATCGGTGCAAGCAGCAGCACCATTTAACACTGAAGTGCACTAAAGCTCTGGAGCAAAGCCATCATTGCATTTGTATTTCTCCTGATGGTTTACATTTCCAGAATTATTTTTACAAACATGTACCTCAGATCAAGCACCACATAATTTACAAAAAAACCCCAACATCCAAGTACCAACTGTAATTAGAATTGCATCTGTCAAAGTAAATACGCTGAGGGCCACCTATGCGAGCTTTGCTGAGTCTCTCAGGGCGGGGTAGGTGCGGTGGTGTGGATGCTGTGCGGGGAAGTCCCCTGAATTTCTGCCACCCTCTCCCTGGGGTTCTGCCCAACTCCTTTTGCTGCTGATACAAATACTTTGCCTGCACTGAAATGTTCTTAGGTAACATTCAGGAAATGAACACACACATGTTCTGTGGAAAAACAAAAAGCTGATGAATTATACTTTAGATGATTAACCATCAGTTTGTTTTAGCAGGAATTTTTGCTTTTAAGTATCCCTTTTTCACCTAACAAATGCAACTGTTGTCACATGTACTCACTGACATTTAAAAGGACAGTCATTATGGTCCTTATATCTTACCTGCAGGGTAATGACAAGAATTGTAAGCTAATGGTTCTACGAGGAGAAATTATTAATATCATGTGTTTGGAAGAGACAGTCACTTAAGAAAGCTAGGTGGAAATCTTGGATGGGGTTTTTTTTTGGTTGGAGGGTTGTTTTTTTTTAACAGGCAGTTGAGAATGGCTTTCTGTGTTTACCTGCAGAAAACTTTTAGTTCTGTACTAAGCTTTTTTTTTCCCCTAAAAAAAATCCAACTAATTACCACATGTGATTAAATGCACTTGATTTCTTTGCTGTTACAACCATGCCCTTGCCATGATTCCACAGTGTTTATTTCCTCTGTGGTTCTGACCTGTTTCAGTTTCTCACTGATACACTGAAGCGGCCAGGAACTTTTAATAAAGACTTAGGGAAAAATGGATAATGTGGAACTAATCAATCATAAGCTTTTGATTGTGCCTTGCTTGCTCTTCTCTCAACTAGAAATTACAGCCGCCCAAGCAGCTGAGACCTACTTCGCCACAGTTCAGAAAGGCTGCTGAGTTCTGCTATTGAGGGCAAAAAGCTCTCAGAATGTTGTAGAAAATATCATTCCCTTTCGCTTGCCATATCCCTTTATACACCGGGCATCTTGTACCTCTTAACTCACTACAGGAAACAGGAATTGTGAGTAGCGGTGCATCATGTGTACAACATTTTCTGGTAATTCAGGTATTGCTGACTGCTGCTTGCTTTAAAGTGTTTTCAGAGCTGAACAGGCAATTTAACAAAAAATAAAATTTGTTTACATGATTCTAGATGAAGTACTTTGTTTGGTGTCCTTTTGCACATCCATTTCTTTTGCTGTGGTGAGCAGTAATTTGCATTGCTGTTTTCTGCTTTTACTGCTTCATCTTCAGTTTGGGACAATTAACGAGTATTCTAGAATACCACACCCTCTCTCTTTTTTTTTTTTTATTAAGGTAGCATCAATTAGCCAGTGCGTATGCAGATGCAGTGCAGCCCTCCCTACAGAACAAAGACAGCATCACTAACAAGTATGTTGATGTGTCATTTATCTCAACACAATAACTTTGACAGAGCTGCATAAGCTGACACTAATAAACATCTTGGCCTTTGTGCGCTGTGACAGAAGCATCCTCGCAAACCAGAAGCACGCGAGACTGAACTCATCTGCACAGTCCAAGAGAGTCCAAACCTGGACAGGGTTGACGCACTCTGTTAAAACATGGTGTTTCTTCTGTCACCTGAGAATGTATATTGCACCTTTCAACAAAAATTCTAACTACAATTTTTCAGCAGAATGGTAACGTCATTTCTGAAAAGCCTTGTGCTTATGCCTTAATGCTTTAGGTGCTTCCCTACACAATGGGAGTCCATAAGTTAAATTTGGTCCTAGTTAACAGCGATAGTGCTTTGAAAATCAAAGGAAAGGGGGAAGAAACTGGAGCTGGATCTTGATCAGATTGTGAGGGTCTTCATGAAGCATCACTGACAAGCATTTTACAGGGTTTTTTTGAACACATTATATTTGGTTTTAATATGTCAGTGTTTCTTTAATTAGTTCTAGGGTTTCTTTTGTCTTTCAGCACCAATTCAGATAATAGCAGTAATAAATGAAAAGTTACAAACATCAAAATGCATTCTTAAAAACTTTATTAGTGTGACACAGGTTCTCAGTACAGACTGCAAAGTACAGTCAAAAGTCTAAATATCCCCAACTTAAATCTCCGGGCTGTCTCTGTCTGCAGCGCTACATAATAAAGTCAGCTTTTGGAATCAGTACAAGTGTTGGTATGACCTTCCTCTGCGAGCTAATGCTGAAGCAGTACATGCATAAGGATGTGCAAAAAGATGTTCTGCAAGTGATGAAGCCAGAGGAAAACACGTGGCGGCACGTGGCACACCTCAATTTGCGACAGCCCTGTCTGCAGCAGACTTAGGAAAGGCGCCTGCTCTTGCCTGTTCTTTTGCAGAGCAGGTGAACGTGACATTGTTCCCTGCAGCATTAACTTCTGCCCTCTTTCTGCACTCCCTTCTGGAGTGTGAGGAACAGAAGCAAGGACTAGAAACAGTGCAAAATTAATTTAAGTAAGTCCACCTGTTGACCTGAACTTCTCTATGATCTCTGCTAAAGGATCATGCACCTTCTTTATTTCCTCATCCGTGACAGTAACGGTGTCATTGTTACACTAGGATTTGTCTTTGTTCAGTCCAGGAGACTCCTGAAATTACAAGATAACAGTACAGATACGATTGGAAATAAAAAAAACCCCGACCCTAAACTCCTAAACTGGTGTGGTTTTTTTGTTTTAACTACAGCTAAGGCAGCATCTAAAATACCTGTTTGATTACTAGATGTGCTTGATGAAGCGGTTAATCCCCAGTTTCTCATTCTTTAGCTACCCACAGCTTACCTACGGTTTTCTACCAGGAACTGGCTTGAGGAAAGACTGCACAGCCAGGCTGAGGTGGGCTGAGGATAGCTAAAGCTCATGACATTCCAGAATACTTAATGCATTCACTGCAGTGTTAAAAATGCTAGCATATACAAATTCTTCTGAGATTTACAGGCACTATATGGAGGTTATGTGCAAAGGTCTGCAGATTTATTTTGTTTTGGCATTGCTGTTCATTTAGGAAATATATTTCTTGCAAATATAAAGCTTTCTTTCCCTGTGAAAACTGAAGAAAATTACAAAATGTCAAAGTATATGAGTACAATAAAATGAACGGCTAAGGGAAAAAACCAACAAAAACCAAGCCACCTTCGTCTACTACTGGGAAAAAAGAAAATATGAAAAAAGTCCAACAAGTATATCACTGTACAAAAACCACCCGGAATAACCACATGGTTTTTGCAGCAGCTTTTGTTCTTCAGGAATAATTATCCACCAACAGAAAGAAGATACTTTACACGATGCGCCAAGATCCTAAGGGGGAAGAAAAAGAAAAAAAGTTAAGAGTGCTTACCTTCTTTAACTTGCAGAAAGTATTCACAAAATAAATCTGGGAAGAATTGCCAGAAACGTTAAGTCTCTAGCGACAGAGAGAAACCCAGAAGACCAAATATCAAGAGATTAGGTATCGTCTGAAGTGATACTGCAGTGAGGGTAGCAGTCCACTGCGGATACACAGCGACGATGCGTCTGTGTTTTGCCCATATGAAGTTGGTTACCAAATCTTCACACGGGATTGCGCTGCCTGTCGTAACTCACTCTCAGAGGACCCAGCGCTGCCTCCGCTGTCAGGGGAGAGCCTCCTCTGCAGCGCTGCCGAACGCTGGAACTTGGACCCTCCCAGCTGGCACACGGCCGGACGGCGCCCAGCGCTGGACATGCCCTTGCCTCTCCCCTCCACACCCCAGCCTGAAGCACTTGTCCCCAGCACCACAAGGTAGCGACATGAACACCTCCATGAACTAATGATGATGATGATGAAGGACTCCAATTACTTATTTGTACGTTAAAAGCGTGCTCAAGCTAAGCACAAAGAAGTTCATGGTGGCAGCGGCACACGTGCACAGAAGGAGGCTGCATTTGTGCCAGCACAGCGGAGTGCAGAGCACTCAAACCCGCCACATGTGCCAGCTGAGCTCTGGGGCTCTTTCTATGTCCTGAACGCTGTTCCAGCATTAGCCTCGTGCAGAAATAATGACATAAACTCTCTGTCCTAAGGATAAAAACAACCGGTTGATACATGCTTGGTCTTGATTCCTCTGCAAAAAGGTCTTACCAGGGAAGCAGTGTGTGTCACGCCTCGGAATCATTAGTTACATGAACCTAAAGGAATTCAGCTACATGAAGCATTTCTGTGTGAACTGTATAAAGCCTTTTCTGCCTAGGAACATGGAAGTTCAAGGTCATTCCAAGTGTCTCTAATTGTGTCTTGGTTCAGTTAAAAGACTGTCAACAAAACCTAGCTTTAACAACGCTAGCTCGAGTTGTCTTTGTGGTAGTTCGGAGAATAGAGAGGAAGAAATCTCACCCAATGATGTTAACGTTTAGCTTGTTTTCTGCTTCTCAGATTTGCTGCTGGAGGACTGTCCCTTTGCCTAGAAAGCAAGAGAAGCATGAGATGGCAAGAAACTGTGAACTAAGCTAAAATCTGAAATAAACCAGTGGCAGACAGTCATCAGAACTCACAGTTCAGACGTAAACATGATCTACACTTCAAATACACAAAGTTTAGCAACAGTATTTGTAAATTCTGTTGTGTATATACATTTTCATTTTTCCACCATCACTACTTCGTTGCAGATACAGAGGGCTGTGGCTGACCCCTTCATATCCTATTTCTCAACATCCTTTTACCCATGCTAGTGACCCAGTCACAACTCAGAACACTGAAAAACACACCCTTCTGAAGAGGAGCTAAAGACACCCCCCCCCCAATTTGACATTGAAAATTCTAAGTGTTGAGAGATATTAGTTGTTTATCTTAAATGAGTAATTGTTAGGGTTGTTAGAATAAATTAGTTAGGGTTGTACTATGGTGTGATTATTCTGTTTGCTTAGCTTTACTGAGCATGGATAGCTAGCTTTGCTGAAGCCTTTAGGCCACAACAGAGTTATTTTTCTTAGTAATTTTCCCAGCAGCTGGTACAGTGCTGTGTTCAGTTTTTCAGTATAAGAAAAATGTTGGTAATGCAGTGATGTTCTGGTCGTGTTCTTCCCAAAGTCTGGGACTTTTCAGTTCTCCACGTTCTGCCAGCGAGCTCAGCGACACAAGAAGCATAAAGCAGAAGATCAGGAGGCAAAAACCCTTGGCAGAGACTGCGAATCAACAAATCACAGCAGCCAACGGCTGGCCTGCCTGGGCACGGAGAAAGAATCCAAGAAGGTGTTGTAAGACCCCAGACCAAAAATCACCATTGGACTAAAAGATGCATGAACAGCGCGTGAGGGACGACTGTATAGACTGTGAGGGTCTAATTGCCCAGGGATTGCTTTGTTCAATGTCCCGCCCTGGAAGCACCCAGCCTGGGCTGACCTCGCTGCTGCACCCATCAATTAAATTACTTATTTTTGTAAAATCTGACACCTACTCGGTTGCGGGAAAACCAGGGTTGACCCTGAAGGAGGAGGGAGCACGTGCGCGCGCGCGTGTGTGTGTGTGTCATGGGAAAGGGCACCCGTCGGCTCATGGGGGTCGCAGGGACCCTGGTCTGGCAGTGACAGACTCAGGCGGTGCGTGTGCGACTCCCTGGATGGGGTGTGCACACTCAGGCAGAGCCTTCTCCTTCAACAGTGAGACAGTTTTGTTGTTACAGAAGAGGCATGTGTGCCAATTTCATAATAGAGAAAAATCACATCACTTGAAACATGAAACATAAAGAGCAGATGTTACATCTGATTCAGGCACCTACCTGCACATACCCTGCGAGAGAAGAACACGCTGGGAAAGGTTTCACCATTACCTAAATCTATTGTCTGTATCTCTGGATGACAAACGCCAAGCAACCTTTTTTATTTATCATAATATAGAAACAACTGCCTTCCTTTTCTCACCAGATTCATTCTACATAGTTATGTTCAAATATGTGTAGGTCGTCTTTTTTTTTTTTTAAATTAATTATAATAGTAACTTGAGAAATGGACGTGTGGTTGAAGGAGTACATTCACTTTTAGAATGCTGTTACTTAGAACTGTCAAGGAAGGAGAGGAGTGATGGGGATCCTGGGGCAGCTACAGGGACGTGCAGTGTGATTCAGACCAGCAAATACAGGAATGAGAAGCCTGTGGAGCATGCACTGAGCCCCCTGTAGACAATCACACTCTCTCTGAAAGGAACATATTTTAGCCCTCAATATTGAAAATTTCCCTTGAAACAAGACACATGCTTTTCTCCTACATGCATGCTTACAAAAATGGACCAAGTTCAACCTACTGATGTAAAAAAAGTAATATCCATGTAATATGAATCCAAAATCCAGTTGCCCATCTTTCATGTTTATCATGCGTGGTAACCATGACTAGCCATATTATAATATATATGTTTCTACCTTTTTAGGGTCTTTGGATTTTCCTTTATCCTTTGGGGTTGGTTTAGTGGTGATGGTTTCCTTTCCACTTTTGTCCTACACTCCAAAGAAAAAGAAAATAATTACAGTTACAAACAAAATAGAGAACTGATGCCTCTTACTTTGACATCTGCCGTAACATTGTTTTAAATGTGGTTGGTAAGGCAGGAGAGAAGTCAACGCAGGATGCATGCATGTCATTACTGCCCTTAATCCACAGCAAGCTGGAATCTGGAGCCCTGTTTAACACTGGGGAGACTATGGCACCAGAAAGCATACACAGATTAAAAAGCTGGTAAATATGGGCAGATTTTGTATTTACTACAAAGCAATAACGGTGCAGCAGAAGATTTAGCTCTAAAGTTCATAACCAAATAAAACAGCACTTAAAACACCAACAGTTTGTCTCGAGCTATCTGCGGATTTGGTGCCAAGGTAAGCACATGGGGAAGTACTGCAATGGTCAGAAGAGCTATTTGGGAACACTGCTATTTTCTTCCAGGAATTACATCTGATTTGAACTTTAGTTTCAAAGATGCTTCTTGTCTGCCCCTGAGGACAGGAGTAAACACAGCATAAAAGCACAGATAATCACAATCAACATTTTAAGTACGGACAAACTTATAATTCGCTCTTGGTAACTGGGTGCCTTGTAGTATAAGCTTAAGGAAGACAATGCAGAATTTCACTTGGGAACTGGTTATGTTTCCACAGCTGTGTCTGTCCAAGGGATGCAATTTTTCACTGCTAACATCTGGTTTGGTTGAAGACCCAGTAAATTCAAGCTTTGTTTTTTCTTCCTCCTTGCAGGAAGCTAGCAGGTCACTACTGCAGGAAAAAGGCAGGGACGGGCTGGCCAGGAGTCCGTAGCAGATGACAGACAACGGTATCTGCTTTACCCAGCTGAGTACAAAAGCTATTCACTCTTCAAAAAAGTGTTTACCATTCCCTCTGCCTGTGGGTGAGGGGCCAAGGAACAGGATAGAACATGTCACATGCAGGACAAGAGAGCAAATCGGTAACAAGAGGGAGTTACTGGTTCTTAAACAGTTTGAGCACTTGTAGAAAACAAAAGCAGTCCAAGACTTTTGCACCATATCCCACCAGCTGCCCCAGATCACCCTTGGGCTCCTCTGCCAAGGACGCACATAAGGTGACTGCAGTGGTATAGTAGATGTCTCAAAGCCATACAAGACCTCTCCCTCTCCCCAAGCTCAAGGTAACAAACGCTGGGTTAAGAGGAAGCAGAAAGCACATCTGACAGTGATTCTTCTGACATGTGGACCAAATCTCAGTCGCCTTCTTCACGCTCTTTTTCAGCACAACCATCCTTTCTCAAACACCATCCTCATGTTGGTGACCTCCAGATTTATGCTGCTTCCACTGCTAGTTCATTTCATAGAGCCTGGGAAAAGTCTGACAGCTGTTTGTTGGCTGATTACATGACAAATAAACGCTCCATTTCTCATTACAAGACCTCTCCAGTCCATTCCTCCTTCATCTTTCTTGTCATCTCTACTATTTTGCCTAACATGTCTAAACCTCATTTCTACTCCTAGCATTTCTCCCTGCAAAACCCTCTTGAACTGTTTCTCAGTTCCAGCCTACAACTATTGCTAGGCAGTGCACGCAATCATTGAAGAAAGATTTCTCTGCCTCTCTACATTTTTTGGACACTCCAAACTGTACAAAAACTGTCACCACAACTCTCTGCTCAACTTACTTGTCCAAGCCTGTCTTGCCTGTCTAAAAGACCCCAAATTCCACAAACCTTCCTTCCTCTGGATGTTTAGTACACAGCAAGATGCATCAAACTTCCATTACAGTCGTAAGACAATCACTACATCTGGACAGCATCTTCCAAAAAGGCTAGCTCTACACCGAAACTGAGCTACTGCAAAGAAAAGTGAGGCACTTTCACAGAGTAGAGAAAAACTGTTCCTTTTGCAAGTTATTAGCAAAAAATGTCCTACCTTTGAGCGCTGTGGTGTGGCAGGAGCCTTTGCACAAGTATCAAAGTCACCTGATAGGGCATCAACAGCTGCAGAGTCATCGGCCCGCTTCTGCAATAATTTTAATTCTGAAGTCATACAACATGCAGTATGTCCCACAGCAAAATTAATGTTTCAGGAATTTATATCTGCTTTAATTATCCCTTTCTTAAAAAAAGAAAACCAAACATACTTCTACACATACGTTAGGACAGAGATGTCTTTTTGAGCTTTCCAAGATACACAATTCCTTTGAATACTGGACCTGAACATTCACAGTGTAGTTGTGCATAAAAACTCTATTTATTATGAAGACTTACTCTTCACAAAAGTTTTACTGTCCATACTGTTACAATTACCTACTGCATTCCCTAGCATTTATGAGAATTCGCAATGAATCACAACTTGAGCCTACAATGACACTACTTCTCAAAAAAGATCAGGGCACACAGCATGAAACAAACACAGAACAAAAATATCATAAATGTTACCTTTGGTTCTTTGTGTTTCACATCATCCTTTGCTGTTGGCTTCACTGGTTTACCCTTGGGAAGAAGAAAGATTACATCCTCATTTTGAACTGGTCAGATTAGTTTTAAGATACAAGTATGTCATTGGAAGTTTACAGATTACCAAGAAAGCTGAACCACTCTGAACTAATTTCTTTATTCCTCATGCTATGTATGCGAAGTCAGTTCATGATGTATTTTCAAGCTCTGTTACTTTGACTACATCTGTGATACCATCTTTCTACCCCTGTAGTCTACTGTAAAAACAGTTTCCTGATCCAGAGAAGATCAAATCACTGTCAGAACCATCACTTGCTCCAGTGAATGGCAGTTTCACAGGGCTTTAGGTATACCACCAAGGTAACGCCTGTATATACACTCTGTCCCCAAACTCGGAACAAAACTGCTTGGAATGAACAAGCATTGTTACTCACAGTTTACAAGTATCTCCTGTTTAAAAGGAGACTATAAAGTGGAGCTGTTTCAAGGGAGACACCCTATTTTTTCACCTCGTTTTCTGGAGCACCTGAAACACTTAGCCAGTGTAACTGCAATCTATATTGCTAAATTTCCAGGACATTGGTTGCTACGGGGTGGTTCGAAGTGATTTATTTGTTCAAATTGCTGAATTTTAAAAAAAGAAAAACAAACTGATTCTTGTTTGTGTCTTAATTAAATACTTAGAGCTACCCTAAGTACAAGATATTTACATGTTTAACCCTAAGACATAAATGTAGTACGCACACTTACTCAGCTTCCCTGTTCTCCCCATAATTCCAAAGAGGAAAAAAGACTGACTCATATGCACAAATTTCTGATGTTGCCATAAGACAGCTAAATAAAAACTGACAAAGCTTTTCCTTACCTGCTGACCTGACTCCAGAAGTTTTCGATAGTCAGGTGGGATAGTATCATCTCTTTCTCCTAGTTTGTCTCTGTGTTCAGATTTAGCTTTTTCCTGCAAGCATTTAATTTTTTAACAACTTTAATATTTATGTTAGAAACATTAGCAAACAGTAAGTCAGAGTGCTCATTAAACCTAGGACAGCTGCCTTTTTAGAATTTAAAATCGCAAGACTATTAGGAAAGAACCCATATATCTATTTCACTATGAAGTGTGTTTTGTGCCTCAAAGTTCTAAATTTACTAGATCTCAATAAGTGTGCACATTTAATAAGTTAAACGTATATATACATAGCAGCATCCCAACATAAAAAAACCAGTTTTGTCAACTTTCAGTTCTGCTTTTCAGCAATATGACTAAAAGCAGTCATTCCGTACTTCTGCATCGAATCTCATCCATGCACTGTATCTTTAACACAAAACTGACGTTCTTGCAATGTCTTACCCATGAATGCATCTGAGTATCTTTAGCAAAACCTAGGGCACTCATCCACCTCACACCCAAACTGATCAAGGGTGGCCAACGCTTCTCAGCACACATAGGAGCCAGAGTTAGTTTCAATTCCAACACAACTAGAAGGCAGAGCACCACAAGCTCCTGAAAACTGCATCAAGGAGGGATGCATTCCTTCCACTATGTTTATTTTTCAATTTATGCTGCTTTGATTTCTGGCAAACATACCAAATACAACACCTGGTTTAGCTACAAGTAGGTTTTTAAGCATATTGTTGAAGAATATTTTTGTGTTTGTTAAGACAAACACTTTAAGGAACTCTTCTTTCTTTTTGAATTTTTTTCATGCAGTGTAAGCATTTTCCATGCCTTTGTAAAGAACAACACATGAAGAAAGCCGGGCTCCTACAGCCCCACTGAAGCACAGGAGCTCCGGAGATCTCACACATGAAGCGTTCACTCCCCTGCTATGGCAAGGGACAATGCTACCCAGACTGTATGAACCTGTTCCTAAGGCAGCCAACAACCTCCGCACCAGAGTCTGGCCTGAGAGTAGAAATCTCCGTCTAGATTCCAGGCTGAATTTATTCATGGGCAGCTTATGGTGGTTTTTTTTCTCCAGTAATTTCCTTTACCTTAAGTATTTCAGTTTACAACTTACTATTACTACTACTCTTATGCAGAAATGCGTCTGATTTTCCTATTAGTAAAAAGGTCTTTACACAATTACATGCAGAAAGACTGAATGAAGGAAAAACAACCAGAAACAAATAAGTAAAAAATGGGACTGATTACATGAACATGTCTGCTGATGAACTTGGTACCTGTGGGGTTATAAAAGTCAAAGTTTACCAAAAAGGCCACAAAATTAATTTTAGAAAGAGGCCAGAGAAGACACCTGAAAAATAATTAGAATAGTGACAATAAAAGGTACTGAAATCAAACTATTGCAAATTTCCTGTAATATTTCAATGCTTACCTCCAGATGGCTAAAGTATACTACCTAATTCAACATTTTTCACAAAAACCTGCAAGTAATCCAGCTGATTGAAGAGTGCATGCTTAGAAGCCAAAAACATTTTAGTGAACTGGCTAATATGCCTACATGTAGGATAACATAAGAGTATGTTGTTTTTTTCTACTAACCTTACTCCTACACCTGAAAATCACATGCCATGTACTTCTACGAGTGTATAAGAAGTAGTGCAGTATACCATTTAAAAAAAATATGCAAGAAGTAAGGTAAGTATCCCAGTTTTAGTTTGGTCTCTCCCACCCGCCCTCAGACTGCACAAGTTTCTGAATGTCTTTTGTTACCTTTACTTTATCCACAACTGGTTTGTTCTCATCAGGGTCAGGTTCCCTCTGTCCCAGGGAATCAGACAGGAGATCCAAGGCTTCATCCATCTCTTTTCCTCCCTAACGAAGTATAAACACATTCGTGAACGCAATTCAGCTGTAAAAATAATTTAATTCATCAAGCTAATAGAAGTGCTGACTAATGAACTGTCAGCTTCAGTGAACAATGAATAATCAGCTCTCCCTCTGTAATTACAATGTAGGGCAATAGCTGGGGGAAAAAAAATACAGAATATTGAGACTACAGAAAACATAATTTCAAGAAGGGGTTACAGTGTTTATTTTAATGGCTTTTTTTTGTTACAAATAAGCCTAACTGACCTAATGAGAACAGCTCTATGAAGAAATTGTTTTTTGGTAATTGCCGTACATTTTGCAAAAATCATTAGCACTGCAGATTAGCTGCTAAGGAACTGTAAACCTGAATTAAAACTTATTAACGTTTTATCTTCACAAGATGCGTGGACTTTTGCTAATTCACACCAGTTTTATTCAAACACTGGTTACAAAATAAGCCCTTAAAACCAACTACAACCCAGGTGGGAGGAGCTTTATATTTCAGGTTCAAATTAGTCTGGAAACACGAGAGGGAGCTCCCACTGCACAGATCAAAATGGAGAAAGGAGGCACGCAACCACCAGATGCATGGAAGGGAAGTTCTCCTGGTATTAAGAGGCAGTCATGGCACTGCCTGTTCCTCCATTAACCCTGAACTCCTCCTTTTAGAGGCTTAACAGATGACTTTGCCACTATGGCTATTTTACTATTTTACATGTTCTCATTACCTAACCAGGAAAAGAAATGGGTGGTTTGGTTAAATGCCCAAGCCTAAAAATTAAGCCATTTGCACATGGGTAACTACCCCCACCGACCCACAGGAACGAAATGCACACCTCCTCCGACGCCCTCACCATGCGCCCTTTTCCCAGTGCAGGTGAGGCAGTTTCAGAGGCAGACTGAAATACAACAGCGAGCAGAAGGAACTCCGGCAAAGCCGGCAGACCGTTCCTTGCAGTTAGCTGAACATGAAGCTCCCAGAAACTCACACTTTTTTTCCCAGAGGGAACATTTTCTTCCCCTCCGGTAGCCAGTATTAGCAATACATGATTTTAACTTTGCAACAGTCTATATTGGTAAAACTGGCCAGATCATGCTCCCATCTCTCTCCATCGGTCAGTTCTTAGTTTGAGACAAGGATCTATAGACGAAGTTGCTTACTGAGGTAGAAGCTAGAGGAGCTGACGAGTGCACTGAACAAACTGTAGCAGCAGAGATAACGTCCGAGGAATCTGTGGGTTTTTCACCCTCCTTGGTTTTCTGAAACAAGACACAGCATCATTACTAACACAGAGGACTAAAAGAAAAACATGCATCAAATTCCACGCATCTAAAAGGTAATGCCCACACAGTTTATTTCTAGGACTTTATTTTTCTTAGAAGCTCTACTTATTTCAGATTGAAACTCCTTCCTGAGAAGCACTGGGCAACTGTTTTGCATCTCAGTTTGATCATCTTCCATCTTCCATCACAACTACAGCATTAAACCCTGGCATAGCTTAAATCAGAGGCAGGTTTAACTTCAGAGGAGCTAAGATTTCACCACGCCCGTCTATATTCCCAAGCAACACTTAAAAGTTCTCAACTGTAAAGCATTACGTATGCAAGCAGCTGGTAAAAAGATATAACTAACTTACCTAGTTTTTTTCTCATTATTAAAGTCCTATTCTCCTATTAATTTATTGCAAAAATATTTTAAATTTTTAGTTACTGAATTTCATTTAAGAAAGTTTACATAAACTTTAAGGGAATCAAATTAAATATCAAGATTACTAAAACAATTTGAAAATAAAGCAGATTTTCAGAAATCAGATATAATCACCTTTATTACAGTTGGTGTAGATAATGGTGCAGGTGGGGATGGAGAACAGGAAAATCCTTCTGTCAAACCCTCTAAAAGATCATTTTCACTCATAGGCTATCATTAAAAAGAAAAAAAAAAGAGGTTTTTAAGCCTTTTCATCCATTAAAAAGTGAGCAAGTAACACAGTCTATCTCCATTTTTAAACTGAAGAATGGGAAACCTAACTGACATTTGAGGAAGTAATTAATGAATGGAACATTTATCTGAATATTCGCTTTTTTTACCTGGGACTTTTCTTCAGGTTTTGGTAAGAGTGGTTTTCCATCTTTATCCTACAAAAGAAAAAGCCCCTTATATTAAACCAAGCAGTCCTTAAATAACCGTGCAATACAAGTACTCTGAGAGCATTCACTGAACAAGACAGTATTACACAAGAAAATGATCTAACTAGTTATCTCTAGCATCTACTGCTGTTACTCAAGGTGTCATTTAAAAAATCCAGGTCCTGTAACTTAGAAACATCCGAGTGCTGAAAAGTGATTCAGTGTGTGGGATTCTGAGCTTCCCTATTTCACGTTTCAATTTCCATAGAAACAGCACAATTAACAAATAAAACCCCAAGTTCCAGATGGGTAACAATATTCCTGGATGCAGAGTCCAGAAAGGCCGTACCTTTTCACACCGGTAGCTGTGGCAGGTGTTGTGCAAGTCTTGGCTATACCTAAGCAACCCATTTATGCCAGAAGAGTTGAGTGGCGATGTTTGTAAAAATACCGTCTTGAAGTACTGGGGTTTTTTAACAGCTTTGACCAATAACATCTTATTAAGTTCTAAAATACAAAAAAGCTAATGACAGACTGCAGTGCACTGATCTCGGCCAAAATTATTCATGTGTAGGTACTTGTGTCTAAACCACCTCTGTGCCTATGCAGGCATCTAACCAGAGATGTCTGATATTCAGGAACTACAAACCGGAATTTTTATGTACTATAAAAATGGCTGAACTAAACATCAACATTTCAAAATGAAATGGAGTTCCACTTTCATCCATATATTCTGAGGAATGAGAGGAAAGTAAGACTGAAACAATGCATTAAATAAATTACTTTTGCTTCTGTTAATCTGTAATCTGGAGGAATTGTTTCTTCGTCTTCACCCAGTTTTTTGTGTTCTTCCTGTTTGGTTTTCTCCTATGAAGGCAAAATAAAAACAATATTAATAAAACCAAATAAATACATCCCAGGAAAAATGCATAGGAGCAAGCTTTCAAAGTCTTCAGTCTGCTGATTCAAATTAGTCTTTCAATCCAACTACCGGATAAAATCTCATGCAAATTACAAGAAAGCCTTTTCTCTTGAGAAAGCCTTGATTTCTCTGCCTGTTCCTTCCAGTGTATATTGGAAGTAGCTCTACCTATTTCAATGAGATCAGCAGCATTAAGTAAAGAGACAAGCATGGACCAATAACAAAATAGCATTATACCTCTGAGCCTTAATTGTTGACTTTTTCTTGAAATCTACTCAACAGCTATGGGCTGCATGCAAAGGAAGGCTCAACAGAAAAATTGGTAGCCAACTTCAAAAAGGACTTCGCCCCATACAACTTATGTTGGAAGCTGACAACTAAGAAAAGGTAGTAAAGCCAACTTTGGGAAGTTTTGTTTGATACAAGTTCCAGCACACCAGAAGAGCTGTCCTCTCTATTTTTGGCTCCAGTCAATGCCATCTGGCCCATGGTTTGTGGTGGCAAATGAGGGCATTCAGAGTGTGACTATGAACAGTATTCCCTTAGACAGAATACACAAATTTCAGTAACTTACTTAAGACTGCCTGTTAAATAACAAGATCAGTGACAAAACCCAAAGTTTTATGTATCATTCATTTAAACAGCTCATCATAGATTTGGTTCCTTTTGAAAAAGGATCATACTGTATGCCACCTCTGATGTGCATGTTAATTCAGCTCTGGTTCAGCTGGAAGACACTAAGCAAATGCAGTTTTCAGAAGCTGAGGGAACCACTGTACTGTACTAGGCAAAATGATTAAGAAAATGT
Source organism: Pluvialis apricaria (assembly GCA_017639485.1). Taxonomy (NCBI): domain Eukaryota; kingdom Metazoa; phylum Chordata; class Aves; order Charadriiformes; family Charadriidae; genus Pluvialis; species Pluvialis apricaria. Next base: position 86,812,484 of record CM030044.1, on the reverse strand, counting down.
ACTTACTGTGTTGAAATCCTACTAGTACTTCGTGCAGAACACAACTAGTTTCACTAGTAGATTTTGTTTTTAAAAAAAGTGAAAATATTATCTCTAAATTGTTTATAGCCTGAGGAAATACAGTAGTGCTGAAGATAATCACATCAACAGTCTATTTTTTGAGGTCTGGTTGTTTCTCTACCTTGACTTTGTCCACAGTAGGTTTCTTTTCATCTGGACCAGGCTCCATCTTTCCTAGGCTACTGGACAAGGCTTCCAGTGCTTCATCTGCCACTTGACCAGCCTGTAAGGGTATTGATACAGGAAAAAAACAGTTCTTAGTTTGGAGTTCAGCTGCAGCTGAAGAAACTTGTTCATATACTACCACCCCCAGCCACACATTACTTAGGGCTAAATTTCAGAAGTAAACTAAAAAACTGTAATGCTTCTCTCCCTAATTGTTTTCCCATACTTGGGATCTGCTAAGTTCAAGGCATAAGGAAACTCTGACAGAGGCTGCTCTGTAAACAGGCTTCTCCTTTCCAAAGACTTAATCACAGCTAAAGTGTTCCACAGGTGGGTTGTTTGCTTTGTTTTCTAATAGAAGCATATACATTCTGAGAAGAGATGCAAGAATGTCAGCCATTAATGCAATCTTCCAAAGTATTCAGTAGGACAGTTATGACTTTTTGTAAAATTTGTCTTTTCCTGCAGTATCCGCAGTACCTAACAGCATCCCTTTTAGAGCATTAAGAGCTAGAGTAGACCACAAGAACTGTCAGTTTGACTTCCTCTATTAAGAAGGTCGCTGACCCTCCCTGTTCAGTTTCTGCTTCAGTTGAGTGAAGCTGAATACTACTGAATACTACTACATTTTTTTGGAAAGCACTCAGCCTTTGTGGCTTACCTCTATGGAGAAAAAATATGCAATACCAAACCACGTGTCTTGACAATATGCTATACCATTGCATAAATGAAGCACTGAGTTTTCCTTTAGCCCCAGCTGAGGATACTCACTGAAGACACAGCTGATGGAGCTGAAGACTGCACAGTGCAAGCTGCTGCACGTGGGACTGCTTCATCCTCAGTAGTTTTTGCAGACACAGGAGCAGAAGGCTTCTGAAACAGAACAATTACACTGCATTTTACTGAATATGCTCAGAAATCTAAAATGTACCTGTTAAGTGGCCTTTTTTTTTTTTTTTAAATACGGAACAAAGCAAGAAAGAAAAGTCTAAATGTAAAGGTAGAGCCCCGCAGTTAAGGATTCGGTACCAGTGAAAGAAACAGAAGAAAACATTTTTCTTGAAAGAACAGTAGCATTATCCTGTCTTAGCAAACGTATCAGCGTCAGCATCTGCAGTGAACTGAAAAGACATACTTTGGATGTGCTGCTGGGCTTCAATGGTTTGGATTGTGCTGCAGGCCGTGCAGGGCAGGCAAAGTCTTTTGAAAATTCATCAACGAGATCAGATTCACTCAAAGGCTGTAAAAAGACGTAAGTGCTACAGGTGACTCACTGCCTGTTTTTTATTTATATTTTCAAGAATTATATTTCAGCTACTCAGAAAGCAGAAAAAAATTTGTAGCCTACACTGAAATAACCTTACACATTCATACGCAAAAGAACAGCATGAATTTTGCAGTACGTAAAATTAAGAAAGTAACTTTTCCGCATGAGTCAGCTGTTTTTTTATCAAAAGTCAATATAATGTAGAGAACATAACGTTCAATACTGTGTACAGGGCTACTGAAAAGGAAAATGCAACCTTTTCATTAGAAAAAAAGAATGCTAATATTTACTAGACAGTATTTAATATAACAGCATCATGTTGTTACAATATTTCAAGTATAAATTACATATAGGTAGTAGAAAGCAGCACCATCAGATTATGATTCTCCCGTTTTAATTTTTTTTTCTTTTTTTCCAGCAAGAGGAAAGCAACCTCAGAGGCAGTGTCACCTGCAAGTTCTCTTAGCTTGTGCACTGACTGCTGACACCCAGTGGTTTTCACTGTTCATATTTTAGGGAAAAGTGAATAAACTGCAGTTTTATTTCCCTACTGTGTGATCTGTTACAACCTATTGATACTATGTGATCTAGTACCATGTGATCTATATACTTCTGTGATCTATTACTAATGCTCCTGGGATCCTTCAAACTACTGTTTACACCTAAATGTTTAAATCTTTGCTAGGAGCGATAGCCATTCAGTTGCTACGTGGAACTTAATTAGTTAGGGCTCACTTGGTCCAATTCATAATATGCAAAACGACATTTCTAAAGAGTCTCCTGTTTTCCCTCACACTTTCCTTCCTTTCTAGATCAGTGCCCTTAAGTCTTTGTAAAATGTCTCATCACATAAGGCCCCACTTTTCATAATGACTGACTTAATCTTTCAGCCACTAAATCAAAAAAGCATTCAGGCAACAACAACTTTTTTCACAAACATAATGCCACTGCATGTGCCTAGGGGCATGCAGAATGGAGGCCCAAAGTAACAGAAGTCCTAGCTGAACTCATGAAGGAAGAAGAACTTTGAATTCACCAGGAATTGAGGAAGAACAGTAAGTGACTGAATGTTTTTCAGCTATTGACATAACTTGTTTTGCTGGTTTTGGTTTCACAGATCTAAATTGAAGATAATATCACAGGAACACTGGCAAACACATCTTGCTAAAAATCACCTTCTTCAAATTACAAAGAGTGAAGTAGTGCTGAGAAAAATACTGTAACATATGACTTTGATACCTGTGTGATTCACTTACAGAACAACCATTCAATTATATTTGTGTCTCTGATTAATGGAGTGGAAAAGCATAATACTACTTATTCTTCAACTAACCACTTAACTCTTTTGGCATAAGACCTTGTGATTCGGAGCTCATCTTCTGCTTTGTTTTTGTACTGGACTTTAGTCAAACTATGAACCAACCTCCCTTAACTCACACCATGCTCCTCTTCTAGAGCTTTTCTTTTTTTCAGTGTGTGCCATCTCTTTTCTGCTCCCTGTGAAGCAGGAAGGCTTGTCTCCTAACATCAGTGCCTGGTTCCCTCAGAGCATAGCTGCTCTCTTTTTCTCCTTATGACATCTTGGCAGGTGTTCCTTCTGTGCAGCTCTCACGCATCACCCACTCAAGATGATTGCATGTCTGAGACCTGACACGTAAATTTTTAGCGACGTAAAGTCTTTTCATCATTGCCTTTGTATTCCTCCATATTTCAAGTTTGAATAATACAAATGACTTCACATTTCTGCTAAAAAGGCACAGTGTTTTTCTCGCCCAGATTCGTTCTTTCACACTTGTTTCAGAAGAATGGAGGCTTCCTGTACTTTTCCAATTTTGGCAGCACTCCTCAACTCACAGTATTTCCACAGCAAAGCCCTCAGTTTCTTCAGTGCACAGTTCCTTTGCTTTTCCTGACTTCTCCTTTCTTCCTGTCTGTTTTACATCAACATTTGTAACTTTCTCTTTCAGACTTTTCATTCTGTTTTGAAATTTCTAGGCCACGATGGATAGTTTTTGCAAAGTCCAAGTGGTTTCATTGTGATTAGGAAAACGTCCACAGTAGCTTTTTCCTTCTTTCCAGTTGTGTTCCTTTATATTTTATGACTAGCGAGAGGAAACAGTCAAGAAAACAAAAGATTTTCCTGCCTCGCCCCTCTCTGTCCATCAACAGCTCCAACAGACTTCTACAGAATACCTTACACTAACTCCCCATACAGCTTTTCTTTGTGTCAGCAGTTATTTCTGTAACTCTCTCCTACTTTCATAATCTCTGAACCTTTTTCTTACTATGAGCTCTACATTCACAGCCAGTGAATTTCAATAAAACCAACATTCACTTGACACTTTTGATCAGCAGGTTTTGTGCAAGGAAGTAAACACACAAGTCTGAGAGACTTACATAATGGCACAGAGAGAAGTGATGACAGAGGGGGAGAAAACAGGGTATCTATTCACACTCCTACAATATTGTCAGTTTTCTAACCTTAGGTTTCTCTTCACACTTTGGCAGTATTGGTTTTCCATCTTTATCCTAAAAGTAAAGTAAGTATTATTGACATTTTCCCATTGTTATAAGAAGTGCCATACTTCATAATCACCAGCAAAATAATATAAAATAAATGACAAACACAAGATGAAATCAGTGACACGGTAACAGGAACTCCCCTTAACAGAGGGAATTCTTACATGGCCAGGTAAGTGGATAAAAAGTGTTGCCAGCAGAATATAAATGGGCCACGAGACTGAAAAATGCTCATTCCTATCAGTACCAATATGCGGCAGGAATTAACTCCACAGTAATACAGCAGGAATTCATCCAGTAGTAAAACAAGCTTTAAGTGCAAAAGACAAACTTTTGCACTTGAACAAATAGGGGGTTAAATCCCAGGTCTGTAGTCAAGCAGTCTTGAAATCTCTACAAAGAAGGATAAAACTGCTCCTTTCAAAACAGAATTTTAACATTCAGTTCCAGGCAAGGCCAGTTTATGTAGCAACCTCATTAACGTAAGTTATACTAATAATCATTGCAAAAACTTTAAATTCTGAACTTTATGGAAAACACATCTCAGTTCTAATGCTGTTTTGCTTAACCTTGAATAAATCTCCATCACTTGAAGCGACAATCTGAAAAAATGACTTAATTTTGATACCATTTTAAAATTGTTTTCGAGGTTACATTACAGAAGGATACAAACAAGCACTTCAGTAAAGGGATGGATTTTACAACACTGAGGTTTCAACATCAGAAACAAGTAACGGCACTCTTGGAGAAGGAATGTATGACCTGGGAAGATCAGATCTTTGGTCAGAATGCCTGAAAACCCCCATCATGCCGGCAAAGGAAGAGAAGGAAACTAGAGATGCAGAAACCACCAACAGGAAAAAGCCATTGACTGAATACTACTATTGCTTGTTTTCCACACATTCTTTCCCTAACTGTGATGAAAGAAAGCATCAGAGGCAGTGCCCTATCTACAAAGCAATAGAGATATGAAAAACTTACCAACTCTGGCGTTAACCTGTATTCTGGAGGTATCGTATCATCACGTTCTCCAGCCTTTTTTTCTTTTTTCTCTTTAGCTTTTACCTTAAAAAAACCAAAAAAATTACTTAGAGAAATTAAAACTCAAAGTACACTTAACTTCACTATCAAGATTCTTCAGCCTACTATTTGAAGAAATACTAGCATTAGATAAAATTATTCCATATATCAAGATATTGAAATTCCTCAATTTATTCTGATCAAATTTCTGTGGTAAAACCTTTATGGCTTAAGAATCAGTATCATATGTGAATATAGCTATGTTATTTTAAATCCTAAAAAACTTCAGACACTATTCAGAGTCGTCACTTTGTGGCAGGTTCTTTCAGAATTTTAGGGATGTACAAAATCCTCATGTTTCCTTGGATTTCATCACTCTGACTATACAAGCCGTATTCTGTATCTTTTTTCATCACTGCTACTGAAAGACAGCTTTTAATTCTCTGGACCTCCTTCATGAAGCAATGTATCCACTAAGTCATCCAAAGGTCCAGACTGAGTGAATCTGCAATACAACATGCTCTTTTTTGTCACAATTTAGGTCTAACATCTTCTGTCGGCAACAAATGATTTTCTGCTATTTCCCTGTCATTTGTTTGCTCTGAGCTTTAAGTGAAGGCAGGGGAAAATAACTGGTATTAGTAGGGTTATTGGCAGAGTTTGCAAAACTAAAGTAAAGAGTCAAAAGTTTAACATGCAAACACAGGGCTACTGTTAAAATCTAACTGTTGAAGGAAAATAAGCACCTGGAGGTGCACAAATCTATGGGGCCGGATGGGATCCATCCAAGGGTACTGAAGGAGCTGGCGGAAGTGCTCACCAGGCCACTCTGCATCATTTATGAACAGTCCTGGATAACCGGGGAGGTCCCAGCCGACTGGAGGTTGGCAAATGTGACACCCATCCATAAGAAGGGCCGGAAGGAGGATCCGGGGAACTACAGGCCAGTCAGTCTGACATCGGTGCCTGGGAAGGTCATGGAACAGATCATCCTCAGTGCCATCACACGGCACATGCAGGACAACAAGGTGATCAGGCCCAGTCAGCATGGGTTTGTGAAAGGCAGGTCATGCCTGTCAAACCTGATCTCCTTCTATGATGAGGTGACCCGCTTAGTGGATGAAGGAAAAGCTGTGGATGTTGTCTACCTGGACTTTTGCAAGGCTTTTGACACCGTTTCCCATAGCATTCTACTGGAGAAACTGGCTGCTCGTGGCCTGGACAGGTGTACCCTTCGCTGGGTAAAAAACTGGTTGGATGGCCGTACCCAGAGAGTGGTGATAAATGGAGTTAAATCCAGTTGGTGTCCAGTGACAAGTGGTGTCCCCCAGGGATCGGTGCTGGGACCGGTTCTCTTTAATATCTTTATTAATGATCTGGATGAGGGGATTGAGTGCACCCTCAGTAAGTTCGCAGACGACACTAAACTGGGGGGGCGTGTTGATCTGCTTGAGGGTAGATTGGCTCTGCAGAGAGATCTGGACAGGCTGGACAGATGGGCTGAGGCCAATGGTATGAGGTTCAACCAGGCCAAGTGTCGGGTCCTGCACTTGGGTCACAACAACCCCATGCAGTGCTACAGACTGGGGGCGGAGTGGCTCGAAAGCTGCCTGGCAGAGAAGGATCTGGGGGTGTTGGTGGACAGCCGGCTGAGTATGAGCCAGCAGTGTGCCCAGGCAGCCAAGAGGGCCAACAACATCCTGGCCTGCATCAGGAATAGTGTAGTGAGCTGGAGTAGGGAAGTAACCATCCCCCTGTACTCGGCACTGGTGAGGCCTCACCTCGAGTACTGTGTTCAGTTTTGGGCCCCTCACTACAAGAAGGACATTGAGGTGCTGGAGCGTGTCCAGAGAAGGGCTACCAGGCTGGTGAGGGGTCTGGAGGACAAGCCTTATGAGGAACGACTGAGGGAGCTGGGGTTGTTTAGCCTGGAGAAGAGGAGGCTGAGGGGTGACCTTATCACCCTCTACAACTACCTGAAGGGAGGTTTTAGAGAGATGGGGGCTGACCTCTTCTCCCACGTGGCAAGTGATAGGACAAGAGGAAATGGGTTCAAGTTATGTCAGGGCAGGTTTAGATTGGATATTAGGAAGCATTTTTTCACTCAAAGGGTTAGTAAACATTGGAATGGGCTGCGCAGAGAGGTGGTGGATTCACCATCCCTGGAGGTGTTTAAGAAAAGGGTAGATGAGTTGCTTAGGGACATGGTTTAGAAGTGGGTGTTTTTAAATCAGGGTAGGTTAACGGTTGGACTTGATGATCTTAATGGTCCCTTCCAACCTCACTTATTCTATGATTCTATGATTCTATGATTCTAAAAGACACAGCAAAAGGCAAGACCCAAATCAGAAAGATAATGGGGTTTGGTGGAAAAGGGAGTACATGCACCAAAACCCTAAGAAGATAATTAAAAATCAAACAGCATTTACATGCAAAACAAAAGCTTGCCATAAACTGTACCCAGTGCTTGGGGCAAAAAACAGAGCAACTGTAGCTAATACAGGGGAAGGTGTATGTATGCATGCTCGTATGGCCAAAGGAAACGCTCATCATTTTGCAGACCATCTTACCATACTCTATTCTACCTGTATCTACTTGGGATTTCTCCATTTCTTACTTCTCTTTATCATATAAGACTCAGAGATTCCTTAGGCCTTTGATAGGCAAGTCACTTTGTTATTATTTTACACGGCTGTACAGCATCTAACAAAGAGGACTTGGGATTCCACAGGACAATCTGAAAGCTGTTGTAAAAAGGACTAAGATTATACCTCTGACACCTCTACAACCGGGGTAAGATCTTCTTCAGGCTCAGGTTCAGGTCCACCAAGAGTATCAAGAAGAGCTTCCATTGCCTCATCTTTAATTTCCTGTATTTAAGAAAATAGCCTTAACATCACATTGCAGGATATGGCAAATTATGCAGTAAGATTAGCACAGCCTAATCAAGACATATCTCCTCTTAAGGGGAGAGGAATACTAAAAAACAAAAGAAAGCAAAAAAAAAAAAAAAAAAAAAGCACAGTATCCTGTAACACAATTGCCATATGCTTTGACATGGCAAACCCAGAAAGTGTAAGGTCATACTTGTTCTCTCCTGAGGGAAAAGGAAAGGTTTGTAAAACATGAGAAAACTACATCATATCCAAGTTTTAAACACACCTCACATAGCTAAGAAAACACATACATTTTCTACTCTATTGCCTCTAGTCAGGAGAACCAGTTATTCTGCAGGAGAATCCAAAAGGAAAATCATCTGACCTATTAAGGCCAGATCTCTAAGGTACAGCAGAGTCTGAGCAATGGCAATTCATATTATTCCTATATTTTCTACAATAAACAGCATTTACAACTGAAAATTAGGATGATGAGCATCTTTGCAAGATCAGGCACACACAACATGACATGTGCTTGTAAATTTTAATTAGAAGTTAACTAGTCAAAGAATGACTATGTATACCTCTTTTGATTTTGTTTTCTTCTCCTTTGGAGGAACTGAGGACTTGACTGAACTTGCTGCTTGTTCTTGCACGATTTCTCCTTCCTTACTTGGCTTCTACAAGAGAGATGAAATTACAGGAAAACTTGCAAAAATAAAAAGAAGGGGAAAATTGTAAAGATCATTTAAAAGTGTAACATTAATATAATAATGGCAATATTTCATTGCAATAAAGGCATGCAATACCTCTGTCAGACTTGTCTTCTTTTCTTCAGCCGAAGCAGTACTGCAGGCAAAGTCAGATGACAGGGCCTCTGCAAGCTCATCATCTGTCATTGGTTTCTGAGCAAGAAATTGAAAACTAGGTTATGATTATTAAAGTTCAAATATCAGTGCTGTCAAACTCGGTTTAAAATCTGAGTGTGCTCCATGCTTACTTACACAATGACCTCATAAGCACATGTTGCTACCACAGAAGAAAAGATCTTTCCCCTCACTGGCTGATTCATTTTTCAGATAAGCTTTTATTTTTATACGCTAAACTTATAAACAGTAAAACTAAGCTGGCTTAAAGAATTCTCTTGCTAAGTATAGAAATTCAAGTAATCTTTGCTAAAGATCTGCTGTTATGAAGAGACTCTGCATGCACAGCTACTGTTTCCTCCTGTTGTTATTATTATGCCCAGTATCTCTACGAGCATTTATTTGACTTGTTTCAGCTTCAGTCAGTGTCCTGAAAATTCCTACTTCGTTATTAAAAACATCTGTGCCAGGTTCTATTTAATTTTATCAGTATCTATGTTATCTGGCACCCCACAACCCACTCCCACTTCCTGGGAGTTTTGGAAGACAGGCAACATTTAAATTTTCCTAGGAGTCCAACGACAACTGGGTTATTTTCACCTTCCAATATAAAAAAAAAAAGTCTTACTTCATCTCGTTCATCTCCTTTTGGTGGGACTCCATCTTTGCCATCCCCTTTGCTCTAAAACAAGAATTAATTTTGTAGTAAATGGGAAGCAAAAACATAGAATATGAAAGAAAACATGCATGAATAACATCTTTTTTTAATTCACTAACCTTCAATAATTTAACGTACTCTGGAGGGAGACTACCTTCCCGTTTACCCATTTCTTCCAAGTATCTTGAAGATATATCTTCCTGTGAAAAGAATGCAGATATTAACATTTTTGTACTATTGTTTATTGAAATAAATACAAAAATTTTTATCATGGTTGAGTATTATACTGAGCTATTGAGCTTGCCATCTTAATCCTTCTTATATTACTCTCCCATTCTAACTCAGAAAACTATGCATTCTTCCCCAAATTCTCAATGTTTTACTCCTTCTCAGGCAGAAATGAAATCTCCTAAGTTGTTTATGCTCCCTTATACTTACATCACTGCTTTTTGTAAATCCACTGGAGACCACGCTTGGAAATCAGTTCAACAAGTAACAAACTTCCTTTGTTGACGATTTACTGTCTTCTACTGCAATACCTACATAACTGTATCATTTCTGTATTACTGAAAACAACACAAAAGTGCAACTGTGCAAACTCTATTTTACCTCTTAGCAGATGAAAGTGACAATTACGGGATCAATGTAGTAGTGAGCAACTACAAACATATTTTAGAGATGCAGCTTCTAAAAAATAAAAGATGTAAAATACCGTAACTTCTGGACCAGTGTAAACAGGACTAGTAGGCACATCTTCTTCAGGTTCCCCTAGGGTATCTATTAGGCTGTCTAGTGCAGACTCATCCATACCAGGCTAAAAAATAAGCAGACCATTAGAGAAGTTACCATGCTGTACAAAGGAAAAAAAAAAAATCTGAATCATCTGGTGAAGCTGTACAAAACTCCTGGAAACCAAACCAAAAGCTTTCTTGCAGCAGGTCCTGCACTTGCCAAATTTTACAGTGAGAACTGTTCTTAAACTTGTTCCCCAAAATCAGTAACAAGATCGTTTGTATTTATATACCAGCTGATATACATGCATACATATACAAACATAACTGAAGACAGAGCAATTAATTTGGTGCTAGTTGTGGTAAAAGTGATTCTAAATAAGTCCTATTTGACAAAACACAAATGACACGCCACTAGTTTGTTACCTATTCTTTCAGATAGTCCTTCACCACCATACATAACTACTACATAGCAATACTTCAGCAGTTACCAATTTATTTTTTCTGAAACTGAAGTGTTTCAGAGAGAGAAACACTCTCTGAGACACTTTTACAAGGGAAGAATTTGTCTGTGACTATGTCTACCAACCTCAGCACTTGACTTATCAGGTGCAGTAACCACACTTGCACCGGCTGCACCTGCACCGGCTGCACCAGCTGCCATGGACATCTTCTCAGACTTAGGCTGAAGAAATAAGAGACGAATTAAGAGACGGCTTTATTATATGGCCCTATGTTAAAAATTCTAAAGACAGAACAAAGTAAAACAGAGATGTTCTGCTCAGGCATGCATACCTATTGTCCCTCCTCATCTATACTTTGAATGAAAAAGATATGCTGGTTCTACCTACTGGCTTAGTGGTCTGGAAGTTGAGCAGCTGCAGCCTGCATGGTACTAAGCCCAGCCTAAAACATTCAACTCTGAAGCTGCACGTATTTTTTTGGACTCAGCAACTGGCTTACACACCTGCACAGCATCCAGGTGCCTGGGCAGAGCAAGCTACCATCTACCTGCGATACTACACAGACATACAAAGTGTGATTCTGCTGTGAGAAAGCAAGCATGCAATTTGAAGTACTTTACCTCCTTCTTTTACTTTGCCAGTAAAAGAAATCTGCAGTGCCTAAAGACTACGAGGCCCCTTCCAAGTCTCTTTTGAAAGCTTTCAATTGCACCCGATAGTTCTCAATACACCATTAGCACCAGCAGCAAATACTGTTCGAACAGGCAGGGTGAAAACTGCTTCAGGGGGTTAGTGCAGGAGCAACACCAACACAAAACGCAGACTTCTGCATTACTGACATTCTCATTTCCTGCAAAAAAAGTGGGTTGTGATAGAGCTGCAGGAGTCCTTTATGTTACTCTGGCGTAGTCACCCAGACACATGTGGACCAGAAAGATCACAGAATCACAGAATGGTCAGGGTTGGAAGGTAGGAAGGTTGGAAGGTACCTCTAGATCATCTAGCCTAACCCCCTGCCACAGCAGGGACACCTACAGCAGGTAGATCACCTACAGCACCTAGATCCTGACTCTACTACATGCTTTTGCTCCAGCTTTTTCTATACTTGCCCACCTGAAATGACCCCTCCCCAACTTTTTCCTCAACCTTTCTCTTCCTAGTTTTGTTTTGAGTCTTACAGTCAGGGTGTATGGGCTGCCTTACTGAAAATGGACACCCTGCTGACCTGCTGCATTTGGAGCCAACATGGCTACTACAAACACTCCTGAAAGTCCACAGGTGAAGGAACTCCATGATGGCACTGCTCATATGAACACAGCATTTGCTTGACTGACCAGATGGTCCCTTCTGTTCACCTTCAGCAGTGAAAGGGCAAGGGAAGAGACTGACAAAGAATTACACCCATGTAGCTGCAAGGACTGTGCAAAAAGAGTGCATGAATGATGGGAGCCCCAAACACATGACACACAGAAACAGACCTACAATTGTGATAATCTTAATGTTGCTTGCTTAGCTAACAGCCAAAGTGTGCTGGACAATAAAAACTGATGTATGAAGAAGACAACAAAAGGTGGATGCACATCAGGATCACCAAACGAGTAGCACAAACTACCAATACTATCTGGCTACGCCGCTGTATCTGCAGCTGATACTTACCCATTAATGCTGTCACAGGTTAGCTGGAAGTGGCATATTCAGGATGTTGTTTAAGTTAATTAGTGGGTAAAGTGTGCAGTTTCTAAGTCCCAGATTTTAAAGCAGGACAAGGACTTGTCATACAAACCTTTAGACACAAGGCAGCTTTCGAGCTTTTTCACATTGTGATTTTTGGGAGCCTAGTCTTGCTTTACAATAGTCAGTATAAGAATCGATCTTGATGTGAATTTCTAACCCCTACAATAACATAAACAATAAAAACTGGATTGCTACTTCTACTATACCTTTGCTGTCTCTATGGAGGCTTCTGGTTGAGGCTGGTCAGTTTGAGTTGTAGTTACTTTTCCTGTATTATTTGGTTTAGAAGTTGTTGTCATAGAAGGTGAGGTTTGGCTTTTTGCCTGGGTAGAGATAAACTATTATAATTAGATAAGGAAATACATATGGTCTGGTTTGGTTTGTTTTTGTTTTTTTTTTTTAAACAAAAGAAAGAAAGAAGAGAAATACCACAGGAAACCCTGGGGGTTGAGGGGGGAGAGAGAGAGGGGAAGAGAGAGAGATTGTATAACTTACACCACTGGGTTCCTTTTGCTTCTCTTCAGATGGCTGTTTATTTTGAGAGTCTGTTGGCTGTCATAAAATAAAAAATTGAGATCACTTACACTTACCACTATTCAGTACTATGGAACATGGCCTACAGTAGTTCAAATAAGCACAAGATGGATTTGAAGATGGTCACCAGAACACTTAAGCTGTTGTGAAGCAATAAAGCATCCTGAGTGTTCCCCCGAAACACTGCATTTCCACACTGGCCAGCTCCTAGCTCTTTTGTGCACAGATACGTTACTAACTACATGGCAGTTTCATGTGGCACAGTAGTAGCAAAGACTCCAGCCTCTTTTTTCAAAGTTAGTCAAAGACCAAAGTACAACAACTTGCCAAAGGTGAAAGATATGTATTTACCTTGGTTGACTGTGTGGTTTTTACAGGTTCTGTTTTCAGCGCAGACTGAAATATAAGCAACAGACATTCAGACAGAGGTTAATACGCTTGGTTATTTCTAAGGGGTCAGCTTATCTAAAGAAGACAATCTGACAGGTTCACGCTCATGAGCACACATGCTATGTAACTAATATACTGTGCATTCATCTTGCAGTTTACAACATCCTGGCATGGATCTCCATTCCAGCAACTGAAGAGCACTCTAATGTGTGCAAACACACACACACACACACACTTCTTGTATGAAGGACTGAAAAGAGAGGGAAAGAAGATATTAGACAAATATGATTAACAATTTACACCGGAAAATTTCCTGCAGCCATGCCATGAAATTGATTCCTGTGATTCACCTGAAGCCAAATGACAGTAAGCAATAAATTACTACTAGTGGAAACATGTAAGAACAGACAGTGAAAAATTAAAGAATAGTTGTATCTGATAAGAAGAAAGAAAAATGAAAATGCCAGCTTCCTCACCATAGTTTTCTTACTATTTTTTCTTGCTCTTGCTACTTCAGCTGTGTGGCAATTAACACAGAAATAGCCAGTGTGGCTACTGGAGATGCCAAAGAAAAGGCTGTTACTGGGTGACCCTCAGAAGCTCTGGCTGCTGACCAGGCAGGGGGGCACGTGGACCTTGCCAGGGAGGGCGGTCTGGTCTGCACTGGGTTGGAGACGCAGACCCTGAAGCCCTGGCCATTTCCTCCTTGGGGCTGCCACCCCTACACTGCCCCTGGTGCCGACGGGGGACACCGGTATCCCGTCACACTGTCCACCTGCAGCAGAGCAGTGTTGAACTCCGCCTGGGAAATAAGGGGCCACAGACAGAAGCCCTCCTTCCGCCCTCTGTCCTGCTGATACACTGAGCATATTTAACATTACTAAGAGACAAATAACAGGTGCTTTTCCTGAGCAGCCTATTAAAAGCCAGTGAAAACCCTCTAAAAAATTCCACTAGGCCATAATTTAAATTTTTTCATTGTTTTGCAAGGTTTTCATTTCAGCTGCCAACCATTAATTACCATTTAGATATACCCAGCTTCTCTTTGCTAGCTGACCACAGAGAAACTAGCTAATTTTTTTTACCATTTGTTATGCAACTATTCACACCCACACACTGAACCACAGACACTTGGTTGGGAAATCCTGAACATGCATAAAAACATAGATGCCCGGGCATAAGCTTGGCAAAGGTCTTTAAAGCTGTAGACCACAGTAAAGAACACAACAACACAAGCAAGTCAGTCACAAAACATAAAATATTGACAGAGAAGGATAACCAAAACGTCCTAATCTCCAAAGTGGGGACAAAATTTAAAATAAAACAATAATTAAAAAAAAAATCAAAATAATCACTTAGCCTCTCACATTCCTTCCTATGGATTTTCTCTTGATGTCTAACCAAATTAAAACACAGTACTTCTCAGGTTCAGTCATACCTTATAAGCTCCCACTTGTACATCCTCATTACACAACTACCATACAGTAACTCAAAGACACACGCCTCCATTTGCGTACCTGTACACTAAACCCTACGTTGCAAAGCTACTCCTAGATTTTCACAGTTTTTAAGCTAAAAAAGGTTGGACGTATTTATGCAACATCTAGAGCAAAGACTCAGTCAGACATGCGATGTCCTCCAGCAGCAAGGCTGCAAAGGAACGCAATGGGAGTGCAAGTGTGAGGTTCAAGGAACACAGAGTTTGATCCTTCCTGCTGTGGGACTGCTGCCTGCTCAGGACTTTAAGTGCCCTGCTCTTGAAGTACAAGTTCAGGTTTTGCTTAACTTTTCAGAAGAAAAGTAAACACACCTTTTTTGGAGGTGTCATGGTCCCGTTTTACCTCAAACCAGGACACGGGACAATAAAATATACTTACTTGCATTTCTGTCAACACCCAACAGCAGCTGTACAAAACAAATTCAAATTCTTAGCCTGCCAAACCAGTTATTAGCAACTGCATGCCTTCTGGTGTTTTTTGGGTGGGTTGTTGTTTTTGTTTGTTTGTTTGTTTGTTTTTTTTAATATTGTAAATATAATTTTACCAATTAATGTCTCTTTTGTGTAAAGTATGCATTATTCATTATTCTTGTATATCTTTTAAAGTGTGCAGCATTGCTCATACTATAAATTTATCAATGACAATGCTGAAGAATGTATGGGCTTATATGGGCAATGCTTTCATTCAAGACTTAAACACACATGAAGATGATAAGGCCACATTAAAACACATGATCGTGAGCACATACATGCCCACACACACAGGCAGACACATCTATTTAGAAACACATTTAGCAATAACAAAGTTCATATCCAATTTTAAAAAAAACTTATCACCAGGCAAGTCAAATCAACCATTTTAGTACGAGACCATACTGTCAAAGGCAGCTATTCAGTCATCCTTTAACCAGTCAGTTGTGAGCAGTCACAGCCTGAAGCCAAACCATGTTTACAGCATACATTGAACTCCTACAGAGAAAAAGATGTTCCACCTCCCCGTCTGCTGCCTGCTTCCACCTGCACTGTCTCGCTGCCTGAGAGGCTGCACTTTACACCGACTCAGGAAACTGAAAAATAATCTAGGAAAGCAAAAGAACTCTAAGTCATTCCCCAGTGTACAGGGCAGTTGCACAAACGCGTGCAAAAGGAAGAAAGTGGAACAGGATGTGTTCTTGTGGTGGCAGCACCCTGCCTCCTCCATCCCTGCAGCGGCAGCCACAGGGCACCTGCTCTGCACCCTGGTCCTCCACCCTGGTCCTCCAACCCTTCCACCTCACCCGGGACTCGCCTGCACAGCAAGAAGCTCCACATTCCTTCCTCTGCTGCGGTAACTCATGGCTTTCTCAGAGGGGTGTAAGGCTGAGGGTGAACTGGAGAAAAGGGATTCACATACACAGCACTGAAAGCTAAAGAGGGGTTCAGAGCACGTTTAAGAGTGGCTGCACACTAAAGAGACTCTAAGAAAGACAAATGAGGTGTGGTTATAGCAATTAGGAAAGAGTTGCTAATTTGCAAGACATTTAGGACTAGAAACAGAAGTGACTCAGCAACCTTATTTCTTCTCAAAGGAGTCTACTGTCAAAACGCAGATGATTTTGCTTCGTCCAGCAGGAGGATGGCATTAATAATGCAACTGACATGAAAAGAAAACATTAATTGTCTACACGTTGTCCTGGTTTCAGCTGGGATAGAGTTAGTTTTCTTCTTAGCAGCTGGTACAGTGTTGTGTTTTGGATTGAGTAAGAGAATAATATCAATAACACATTGATGTTTTAGTTGTTGCCAAGTTCTTTTCAGCTTCTCATGCCCTGCCAGCGCGCAGGAGGTGCGCAAGAAGCTGGCAGGGGGCACAGCCAGGACAGCCACTCAAACCAGCCAATACCGTATTCCATACCATATGACATCATGCTCAGCATATAAACTGGGGGGGATTTGGCTGGAGGGGTGGCTGCCCCTGCTTGGGAACAGGCTGGGCATCGGTTGGGTGGTGGGGAGCAATTGGTTTTTTATTTGCATCACTTGTCTTCCTTGAGTTTTATTTCTCTTTTTGTTATTTTCCTTTTGGTTACTTTTTAAATTATTATTATTTTATTTTAATTCAATTATTAAACTGCTGTTATCTCAACACAGAGTTTTCTCCCTTTCACTCTTCCAAGTCTGCCCCCATCCCACGGAGAGGGGGGCAGCGAGCTGTGCGGTGCTCGGTCTGGCTGGGGTTAAGCCACCACACACATCCACGCACACGCAGGACACTGGTTCGAAGGGACGGCTGTTTACCAGTCTCACAGTGCTGAAGCATGCCTCTGCTACTCTATTTTCGTCTCATCTTGCAACACCAGCTTTAAAGATCTGAGTAGAATTTTATCACATTCTTCCAGAGTTATTTCAAATCTCAAGCAGGGAAAGACCACAATTATTTTTAGATAGCTGGCTGGGTTCAACCATATGGAGAACAGCACCAGTAACGAACATGATACAAATGGATTTGCTCACAAACATAACCGGAAGATGAAACTGGAGACTTGCAGATACCGTCATGTACGAGTGATGATGGTCGTGCACAAATGGAAACGGTTTAACTGTTGTCCAGCAGTGAGCCACCAGTGTATTACATGTTTACGTGGAGGAAAAGGGTTTTAAAATGTTAAGGGGAATGTAATGGTTAACGTCAAATACAGAGGAGATGGACCTAGACTCTTCTCACAGACGCATGGTAAAATGACAACAGGCAACAGATACAAGTTGCAGCAAAGGAACGTCCTGTTTGATAAAAGGAAAGAAAACCACCATAATGAAGGTGATGAAACATCAGAACTGGCTCCCCAGAGACACTGTGTAATCTGCATGCTTGCAGACACGCACAGTTTGTCCAGCAAGGCTCTGAGCAGCCCGATTTACCTGCGGGGGGGGCTCTGCCTGGATGGCAGGGCTGGACCAGATGACCCCCAGAGGCCCCTCCTGCCCTCACCACTCTGCCTCTAACCGTTCCTTCATCCCTATTTACACAAGGCGCAAGCAGACCTGAGTTTTATCACTGCACAAGTCCCTGCTGGTCTAGTTTGGTATTCAGTATTCTTGTTGGTTTCACTGGTACTATTATGGAAAATGAAGGAGGGAGAGAATCATTAATCATTTGTTTAAATAGCATACATAAATTCTGTTAGGCAACAGAGGCGTACATGAGGATTATGACTCTCTTCTAACACGTACACGATCAATGACACGGCTTCAACACTAAAGGCGTTCTAGTCATAAGGCAAGACAGAACAAGCATAAAGGACAAAGGCAAGGAAGCTGTCAGACAGACAAGTGTTATGAGATTAATGAGATGATGCAATTGTATGTACACTAAAAGCTGAAACTTGTCCTGAATTCTTTGAATATGTGAAAAATTATCACTAGGTAAATAACCCTGTAATTACACTGGGGGGAGCTATATACACGTCACAAAATGTGACTGAGCTCAAGTTAAAATTAGTATTGCTGTCATAAAATCCTCTAAGCACTTTGTATAGCATTTTTTAGATATTTTTTTTAAGAGGAAACTAAGTTGTAGAGAAGACATATGCAAATTAAAGTTACTCAGTATCAGTATTGAAAAAGAAATTCCATTGCTTCATACGTTTGTGCTTAACTACAAGCATGAGTTTCTCAAGAATTCATACCTTTGTCTCAGATGGCTTCATAATTTGTGGTTTTGATGCATCAGCAGAGGGGGACTGCTTCTGAGAGAAAAAAAAAAGGGAAATTAATTAATTTCTCTTTGTTACACATACTACTATTAAGTAAGCATAAGCAACATGAACTCATTAAACATCCAGCTAAAAATTAAGAATAAATTATTATTGAAGCCTGTACTTCTACAATACATGTATATAGGATTTCGACACCATGATGCCCATAGATCTTCTCACAACATTTTTTTTTCCTTCTGACATGTACTGAAAGTGAATTTCATATCAAGTACCAAAACAAACTCAAATCCTGCTCTGATACTGAAGCACATATACTTACTGTGCAGTATTCTTCCACATTTCTTTTTTTCTTTTTTTTTTTTTTTAACAAAAATTATACTTTAGGATTTACTAGTTTTTCACACAAAATATTTAATAGTAAATTGGAAAATTCAAATATTTGAGATTAAAAGGAATAATTAATCTGCATAACAGATTACACACAAGTAACATACACACACGAGTGCATATCATGCAACCCTTTTCAAAAAGCTGCAAACGACATGGTCTGTTTTCCAAGCTTCGGTGATGTTAATCTGAGAAGAGCATGTTTTAATTCGGCTGTGACTGTATCAAACTTCAAAGCCCAGAAATGAATATTCTAATTGTCTCATCAATACTTTATACAGATGTAATACTACCTCTCTATTCCTGCTTCACGTTCCTCTGCTTAAAGGTGTATTTGCCATCTTGATCACAGCAACACTTTCATAGCTTACATTTAAGCAAATAGCACAAGTTACTGATTTTTCTAGATTTTTTCTTCATGTTTTCTGTGCCACTTGCTGTATGAGAACATGCCTTGTCTGAACGAACTCAGAAGCCATATTACTATTCCATACCCGGGGTGACTTCTTACTTCCACATGGAAAATTTTCTCATTTCCAGAACTTCTCATAGTACAAGCATTTCTCAACAATAAGACAAAAGTTATACAGAATTTAAAAGGTACACTATGGCAATGACAGTGTGCTCTCCCCACCAGCGTATCTGGTATCTTGCACACCTTGGTAAGAGGTTTGACTACTCTAAATATATACTAGAGAGAATTTGCAACTGTCACACTACAGAAATGTAAGCAAATAATATCTGCTTCCATATATGTATGGAATATATATATTATATCTATATATAATATAGATACAAATATATATAATATATATTCATATACATATGTATATATATACACATATATATACACATGTGTGTCTATATATGTACATATATAGATGTATGTACCTATAGACTGACTACATAATAGATGGGAACTCTTGTACAGGTGGAGACGTACGCAGGAATGTATAGAGCCTCCTACATCAGGACAGGGGACAAAACTTTTTAAGCAACCTTTTTCTATATTTCCACTACCACCATCAGGCAATCTGTAGGCAACACCAAATTTATCTTAATTCGCCCTTTAATAGTTTTTCTGTTCTTTTCTTTCTTTTCCATGAAATTAATCTGAATTCCTTCTACATGGCTAACAAGTAGGTATCTGTTCTACACCTTCATATGAGTCACCCTAGTCCCTGTCCATTTAATAAGAACACATTTATCTGAGCCTTTCTCCCTTCCTCCCCTCTGAAAACTCCTACCAAGCCTTTTTCTTAACAATACACCAAAAATTATTTCCCAAGTTCTCGCACAGCAGCATCACTACAACTTGCAGAGATTAGTGAAAATCTCCCAAAGAAACCAACCGCTGCTTCTTTCTACCCTGTCCAGCTGGATGGCAGTGACTAGCAGCAACTGAGAGATGAGTTTAAATGCCCATGGAGGAAGAAAGAGTAGTTTGGGGATAAAAAACAGTTTAATGTATGGCTGCTGATCAGCAGCCACGGAGAATGCTGAGTGGAAAATTCTGAGCCGTCCTCCTCAGAAACACTGGGGCTGATTTTGAGAAACAAAATCCTGTGCTGGGGGGAGCAGAGGAGGGAAGTGGGAGGGGTAGCGGAGAGCAGAGGGCACCCTCCCGCAGACCACCCCAGTGAGCTTCTGGCTCACCAGATGGCAGCGTGTGCCTCCCTTCACTTGCACCACTTTTTGCCTGAATACCCCACAATTCAGGCCCTCCAATCTCCCACTCTCTCCCTGAAAAGAGCCACTACAAGGAGGAAGGGCGTCCTTGTCCTTCACAGCCCTTTACTGCCCGAGGTCTGCAACCACACTGAGCCTTGCAGACTGAGAGCACACGAAGCTGCCAGGGTCCAACCCCCGGTTCGGTGGCCACCAAGCAGCCAGCCAACACCAGCCTGGCTCTGGGGGACTCCCGTTCACTGCGGGTTGTTCTGCTCTTCCTCCTCCCAGGGCCAAGCGCCATGGCCAGCCCTGCCCGGCTGCTAACCGGCAGCACTTGCTGCAGCCCAACAGTTGGACCACAGAAGGGGTGAAGCAACACACGGACGCCGTGTCAGGCGTGGGGGTAAATATTAAAACGCTGCCTAGCAACCGGCATAACAACTGCCTGACGCAGCGCTCCCGCGGCGGCTGCGGCCTGGCAAGGCACACCCTGCTGGCACCCGGGGCTGGTGGAGCCCCGCCGCGGCCCGGGCCAAACACCCCTGCGCAAGAGGAACAGCGAGGGCGAGGAGAGCTCGACTCGCCCTGGAGGCTGGGGCTCGGCAGAGAAAGCCAGGCAGATTCCCCCGCAGAGCAGAGTGCTCAAAGTTCTTGTGTCGTTCGGGACGCCCCGCAGGGCAGAGCCGACAGCGGACGGAAAGACCAGCATCATGGGCGCTGACGCCTGTCCTCCTGCAGCTGCACCCGTGGGTCCTGCCTAGGCAGAGGTGCAGGTGCTGGAGGACGCTATGCCAGCCCCGGTCCCGACCCGACCTGGGGGAAGGTCCCCTGCGAGCGAGGGGCAGCCCGGGGTCCCAGCCCGGGGGACGGCTGCCGCACAGCTCTTTGGAAAGCACCTCTGCGAGCTGGGAGAGGCAAACTCTGCCGCAAAGCACCCAGGACCACAGGGAGGTCACCAGCAGGGAGCACGTGGAGATGCTTCCTGCAGAGGAACCCACCAGCAGCACACGACCCCCACGACCACCACAGAAGTGGCTCGAAGGACAGTGAAGAGGTTACAGGTTGACACTGGTTAAGCAAAGACTGGTACCTGATAATTACCCCAGCCTGCTAGCAGAGCCACTGGGGACACGCAGCATGACGGCTGCAGTGTCACAGCCTGAGTTCTCACCAGCAAGCAGCACAGGCACGGACAGACAGACAGGCACTGGAACTGACCAACAGACCTCAGAGGCCCTTAGCCGTGAGTTAGAGGATGGCTCTCCACGAAGAGCTGATGAAGAGACCGAGGACCTAACTTGATCAGAGAAGGAATAAATACCCTTAGAAAGTCATTTGTCAAACTCCCAGGACAGTTTTCATGCTACTGTTCAAACAGAACAGTCATAAAAGCCACAAAGTGGGTTAGTAAAACAAAACAAAACAAAAAAGCCTACCAAAAATTGGTTACCGAGTTTCACTCTGTGTAGTCCAGAAATGTGGAAGTAAAAGGGAAAGTGCAACAGAAGAAAAAGAAAGTAAAGCTGACAAACACGAGAAGAAAATAACTTTAACTATTCGGGGAACTGGATGCAAATGCATGTTTGGAAAAGTAAAACAGCAGGTGAAGAAATCCATGAGAGCTCTCAGTTACGGAAAGCTGGAAATCACTGAAACTACCCCATATGCAATGTAGCAAGAGCTAGCGTCACCTAAAACTGTAAATTTTGGAAATTTATGGAGAAGATTTATAAGACTTAGAACACAGCACAATGCACCAACTGGCTACCTTCAAAACCAGAAGAGATGCTGAAAACATCTACCAAGCAACCAATACAGAAACACTTAGATGATAACAAGAGAATAAATAAAAATCAATAGACTGGTCAAGAAAAAAGCACGAAAAGACAACGCAACACTCAATACACTCAAACATGGAAATAAGCCTGGTGGATAAGAACGAATGAAGCCCCAGAGGAGGACGGGCTATCACTGCAACTTCCCACAGTACTCGAGGTGACACTTTCTTGAATGAAACGGGGAAGTTAGCATTTAACACTGGGTTACAAGCTTGCTTTCAGCCAGCTTCCAGCCTAAACATTTCAGGGAGTTCTTGAAGGGATCTCCGACAGGCTGGTGGTAGGTTCAAGGAGATCAGATGCAACAACGCAAGAACCCAAAAGCTAGGCAGGCAGTAACACCGAGAAAAATATGTAAGGTTACAGTGCCACAAGCTGAGATATTCTTGCCAAAAACAACCAAGGAAAGAAGAATTCAAGATAAAAATCTGTTACCATGAGAACATAGATATAAATGTAAAATAGCGGGAACAACTTTTCATCTTTTTGGCTTGAGCCTCTAGGTCAAGTGCTAGGACAGCACTGGCGCTCGCACTGCAGTACAGACAAATAAAGAAAAATCTAGAGGACAGCTTGGTCGGGGAGAAAAACTGGGTGTGAGGGACTTAGGGGCAGGAAAAGCCAGACAGCACCTGATGTTTTGTCCTCTGGTCAGCGAGCCAAGAAAATGGGAAAAGAAGAAACTGGCTTATTCTATAGCAAAGAATCTCTCAAGTCAGAGTTCAAAGATCCTCCTTCCTGGGAGAAGAGCTGCCCTGTGGCCCAGGCTGCCAGGACGAACCAGGCACTTGCAGCCCCAGCAGCCTTTGGGCCAACTTGCCTTAATATTTTCTGAGTGATTGAGCTGCGCTGATCTAGGACAGAGGACTGAAGAGCCACCCAAGTGCTCTTTTGGGCTTACACACTGTACACATGAATCAGTTGGGACTGCTTCTCAGGTTTACAGCGAACAGCAATTCCATTATTTCAGTATTACTAACTTACAGGTTTACTTCAACACAGCTGTGTAACGCAAGGCAAAACCTAATCTACCTGACTACAGACGGTGGCTTCTTTACATAAATGGTTCTGTTACTAGGCTTTAATTAACAGTGTTTGTAAGATGTGGGCAAAAAATGCTCTTTCAAGAACTATTGTGAAAAATAATGGGTTATTTCACTTCAGTGTAAAATACCACTTGAGCTGTTATAGGTTAAATCTCTCACTTGCTTTGATGGCACGTGGTAAGGGCTATGCAACCCTCGGCTCCCCAGACACGCAGAGGCTGTCCGCAGGCAGAAGGTAAGCCAAGAAGGGCACCCAAGGGCCACCCCAGCATCTCACAGTGCACGTCGTCACACCACGAGCAAAGCGATGCACGGTCTTCCAAAGATGTTCGTGATGAAGAATCAATATTGCGATCTGTGGCCTAAATACGATTCCATTAATCTTCCATTAAGTCAAGTGGAGCTGAGAGACACAATCTGAGTCAATGTCGGTGTGCGTATATGCACAAATATATATATATCAAAATACATAAACATACATATTTAAAGCTACACAGCAGCTAAGATATCCAGAGATTTAAAACTGGAATAAATGTACCACTGAAACTGCCTCTTTATATAAATTTTATTATTACAATATCTATAATAGCTGAGTTAAAAATTACAAATTTGAGTGCTTCTGTGCCATCTTCCATCCTGAGTAATTCTGGAAATGTCCCATTACTGTGTAATTACTGTTCTTATAAACAGTTCCTCTATTAAGTTGTTAAGAAAAACAACACCTTTTTAAGAGAAAGGTAAAAAAAAGCCACACAACCAAGAGAACAATATTTTTTCCAAGATTTCAGGCTCTCAGTTAATTTTGTGGCGTTTTAATATTAAACACTTAATTAAATGGAACAGCAGGATATAGGTTTCCACTTAGTACCTGTATATTATTCAGACACTGGTATATCTACATAAAACATTCTCACTATATATGCCGCTACATTGTCATGTTATGATGAGTTTCTTCATAGAAGTAATCAGCATGATTTTTTTCCTAAACAATGCACATCACAAGTTATAAGACGGACTTTGCTGCATGTGACTACTGGCATGCCTTCTTCATTTCTAAAGCCTATTATCACGGTTGAAATTCACAAACATTGCATGTTATAAACAAAGCCTACTGCCCATGCCAGTAACTGAGGGGGGGGGGGGGGAATCCTTGGGGGACAGCTACTTTTTATGTAACTAAATTCTAATTCAATGTAAAATTCTTTGCTAGTGTTGTTACTGCAATGGCACTGAGCTTCTTACAGCCCTGACTCAGCAAATCCCCCCAACTTTGCACTGGTTGCCATAAAGCAAAGCAAACCAAACAGGATTTAATACGCAAGTATTAAGATTCATTTGAATAGGCAGTTTGTTGAATTCATACTTTTGTGGTTCAGTTCTTCAATATACATGGTTTTAAATACCCATCTTAAAAAACAAAACCCCAAAACAAAAAAACCCCACCCCATCTCCAGGAATGCATCCTGTGCTTTTACATTCATCAGCTCAGCTGGTGTGTACATAACCTAAAAATATGTTAAAACTATTACTATTATTCCAGTTTAAATTTCCACAACTTGACAAAGGTAACAAGAAAAACAATTTTAGAGGTAAACTGACTCCCCCTTAGAGCTAAAAAACTTAGAAACAGATTTGCTGTGTTCAAATACGTACCCACAGTTCAGAGCAAACATGAAGAATAAACTGAAGTAGAGCTGAAGTATATAGTCTGCGGAGGACAGACAAACCTTCACAGGTAAGTTTGCTAGGTGTCAAAAAGAAACTGCATTGAGACTCTTGGCACAGAGGGTACCTGGGGAAAGGACGGTGTGCGAGGAGATGAGTAGGTGGAAGGCTACGCACACAACTCAGCCATCAGGAGAGCATCACCAAGACATTCCTGTCCGAAATGCGATCTTAGGAGCACTCCAGATGTGCATTTGCCATCTGACAACCTTCAAACTCCACACACACTCTCCTCCTAAATGACAGTAAAACTAATAACAAATAGTAGGATTACATTGGTGCTTCTTTTCCAGATGAGAACGTCGATGGTAATAAATCAGACAGAACCCAAAGACCACTGGTAAAACAGGACCCTGCCTCTCTGCAAAATCCAATTCAAAAGATGATCCGGGTTACTATCATGGAAAAGATTAACCCCCAAATTTTATTCTTCTGCAATTTTCTCATCACACAGAATAAGTATTTGCAACAAAGATTAATCTATAGCCAGGAGCAAGATCACCCATCATTTAGAGATGCTAAAAGAGCATACAGGAAACAAACAAATCCATTTTCTCATGAAACAAAAACATGGTAATTTTTTAAAGAGACTGGTTTGAACCAAGAAACTGAAAAGCTTATTAGCTCATGAAGCATTCTTACAGCCTCAAGTGCTGCTAAATTTATTGATGATCGCAGCACACTGAGCCAGAGAACTTTCATAACACAGACTCACACTTACTGTTTTCTTCTATTTTGGTTACTAAAGTAAAATTTCTGCCATTTTGGCACAGAAAAGAAACTTAGCAATACTTTTTTATCTATCAGCTAAAGCTCATCAACCATACTACTCAAATTTAAAGTAACAGGTTTTTAAGCAGTGTTTTTTGAGATAACCATTTGCATTTGAACTGGGTCACACTAAAACAAGTGTTATCAAGAACAGTCTGTGAATAAGATCAGTATTATATTTAGCACAGGGTAGAACAAGGCTTCATACCACCTGGGAACTAACTGATCTGCCAAACCACCTTTAGGTCAGATGCCAGTTTTAAGATTTCTGGATTTCAGCGACCTATGTCGAGTCCAAACCTTAATACTGGTATGTTTGTTCTTCTTTATTTTTATAACTATTAGGTCACTATTAAGTCTCTGAAACAGCTTTATGCTTGAACAAGAAGCAATCAAGGGCAGTGAATAACAATTGACTTTAAATAATTATTGTACCATTTGAGTCTTTTTGTGAACTTCTAACACCTCAATTTATGCTTACTTATATGCAGGAAGTTCGGGATACGCAGAAAAATTTAGAATTGTCCCAGAGCTGATGGTAAGAAGCACTCTGCATTCATTTGTTAGTATCTCCTGCTGAGTCTAAGGCTTTCACGTTTTTTTTGGTTGGTTGGTTGGTTGTTTACTTCGTTTGGAAGCAGAGGAAAAGAGTTTGCTAGTTGGTCACAGAACACACACCTAACCACGAAGAATCTTCACATACACACAGTTCAACTTGTGGGCTGACGAAATTATTTAGACTTAAGTATGTAGCATGGCAACTGCTCTATAACCTCTTCTTTACAAGGACAACTTCTGTTTAATGTCATTTCATGATTATTGCAACCAGTCTGGAAAGAAAGTCAGTACATGCCGAGCAGGGTAACAGCATTCATCTGCTGCCTTGAGATTCTGCGTGGATGCAAACAGACTGGTATCACAGGCTAAACATTCCTTGTCTGTTTTAAACGGAGTTAAAAGCAAAGAATGCAAGAAAGCTCTGGTTTTGTATCCAGATTATACCTCTCCAGCACCAAACAGAGGCTTTGTTTCACTGGAAAAGTTTTTCAATTCACAGCATCAGGCAAGTATCACAGTATCACAGTATCGTCAGGGTTGGAAGGGCCCTCTGGACATCATCTAAGTCCAACCCCCTGCCACAGCAGGGTCACCCACAGCACATTGCACAGGACGGCGTCCAGGCGGGTTTGGAATGTCTCCAGTGTGGGAGACTCCCCCACCTCTCTGGGCAGCCTGTGCCAGTGCTCTGCCACCCGCACAGGGAAGAAGTTCCTCCTCATGTTAAGATGGAACTTCCTGTGCTCCAGTTTGTGCCCGTTACCTCTTGTCCTGTCACTGGGAACCACTGAAAAAAGACTGTTCCCATCCTCCTGGCACCCTCCCTTTAAGTATTTATAAGTATTGATAAGATCCCCCCTGAGTCTTCTTTTCTCCAGACTAAAAAGATCCAAGTCCCTGAGCCTTTCCTCCTAAGAAAGATGCTCCAATCCCCTCATCATCTTTGTAGCCCTTGTAGTAAAAGTATTTGATTTTGAAACCTACTTTTCCTTGTCAAAGGTGTTCATTTTATTGTCATTTTGATGAGGGGTTATCACAGTACTTCCACTTGATCACAGAACAGGTTACCTAACTTCCAAGTTCCCTCAGCTATGCATGCAGAAATACTCAGAAAAGGCGTACTTCTGAGCATCAGGTAAAACCCCTCACTAGAAGTGTCATGAAAAGAGTTCTGACATCAATAATTTGTTTTAAACTCTCCATTCTTATTTCTTCCTAAAATGTGCTCTTTGATCACCTGCTTTTGGAAACTTCTTGTTTCCCTCCCACTGTTGTGCCAAACCTGGGCTCTTTACCCGGGGAGCAAAGAGGGGATCCACGCACAGAGGCGACATGCGTGTTTATGCCCTGGCTGTGCAGAGATGGGTGCTCGGTGGAAGCTCCACAAAGCTAGCACACCTTGGCTTATACGTTGCAAGCTTTTGCGTTTTACAAAAATCCACTCGTTGGCGTACTATGCTCACCACTGGCAGCTCATGATTGCACATTGAGCTCCTGTTGGCTACTGGTATTCTCGCCTGGAATGTAAGGTATCCTACGTTCCTAAATGACCGTGCTCCTAAATGACCGTGCGTGCTCCAAGGGTAGGGGTCTCATCTAGGAGGCTTAAGATTTGGAGGTGTGGTTTTCACATTATAATGAGCTTAGTTCACCTAAAGGACACACACTTTTTCTTTTCAAGCCTTTGTAACAACCAGCAACCTCGCACTTTTAAACGAAATGCCCCAGTTTTCCAGGGTTAGGTTCCTTGTGTCTTTTTGCTATCTACAGGCTTGGTTTTTGCTATCCACACACTTGTTTTCTTTGATTGCCCGAGGACTTGTCTTCCTTAGCAACATCTGATCTGCTTTACCTTCATCAACAATAACTTCTGCAAGTTGGCACAGGCTGGAATTTCATTTTCATTCAGTCATATTCAAACATTAGAAGCAGTGCATTGGTACTGTCACTGCTTTTCTCAGGTTCCCACTCTGCACAACAGAGTATTACTGTAACGTATGAGCTGGTCACTGTAGCACAGCTCCCCTTTTTTGTAGCTAGCTCACAAATCCTCTCTTCAGTTCTACCTCCTGCAGAAGGTTAATATTTAGTTCTAATTGCTACAGCTGTTTCCACTTCTGCATGCCGTTTTAAACACCAGAAGGTTCCAAAGCTATCTGCAGCAGCAAACTGCGAGCTGATAAGAAAACACCAGGAAAACACGCGATTAGGTGCCAGCCACATGCCACACAGAGCTGCTGAGCTCAGCTAGGATTTGTGTCACTCGGTCTGCAGTATCACTGAGGGTCAGCATGCAAAGCCCTCCTCAGCAGAGCTGGAACAGGAACGGTGAACTACAAACAGAACCAGCAGTCTTTAAAGAGGGGTTTAAAAAGACAGAAATGTTATTTAAAAGAGAACTTCATTTTAAGACAGAATATCTCCAACGTTATGAGCTCAGTTATTTTTATTACAATACCCAAACTAGGCAATACTCAAACTGGGTGGCTGGCGATCACAAGACCTAATGAGTGATACTCTGAATTAGAAATTGGATTTTTCACCCCCAGGATGCAGAAACAAAGTATTATTCATGAAGCCACATGAGCTGATACGCATATTGTCATAATGGTGTTGGCAACCAAAATGAATGGAAAATAAGATAGGAGAATCAGCAAAAATCACCAAGTCAAGGAATCTTAATAGAACTTTGCTGTTAAAATATCAACTAAGGATAACACTGCATAACCAGGGTGGGGGGTGTTTTTTTTTTCTTAGATAATTATAGAAAAACTCAACATCGTTTTACTACTCCCACTTTAAAAAAGGCAGATTGGGACATTTCTTGCTTCAGCATTGGCTCTTAACTCGGGATCTCTCAAAATTGCTTCATAAGAGCCCTCTGATCTCTACCTTCATGAGGCTCTGTCCTGCCTCATGGAGGCTTCCTTCCTAGGTATCAAAAATGTGAGTTTTCTAGTCAGTTCAAGCACTCCTACTAAGCAAGGCATACAGGCAGGCCCAGAGCTGACTTCTTCAAGAAGAGGGAAGGTTTCTGAGCCTTAAAAGCTCCTAAGGAGCTCATAAGGCCACTGACTTCCCTGCCTCCCTCCAAGGTTCTTAGTTTGGCAGAAGAGACTCTGGACAAAGTCCCAAGCTTTTGTGAGTGCAGGTTTTCCTCTCTTAGGAAAATAAGAGCAGAAACAATGAGAATTAATATGTCGAAGACCAACTCACTGAAAACAGTGGTTCCTTTACTTTCTGGAGACAGAGGTTTCTGCTCTAGCCCCATTCCCAGTCCTCCGGGAGCCACCACCTTCAGGGCAACACAGCTTTACCTAGATTTCAAACTGGGAGCGTACGCTTAAGGTGCAAAGCTCCAGAACTACGGCTGTGAGAAACACTGGCCGAGGGACTCTTCCATGACAGTCCAAGATCAGGAACAGAATTTTCTGCGAGCTGTAGGTACCCCATGTATCTAATCACTCCCATTAAAAAAACCCCAAAACCAAAAAGCAGTGTTTTATACAAAAGGCTGACAGTAACAAATGCGTTTGTCTACAAAAGAAAATGTCTTATGCAGAAGAAAGTACTATCCAGTATGTTCTATGTCAATTAAAAAAATACAACATTGAGCAAACTAGTCTTCAAAAAAAGATAACAGGTCAAGAACTCAGCAGCGGTCTCTGCAACATTCAAGAACTCTGTCTTACTGAACTCACTACTTTCACTTTCTCCAAAGAAGAAAAGAGAAGGAGTAAATATACTAGTAACAATAACCAAACAGTGGCATAACCTAAGCAATACCTACCTATCTAATACAGAAAGAACAATAACATACAATTTATTGAAAAGTACTGTTTTTCCCATGTTTCTTATATCTGACATTTTAGCATCTTTTAGATATCAAGTATAATAAATTCTTAAGTTATTGATACATAAGCACATTTCAACCAAGTTGCTCTTACAGATCCCAACGCCCCGACTACACAATATTCTCTATGTGCCATAGGCATACTAAGCTCTGCGTTTGTATGCCAAAAATATTACATGAGTTTGTGAAGCAACAACAGTGTGGGCTGATGGCAACGAAAAAAAAAAGAGACAAAAAACAACCCAAAAACTTAAAGAACAACTCAGACACTACTTTAAAAGTCTACTCCTCTGTCTCCCTCTCTTCTTCAAGACTGCTTATGTCACATAAACCACTTGTTGTGTAATGTGCACACACAGCCTTACACAGTGTCTAAAAAGACTGCTCCCACCATGTTAAAATAATTTCAAAAGCCAGTTCACTACACACAGCTAGCTCTGGAGCACTTCAAGCCTGCCAATGACAGGATCGCGACGGAAGCCCTGCAAATCAGCAGCTTGTGTTATTTCAGCCCACAAAATTCCCGGAAGAGAGAGGAGGGGGAAACAAAAAAAAAAAAGAACTGAACATGACCGTAAATCACCCTTAAGCAGAGGTAGCAGGAAAGCAAATCCAGCGCAGGTAGCTAACTTACTTGGTACACGTGTGCCTTCTGTTTCCAGCAGGAATGTCAGGATATGGCTGTTTTTTGTCCTATTGCGGAGCAGGCTGTGGTTTCGGTTTTCGGGAGGTGCTGGCCAAGCCCTCGGCGAGCCGGTGTGCCGTGCAGCACGCTCCCCACCCAGCAGGCACGGCCGCCCCACCTCCGGCACAGCCTGCCAGTACCCGCGCCCGGGAGAGAGACCAAATAAGCAGGTTGAGGCCCCGACAGCGCCGTCATCGCACTGATGCAGTGTGCACGGGAGCTCTGCCTTCTGCACTGCAGCACCTCATCGAACCCAGTGTGGAGTGATGATGGGCAGAACCCATCTCCCACTTCTAAGGTCACTTCTGGACGTAGCTTGACCAGGTTCCCCCACCAGACACGGCTGTCACCGAGTTGGCAGCACGGAGCATCACACGGCAAAAGCAGGGTCGAAACGACTGCCAGGATGGCGCAACTCAGGGACGGAGCTACTTTTAGCTTTTGAAAAGCAGTATTTGTCTTCCGCGTTTTGAGTTAGTAGCACTGGTGCTGCAGGGAGGAACCCACTCATTTACCCTCAACAAACCTGGTATTTTTATTAGGAGTTTATGGGTCACCCTCTCCCTAAATTTGGACTGACTATCTAGACTCCCTAAGTACATAAATGTTATTAATCAACAGAAATTGAGATAGTTGGACCAGTTAAAGCCACTGGAACTTGACTGATTAGGACTATTTTTAAGCATAACAAACCCAAATAATTTATATTAATTTAGAAATTAAAAGGTGCTTCTTGAAGTACCAATAGTGACCTGATCTTGAATTTTTAATTTTTTTTTTTTTTTTGCAATAGAATCAAATTGTCAATAAATGTAGTATGGGAGGGGTTTTTTGGTTGGTTAGTTGGCTTTTTTTAGAAAAAGCCCCCATGCTGCTAACAAACCCTTCAACCATTCTTTCATAATAGCCTCTATGCTGCCCTTTATCTCAAGGGAACAAGAAACAAAAGTCAGCCCGAGAAGGGAAGTAGAAAGGGTAAAACGCCCGAAGACACAACACAGACTGATGAGGAAAATATCCCACTTTTGAGTGAAATACAGAACTTTTTCTGTGAAATGATTGTATTATTCTGACTATTGCATAGCTTTCCAAGTTGCAACTTTTGCAGTGGTCTCCAGATCAGAGGCTTCTCTTACAGCCCTACTTTTCAAATGTGAAGACGACCTTGGGTGATAGACGTCACATTCCATAACAGTACACAAAGCCAGCTCCTTCCACGTAGGAGGCAGCTTCTGTACTCCTACAGTTTCCAATTTTTAATGTTTTTGGTCTATTTTTAGCATGCCTCTACTGCCAAGAAAACCAGCACTGTTCTCCTCATGGACACGGTTCTCGTTTTCATGTGCAAGGCTACATGCTGGCAACAGCTCTGAGCTTTGCCACGGTATTGTTGCAAAACACCTATAAATTGAAGATCTGCACGCCATGATACACGCCTCCTCTAAGGAGAACATGAAAAGGAAGTTCTCAGATAGCCCATTTAAATATTTTTCTGAACAACCCCAGAATTTAGAAATAGCCTTTCCAACCTTAAAAATATAACTGGTAACACAGAAATAAATTTATGCATTTCCACGGACATTCCCAATCAGTACTGTGACTGCAGATGTCTTCTACTCAAACATGCCTTCCTTCGCAATAAAGTGTCTGTGGAAAGCTCACAAGGTAAAAATTTAGTGACAGCTAAAGTAAGGTATGTAGCAGAAAAAAGCACCCCAGCAAATACACTGACAGTAGGAATGACTTCTCATGATAATCTAGATAAACTTGTGACAGAACTTCCAGTCTGCTGCAGAAATAGCAGGGACTTTACTCAAAGATATTTAGTAACTGCTCTTTCTTTTCTTCTTGTTTTCCTGTCTGTTGCACAAGCAGATCAAATCCCCCTTTAAAGCAGTCTTAATTTGGATGCCAACTGAAAGTAACTAACCTTAAGTTTCTTAGATCATTAAGATTAAGAAGCTTCCTCAGAAAATATTCAAGATCAGTCATGTCTGAAGATAAAATAATTCTTACTGAATTTCCACTGTTGTTGAATTCTTCCAGCACTGCTTCAATAAATTGTCCATGAAAGTAATATGGACAAACATTCTGACTTCACTAAGTTATAGCAGCCAGCAACAAAAAGAAAATTATTACTCATTAAGAACACGTTAAGAGCAATGCCAAAAACCTGCGACATAAAAAGCAGCCAAACTTCAATAGCTATCAATAGAATTACCATATAAGAACACAACAATCCAAGGAAGATAGCTGGATCCAGCTGTGTTCAAATATCAGTGCTTTCTATTAATAGCTATGATTGAACACTGAGCTAGAAACTGGCTTTCCTGTTTGCTACGGAACTGGCAAAAACAATTTAAAAGGCTATACAGCAAAACAGCAGCACTGGTAGGGTACCTCCTGCAGAGGAAGGAGGTTAGTTCAGTGTTTCCTCCTCACTGCTGCCTGCTAATCACAGTAGCGATGACCTCCTGGTTTGTGCACCTTTATGTATAGATTAAGTGTGTGTTAGTGC
Source organism: Pluvialis apricaria (assembly GCA_017639485.1). Lineage (NCBI taxonomy): Eukaryota > Metazoa > Chordata > Aves > Charadriiformes > Charadriidae > Pluvialis > Pluvialis apricaria. Next base: position 86,778,954 of record CM030044.1, on the reverse strand, counting down.
AGTTAATGTACACATGGAAGAGTCTGCTCATGAGCAACCACTAAATATACCTGATGATCACAACCTTACTTGAATCTTAACTTTTCACTCCATTTATCCAACAGGGTACGAGGCATGTGCTTACTGAAAGGACCCTAGTACAAAATAATAGTCAACCAGACCTCACGTCAAAAAAAGAAAGTAAGCCTTGTGATAGATAGAAAGAAGTCAGAATATCTGCTTCAGTTAAATATCTTTAAATTATTCATTTAGATTTGAGTCATACAGAAACTGGGCACATCAAGGTTGACAGTTAAAATTCCTAGGTGCCCTTAACACTGAGAACACAAAAGCCGTACAGATATAAAAGAGGAGACAAGAGAGGCAGCACTTACTCCTTATACCACACGGACACATATGCAGCTGGATAAAGTCCCTATAAGACACTGAGCAGAAGCAGTGAGTAAATACTGGCTGCAATGCCAGGAACTTAAAACTGAAACAATAAAGAGTGCAGGGATAAAATTAAGACACTAAGAATGGCAGTTCAGATACACAGTGCAACGAAAACAAAGTCAGATGGGTAAGTGCTTGCTCTTAGGAGTAGTCCGCATTACAGGATACCGTCACAGATAATTAAACTACCCACATATTAGCCAGGCATTAAGCAATGACAAGCATTCATCACACACAAGTTCCTGTATCTTAAACTCATGAACACAGGCAACCCAAGCAAAACACAAGCCGTCAGTTATTATTACTTACTAACTGAAGGAAAAATTACTTAAGCCATAATACAGAGGCAGCAAAAAACCCTCTGGCTATTCAATTTAGAGTAAGTAATTTCACCATAGGATAAGAGTAGGTTAAAAAAATTAACAGCTGGAGCAACTTAACTGCCCCACCTCGCCCACCTCTTCAAAGAGTTAGAAATTTATCTGGGATAAGGTACATTAATGAAAAGTACTACTGATCAACAAAATGATTAAGGAATTGAAATAGATTTTGCATGCAGGACACATTAAAGCTACATCAGGGAATAAATTAAAGGAAGAAACAGCAGTTCCAAACTTGTCTAAAAACTGCTGGAATAGTTTTTATTTTATTAAAAGATGTGATCTATTTTTGCAGCAAAAGAGAAAAGGCTGCCTTGTCTCTTCAAGAAAGACTTTTTTTCCCATAAAATTACTGTAAAAAAAAAATCCCTGCAAAACTTTTCTTCTGAAAAATTCTTTGAATTCTTTCTTTCTTTTTGTCTCTTTTTTAGATACAAAAAGAAGGGCATAAAAGAATACAGCTAGCCAAATGGCTTAAAAAAAGTATGGGTGGCACAAACTGCAAGAACAGAACAATGAATCTCCAAGTCTGCTCTATTTTAAGTAATACTACAGGATTGCAAGAGGTTGTTAAAACTAAAAGATGTAATTAAGAGAAGGTTCAGTGTAACTGAAGAGAGGTAGTCATGGCCAAGCAGGAAGTAAAAAGGTTAAACTTAAAATAACAATTAAAAGACAGTATTAGACAGCATGAGGTAAGTATTTTCATAGTACGTAATCTTTACCAATCAATATTTTGGAATGACACAGAAACTGAAGAAGCACTAAGTACTGAATAAAATACATAGCCTAAGTTGCCGTAACCTAATGTGAAGCAATTTGTGGTGATTACATTATATCACATTTTTTCCGTGACACCACCTTGCAGTTCTTATCCTCAACAGCATCACTGAAGTTGTAACTTCCCCACTTAACGTAGAAGATCTAATAGAAAGAACACACACAGAAAGAGAACACTTAAAAATGTGTTAATTAGCAAAAAATGTGTTAATTAGCAAATTAGATGTGAGCTTCCACGGGACTGTGCAGCTTGCAACTGATACGCAGAAAGATTATACTCGAGACCATCCCACGCTGCACAGCTGTCATGGGAACTACATATGGACGACGACATCCAGCTCAACTAGCAGGAGAAAGGCCCTGGCAAACTGCGAGGAATGGAAAGAAAGGTAACAAAAACGTTAGGATGTCTTTAGGGACAGACAAAAGCATTGAAAGAAAGGGACAACGAAAGAGCAGCCCTGCCAAAAAGGACATGGGGACACTGGGGGGTGAAAAGCTGCCCATGAGCTGGCAATGTGCACTCACAGCCCAGCGAGCCCCCGGCACCCCGGGTGCATCCCCAGCAGCGTGGCCAGCGGGGCGAGGGGGGACTGTGCCCCTCTGCTGCGCTCTGGGGAGCCCCCCCTGCAGTGCTGCCTCCAGCTCGGGGGGTCCCAACAGCAGAAGGACACGGAGCTGTTGGAGCGGGGCCGGAGGAGGGCCCGGAGATGCTGCGAGGGCTGAGCCCCTCTGCGGGGAGGACAGGCTGGGAGAGGGGGTGTTCAGCCTGGAGAAGAGAAGGCTCCACGGAGACCTCAGAGCCCCTTCCAATGCCTAAAGGGGCTCCAGGAGAGCTGGGGGGGACTCTGGATCAGGGAGGGGAGCCATGGGATGATGGGGAAAGGTTTGACACTGAAAGAGGAGAGATTTAGGTGAGATATCAGGAAGAAGTTCTCAACTGTGAGGGTGGTGAGCCCCTGGCCCAGGTCGTCCCGAGAAGCTGTGGCTGCCCCATCCCTGGAGGTGTTCAAGGCCAGTCCAACCTGGCGAGGGAAACTTGGAGCAACCTGGGCTGGTGGGAGGTGTTCCTGCCCAGGGCAGGGGGGTGGGACTGGGTGATCTTTAAGGTCCTTTCCAACTCTAATCATTCTACGATTCTATGACAATGTGATTTATATCCTTGTGTCGTCCTTCATTAAGTAGAAAGGAAAAATACTTAGGTAGCATAAAGATATCTTTAGGAGCATTGTTTTACAAAAGCATCGAGTAAGAAAATAAAAAATCCCATTCAAATGCCAAAACACTTCCTGCCGATAGGATCTTTCGAACAATGGGGTATCTCCAGATATGGAATACTGTGGCAGATTCAACTGACTCCTTGCTGTACTTTGGTTCAGGGTTGACTAAGGAGCAACCAGCCTCACATCCTGGGGGTGAACTGGAAAGCTGGAAAGCCCCTGGCTCATGTACAAGGGAGTGACGGTGTCTTGAAAAATATTTCAAAAGGTGGTTTTGAAACCCGAAAGTGCAAGACAACCAAAGTGCAGAACAAGATACCAGATCTAAACAAAGACATCTATTTTGTCTACACTACTGACTAGCAGCCAACCACTTCACTCTGTAAGTACTGCCATCAGGATGAGCCCAACTGGAGCTCTCCCTGAACCGCAGCTGGACTGCGCACCAGGTGACTCTTCCCTTGAGCAGGGATCCCTCTCAAGGTTTAAGATTCCTTACCCGAGACTAAGAGATCCTTCCTTGCCCAAGGCGGACAGAGCACTTGCTTGCCACAGATCCTCAGTACGTGACTGATAGCATGCTGAATTAATGCTATGAAACATTACTGACCCACACAGTTAATATTATTCTGAACATTGTATGGATAACTCCATTAGACATAAACCGTTGTTCAAGTCTGAGACCAAGATTGGGCCCAGCCACAGCCAGGGCTCCAAAGAGATTTCAGAAAGCAGGAGGTCCACTCTGAACCTTGTGATGGCCCAAAGGGTGGGTCCTCTTTACTGTTTGTATCTCCGGTCTCTGTGTGAACCGTTCTAGCTCGAGTCTAACTCAATTTTTCCTTTGTATGTTTCTTCCATGCAGTAATTAATAAGGTGAACCTTGCCATCAAACTTATTGAATGTTGTCAAACCACTGCTAAACTTGGTTGAATTCCATCAAACTTATTGAACTGTCAAATTACTATTTTACCTCAATAAAACACACTGTGGCTTCTCTCTTTTGAGCGAGGTGCATTCCACTCAGCTGTGACAAATATGCACCTAACAGTGACTACTAAGTACAGCCATCAGTTCATGTGAGACCACCATCAGAAACTGTATTTTCAAGACCCTATTTCAATACTTCGCAAGACCTGAGCACACATCATGTGGTCCTGCTTCTCTTCAGGGAGTATCAACTACACTCCAATGCCAGTTGTCTTTGTAATGCCTCTTACACTAACTTCCTGAACAAGTGAACTGCTCCAGGGGCTATGAAAGCAAAGACCCTTAACAGTGCTTTGCTCTCGTCAGGTCCCACAGAGTACACAGAATCCAAACATGCAAACAAAACCTAAGGGTGAAAAAAGAACCATAGCCCCATGAGTCAAATGAAGTTTGCCACTGATACCAATGGGACTGGGATTTTTTTAAAATAACTAGGAGACTAACAAAGACGACATGACAGGGGAGAATGTTACCAAGTCTATTTCCTCAAGAAGTAAGCTGGCATTCTGCTGACTTGTGTTCCTCTTTCATTTCAATTCACTAAGATTCCTATCAAGACATGAAGAGTGTTGCAGTGTTGCCCAACGCTGGCAAACAAACCATTTTCTATCACATTGCAGGAGATGAAGCCATATCATAGCCTCTTCACTTTTAAAAGAGACCATTTCCTTAAGTATGCATTACCTTAACGGCAGAAGGTGGTCCACTTGTCTGCGTTTTGGGGGGTTGGCTGACATTAGCACTTGTTGACTTCTTCTGCAAAATACAAAACACAATAAATGTCAGAAATATTGATGAAGAAAAAGAAAAACCAAGTAAAACTGTAAACCAAAGAAAAACAGTATAAAAAAGGTAGACTAAAAAAATGTCCATTAGAACATTTTATGCAAGGCAAGTCATCCAAAAATAAATTCTCCTATGTAACTTTAATTCATGCAGACTCATTTCAGACAGTTTTGCCCAGCCCAGAATAGGCTGAGTTCTCTCATACTGTTTTATGGACCGATATATAAATCTGTGCTATTTCCTGTATCAGAATGACTCCATTTTAATCAACAGTTAAAGCAACAGTAACCATATATACTTTAATGAAAAGTATCAATGAAAATAAATGGGTTAGCTATTGATGTACAGACATAATCTAAATGACAATGCAGAAGGTAACACCACAGCTCAGGCAGAGAAGTAAAGATACAAAGCTAAGGGCAAAATTATGGCTTTTCTAGTTAATAAACATTCTCCTGCAGCTGAAACAAAACCACGACATCCCCTTTGAACCTCCAGTTTTTGGCCTACGTGCAATATCATTATTAGCAAGTATCACTAAGTACCGCTGCAATAACTCAGCGATTGCTGAAATCACATCTAATGAAGACTTGAAAATAAGCCATTAGTAATGAACACAGCAAAAAGCATCAGATTTTTGGAGGCAGCAGATGTTTAAGACCTACTCATTTTCTCTGATAAGTGGAAGCTCAAGATTCACAGCACTACTAAAGTGTTCACACTTTAATTTACTCTCTACAAGCAGGCAAGTCTGCAGAATGACCAGAGATTCAATCAGCAAACTTGGATACAAACTCAGAAGCAGCAGTTTTCAACTGATGGGACACTAGGTACTGAAACTGACTGGGAGACTCGAAGACCTCTGTCATTAATTTCCACCTCCTGCTCTACGATTTAGCTCCGAACACCAGGAAAGCATCTTGCATAAGGAAAGCTGCACATTCAACAGTCAGCCTTCAGTCAGAGCCTGGGGCAGTGGGCCACCCTTTGTGGCCATTTACATAAGATTAACATCACAAAAGCATGGCCAGCGATACAGCCTGACACAAAGTGGGATATTTACATCAAGGATTTCACAGTTAGTATTGGCCACACTGGAGACATCCAGTTAAGACTACTCAGTATGTTTCAAAAAAACCAAGTGATTTTTTCCGCTAAAGGGATGTTAGGAGTGTGACTGCCTCCGGCAGCTGCTCCAGCCCAGGACTCTCCTGCCCAGCTGCTGAAATACAGTGCCAGCCAGTACAGACCAGTACTACCCAGTACGGACCTGCCCAGCTGCTGGAGCCCAGCCCAGCGCCCAGGGGTCTCTGCCCAGGCTGAGGGATGTGGTTGCAAAGCCACGCGCACATCCCAGAGACACACAGACACACTGACAGACAGACAGAATGAACACCAGAGCACAGTGCTGTCAGCAGCACCCACGCACAGGACCCCCATCACACACCAGCACCGTCCTCTCCTCTGGGGCCGGCGGAGGCAGCAGGTCACTACTGCAATCACATGCTCAGCACCCTTCTGGGGTCATGAGCAGATGTACAGTCATGGTCCCCCGAGCACCGGCACGGCCCCTCTGTCCCTCCAGCACTCCTGTCTGTGATGAAGGCAAAGCAGATCAGATGTTGCTAAGGAAGACAAGTCCTCGGGCAATCAAAGAAAACAAGTGTGTGGATAGCAAAAACCAAGCCTGTAGATAGCAAAAAGACACAAGGAACCTAACCCTGGAAAACTGGGGCATTTTGTTTAAAAGTGCGAGGTTGCTGGTTGTTACAAAGGCTTGAAAAGAAAAAGTGTGTGTCCTTTAGGTGAACTAAGCTCATTATAATGTGAAAACCACACCTCCAAATCTTAAGCCTCCTAGATGAGACCCCTACCCTTGGAGCACGCACGGTCATTTAGGAGCACGGTCATTTAGGAACGTAGGATACCTTACATTCCAGGCGAGAATACCAGTAGCCAACAGGAGCTCAATGTGCAATCATGAGCTGCCAGTGGTGAGCATAGTACGCCAACGAGTGGATTTTTGTAAAACGCAAAAGCTTGCAACGTATAAGCCAAGGTGTGCTAGCTTTGTGGAGCTTCCACCGAGCACCCATCTCTGCACAGCCAGGGCATAAACACGCATGTCGCCTCTGTGCGTGGATCCCCTCTTTGCTCCCCGGGTAAAGAGCCCAGGTTTGGCACAACAGTGGGAGGGAAACAAGAAGTTTCCAAAAGCAGGTGATCAAAGAGCACATTTTAGGAAGAAATAAGAATGGAGAGTTTAAAACAAATTATTGATGTCAGAACTCTTTTCATGACAATTCTATATGCCCTCTGCTCACCTGGCACCGCTGCCCAGACCTGGGGACCCCTACGTGCCCACTGGTGCAGCTTCAGCTTTGCCAGCAAATACACATGCACACCGGGTTTGGGTATGACACAGACACTCGCCCCCCCCTGCCACCAGGCACTGGACTGTGACCTTGCACATCGCCCCACCAGTTGGCACCGTCCCACCGACCCCCTCCAACATCCCAAACCCTCGTGCTTCCAGCCTCAACAGTTGCAAAGTCACAGTTCGCTGCAGCTTCCCCAAGAGCCCGTCCACTATTGAGGCCGACAAGATTTGTTTCTGGTTATTGCCTTCGTTGATGCTAACTGCTCAGGTTTTACATCTCTGAGCATGTCTTCCTCCCTCTCCTTACGCTCCCAGCTGAAAAGATAAACGTCCTCATGCTCCGCATGTCCAGCTGGTGCCCCTGACCACGTTTGCTCTTATCACAGCCTGCTTCATCATATGTCAGTCAGGTTTGTCTCAGTGTTTTCTTCTCATGGCTCTTCTGACCAGACACCCTTAAAGCAGCAGACACTCTCGTTTCACATGCTCTTCAAGCCCCATTACATTGAACATCTTTAATTCAAGCGAAGGTCTTCCAGCCCTAGGTGACAATGCTCCTGAAGGCAGGTGAGGAAGGTGTGATGCATTACAGTTTTGTAGAGACAGTGCCGAGATGCAGGACACCTTGGATTTCGTCTCGGATGTGGTGCATTAAAGACTTAGTAATAAACATTATCCACAAATGCTTCAACTTTTAAATAAGTTATTAGGTTGTTACAGAACACAAAATTTTAAGTGCTATCTTTTAATTTTCAAAAAGAAAAGGAAAACAATTGTCAAAAAAGAGCTGACACCTGAAGAGCAATCTGTATTCTGGGTATGCCTTCAGTATCACAGCTCTCCATTTCCACCTCAGGCTCAGCCTTTGGCCCAGGACCTCACGGTCCATGGTGTTCAGGACTTACCTAAGACTGTCTAACATAACTGTGACACTCTGAAAATCCACAAATAATGCACTGTTGTGCAAAAGTTTTTATGACACATACCAACATACTCAAAAATTTCAGGTACAAGGCTAGCCTCCCCCCCCAGTCTGAGCTTGTAAAATAAATCCTTGTTCTGTGCATGAACTTATGTTAATTGATCAAACAGTATAAAGACAGAATTGGTAATGCAAACATTTATCTGTTTCACAGTAAGTGGAACAGCAATACAGGTACAGGTAGGAGACAGAAGAAAAAGCAGCAAATAAATTCTTCTCTGGAGTAAAGACTACCTAGAGATAAGCTACGCGGAAAATTAAGCCATGACATCAAATCAGTATTCTTTACTGAATATTGACCACAATAGGCTAACTACAGTAATACATTTCAGTTCCCAGGGCCATCTTTCAACAGTACCTTCTTTGGTATTTACCCCTTAATACATTTGTAAAAGCGTAAAAATTGGGCACATCATGCTACTAGGTTCATCCTTCTTTTAAGCCTATTAAAATAATGATGTTATGTACTTCCCAGCATCCTCCACACAATGCTACCTTCAGGCAAACCAGCTCTGACACTCTTTATCAAGAAATCCATCAGAGCTGTTCCCATCTCCTCTGCCTTCAAGAAGTGGATGAGCATTTCTTTTCTGTGACAGTCTCAGACACAATCAGCTGAAGAATTACCTTGCAGCTGTACTCACACCTGGCTTCCCAACCTGATAATAACAGAGCTAATGAATTATCAAAGCATAGCTTCTTTATGAAATGAATTAGAAGAATCAAGAGCCTGTACAGAACGGCGTACGAAGGAATAAAAGCTGTGGCATACAGGTACGCATACTCTACTCTTCATTATTAGCAGTGGCTTCAAAACAAAAACCCAAAACACAGTTTCAGAGTGGAATATTAATTCCCCCGCATTTAATAAAGGGGAGATAAAACACCTATCCCTTTGATATGTAGATTTTCCAAGTGAAGACATGCATTAAGACTGGTGTTTAGAAATATGGATTAAATGGTCATACTGGACTACAACATTCAACTGTTTGCTATAATATTGCAGTAAAAATGCATATGGTACAGTTGTTTTAAGAAAAAAATTATCAGATGAGAAAAGAATGTGCAATCTCTGTTCTGGAAATGCTTTTGAGCATAGGAAGTTCCATCTTAACATGAGGAGGAACTTCTTTCCTTTGAGGGTGGCAGAGCACTGGCACAGCTGCCCAGAGATGTTGTGGAGTCTCCCACACTGGAGCCATCCCAAACCCGCCTGGACGCCGTCCTGTGCCACTGCTGTAGGTGACCCTGCTCTGGCAGGGGGTTGGACTTAGATGATCTCCAGAGGTCCCTTCCAACCCTGACCATTCTGTGATTCTGTGTAACCATAAGCAGCATTTCAGCCTCCACCTTTCAATCTTTCATTCAAGAATTGCTTAAGCAGCACAAGCACACTATTTCTTCCTATGGCGGGAAGAGCCTCACATCACAACAGCTCCCAACAAGTACCAAAATTTAACTGAAATAATGTTATTTTTCAACTACCTTTTGCATCTTAGCCAAAGAAGAACCAAAACAGAAAAGGAAGACAGGGAACAAGCTGGTGCTGTACCCCTCAGAACCCCTCCACTCCTCCACCTAGGGCAGATTGGTGCCACGCTCCCCTGAGGCCAACAGATGCCCCCAGCATGTCCGGGCAGACACCCCCGTCAGCCCCCCGGCACCCAGTGAAGGGGAAAAAAACCAAACAATTCAGTTTAAAATAAGTAATTTGGCACCAAAGTCGAAAGAAACCCCAAAAAAGCTCTAATCAAAGTTACTTATGCACCTCTACAATTTAGACCAGTGGTGGGCACCCCAACAGTTTTTAACCAGTCATGATGTCTTTAGTCAGCATTACGCCCCTGGACTCTGAGTAACTCTAATGCTTTTTCTGGATAAGGAATTCTGCACGACAAGCATCAGGATTAAAAGCTACCACAGAAATCCTGATGTTAGAGCAAAGAATCACTTCTAAAAGGACAGTAATGCTTCAGCACTAATTATCACTGTCATCCTTTCAAATAAAGAATGTAATTCCTGTTAAATAAAGAAAAACGAGCTGAGCAAGCAGGATATATTTTGTCTGCACTGCTGCAAAGCATGACTCGAAACGGCAGGACACATTATGGAGGGTCTTGTTTCATACCATATCTGGTAAAACACGGCCCCTCTGTAAACTGAGGCTTCAAATTCCTAGAATGTATGGCTCCACCTTCCCTTTAATACCACATTTTTACATTCAGACACCAGCTATGCACAGGCTAGATTTTTAGACTGATACAGAAGCTCTCCGGGGTATTTCCCTCTACAAGAGTAAAAAGAGAATAGGTCTTTCCAGATTATGTGCAGTTAATAACACAAGCATGAATCAATTCAAAACCCAGTAGGAGGTTTTCAGAGGAGAATGGCAGTGTTTGGTTTACACCAATCTTATGAATTACACACGTGGCTACATACCAAACATAGTGTGCCCTCAAAGGCAGCCCTCTGAAGGGGCAATTCTGAACACAGCATTCAAGAACAGGACAGCAGGACCATGCAACTCATTACAACACAAGACCTGTCTTACTGAGGCGTCACACACCCCATATCCCTGTCCCTTGCAGTAGCCAACAGCAGATATAAAAGAAAACAAAAACCGTGATGTAGAAATAGGTTAGGTACATGTTGATACTCCTTCCAAATACTCTCACAAATTCAAACAATTTGTGGTCCAGGGACTTTTTAATTTCATTTTATAAACTGTCCCGGGTTTCTCTTCAGTGATTTTGTCTCACCTCCCCTTTAAAGTATTTATATTTTAGCATCCAAAAGCTTCTAGAGTACTAATGAGTTGATGGCACACAGAGTGTGAAGCAATCTGAAATTGGTGGAAGGGCACATGTAAGCTGAAGATGATGTCAAGAGGAGGGATAAAGGAAAACCACACCAGCTGTCTCTCACTTGCTAACACTTTACATACAAAATTGCTAACAAGCCTTGGAACATCAGGAGGGAAGCAAAGAAATTTCATATTTCATACACTTCGCAATGGCATGCTGCAAACATGTTGACTCACGACCATGATGTCAAAACACAGTGAGAAAATAGAGGGACAGAGACAGGAAAACAGCAGCACATCACTCACTTTTACTGGGTGCCAGGTGCATCCCAGCTGCAAACATAAGCAACAGCTTCAAGTGCATGAGCAACCACCAATTCTAGCAACCATTGTTTCCTTTTTGTTAACATCTACTGCACACACATCCACAAGGAATGAAAACATTTCATTAAAGCTGATTTAGATTCTCAAGAACTGTCTGATTCTCCTCAGAATGTGCATTTAACAAATGTAAGGTTCTGAAAACCAAGACATAAAGACCTACGGTATATCCCTGTGTCCTGAATCTTCATCCCTGAGCAGTGCCCAATACAACCGTAACACACACACAATTTCTTTATCAGCATCGTTGACAGTGAACTGCCTATATCTTCTTTCAATTACTTATTCTAACACACCCGCAGCTTCCAATTCTGTCCCTCCAGCAAATCTTTTGCATATTTCTACAAGACACCATGTACAGACACACCTTCAGCTGCTCATCATTAAATTGACAGATTATGTGTATCTCAACCTAAAGCTGACCATGCCTGCAGCAAGTAGATCCCCCAGTCTGTCTAGACCTGAAGCTTGAGAAGCACTGCTGAAATAAGGCAAACCACTGAGGGTATCTTTGCTTTGATAACATTCATTAAGTAATGAAGTGGAGGAGATCAATCTCTCCAAGAGCAACATGGTCCTGTAAAGCAGTGTATCACAGTCCTACCCCCTCCAAAACCCTTTCACAACCCCCCTCTCCTGTACTGGATGCAATGGCACTGAGTATTAGTGTAAGCAAAGGGCTGCCAAGTAACTACCACAGGCTACTGTGGAGGATGAGGGCTAAAGTAAAATGGGTATATAGCCTTAAGGCCACACCTTAGTTTTTGTTTTCAGAAACTGGGCAGACTAAATTTAGTATCCTAGAAGGAAGAGAGGCATCAGTCGGAAGCTTAATACTGCTGTAAGCTTTATGCTTCTGGCCACTGAGCAGAAGAGGTGACAGTGGACCCTTGGGAAGAGAAGCAGGGAAGGACTGTGTGCATCCTTTATGTTCCCAGCAAGACAACCATGAAGCACAGCGGAGGTTGCTGGGAACAGCTGCTGAACTCACCCGCTGGCTGTCTCCCCCAGACAGTCAGCAAGCTCTAGCTGTGGGACCAGTGTCAGCCACCCCAGTGTAGTACAACACAATGGATTTCAGAAGCGTCCTTTTTAAGTGAGGAGTCAACATAAGCTGCAGCTGCCAGCTGTGCTACCAGTACCATGCAGGAAGGGAAGCCCGCTCCACGATTCAGAGGGAAAGGCTCACTGACTCCAGTGAGTTCACGGCTTCCCCTCGTAGCTCTGAGGAGGCTCTTTATCACACAGCTGCATGCACCAGCCTGGTACTTGGTGACCTGGTTTCTCTGCTCTCCTACGGACCAGCTGGATGACCTTAAGGAAGGCGATTCCAGCTCCGTGCTTCAGCACCTCCCCTTCCCCACATTTTACCTATGTCACTCAGATAATGGGTCTAGTTTACTTCATGCAACGCTTTAAGATCTAAGGATGAAAGTACTGTGTGATAGTTAAACAGTAACTCACTGAAAACTTAAAAAGTAAATATACTTCCTGAAGAAACAATCTTATGAACTAACATCTGTTGGTACATCATAGATAAAGTCATGTACTCCCTGCTATGACTGCATGTAATTGCAAAACTACAGTGTTACTAAATCGTCACACTGGTTAACTTGTAACTCTTTTAAAGCATTATTTGATTTTATTGTATTATGATGCTAGAAATGAAAAAATCTTACGGAGCCATTTAATCTTCTCAGCAGCTCTGTGCAAGTCATGTCTTACCAAGCAGGTTTCTATTCACAGTAAACCTGCTGTGTTTTTTTCAATCTATTTTTAAGTCTTTAAGAAGGAAAGGCTTAAGTAGCCCATTCTACACCTTAGCAGTACCCATTTTGAGTTCTCCTTGATGCTGTGGCTAATTAGCATCTCCTACTTAAACCTGCATCAGACCCTTCCTACCTTTACTTTTCAAAGCTTTGCTCCTCTTTGCTCTCTTCTCTCACTCCTTCAGGATTACATACCCAAAGAATCTGAGAGAGTCATTTATTGCCATTTTTAGCTAAACAATGAGCATACAGGCTTTTACAATTTTCCCTTCAATATGAATAGGAACTCTTCAAAGACCTTCGTGTTTCCTTGTCATTTTTATAACCCATTACCAAACCTTTTCTAGTAGAGTGGTGAACAATCTCAATATTCCAGACAAGGTTGTCCACAGCTATCTACAGATAGATTATCAATTTCTGCTTCAAAAACTGAAGACTACAGGAATAACCTCCAACTTTTACACAAAAGTATAACATTGCAGAATCTTGGGAAATCTGTACAAAGATTTTGAGTTGCTACCTCAACTGCTTAAAAAAATCAGTGTTTTGGAGGTCGATGTGAACTGTGGTGGAGCTAATGCCATTCAATGGGCCTAAGGACAAGTGTTTTGATCTACTTTCACTTTTAGGCATTGTGAAGCCAATGGAACAAGCCAAATATATAAAGAAATTCAAAAGAGGAAACACACGCAGTGTAAAAGCATCAGGACAACAAACTTAGTAACAGCCTTCTGCTAGCTAGAAACAGATCTTCTCAGCGAGGGGTCAGAAACAGTAACTCCACTACCCAAACTACAGGCTTTGACTCCCACCCTTCCCACAAAGCAGTCAGCACTTCTATATTAAGAGCAAAAACATGCAGTCAAAGAATTTGGCCTTAAACTAAGAAAGTATAAAAGAACAATGCTATTTAAGAAAAAAACTAAACTGTCTAGAGAGGAAAGGAGGAACATGTTCACAGGCTAGACAAGCCCTGGTATTTGAACAGGAAAGAAAGATAATTGCTTTAATCACCTCCTTCAGAGGATGGTAATAAAAGTGTTCACTGGCCTTGATCTGCAGTGCAGTTAAGCACACCAGAGCTTAGACAAAGTTATTGTCCAAATAGCTTCTGCTATGAAGAAAGTATCAGGCGCAACTATTTCTGGCTTCCCTGTATCAATGATCAATTTGAAGTCAACAAGTAGACAGCTAGTAACAGATGTTTCTACAAATTCTCCTCTTTCTGAATCTGCTGTTAGCCTTCCTTGGGGAAGCACTGCTCCCAGTTGCCATAGCAGAGGCTGTTGGTGAACTAACGAGCAGTACTGGTGTTCGCGTCCTGGCTTGGATGACACCTCTTTGTGATACCAGCCCGACTCACTGTAGCATGCAAGGACCTACCTCCAGGTGGCTAACAGGGCTTGGAGCTGCTGGGAGAGAGAAGACCCTCCAAAGTACTGATCCCAACACTGCCCATAACCCGTACGGCTTCTGATCGTTAACAGCAGCCGCCATGCTCAGACTATGAAGTTGCTTGGGTAAACTCAGTGTTAAAACCAAGTAGGGACCCTTGAACTGTAAACACCCGTTTCTGAGGAGGAAATATCTTGAAAAGTATTTTTTATCAAATACAGCACTGACTACATATTTGCAAGTGTGTCAGGAGATGGTCTAGACATGCAACATGTATGTATGAATTTGGATTTGTATTTTTGGAAGAAAAGCCAAGATGCAGACAAGGTGGAAAGCATCACGGTGCACTCACTTCATCCGTACTTCTGGACAACTGAAAAGCCAGGACCATCAGACGTATCCCAAAGTGTACTTGCACTGCAGAACAGACACATCCACTGAGATCACTTCCGCTGATACCAACATTTTTATTTGTGAAAGGATGAGCAGTGCAAAGAAATATTTTCAATAGGATGCTCAGCAGCACAAGACAAAACCTATATGTTCCTGGAACGAATAATGAGTGACTACAGTCACCAGCTAATTATCTGAAAACTACCACTTTGCTATCAAAAGACAAAAATCTGTACAGGGGGAAAACTGGTTACCAACTTTTCTTCTTAATATGTTTAAACACTTGAATTTACCTCTGCCACTTCCGCTTTTTGCTCTCCCGTTTTTGAAGAAGCTCCACTTGCCTTCTTGTCACCATGCTGTAAGTAGAGAAAATAGACATGTAGGTATTAAGATCTTAAGTTATACCTTCTTTCTGATACCTGCTTCAGAAATGCCATCAGTCCCACAGGGTTCAGCAGAAACCAAACAGCTCTGAGAGATCAACGCAACATGTGCAATTATGAGCACCTGCTCCAACACCTGAACTTTCATCTGACACATTAAAATGCTCATTATGCCTAGCCCTCCTTACCTGGAAGAAAGCTGTTACTACCATTTCTAGAATTCTGCTGCTGATGTGCAGAAAATAAATACCGTAACAGTTCAGGCACAGGTGCACATTAGGAAATAGAGTTCTTCCAGGTTCCCCAAACTTCCTGACTCTTTCATCCCTTTCAAGACTTTAAACCTCTTGCTTTCATCCAACCTGATGTGCAGTCCCATTTGGTCCCCACCTGCAGCAATGTACAAAGACACAGCTTGTCCAGCATGCACACTGGCATCCAGAGTATGTTTTACTCTCTGCATCTCTGAAAAGCAGTGAATACGGTCCCTCAAAAAATCTTTTTCAAAAGCATATTGTTTAATCTTTAGAGTAAAAAAAAAGTAAAAAGCAAGAAATTTTATCATGAATATAAAAGGCAACAAAATATAGTAATTATCTAATATCTCCGCTGGTGTAACTTCCCACAGCAACTGAGACATCTGGGAATGAGGATTCATGCCTGGTTTGTTTTGTTAAGTAAAGACAGTAGATGATTTGAGACTCATTTATTCCCTTCTGTTTTGAGGACTGAGCAGCAGGAGGTAAAGTTTGCTAACCCACTACAGTAATGAGTTCCTACAGATTTTTCTTTACATGGCTATAGGGAGAAACTAATGATCCATGTATCACTGCACTATCTTCAACAGGAATGTGTTTGAGCACATCAGCAGACAGGCTGGGAAAATACTATAGCTGAATGAACAATAAAGCTAAAAGTAAAACAATAGCATGTCTCTAATCTGTTTCCATTACGGTGGTACATGACAAAAATTTCAAAAATTGTTTTAGACAACCTCTAATAATTCAAGTTTTTAAAATTAGTTTGGGCATGACTGAGATACTTGACAAGTTTTAAAACTGAAAATGCTATTCTCATATTCCAATTGTGGCTCTTCAGAGGAAAAACAAGCCCTGTAGGTTGTCTCTTCAGGTAAGAGATGAATTGACTCACTGCCCTGTAATAGCACTTTCAGTATAGACACAATTAACCCAGTTATCTGTGCTTTTTACTGCTACCATAAAAGCACACCACATACATACCAGTAAAAGCAATGTCAGTGAGTGTGCTCTTGCAGACAAAATGGTAAGTCCAGAGTCAGCGCTGCTGGGAGGCTCAGGACCTACAGCTCCTGCCCAGCAAAACTGCGTTGTGTACGTCGGGCTCTCTTCCAGAATGGATACTCTTGGCATCACAACACTTGAAAAGCCAAGTGCTACCCTGAATCCAGCTAATAAAGCAAGCACATCTTTCTGTACAATCCACGTACAAATGCTTGTATTCATTTGCTTTTTCAAATTTGGACATAGCTTTAAAAGCAACACCAATTAAAGCTCAGACTTTCTTTTCTTTTCTTCCATTAAGCCACATCACAGAATGCAGCAGCCTTACTTAGTTCCTACTGAGTGGGCCAGACTTTTACCAGGGCGAAATCCAGTGTTACCTTTCCTCCCTAAGTCCATGTCCCCATCTTCACACCAAGGAAACCCATACCAGACAGAACACAGCATCAATAGGGTACCCAGTCCCAGGACTATGCAGGGGGCAAATGCTGTGTCCCAGCAGGTGGATGGAGCTTGGAGTGTCCCCTCCTGTGTGCCAAGGCTTCTGCGTTTGCCTGCCTCGGCAGACACTTTTCTGGTTTTCGTGGACCAGGCAGTCAGGTACAGCAGTCTGCGCTGCCTGCAGGGGTGGTGGGACAGGAAGGGCAGGATTCCCTCAACCACCCTTCAAGCAGAATATCAACGTCACATCCCCAAGGGACAACAGGGCAGCATCACTGGCCAGACAGGACAAGGAATCGACAGGACAAGGACCACAACTTTGCCACCCCTAAACTGAAGTCAGAGAGAGATGAAATGCATGCCGTCTTTCCTCCAGAAGGTTATGTCAAACAGCATCTATAATAATGAGACTTCGACTTAAAAGCCAAATACCGTTTCTTTTAACCACAGGAACAAAGTATGCATGGCCCAACCAAAGTAATTTTTTATCAAGTAACTTGGTGTCACATACTGTGTACACATCAAGCGCTGATACTCTCTGGCCTCAGGTAATAAAACCGCCTATGAAAGTACTACCTCACTTGAAAATCTGCCATCCTAAGCAGGTAGCCTTGGAAAGCACAACTTCCTAATACACCTTCTGTCAAGACCATGCTGGTTCCCTGAACAGCTGATGCTTAAAATATGAGAAGGGACCCTGTTTCAAAAATGCCCTTTAACAGCTCTTTTCTGTTCTGTATTTCCAAGCTTTGAAACTTCTAGTAAAATATACATATATAAAAAAATAAAATAAATGCAAATAAAACAAGCTGTTTAGCAAGAAACTAAGCTCAGGTTTTCTGGGACAGTATTCATGCATTGTTCCTTTACATTCCCAAGTGGATGACATAGTCGACTTTTCCTTTGGGCACTCACTTTTTTCTGCTCATCTTTCCTTACAATACCAAAGAAACATATCTACAACCAAGCCAGTGGACAGGAACAGCTCCAGCTCTGTCATGCAAACAGTGGGCCTAAACCTGAAGTTACATTTCCAGTTTAACGAACAAGCTAACAACCATTCCTTATAGTTGTTAGGTTGGCCCAAAATATTTTCGAACTTTACTAACTAAAAACAAAACACGCAAACCCACTCATAATCCTGTCTTCACAAAATACACGAAGAACTATCATGAACAAGAAAATTTATCCTGAGATCTTCATCCTGTTCTACAGTGCACAAAAGTGTCATGACACTATTCATAGAATCATGTAGGCTGGAAAAGACCTTTAAGATCAAGTCCAAGCATTAACCCAGCACTGCCAAGTCCACCACTAAACCATGCCCCTCAGCACCACATCTACCTGTCTTTTAAAGACCTCCAGGGACGGCAACTCCACCACTGCCCTGGGAAACCTGTTGGGTTTGAAAACCGAGGGCTTGAAAACCCTTTCGGTGAAGAAATTTTTCCTAATATGCATCCTAAACCTCCCCTGGCGCAACTGGAGGCCGTTTCCTCGTGTCCTATAACCTGTTCCTTGGGAAAAGAGACTGACTCCCCCTCACTACCCCTCCTTTCAGGGAGCTGTAGAGTGATAAGGTCTCCCCTCGGCCTCCTTTTCTCTGGGCTGAACACCCCCAGGTCCCTCAGCCGCTCCTCATCAGACGTGTGCTCCAGACCCCTCTCCAGCTCCGCTGCCCTTCTCTGGACTCTCTCCGGCCCCTCCATGTCTGTGTTGTGGTGAGGGGCCCAGAACTGAACACAGCACTCCAGGTGGGGCCTCACCAGTGCCCAGTAGAGGGGCACGATGGCTGCCCCAGTCCTGCTGGCCACACTGTTCCTGACACAGGCCAGGATGCCGTTGGCCTTCTCGGCCACCTGGGCACAGCGCTGGCTCACACTCAGCCGGCTCTCCACCAACAGCCCCAGGGCCTTCTCCGCCGGGCAGCTTTCCAGCCACTCTGCCCCGAGCCCGTAGCGCCGCGTGGGGTTGGTGTGACGCAAGCGCAGGACCCGGCACGTGGCCTTGTTGAACCTCACACCACCGCCCTCGGCCCATCGGTGCAACCTGTCCAGACCCCTCTGTAGAGCCTTCCCACCCTCCCGCAGACCAACGCTCCCGCCCAACTCGGTGTCCTCTGCGATCTTACTGAGGGTGCACTCCATCCCCTCGTCCGGGTCCTTGATAAAGATATTAAACAGAACCGGCCCCAGCACCGAGCCCTGGGGAACGCCACTGGTGACCAGCCAACCAACTGGACGTAACTCCATTCACCGGCACTCTTTGGGGCCGACAATCCAGCCACTTTTTCACCCAGCCAAGCATACGCCTGTCCAAGCCACGAACAGCCAGTTTCTCCAGGACAATGCTGTGGGAAATGGTGTCAAAGGCTTTACTGAAGTCTGTGTAGGCAACATCCACAGCTTTTCGCTCATCCACTAAGCGGGTCACCTTGTCACAGGAGATCAGGTTTGTCAAGCAGGACGTGCCTTTCAGGAACCCATGCTGACAGGGTCTGATAGCCTGCTTGTCCTGTGTTTTCCACGAGATGGCACTCAAGATGATTTGCTCTATAACCTTCCCCAGCACTGAGGTCAGACTGACAGGCCTGTAGTACCCCGGGTCCTGCTTCTGGCCTTCCTTGTGGATGGGCGTCACATTTGCTAACCTCCAGTCAACTGGGACCTCCCCAGTTAGCCAGGACTGCTGAGAAATGATGAAGAGTGACTTGGTGAGCACCCTTGCCAGCTACCTCAGTACTCTTGGGTGGGCCCCATCCGGCCCCATTGCCTTAGGTGGGTCTGAGTGGTGTAGCACGTCCCTCACCATTTCCTCTTGGATGATAGGGGTTCACTCTGCTTCCTGTCCGTGTCATCCAGATCAGGGGGCTGGGTACCCGGAGAACAAGTGGGCTTACTGTTAAAGGCAAAGAAGGCATAAAGTACCTCAGCCTTTTCCTCATCCTTGGTCCCTCTGTTTCCCCCCACATCCAATAAAGGATGGAGATTCTCCTTGGTCCTCCTTTTCTTGTTAATGTATTTATAGAAACATTTTTCTTGTCTTTTACGGCAGTAGCCAGGTTCAGTTCGAGCTGGCGTTGGCCCTTCTAATTTTCTCCCTGCGTAGGCTCACAAGACCTTGGCAGTCTTCCTGAGTGGCCTGCCCCTTCTTCCATAGCCCATAAACTTTCCTTTTCCTCCAGTTCCAGCCAGAGTTCTCGGTTTAGCCAGGATGGTCTTCTTCCCCATCAGCATGTCTTGTGGCACATGGGCATGGCCAGCTCCTGTGCCTTAAAGTTTTCCTTCTTGAAAAAAGTCCAGCCTTCCTGGACTCCTTTGCGCTTCATACATATTGTTTTATAGATGCACCTTTAACTTCTGAGTCAAAGAGCATTCATAAAGTACCTGGCCTAGATGAAAAGCACAGAGCAACATACTAACAACTGAACACACAACTGCATCCTTAGCCTGCAGTTGCAAAAACCAGACCTCAAATAAAGGTCTTGCTTCAAGAAATTCCTTCTAAACCTCAGGAGCCCCATCAGCATTAATAAGCCTTCAGTTGAAAACCATTGCACAGCATCTTGGAGGACTGCAGTGACAACATGCTCAGTAACTGGGTGAGAAGGGAAGTCTCCTTGCATGGTTCTCTGCTGAAGTCAACCAGCTTTGCATTACAGATATTAAAGGAGACGTATCATTTTATGCGGACAGGAATCTGACCCTCGTTTTTGCTTAAAACTGATCAGAAAACTGCCAGACAGAAAGAGATGTCAGGGGAACTAGAATCCAGCAATGTAAAGAATGGAAACGTGAAAACTAGATTCTTCTTACAGCCATGCCATTCTGTGTTAAATACACCAGCCAGTAACAGCCGGGGTAGAGCAAAAAGTGCATGTCTTTCACATCTCTTCCTCTCTCCAACCTTTTCTGCTTCGCTTACTCATCCTCTAAGCCGTAAGATCTTCCAGGCAGAAACTGTCTTGTGTGATACACGTGCACAGAACAAGAGAAGATGCATGTCTCACGTGGAAGCCTGCAGGTCCTATGCTGCTGCCAACAACTGCAACGATGGGTTTCCAATGGAGCACGTGGAGGAGCGGTTTCCTTACCTGATCACAGGTAGTCATGTTGTCTTAGCATTTTTTCTTACCCTGGACCCAGTGACGCGGGACCACTAAGGCCTTTAGCATTCGTGTCATCACTTAATGCAGCAATTCCCAAACTTTCCTGATTGTGACTTTGTGTCACCTCCACCACGTCGTATCACTGATCTGACTTGACACAAGGAATGATACTTGAAAACACTACTAAGCACTGACCCAACCTACCCTGAGCAATTTAAAAGTGCAATTATAAACTCAACAGATTTCATCTACCTGATTATATATTTAGGAAACACATTACAGTGATGCCTTCTCTGAAAGCCAGCTTGCATGATGCATACTTTCTGTAAAACTTTAACAGACTGCAAACTTTTCCTCACCACTCCATAGAGAGAGAGACCAACTGTTTCCTCGTATGACTAACAAATTATGAAGAAGACTTTTTAAAGCAATTGCAGGTCTGTCACAGTCACGAGTGGCGACCTAAGTCCAGCCGCACGGCGCAGAGCCATGAGAGCCGCGGCATACTCAGGCAGTACCTGGCAAGCCACGGCCACCGCCGGCAGCTCCGCCACCCACCTGCAGCTCAGAACACCTTTCTGAAACAGGGCACAACACCGAGATTTTCCCCAAACTGAAACAATCCCCTGTAAGTTCTGCCTCCTGTCACAAAACCGCCGCGTGGTACGCTCTCGCTAGCCAGCTTGCGTTATTCAGAAGGTTACGAAAACAGCCAACAGCACGAAAAAAAAGCGCCCGTTTTCCAGCCGGGCTTGTAAAACACGGCGGAGGGGTTACGGAGGCGGCACGGCCAGGGAACACCGCGTTCTCATCTGACGCGGCACTCTACCGCACGAGCCTTTTTTTTAAAAAAAAAAAAAGCGCTGATTTGCCTCCAGTCACCACAAAATCCTTTTCCTTATCCCTTCCTTAAGCCTTGACGCCAGCGCGGGCCGGGAGTCCGCGGGCCACCCCGCCCCACACACCACCGCCCCCCTCCCCACACACCCCCGCGCCCGCCCGTCCCCCCCGCTCGCCCCCCGGCTCCCCCGGCCCGCTCCGGGCCCATACCCGGCCCCGCAGCCCCCCTATTTACCATGGCATACCACCACCGCGCGAAGGCCATGGCGCTGCCCGCCGCTCCTCACCGCCCGCCGCCGCCCGGCCCGGGCCGCGCCCCGGCAGCCGCCTCCGCCCCAGGGCGGCACCCGCCGCTCCGCCGAGCCCCGCGGCACGGGCGGCCCCGCCGGGGCTGTGGGGCGGCGGGGGCAGCGCCCGCGGCCCGCCATCGCCCGCCACCGCTCCCCTCCCTCCCACCTAACGCCCTCCTTACCGCCGCTCCGGGCTGCGACATGGCGGCGGGGCTCCCTGCCGCCTGCCCCCGGCGCTGCTGCGGGACCCGGGGAAGCAGGGGTGGGGGGTCGGCCGCTGGCGGCAAGCAGCGGCCCCCAGCGCCACAGCCCTCCCGTCCCGCGTGGCAGTCGGTCCCTCCCCTTCCTGCCGGGGCCGCGGCCGGGGGGGGCGGCGGGGGGAGCGGGCTGGGCCGGCGGCGCTGGCGGGGCCGGGGCTGAGGCGGGCGTGAGGCGGCGGCCCCCAGCGCCCCTCGCCCGCCCAGCGCCGGCGGCGGGACGACGCTCGCTCGAGACGAAAGTGGCCTTTTGTTTTTTAAAAAAAGGGGAGTTTTGTGGAAAAAAAATAAATGCACAGACTCTTTCCTTTCGCTCGTGAAAGTCGGTCCCTCAGCCTTTCCCCTTGGAAAAGCGTTGGGTATGGACACGCGGCCCACAGTGGGAGGATGGCGTCCAGGCAGCGCCTGGTGGGGGTCAGCCCTGTCAGGGCTTCCCCTGTGCCTGTGGCTCCTCCGGCACCCCGGGTTCCCCAGTACCCCAGCACCCCGGCTTCTCCAGCACCCTGAGCTCCCTGGTACCCCAGCACCCCAGCTCCTCCGGCACCCCAGGCTCCCCAGTGCCCCGGCTCCTCCGGCACCCCAGATCCTCCGCCAGCTTCCAGCCTCGGCCATCACCTCGGCCTGAAATGGCACAGAAGGCCAGGGACGCCATCCTGCCGCACCACTGCCCTCCATCCTGAAGTGGGTCACCTATCCCGTGGGTTGGCGCGGTGTTGAGGCTCACCCCAAGAGGATTTACCACAGCTCGGGTTATTCCGTGGAAAAACTTTCACGGTCTGATGGTTTTTTAAGAGCGAGGCCCGAATGTCCCTGTCTCTGTGTGAGTCTTTCCACAAACAAGCTGCCCAAGATGTACTGACGTCTCTTCCAAAACACCCCCGTGGCGGGTAACGGTTGGTCAAAGCTGAAGGAAGGTTCAGCACGGCCAAACCACCCCTATCCACAGCTGGAAAATCCTACCTGAGCACGTCCAATCCTGAGCCAGGTTTGGGCAAGGCTCCTGTTCACGTGGATGTATAGCTGGCGTGAAAAATTCAGCATTTACTGAGAGCAGATCCCCAAGGCCGCCTCGGTAAAGAGAGAAATCGCGAGTGAAGTAGTGCGGCAAAGATTCTTGAAGCATTATGGCAAGAACGATGTGATTAATAACATGAAGCCAACCTGCAGTGGAGAGGGTTCAAAATGCAATGGCTGCCTAGCTGTGTGTGGGTGCACACAAGCTCACACACATGTGGCGTGCAGGAACTGGTGCGGTTCACCAGCTTTGTCTCAACCAGGTCTTGTTTGTGCACAGCTGAAGTAAAATAGGCGTTCTGGGTGTTCTGTGCCAGGGGGTCCCAGGCTTAGGCTGGCTGGGTGGAACAGCCGTTGGATGAGTTGCATTACTCCAAAGACTTGCCAGCAGCAGCGGTTCCTGGACATGAGCATGTGTGAGCAGCCCCTGTCTATCAGCAGGAGGAAGTAAAAGTCTCCGAGTCTTTAGGGAGTGCTTGCCACCTGGGCAGCTCTCCCTGCCTCCTCCAGGGAAGAGGCAGCAGGACCAAGTCACTTAGTGGGAAGCCTGTAAATGCAATTAGTGCCTATGCCCTGTCCTGTCAGACAGGCAGAAGGAGATGAGTGGGCGAGGGCAAACCCCTCAAGGCCTTGGAGAATGGCTTTAACCTCCAGAGAGGAAGGACAGGTTAAAGCTGTCCCTGCTCTTCCTTTTTCCTTTCTGATTATCTCCATGCAGACCTATGGCTGGCCTTTGAAATGTTTCAGCCTGTGGCATTTGTGGGTTTGGCATGCCACTCCACGAGTGACCTACAATCACCAGGGAGACCTGGGGTGCCCAAGGTTTTAAGCACCCAGCTTTTACCCATGCTCTGCATTACGGCTGGCCATGGAATTGCAAAGCAGTTACGTGGGACCAGCTTGTAAGGCTGTGCGTCTAGGCAAGGTGCTCCGGAGGAGACGAGGGTGAGGGACGTGCTTAATGCATGACTTTCACAGGAGGCTCTCGTGTGCTGTTTTACCTGGGGTGACTCTGGCAGGTCTAACAGATTGTACTGCATTCCGCGGCTGCAGGCAGCAGACCCTCCCTGCTGACACAGTGCTCCAGGAAGCCTTCGGTCTGCTTCACCACCCTCGTTGCTGCGTGCCTGATGACAAGCAACTGGAGCTGACGGTAATTGAGATGGTGGAGTTGCACAGTAACGAGGCAGTAATACATGAAATCCTTGCTGATGTCGGTCTGTATCATGCTGGGTGTCGAGGGTGCTGCTCATCCAGAAACACGTCATCGATTCTAAGCTCTCCTAGGAAGAAGTTAGGTATATAGATGAGATTTGAACATTGGATAGCTGCAGGCTGGAGCCATCCATCCACTTGCTCCAGCTCCCGCAGCCGCTGCGTGCTTCTGCAGTGTTTTGGAAACCGACTGGGCTCCAGCCTTGCAAGCAAATCTTGCTTTGGGGCAAAGGGGTTGGCACTGTTGTTTCAATTAGAAGGCTCCTCTAGTTTGCCGCTGCTTAAAGAAAACATTATTTATTGGCAATTTCTGCATACATTTTTTCTTAACTATTTAGGTTACTTTGATATGTAAAGGGTGTAGACAGCACACATTTACCAGGCGACTGAAAAGCAGGTACTTGTTCCTCTGAGAGAAGTGATCTCAGCTGATGCGTGCCTGAGTCAGCTCTTGAACCATTGCAGGCCGAAACACCACTCCAACGGTTTGCTCATTTGGGTAAAGATTTGGGTATTTGAGTGGAGGAGTTGCTAGCAATTATCCAAGTCAGTCTGACGCTTTTTATCTTTAATCAGGAAAAGTTACGTTTTTCTTGCAGCTTTCAGTAGCATACAGGTGTGGCATTTCAAAGTCTCACGTTGTGTTTTCTGTTGCATTTTCTACTTATTCCTTCAGCACTTCCAAGTGAACAAACCCACTAAAGCCTGCTGAGATTTTATGTGGCACTGGTAGCAGAGTTCTGCACAGGGCTGATCAGAAACAGAGGCAGGAGGCGATGGATAGTCCAGACATAGTGTTTGTTCAATGTATATTGGTTGGAGCAACAGCAGGTGGCCTCATCAGGAACACAGGTTCTTTACTGTGATAATGTGTAATGTAAACAAGTATTTAAAAACATTTTGTATGCTGTTACTAGTCATTTAGAGATACATTTCATGGATACATTTACATTTAATTCAAGGTATTGGGCATCTAAAATTGGAATCCAGAATCACACACTCAATTTTCCCTGCTGTACTCTGTCTCCAAAGGGCACCAGTTGACGTCAGATGCCTCTGAATAAAAAGGTGCTCAGAATTCCGGCAGTATCGGATGAAATTTTTGCCAAGCATACATATTTTATTAGTGTAACTTGCATAATAGTACTACTGCAAGCTTATGAGTCATTCACCGAATTTACAAAATAAAGTACAAAATCTCTTGTATAATTGGGTTTTTATCTAGGGTAGTTTAAAAAAAGTCTAAAAGTGTGTATTAAAACCAGTCAAACGAGTTCTTTGTTTAATCTCTTTCCTCCTCTTCTTCTGGTCTACCATGAAAATCATTACAAGTTTTCATTCTGTTATCTTCCTCTCAAAACCAAAACCATCAGGATTTACTTTTTTTTTTTAAATCTGATGCATGCAGTCCCACCCTGTTTTAACACAACAGTAACAAAGACAGACAAGTACATTTCATTTCTTCTTCTACTGTTTTTGTTCACAAAGTGTTCAGTAAATGGAAATTAGAATTTTCAGTTTTGGAAAATCTATTTGTTGGAAAGAGCAAATAGTTTGATAACATCCTTGCTCTGTAAAGCAATAATTCAAATCCTTACTATTGATAAGAAAGGTTTATATCTGTATATATCAATACCCATATTTTTGTACGTTATAAACATGTTCTCTTTTATCATATAAATGGTATGTCCTCTGCTTGTTTAGTGTGGTTTGAAGATTTCCTCTTGAACTCCATCCCGCCGCTGAATGGAAATTTCCTTTCCACAGACAGAAATCCCAAGCTTTGACACCAACCAAGAGAAAATCAGTTTTCCTTGGGTTTTGTTGTGTTGTAAACCCCTAAATACTGAGCTGGGCTTTAATTGAAAAAAAAAAAAATTAACTTTGAAATTAACTTTGAATAATTTCTGGAGCTGAATTTGGGTGATATGTATGAAGGCTTTTATTTATGTAGATGTTCTACTTCATTACATTGAAATAGAGTGAATCCCAAAGCTTCAGCAGAATGTATGACATACAACCATCAGTGAAAAAAAGGTATGTTGTAGCCTTCATCATACAGGGCTTTGTTCCACCCCCTTGTGTTCGGTCTTCTCTTTTCTCCACAGCCAGTTTCTACTGGGGAAGGCAACCCATGACGTCAGCTTTGGGAGTCTGCAGAGATTCAAGGCAGCTAAGGCGAGACCATCATATCCCGAGAATAGTTCTAGCTGTTGATTTGGAAATGGTTTAGGAATGTGTGCTTCGAGTCACTGATTTGTTTCAGTATTAATTCAGCTTTTAGCAAATCACAGGCATTTCTCTGGACTGGATACAGACACAAATAGTACGAGGTTATGACTCCAAAGAGAGGTCCAAGAGGAAGTACAGCACGATGAGCTAGGCGTTACCCCAATGAATGTCAAACATTGCAGCGATGTAGGAGTGGCTAACCTGCAGCTTTTCTCTGTCTGCTGGTTTTATCTGAGAAGAACTTCCCCAAGATGAGGTACATTCTCTCAATTGTGAGCTAAATTATGAAATTACAGCAAAATGCATGTCCTGGACATTTCTGATTTTTATAAACCTGGAAGAACTCTGCTGAATGCAAGATTTATACATATGAAAATGACGATACCGTTTCTCTCAGGTTCTCAAACTGTAGGCTTAGATTAGTCTATAACTAGAAACCACAGATAAGGAAAAGTTTGTAGAGCTGTGTGTGAGGTGAGACAAAAAAAATCTCGGTTCAGAAGTAAATTCTAAAGTCTTTATACACTAAAAAGTTTCAAAATCAAGAGAAATCATGCTGGTAAAATAAAATGCATAGCTTTTAAGCACCATTTACATTTTCAACATGCAGAAGACAATGCAAAATGTTTTTATTTGTGTCAATGCTATATCTTGCAAATCATAAAACCCATGCAAGAGATTAAAACTTTCATGTACTTCTCGGGCATTTTCTCACTTAATGTCCATCTGCCATGAAATGAATGATTTCCTTGAGAGTAATAGCATTCCCTCCAGTGCAACGCTGCACTTATCCCCGATCATCAAGGTTCGCAGTGGTCCCCTCAGGGCAAATACTCTCCTGCAGATGAAATGAATCCTGAGATTCTCAGTATTAACAGAGACTTTGCAGGGGATGGGTTATGAAAAATAGCAGCGGTTTTCTAAAATGCATCCTGTAAAACAAGGTAAAAATTGTTTGTATTGCTTTGCAAAGACACAGTAAATCATTTATGTGGGTGACTATCAATGAGTCATCCCAGGGTAACAAAGAAAAGGTTTTGCATTACACCACATCTCTTTTTCTATTTTGTTTTATGTTTTCTTTTTCTCACTGTCTTACCCTTGTGCAGATACACATGCAATTAGGGATGAAGAAAGCTAAGACAGATCAAAGTACAGTTTACAACTAATCCAAAAGCAAAAATAAAACCAACATTTGCCTTCTTTATATATAGTATTTGTATAAATTCATACATACTTGTAGGTCTGTCTCGCAACTACTTTGTACGAGTATATGATGTAATGCTATCTATCCCTAACCAGTATTCCCATGATTCCCAGGTAAAATAAGGGACTTATTGCTGAAGATTAAAGAATAACAATTTAAAACAAAACAGCACTGAAAGATATAATTTACACTGGACTAACACAACAAAACAGTAAGCTTAAGACAGAATTTTGGTAGGAACCTCGGAGAATCTGTCGGGCCAGGAAAGGGAGGAAGATATCTCCTCCTCCTCCTGCCTCCTCTCGGCCTTCGTAAAGGGTAGCCACAGCGTGAGCCTTCCACTGGCTACTAGCGACACACGCAGCACACAGTGGCCTTGACTCTTATAATACCACAAAAGACGGTAATTTCTGTGGCTGTTCCTTGGGGTCTTGTAGGGCCATGCTGCTGGGAGAGTGTTGGACACTACCACGTATTAGGCAACACAAAATGCTCTTTTGCCAACACTGCTAAATGCCTTTTTTGCTTCCCACCAGTGTTTTGAAAATCCTTCCCCGATGCTGTGTTGCCTGGGCAGTGATGCTTCTCATATACTTTCATCTGCTGCCCATGAAACCAGACATCAGTAATTACAAGAGTACTTCCATACTATATCCCTCTGCACTTGTGACAGGTTATGAAAAAACCTCTGGCAAACAAGAAATTCCTGTTGAGAGAGAAGGAAATTATAGTGCTGGGCTCTGGCAGCTCGTGTGACTTGTAACACGTCTGCCATTGCTGCAGGGCTGGAGGACCCCCGGCTTTCATTCACGTTTCTGGGGGAGGCTGTTGCCTTTGCTGCTTGTACACTGAGGCTCAGGAGGACTGAGGAGACTTCGGGGTCACACACGGTGCTTGTTGCAGATAAGGGCATTGACCCTGAGTTTTGTTTATGCACGGTCCTTTCAGTCACACCACATTTCTGTTCTGATTATCAAGCTTAAAAATGGGACTGTATCAACAATGAAGAAAAGTTATTGTATAGCTTGTCCTCTCCAGTGTGCCGGCTGTGCGAAACCTAACTGTGGTTTTCATCTAACCATGCAGCCATGCATCATGGCGTAATGATGTCTGCGAGACGCATTTGTATGCAGATGCACAGAGTCATATACACATTTAAAATATACACACACACACAAATAATTTATTAATTACACTCTAGAGTTAGAAAAAAACATTGTCAAATACTTTGCCAATCCCAGTTGCATGATAAGCCAGGAAACAGGGATCAGAGTGGACAATGCTGTTGCTTAGGAGAGCATCACATCGCTGAATAATTGCAGATCAGCTTGATCAGGGTTGGTGGATGTTGTGCGTTGTGCAGTCCTGTTAGCGTCTGGTTCATCCTGTACCTAACTTGGTTGACTAGTGCCTCATCTGAAAGTCAGACTAACGTGTTAAAAGCTGCATTAATATTAATAACCACGTTGCCAAAAAATAGCTCTGCTTACAGCATGACTTCCCTGAATCCGTCATAGCCATCTACTGCTTTGCCATCATTTCCCTGCTCAGATGCTTTCTCAGTTGCATGGTTCAGGCTCTTCTTCATCCCTGGCAGCTGTATGCTCCCTACAGGACTGAGTCTCACGGGCCTCTTCTCAGATTAATACAATAATTTGTGCCTTTTGAGAGGCACAACTTCCAGTCAAAACAGCAGAAAGGAAGTCAAAGTACAGGCTGGTACAGAAATGTTTTATGGAAAATTGCAACACTGCTTCACAGGAAATTCTTTCCTGTTTCAGAAATGTGAGAAAAAAAAGAAACTGGGATTGGTCTGAAGGGAAACACGGATAACATGGAAAATATTTTACAGCTGTTTGCTGCTTTGAAGGCAGTATACGTTTTTCACAATTGAAAAAGAAAGGAAATTGAACTAACATTGAGCAGAAGCGGATACAAGTGAGCACCTGGAAACAGGACCACAGCACTCAGTGCAGCTTGGCTTGGCATGTAATACAAAGCAAGTGAAAAAAAACCCCTCTCCTTCAGCTTATCTCATGGTGTGCTGCAGATCACTCCCACCCCGGTAGCTGAATGCAGCTCTTTTTTAGCTGCAAAATAGCACAATAATATAAACCATTGATTCGCCCGAGCGGCCAAGCAGCAGTGACAGAGGAGAGCCTCTGCGGGGGGACGTCCCTGCCTGCGGCGGCTGCCCCTCCTGCTCGCGTTCCTCCGAAGCAGACGCGGCGTTAATGGAGTCCAACTGTGGATAACTCCCTCTCAGCATGCACTGCTCTCTCTGGGGAGTAGTTCTCCTTTCTGTTTTAAGCTGTGCATTAGTTTCGTGCTTGCCCTGAGGTGTGCGGTGGGGCAGCCCTGCATTGCAGCAAGACCCTTTTCCGCACGTGTCCCAGTGCCCGCGCTAGAGTGTGGAGGACTTGGTTTGTGGTGAAACGCTTGGTAGAGCAACCCAGCACAATCTAAATCCAGCTGATGTACAAATCACTATCAGAGGCAACAGAGTCGCAAGTGCGTCACAAAACCCTGAGTCTGTCATTTTGACCTGGAGGAATGTGCTGCTCCTCCGAGGCAGCTGTCCCTGTCAGCCGAGGCGGTGCTCTGCTCCCCACGGGCAGTGGCCACCGATCGCCACGTGCAGGTGTCCGGGTGCCCCTTGCTGTGCAGTGCAGACTACCGCGGGCCTCGAAACCCCGACTGCAAATACACAGTGACTGTCACAAGTGTGGGTGGATGGCACACGTATGGGGGCTGCGATAATCAGATACACAGCAACTCACGTTTTGTAAACATCTATCCCAAAAGTTGCAAAACCTCAAGTGTTTCAAGTCACCGTGGGGCAGCAGAGCAGTAACCTCTGTGGGCAAGTGCTCTGCTTGAGGAGACACATTTGTTTGGTGTGGAGCAACTTGCAATGACACTGTATCCTCAGCTGCATCAGAAGTGTGGCCAGCAGGTGAAGGGAGGTGATTCTGCCCCTCTACTCCACTCTCGTGAGACCCCACCTGGAGTGCTGTGTCCAGCTCTGCGGCCACTAATATGACAAGGACATGGACCTGCTGGAGCAGGGCCAGAGGAGGCCCGGGAGATGCTGCGAGGGCTGGAGCCCCTCTGCTGGGAGGACAGGCTGAGAGAGTTGGTGGCGTTCAGCCTGGAGAAGAGAAGGCTCCAGGGAGACTTCAGAGCCCCTTCCAGCGCCTAAAGGGGCTCCAGGAGAGCTGGGGAGGGACTTTTTACAAGGACATGGAGTGATAAGGCGAGGGGGAAAGGCTTCAAACTGGAAGAGGGCAGGTTTAGGTTAAACATTAAGAAGAAATTATTGACTGTGAGGGTGGTGAGCCCCTGGCACAGGTTGCCCCGAGAAGCTGTGGCTGCCCCATCCCTGGAGGTGTTCAAGGCCAGGTTGGACGGGGCTTGGAGCAACCTGGGCTGGTGGGAGGTGTCCCTGCCCAGGGCAGGGGGGTGGCACTGGGTGATCTTTATGGTCCCTTCCAACCCAAGCCATTCTATGATTCTATGATTCTATGACACTGCCCAGGAGAACCGCACCATGCCCAGGCTTGTCCTGCTGGAACCAGCCCAACCACCCCAACTCACAGCGACGACGTGCTCTGCCACCTCTCCAGAACCGCAAGCACTCCCCTGCCCCGTTTCCAAAACCGAAGGCACCCAGGCTATCTCCTAATTCCTGGGACAGGGGGCAGGGAAGGTACAGGGGAGTGGGGACGGACCATGGGCATCCATGTCAGGAGATGGATCGCACCCTCGCCCATGCCTGCTGCTCCCCTCGTGCCGCTGCTGTGACTCACCCTCGGCGAGCAGAATGACAAATTTGTCCTGCTCTGCTCTCCTGAGGCCCCAGGCCAGCCGCATAGCAGCTTCGGGGTGGAGTAATAAGCTAAAGAATCAGTGTGTAATTATTAAATGTGGCAAAAATAATGGCCTCGAGTGAGAAAATAAAACGCTCCCTGCTGTAAGACCCTGAAAACTCAGGTGAGATTGTTGCAAATGGTGTATGAGCGCAGTGCCCACCTCCTACGCCAGGCACTGGGGAAATGAAAACCCTCCTCCTCCACTCAGAATTTGGCATAAATGGAGGAAATGCCGTCGCTTGTGCTTGCCAAGGACTCGCTTCAAACCTCACTGGAAATAATGGCTTCTCGCTGCTGCAAGTGAGTTTTAGGTTAGGTCCAAAAAAAGATTATTTCTGCAGCATTAAAGTATGGAAACAGCACTTTACATGAGCCGGGTTCGGACACCTGTGTGTGTGAAAACCCCCCTCCCCCTGCAGGGGAAGAATTGGAAAAAAGTGTATACATCAGGACACCAAAGTCCATTACAGTTTTAAACAAGACTCCAGAAAGCTCTGTGAGCATTTCATACCGCTGTCAGAAGAGACCAGACCCTTTTTAATAGCCTGATTGCACCCAAACCGGCTGTCAGCAGGTTGCTAGCACGCTGATACTTGTGGTGAAGAAATAGTTAAGTGCCAGTGTGGCTGTATCTGTGCAGTGATGCCAGCGCAGACGTTTCCTCCACATCCTCTGCCTCTTGCCAAAGCACGTGGTTTGCAGCTAGAGGCAGGGGACATGCTTCACATGCCAAAGAGGGACAATCCCCGGGAAACCAGGACACGCGGGGAAAACCTAGGCACAGCCCATAAAGCTGGAAATGCCACAGGGACTCCCAAAGCACAGGAGGGCTTGGAGAAGCCGGGACAGTGGTCTGAGACAGGAAGCAGTGTCGTCCTTTGCTCCCTCAGGGCGATGGCACCTCTCTGGGGAGAAGTCTGTTTGCGCCCCATTTCCAGGGTTTGCTGGAGCTGGCGCGTGGCCACCAGCCGATTTTCTCCCCCCTGGCCGCAATCCTGCAATTCTCCTCTGCTCCTCTGTGGCTTTGCTCTGGCGTGTTTGCTGATGGCAGGGTTGCAGACCAGATCTTCAAGAGATACACAAAGCATGAGTCACCCACAGCCGGCGTAGAGGAGACTGTCTCGGTGCCAGGTTGTTAAACCTGAACCTTCCCTTCCGTACCCTGACTCTTCTGCACAGACCTGTTGATGTGACCGTGCTTGTTTGTACTCCTCGTTTTTCTTGTTCGTCTTCCCAGAAATCTTGCACAGAAATGTTGGCAAGAGTCATTCTGGGTTGGCTGTGAATTTCTGAGTGTGAAGCAACAGCACGTTTGGGGCGAATTGGACACTGCTGGCTTGCACTGTTGGGGAGGGATCTCCTGCCCGTCAGTGGGGCTGCACTGCCTCCCGTCCCCTCCATCTCCCTGCCAAGTGCACCAGTGCTCTGCAAACTGCCCGGAGAGCCATCGGTGACACCGCAGACCCAAAAAAATGAGTTTCATGCCGTTCACTTTCACAGTTTCAGCCGTCTGTTAAGACCCTTCTTAGACTTTGCCAAATAAACTTCACCACAGTGCTTTTCACCTCCTTTTGGACTGCTGGATGCTGAAAAATGTCCTGCCAGCAGTGCAGGCTCTTCCGAGGTGACACGTACCCAGGTTAGTGTTTGCTATACACAGGCTTCCTTCTCCTCAGCCCTTAAGTCCTTCAGAAGTGGTCCGTGGAGCATCCTCGTTTCAACCACTCCCACTGGGAATCAAACCAGCATCAACTAAGCATCATTACTTACTTGGTTAAACAACACTATCCAAGATTTTTTTCTGATTCTGTGATGAGTACTCTGCTTGAGACATCTAAGAGTCTCAGGCACCCCTATGTACTGAGAAATATTCAAAGATGTGGTAGAAACAGTACCTGCGGAGTTTAACCTGTAAGACCTAGACAGCCCTTTCCATTGCTTAAAATGGCTCTGAACACCAGTTGCGTGAGGGCACTGGTCTTCCCTCGTCCTGTGGTACATTTGGCATCAGCTCGCCTCTCCTCCTCTTCAGGATGCCCCAGTCACACAACAGGCTTTGATTTTTGCTGCCTACTCTCTTGGGAACTCCCTTCGCCCCTTTGGGCTGTGACTCATTTCCTCCGATGGCTCATCTCATCCTCACCGCTGCCACAGCTTATGGCTTGCTCTGCCCCTCTGCAGCAGCAAAACTTGTTGCAAAAACAAGTGAAGCTATCGCGTTGTCGGAAATCTTGCCTGTGTTTCCACAGCATGCGGAGAGCCTTATCTGTAGGCAGCTCAGTGATGCTTCGTATTCATCTGGAGAGCAGCTGTGTGGAAAGGGACCTGGGAGTCCTGGGGGACAACAGGATGACCATGAGCCAGCAAGGTGCCCTGGTGGCCAAGAAGGCCAATGGCATCCTGGGGCGCATCAAGAAGAGTGTGGCCAGCAGGGCGAGGGAGGTCATCCTCCCCCTCTGCTCTGCCCTGGGGAGGCCGCAGCCGGAGCACTGTGTGCAGTTCTGGGCTCCCCGAGTCAAGAAGGACAGAGAACTGCTGGAGAGAGTCCAGCAAAGGGCTACAGAGATGATGAGGGGATTGGAACATCTTTCTTATGAGGAAAGGCTGAGGGACTTGGGGCTTTTTAGTCTGGAGAAGAGAAGACTGAGGGGGGATCTTATCAATACTTATAAATACTTAAAGGGAGGGTGCCAGGAGGATGGGAACAGTCTTTTTCCAGTGGTGCCCAGTGACAGGACAAGAGGTAACGGGCACAAACTTGAGCATAGGAAGTTCCATCTAAACATGAGGAGGAACTTCTTTCCTGTGAGGGTGGCAGAGCACTGGAACAGGCTGCCCAGAGAGTCTCCCACTCTGGTGCCGTTCCAAACCCGCCTGGACGCCATCCTGTGCAACTGCTGTAGGTGACCCTGCTCTGGCAGGGCATTGGACTTGGGGAGCTCTGGAGGGCCCTTCCAACCCCCACCAGTCTGGGATTCTGTCATTCTGTGATTCCACCTGATACATAAGGAAAGCTGGGGAAAAAAAACACTTCTCTGCCTATAGTGCCATTTTATTTTCCTGTTGTGCAAACATGCAGAGAGGAGCCGGCAATAACAACTCAAAAATGTAAAGTAGCCTCCAACTTCAGTATCAGAATCGTTGTCTAAATTAACATCCTAAGCGGCAGCATGAAGGCAGAGGCACCAGGCTGGCTGTGCCACCAGCCGGGGTCCCTGCCCCGAGAGGCACGCTGCCCCGCAGCAGGCTGGCGGAGAGACGGGGGTGCCCATCGTCCTGCTCCGTCTGCGAGAGACCATTCCTGCCTGCATGCGTAGCATGGCAGAAATCCAGTCTCTGCATTTTTCAAGATATGCAACCCTTTCTTCACCAAAGAAACCGATCCTTTCTGGCATTGAAAAAAAGGAAATTTTAGTTATCCTCCTGCCTTTCTTAGATTAATTTTCACTTGTCACTCAGATACAGTTTTTGTCATTATTTATATCAATTTTAGGACAGAAGGCAATGAAAACTCAATGGCAGAAATTTTAAAATTATGCAACATCCGTTTAGCATAATGGAACTCTGGGATTTGGCTTCCTACCACTATAGGGGGAAATAAAGATTTTTAGGGTGGATTCTTTTCACTTCTTCTTCTATTTGAATAGGCCACTGATGAGGTGCCAATGATTTTCTGTGCTTCTGTGAAAAATTAATAGACCTTGCCACATCCACAGAGATGCACTCCCGGACACTGCAGCTGGGATTGAGGGGCTGCTGTCACGTTGGCCCTAATGCTCGACACAGCAGGATGGTGAAAGGGTATGGAAATGGAAGTCAGGCTGCAAAGTCCGTGTCCAGGCTGTTTGCAGGTCATCTGGAGACAGACACATGTGGAACCTACCTGTCCTAAGGATTTGCAGTCCGTACAGCTGAGAAACAACAAACTGCTGTTGACTCTATCAGACTCATCCTATTTTTTCAGTCTTCAATTCAGTTTTAACAGATAAAACATGGTGATACAGCAGTAATGGTTCACCGTTATAAATAAAAACACCGGAGACGTGGTTAGACGTGAGACTGAAGCAGTTTGAGCTGCCGTACTGTGCTTCAGCGTGTGTGCGTTTGTGTAATTTTGTGCTGCCTGGGAGAATTAAAACTTTCCCATTGGAACACAGGGCACTGTGCACCTCACTTCTTTAGGAATCATCCAAATAAATCGATCGGACTTGCAGGGTGCCTCGGAGGTAAACAAACTGAATAACATCTGACCAGAAGCAGAGGAGTTGTTCCCAAGGTTGAAAACTCCTTGGAGGAGATGTTTGTGCTCGTGTTCTTATCTGCAGGGTTCCAACTTCAAGACTGATTGCAATTAAACTCTGAGGCACAGAGAGAGGCGGTTGTCCCAGTATACATGAGAGGACACAGCTGAAATGCCACTAATGCACAGCTAGTTTCTTTTTTTTTTTTTAGTGCATTTACTACTAATTATAAACAGCAGCTGAATGGGCAGAAGAGAGAGATTAGGTCATGTTGGCAGAGTCTATTGGTTCCATTCCTTATGTTCTCTTGAAGGACTGAAACTTGTGCCATCTGGTGAGGTTATGGGTTTTGTTTGCTTTTATTCTTTTTATTTCTTTTATTTATTTTTCTTTTTTATTATTTCCTTTTTTTTTTTTCTTCTTCTTTTTTTTCCTCCCTCCCCCAGAGACATGGCAAACAGCTAAAAACTAATCCATGGCCAAGAGATTCCTACGTGCATCTATGTGTGACCACACACTTCATCCCTAGCGCGATGCTTTCAGTTCCTTGCCAAAGAAAGTCAAGCAAAGCATTTAGGCAGAGGTGCGTTCTGGAGTGAGGGAGATTCTGAGCCTGCGGAGCAGTTCAGGAGAGGGAGGCACAGCTCTAGCTGGGGCCCGGGGATGCCCCTGCGGTGCTTCTGTTCGTCAGGTGCCCAGAAGATTTGGCAATGCAGTGGGGACAGGCACTGCTCCTGCAGTGCCAGGTGCTGGCCAGGGAATGGTCTGTCTGGATGACTGCGGGACAAGAGCCCTCCAAAGACAATGTGGTTTAAAGAAGTGCTCAGTTCTTTCTCTCTTTGCATAACAGCCCTGGAAGACTTCTGTTAAAACCTGTATTTCCTTTGGAATGGCAGCTAAGACATGCCAAAATGTTGTCCCCACTTTTGGGAGGTGGACGTCTTGGTCTCCCAGTCCAAG
Organism: Pluvialis apricaria; assembly: GCA_017639485.1. Taxonomy (NCBI): domain Eukaryota; kingdom Metazoa; phylum Chordata; class Aves; order Charadriiformes; family Charadriidae; genus Pluvialis; species Pluvialis apricaria. Next base: position 86,741,935 of record CM030044.1, on the reverse strand, counting down.
TAAAAGTGGTCACTGGATCACCAGACAGACCTTTTCACGCCCACCTGACCATTCTCAGTTATCATATTAGAAATGCAGCATTATCCTGGTCCTCTCTTGATCCTTTTTTTCAACTAATCACTCCTTCTGACTGTGGTTGAGTAATGGGGTCTGCTAATATCTGCACCATGCAATCAAAGAAGAGAAGACCTTGTGAATAATAATAATAATAATAATAATAATAATAATAATAATAATAATAATAATAATAATATGATGTTGTTGTTGTTGTTGTTGTTGTTATTATTATTATTATTATTATCAGTTGACATTCTGTGCCAGGTTGAGAGTCACAGCAGAGTGTGGTCTTTTCTAAAGAGCCTGTGCTTACACCCTATCCTTGAAGATAAAAAGATTATTAAAAAGCTAAAACTGAAAAAAGCTTATTTTCAATCCATTTAAAAATACATACAGGTTATAGATTGCTTTAGGTGTGTGAATTCCCATGCAGTATGGCAATAAGGAATATTTTTTCAGCACCGTGCCTTCTGATGTGATTTGCAGCCTGTTTTGAACATTTTCCCGAGGTGACCATCAGTGCTGGAAACCCTCTGACCACATTGTCCGTCATTTCTGTGTGCCTGCAGGACTTATGGAGTTATATTCCCCAGGGCTGTCTGCAATGCAATAATCAGAGTTTCTCCATCATTCTTATTCTTCAGTAGGTCAGGGGAAAACTGGCCACCCCCAGGACCTGCCTCCTGTGGTTGCTACGAGCCGCCCTGCAGCGAGGGCACAGCCAAAGAAATTTCGGAAGCGAACAAGGTAGGAGGCGACTGGCTGAGCTGTCCACTAGCATGAGCCCAAACCAAGGAGTGACACAGAGCATCCGTGTTTTGTTGTGATGCTTTGTCAAAGGCGGCAGAATGCTGTGCCCAAACCTTCTCCCACCTGACCATTAGGGTCATCTCTATGATGTGAATACAAGTTCACAATGGAAAAACCCTCTAGAAAAATGCCTGTGTAGGAGGAGAGGGGAAATACTTTTGTTTTAGCTTATTGTCAGACCTCCCTGGTTCTGCTTTCTGTATTTTTGGGATTATTTCTGTTTGTTGGTACGCAGGGAAACATCTACCCTGGGTCAGCTACTGTGCTGCCATGGAGTCCGCAGGTCTGGGTGAAAACAAGCCCGGGGAAGCACGGGGTGAGAGACAGGGCTGCATCAGCTCCCAGCTCCTCCATCCCAGCACAAAGGGGCAGCCCGCGCAGGAGAGGTGCAGCTGCAGCATCCCTCCTGCTCCCGGCCCGCGCCGCGCTCCCTGTGCACTGCTGGCAGCTCTGCAACTGCGCCCGTATGCATCCCGGTGGGTTGCACGTGTATGTTGGCATCCACCCAGCCAGTGTGTGCCTTGCGACCTGCGGAAACGGCTGGGCTGGGTGAGAAACGCCTGGTTTTGCATCACTTGCCACCCTCCCTTCGCATGCAGCAATGTGTCTGTCACCTGCCTGCTCTGTACCCAGCGTTAATTAATTTCTAGTAAAATGAAAATTAAACACACATTACAAAAAATCTCAAGCGTGAAACAAATCTGTGTAGACTTTAATTTGACACATCATAAAGTTTTTCAGGCAAGACCAGGAAGACAGCCTCTGATTAATCTAATATGCAAATATAAGCCTGTTAGCGACTTAGGCTATCAAATATGAATAAGACAGTGACAAAGCTGAGATTTATTCCTGGCTGATGTGAAGCAATCCATCTCAGTCCTTAAGAAATATTCAGGGAGGCATTGGCTCGGCTGAAGAAAGACTGTGAGAGGGGTTTTCAGAGGGAAATCTCAGGGTTTACAAAGAGAATATTTAAAGGCAGCGCACCCTCACTCACAGTGCTCCAGTAATGGAGCAAGGAAATAAATGTCTGTTCACGTAGGAGGGATCTTTGCTTCCAGCCTGAATGGAGGTGGATGCTCTGGGAGAGCCACGGTCCAAATAACTCCTGGTTAGGAAACAAAGAGAGGAAAAAGAATAAAAAGGATTGAAAAGCTGCTATGGGATCATAGCCTTTTCCATTGCATTTTCCTTCATCAGGTGAAAAGATTTCCTGAAGTTTTACCTCTTTGTTATTGCTGACCGATGGATGTTAGTCTTGAAATCTTTCCCTCAGGCAGTTTTGAATCCCTGCTGCTGTAATTGCGGTGTCTTCATACTCTTCCGCCTTCTGCCCCTCTCCCAGGGCGCGGTGGCAGTGGTCTCCCGTTGCTGCACTTGATCAGGGGCTGAAATTCCTGCCAGGAACTCTGGGTCAACTCGTGCTGCTTCGGGCGGCGGTCGGGGCTGCCCTGGTTCGACCCCGCGGCGAAGGGCATGATGTGGGAGAGGGGGGTGCCCAGGGAAGGAGCCCAGGCAGAGAGAGGCGTGGTAGGTAGCCCGTGGGGCCCAATGGCAAAATAGTGCATGGCATGCAGTCCAGGTAACCCGGAGGGATTTTACTGACCTTCATTAGGAGTAGCAAAAGTGACAATTTTCACCTGCAGTTCGTTGGCACCGACGGTGTTTTGCATCCAGCGGTGCTCCCGTCCACACACTGGATGTGCCTGTTCTGCACTGACAGGCTCTGTGTGAATGCTGTGGCACTCAAAATATTTAAAAATTCAATATTGAAAATAAAAAAACCCAAACCACAACAATCTCGAACATATGCATTGCTGAAGAGTCAGCAGCATACAAGGCTTCAACCCCCAGTGCAGGGCAGGAGCAGGGTCTTCACTGCCTTATGACACGGGGGCTGTTTTCCCCTATTTGTAGCACAAATTCTGGTGTTTGCTGTGAGAAAGACCGCGTGGGCTGCCTTTGCCGGCATGACCTGTCTTCCTCCCTATTTAACTAAGTCTGAAAGGATAAGTGCATGTGAAGGAATGGGAAAATGAACTAGTCAGATTTGAATTACTTATTTTTTTCCATCTGCATGTGGAAGTTCGCATTCAACAGCCAAAGCTGAGAGCCCTGGAGCAGGCAGCGGCTTTTCAAGGGGTCGGAAATTCTCCTGCCCTTATCCAACGCACACGAGGTATCGCTGCAGGTCTGGCTCACAGGCAGGGCAGGCTGCTGACTGGCAGCCCTGCCAGAGTTCATCTTTTTGTTTTTTTGCCCAAAGCCACTCACCTTGTAGCCATGGCAACTCGCTGCCAGGCGCAGGCGGGCCTCGGAGCTGGCACTGCCTGCGGCTTCCCGCCTGCAGCGAGATGCTGCATCCCCTCAGGAGCCACAGCATCCCCTCAAGGGCTGCTCCCACATCCGCACAGGGGGGTTGGGGATGCTGGACAAGACACCTGATGAAATCTGAGCAGGCGAGCGGGATCATTCTCCTTGGAAGGGCCATTACGGACATTTGGTCTGCCTGCTGTCACAAACAGCCCTGTGCCACAGGGCATATCCTCTCTGGCTGAAAAAACCTCTTGTTAAGATATATGTTCTGGGGTGAAAAAGGGATTTGGTCCTGCTCCAGCAGCAAGCTTAAAGGCATTAAAGGGATGGAGTCATGCAGCCTGGGATTTTGCTCCTAGGCTTTTTGTGGTTGTTTGTTATTACAGACATTTGTCATACCCTGCACTAGGTGGGTTGTCCTTTGAGACATGTTCTTAAAACCAATACTCAAGATTTCCAATAAGTTTCTCTTCTTCATTGATACGGGCAGCCCAGACCCTTTCTTTTTGTTGCCCTGAGGACTCCTCCTCCTGAGGGCCTGAGGGAATGGAGGCCGAAAGAGGAAAGCAAAGCCGTCTTCATCCAGACAGCACTTCTCAGGGCTGTGAGGGGATCAGGCGCAGCTCCCTCAAGGTGATGGGTGGAAACCACTGGGCATCCTGACCTGCGCCAGTGTGGGAGCAGCCCGCTGTGAGACACAGCTCTGTCCCTGCCGTGCACCTCCCGCAGCTCATCCCCTGCGAGCCAAAAGCATCGCCGTAGTGGGGAGCTGCAGCTCCAGACGTCTCCGCATTGCTCCCTGGGGAGCTGCTCTGGCTTTACTGGAAGAGGCGATGCTGTGCCAGCAGAGCAACGCTTTCCAAAAACCAGCAAAAAGGCTGTGCAGGAGCCTCGTGTCGGTGTTGCTCATAGTCTGCAGTTCTGATATTTCTGTGTGCCCAAGGAGCCACCCCTGGGGTTTCGCACCACGCTCTGTTTCTGCCGATATGACATCCCTGAGAAAAGGCTAATTTCCAGGTTCACATGTTTGTTAGGACAGCAGAGGTGGGAAGGGGAGGCTGGACTGGCCAAAAAGGACATGACACTTGTAGAACAGATAGCAATCCATAGGATGATGTTATGTTATTCCAAAGAGAGGAGCCTGTGGATGGATTATCAGTGCTGCCGCATAGAGCAGAAGAGCTTGTGCCTTCTGCTGTGGCTCTGTTTGTATCTCGTGAAGGCAGACAAATGAAATACCATATACCTGTGGCTGTAGTCACCAAAGCCACACAGGAGCGTTGTGGTTCAGGGCCAGGGGAATGTCCTCCTCCCAGCGCCTGTGACTATATCATGCCAGGAAATTAAGTTTAGTCACTACTTAGCATAGAATAACTTTTTTTTTTAAAAATCGTCACCAAGCTTAATCCTTTCAATATTTTATCAGTAATTTCCTTTACATTCCTAGATTTTTCTGTGGCATTGCTTCTATTGAATGACCATTAAGAGCTCACTGCTATGCAATAACAAAGGGGAGGAAATCATAACCACATTTCCAGTGTGAATATATTGATTCCATTTCAAAGACTGGTGTTCAAAGATCAAATGAAAGCTGGCATTTTCCGTCAGAGGTATTTGAGCTCAGTGGGTACAAACACGATGCCAATCAACATTGGCCCTTAATATAAAAATGGAATTATCTCCTGAACTAAAGCCTCGCAAGATGCTTGTTTTGCAAATAGTTCAAAGTGATTCAAATGAAAGAATTTCTCAGGCATTTTTTCTTGGTGGACAAAAGAGAAAACAGCTGCAGTGGTGAAGAGCCACGTACATGGTCAATGCCAGGTGACACGAACACGTCATTGTACCACACAGGCTGTTCTCCCAGGGTGACTGTAACTCTGCCTGTCATCACAGTTCTCCTCATTCTGCTTGTCACCTCATTGCCACTAAATTTGCATCTAATTGTCATGAAACAATTTGCATGCAGTGGTGAAACTGATTCTTTTATTCTGGTTATTTTGTGGTTACACTGGAAGCACCAATGTCACTGCGACTGAGACACCTGGATCCGGTGGACACACGGCAGCTGTACTGGGTCCTGGTTATACCCCAATGTTTTCAATGTTTGTCCCTTTCTTGTGACCTGTAATGATATCTAACCATTAACACACGCCACAGGCTTTTATTGCGGCTATTCGGATGCTTTGAGGGCGAGGAAGTGTCGGTGTACATACAGAAGGACTTTTTCCTTCCAAACACTTCCAGTGTTTGCATATTCTCCCGGAGAGGAGAACAGCCGAATGAGAGCAAGCCAGCTGGTGATAAGGAAGGTCAAATTCCAACATGAAAACCAGTCCCTTATGCAGCGGGTTCGTAGCTCTTTCTGGCTCCTTACAAATGACATGGAGCAGAGCCACGCACGGAGCAAGGGAGACACTCTGTGATGATCCGGGAGAAGTACAGGGGCTTTTCTTTGGTTTGGCCGTTATCTCCATGTCGGTCAGGAGCATTTCAAATCTGTGGCAGATGGACTTTGCTCATTGTGGTTCAGGGCCAGGGGAATGTCCTTCTCCCAGTGCCTGTGACTGCCCAGGGCCAGCGCCTTGGCAGCAGCAAGCAACGTCCCACGAGCAAGTGAGAAGGCAACACGCTGGCCAAAGCACAAGCTCTGTTCATCTCAGCAAGACTGCGTGCTCTCTTAAGGAACAGAAAAAGCAATTTTAAAATTTAAGGCAATTTTTTCCAAGTAAAATCCAGTAAAACAAGTTGCTCCGTGATCCTGGGAGTGGAAGGTGTATTATTGTCTACAAATTTGTGCTTTCTGGTTGATGCTTTCCTACTGGCTTGCAATAAGGTTGCAGCAGAAGGACACGCCTTGCTAGATATTAAAGGATGTATATGCTGAAGATACCATGAGACGCATCTGGAGCCTTTTAGATGCCAAAATGCCTTTCTGAACAGCAAAAAAAAGTCAGGAGAGAAGCTAAGTGGAGTGTCCTCTAGTGCCTAACAAGCCATTAACTCTGAAAGAAATTTTCCTTTCAACTAACACCGGTTATAATGACAACTGAAAGCAGCTGGGCGTTATTCCTTGTGTGGACAGCCTATGTGGCCCTCTGTCACTGTGCCTATGGTACTTCTTGTACAACTAGGAAAAAAAACCTCAAAACAGAGCTTCTCAGGATTCAAAGCTCCTTAGGAAACTAGGCAACATGAGCTAGAGTTTGCTTTAGGAAAATAGTAGCCTGGAAAACTGATACATTTGGTAATGATTAGAGTCTTGGAGAAGATTCACCTGGTTTCCAGCATTGCTTTGGGTATTGGCTGTCTTTTAGAGGAGGCTTTAACCGGTGTTTTCACCATACATGAGCTCTCTGCATCTTTAAACATCGCGGGCCATAGAGCGATGCTTCTGTGACCAAAGGAGTGGGGTTACATCTGGAAACTCAGCAGCCCCCTCGTCCTGAGAGTACGGGCAGTGTGTCCCCCCTGAAGGGGACATGCTGCTTCTCAGCGTCCTCGCTGAGAAAAAGCCCCCGGGCTGCTGCAGCTGGATGATGATGAAGTCGAGATGCTCATCTCTCAGAGCAACACAAGTCTGATCTCTCCCCTGGAGCTACAGCTGAACGATGTTGCAGGATTTCTACCATTTGCAGAAATGCCGAGGTCTTCCTGACAGAAAAAGGGCATCAACACGTGGGAACTCCTTCACTTGCATGAACTTAATTTTTGAGAGATTTTTCCTCTAATCAGGATGAGAAATCTGGTATCAGAACTCATCATGCCTTCCCCTGAAAAGCAGAGGGTTTCCCAAACAGTGTGAGTTCATACTGGCTGTATGAATAACTGCTGTGCCTTTACTCTGTGTCGGCTTTGCATTCGCAACCATTGCAGGTTTTATTGTGGAGCTTCATTGATCATTTATGTCTTGCTGAAGCAACGCAACTGCAGAGTAAAGGAATTTCACCAGTGGGTCTGTAAGTGATTTGCATTCTGCAGCGATTGGGATGGTATTGCAAAATAAATTCTATCCTGAAATCCTTTCCTCAGCGCTCCCCACCATTAATGGTACCTTTGCCTCTTTCAACACCAAATATTTTATTGAGCAACCCCAGCTGATGTTTTGGTATATTTCCTTTCTAACTTCTCCTCCACATTTAAAATCTCCCATTATATATTACTATTTTGATGCCAAAATGTGGAATTTTTTCTTTATCCTGCCCTGGATCTTCACAAACGCTCCAGACTGTTGTTGGAAATACACCTTAAACTACTCATGGTTTTTTTTAAAGAAGGTGTTATCCTGGAGGATTGCAGCTATTACCTCCCCGCTGTCATATCTTTGGAAAGACGATCATTTTGCTAAGCAGTAGCAAGAATAATCTGCTCTACTCACCAGTCTTTTCAATCAGCAGGTACGCTCATGGCTTGTTAGCGGAGCACTGGCTGCCTCTCTGCGGGCTGTCAGCCTGCCATGGCGGTTTCTTCCCCAGCCCCATTCCTAAACCGCAGCGGGAGAGCCCTTAATGAGGGCAGTCAGCTGTCCTGCAGGTGACGCGATGGACATCTCTGCTGTGTGCAAGTCAAAGGACGCGGCTGCTCCACAGGGACCACCGCAGCCTTGGGTACAGCCCGGATGACGTGCCAACAGCTTTTCTGTGAAAAACGGGCTGTTGCATTTGCTTCCCTCCCATCATACTGACAGTTAAACCTCTGAGAGTGAATCAGGCGGATCAGTGGAACATTAGCAGCCAGCATGGAGGGTCGATAACGTCGGGGCAGCACTACTCGCAGGGCCAGGCGCATGCTAGCTCCGCAGGCGCAGTGCTACTGCATTCCAGTGGGGGTCTGGAGCACCATGGAGGGACCTGGAGAAGCCCAGCGTGTGGCTACGTGGGGTTTGGTCCTGACACCTTTTGTGCAGCTGCGAGCACAAGCACCGAGCAGTCCTGCTGGCTAGAGCTGCATCCAGCCCTGAGAAGGATGTCATGAAATTCAGTTTCTCCATGCTGAGGATGACTTACCAAGCCCCATTTTTCTTCTAGCTAAGCCTGGTTCAAAAAGGGGCTCTTGGCCTCACCCTTTGGTCCCTCAGCTTTATACAGAGCATGAGGCAGATGGGATGGAATACCAAATCACAGAACCACAAAATCACAGAATCACAGAATCAAGACTGGTGGGGGTTGGAAGGGCCCTCCGGAACTCCCCCAGTCCAACCCCCTGCCAGAGCAGGGTCACCTACAGCAGATGCACAGGACGGCGTCCAGGCGGGTTTGGGATGGCTCCAGAGTGGGAGACTCCCCCACCTCTCTGGGCAGCTGTGCCACTGCTCTGCCACCCACACAGGGAAGAAGTTCCTCCTCATGTTTAGATGGAACTTCCTATGCTCAAGTTTGTGCCCGTTACCTCTTGTCCTGTCACTGGGCGCCACTGAAAAAAGACTGTTCCCATCCTCCTGGCACCCTCCCTTTAAGTATTTATAAGTATTGATAAGATCCCCCCTCAGTCTTCTCTTCTCCAGACTAAAAAGCCCCAAGTCCCTCAGCCTTTCCTCGTAAGAGAGATGCTCCAATCCCCTCATCATCTTTGTAGCCCTTTGCTGGACCCTCTCCAGCAGTTCCCTGTCCTTCTTGAACCGGGGAGCCCAGAAGTGGACACAGTGCTCCAGATGCGGCCTCCCCAGGGCAGAGCAGAGGGGGAGGATGACCTCCCTGGACCCGCTGGCCACACTCTTCTTGATGCGCCCCAGGATGCCATTGGCCTTCTTGGCCACCAGGGCACCTTGCTGGCTCATGGTCACCCTGTTGTCCCCCAGGACTCCCAGGTCCCTTTCCACAGAGCTGCTCTCCAGGAGGTCAGCCCCCAACCTGTACTGATGCATGCGGTTATTCCTCCCCAGATGCAGTACCCTACACTTGCCCTTGTTGAATTTCATAAGGTTCCTCTCCACCCCTGTTGGTCAGTTTTGTGTCCCCTCTCCTGTCCCCTCCTCCCCGCAGGTGCTACCCCTGTATGCTCTTCTGCTTCTGACCCTCCAACGGGGCAAATAACAAAGTGAGCTGCCCTTGGGTGTTGGAGCAGTAAGTGTAGGCAGGAGCCTCTCTGCATACCATGCCTGAGCATAAATTACAGCTAATCAGGTCTTAGCTCTCCTAGAGCGAACAGTGTCTCCACAATACGCTGTTAATTACAGAGGGTTTCAGAGACTTCAGTCAGGCAGGAGGCTTAGCTGCAAAGTAAAATTACTGAACAGAAGATTGGTTCTGTTTTCCCTCAAACCAGGACACCACTGAAAGGTTTGCTTCTGAGATGTGCCTTCCAGCACTGCGTATCACCTCTGCTGCTCTCCTGTTAACATGATTTTACCCCAGTTTTATGTAAGGTTTGTTCCTCTCTGTGCAGCAAATGTTTCTGCCCAGTAATCCTATTTCATAATCCCTTCCGTGCCTGTTTGATTTATATGGCCTCGAATCTCTTCTCTGTCCTGTCAAGCTGCAAACATCCCAAAAATGTCCGTGTCCTTCCCTACCCTCTCCAGACATGGTTCAGAGAGAGAGACACAATCTGACAGAGTGCAGCCAGATTGCACGTGTGCCACGGAAAGGATGCCCAGGGCTTACCGCCGGGTCATAAACCTTGAGTTTACTCAAGGTTTACTGTGAAATCCCTAACACGCATCCCATCGCCTTTAGGAGGACCATGAGGAGCCAGCGGGAATCACTGCTGCGCTTCTGCTGGTGGTTTCTCAACATTGCCTCTGAGACATGGCGCTGAAAGATGGTTTTTAGTGCTTTATAAAAACATCTGTAGAAAATTAGGCTAGTGAAGCTCCGCTTCCACATGAAACGGTTTATTCTCTGTACGCTCTGTTTGTCAAGGTACCACTGCAGCATTTCAGAGAACCTGGCCAGAAAGGACTGAATTACAGTCACTAATTTTCCCGATTTGTGCCTCAGCAGCACAGAGAAGCTGTCGGAGCCGTCCTTCATCCCTGGACTCTGTCTGGAGCAGGGAGAGCAGCGGCTGAGGAGCCATACGGGGGCTCTTCCCAGCCTGGGGAAGGGGCTGCAAATCCGGGTCCTGAGAGCGTTGCTGTGCTCCCCGCTGCAGTGGAAGGATGCCTGCCTCATTTGAATTATGGGTTAATTAGTGCTCCTGTGCTTAAAATTGCTCCGTTTGCAAGTCTATCAAAGTCTGCGAAAGCTTTGTTGTGTGCTTTATGGGCATTGGGAGGAGGCTTAATTTATATAAGATAAGGAAAAAACGAGACAGGAAAAGGAAGAAATTATTCCAGAATAAAAACAACTAGTACAACCTATAAGAATGTATATATGCATATTTTTTTTAATTTATATTTTAAGAATTTATACATGCACTTTTGGGCCTCATTTTCTCTCCTAGCCCCACACAGCGCCGTGGCAGGACCCGGCTCCATAGGAGGATGCCCTGGGCTTATGGCACAAGGGCTGGGGCAACCTGGGAGAGGTGTGATCCCCATCAGCCTCTCGCAGGGCGGGTGGATGCCATCAGGAAGCATCTGGCAGGCGGCTGGATGGCTCTGGGACTTTGTTCTGCCACAGCTTCAGCAGAAGAAGAGAGGAGGAGGAGCTCTGTTTGAAGGGGCTCTGTACGTGGTGGGGAGAGAGCGCATCTCCAATTTTTTTTTTCCTGAGAATAAGTGGAAATAAATAATTCAGCAAAAGACAAATCATAGAGAGCTGAATTTGTCCCCATTCCTCGAAGGGCAGGCTTTTAAAACACATAGTACTTTCTGCTGGGACTGGGTGAACACTTGCTGTCTAAATGCATGAAAACATACCAAGAGTCCAAGCAAATGTGTTTCTTGTCCAAACAGCGTTTCTTCACATGAAAATAACTGCGAGTGGAGTCAATACCGTGTCATGCTACAGAAGAGGCCGCATAAAGTTATTGCATAAGCGAGAACAGGTTAATTCAATCAGAGCACATGTGTGGCACTATCCGTGGGCATCGCCGCAAGCACTGTGTCTGTGGGCAACCCCAGAGCCCCCATGGAGCCTCCACCAGCGCAGCACGCTCTGCAAGGCAGGGAGTGAACAGGAGGAGCGCAGGGGAGAGATCTGAGTAGCAACCGGCTCACCTGAGAACCCAATACTCGTAAGCACAGCTAATTGTGTGTTAGAATGTAGGAACCACTGCCAGGAGCAGCCCTGTTAGTGTGGACACTTGCGACGTGCGTATGGGGCACTGGCTGTCAAAGCCATGCGCGGGGTGGCTGTGCGCAGGCCCATAGGTGTGTACGCAGCATGGCGTCACCAGCATCTGCAGGAGCCACCAGGGAAGACACAAGAAGGTGCTAAGCGTTGATTACCTTTGGGGGTCTCTCACACCAAAGCCCAAGTCAGCCCCCTTGCACCAACGAGTGAGAGTGTGGGCTGTCAGATTGCCTGGTTTTAAGACAAAACATGAAAATCTGAAGTTAATCTGTCTTTTCTAGCCCATCTGTGACATGCCAGTGGAACAGAAGAACTTTGCAAATATACCCTGGCAGCATTTCTTTTTAAAACAATTGCTCTTGAGCAGGCCAATAACAGCAAGGTCTGGGGTCAGATGGAAGTTACCTGTGTTCCCACGTATCACCCTGTCTGGTGATCACCTTTGCTATTCCTTTCTATGCCAAGGCTCTACACTATGCAAACTATCCAGGAAGTTTGTCATGAGAGCAGATGTCCACTGGCAGAAAGATAAGCATATCTAAATCCTTTCTTGGGCTTTCCTCTTTATTCAGTTCATTTACAGGTGGCCTTACAAACCCGTTCGTGCAGTCACAGCTGCAGCTCTACTTGCCGTGCTCACACATGGACTAGTTACAGCACAAAGAAGCAAGAACAGTGGGGAAACCTCTTGGTCTTGCCTGGAGCACGGGGCTGCCCAGGCTTTGCAGGTCCCCCTTCTCCAGCTGCAGGTAGCTGCCAACAGTGGTACCCTGCACTACGCAGCATCTGCTGCAGCGCTGGGCGGTGTGGGGTGGGATCGTGGGCTGGAACCAGCCGCGGATATGCGCGGTAATCAGAACAAGAGATGCGGGAGTACATCAGTCCTTCAACCCCTTTGACACAGGGTTGGTGACACAGGCATGATCTCAGACAAAAACAACTTCCATTGCCTTGAAAACCCCGAGCTGCCAGTCTGAGGCATAATTCCTTGTTTGCAGAGATAATGTCAATGATTGGAATAATCACCGACCTGATCCAGCTGGAAAAGTAAACGCTTTATTTTCATGGCTGGAGCTGTGTTTGCTGAGCAGCAGCTCCTCCGACACACTGGAGGATGAGCTCACACCCGTGAAATATTTCTGTTCCCACTTCTATTGTCCTTTGCAACGGAAGCTCTCACCTTTGTTTTTACTATAAATCCCTTGTAGGAGAGAGATCATCTGCAGTTCTGACTCAGACCATTAAGAGCATATTGAGAAATAACTTAGGTTTCCCAGAAGGCTAATTTACGTCAGCAAGCAAAAAGATAATCACAGTCATAAATCTTTTTCCGTGTCCATATCTCCTGATTGCTTTAAAAATATCAGGACAATACTTCCTATACCTTAAACAAATGCAGTAATTGGACTTGTTTTTCCTAACATCTGCAGTGCATGGTAGTTATGCTCTTTTGTAGCAGCCTCATTTCAAGCATGCTGGAACTAAACATTGTCTGTAAATTATGCATGACTTTTTAACATTCATGAATCCCATCATTTTACTTTATTGATCAGTTCTTTCTCCCATAATTGGCAACAACCCATGAGGAAATGAATGTTCTACATCATGCAAATGGGAATTTTATTGATGTAATATTGGGACAGCAATAGACATGCTTAGCAAGCTGAAATGTTAGTGTCTCTTACATTTGTTTGAGAGCGGTATCGGTGTCCTCCTGCCTGCATTTTACCCGGGGTCTTCATGGGAGTTCAAAAAGCTGCTCTATTTAATATTAGGGGAAGCTAGGATACCCACCTAGCCCTCTATTGCCATTAATATTAATGAAGGTAACCATATACCTTCCTTTCCTTTTATTAATATTAATGAAAATGAACATACATATCAATGTAGGGATTCTGAAGTTTTTCATTATACCTTTTTTCTTAGGGCTGGCAGTCAGCCTTTCCCGCTCCCACTGCCCCCGTCTTGCCTCCACACGTACCTGGTGGACATGCATGGCCAACGGCAGTGCAAGGCACTTCTGCTGATCCCCCCACGCCCCAGGCACAGCAGCTCCTTTCACCTTAGCATAAACAAACCTACCGTGAATAATCTGGTTAATAAAGGCTGAAATACAGCATTTGCCCTCGTGTCAGCTGTAAAGCACAAGATACAATACACATCAACAGTGACAAAAGTCAATGGCTGGAAAGGAGCCACAGCCATACCTCTGCCCTCCATTTGTTCAGATCACGGGAGAGGAGAAACCAATCCCTTCTCATCAAGGGCAGACCCAGCCCTTAATAAGATAAAATCAATTTCGTATAAAAATGGTGGTTACTGATAGGACATGATGGCACCAACCCCCTTATTGCTCTTAACAGTGAAGGCAGACAGCCTTCGTGGCAGGCCACCTAGCAGGCATTTTCGATAGTCCCACAGCACTCCCAAAGAACAGTCATGACAACAAAACAGCTCCCCACGTTGATCATGACTGCCCATGACTCCATTCGCATATCTGTGGAGAGACAGACTCATAGTTTGAGGGCAGTTAAAAGAAATTTAATTCCCTACATGCACCTCCTAAATCATGTAAATGTGTGATTTGCATTCATTGCATTCTGCTTTGGGAAAATGCCTGATTCCGTTGTATACTTTGATAAAAGTGATTAGTGCAAGAGGGTCGATTCTGCGTCAGCTATTGGGTGTAATAAATGAGATCAATTTGCTCATTTGATTTCCTGCTCATCAAGGAACTTTAAGCTTGTTGAGTGGTCCTGAATTTGTGTCCACCAGGAAAATGAAGAGATTTGGATTTATTCTAATAAAATCTTGTACCAAGGTGAAATTAACCTGCAGAGAAAAATGAGTACTGCTGTAAAACATGGTATTAATTTGAAGCGTGCATATAGCAAAAATGCTCAAGCACATCTTGCCTTTTACTCTTCATTTTTTCTCCAGAGTGCACAGTAGAAGAAATCAATGACCTTAGGGCTTTTTTGGGGGGGAAACAGCTCCAAAATAGTTGAAAAAACTTATTTGTGGTCTCAGAAGGTCTTGAATGTTCTTACTTACACCTCATAAGAAGCATAAATCTCAGTAGTCCATATTAAAATAATAAAAAGGTTACTTGGCAAAAAGAGCCATTCCCCACAAATAATCCTAAAAGGAAAGTACAGAGTGCATCTGGTAGCCACGATGGCAGAGAAAGCTGGTGTTATATATCAGACAGATGAGGCATTTCTCCAGAGATCCTGGAAACCCACAATACAGCAGATTGTAATCCTAGCAATAAAGTAAAATGGCAAAAAAGAGTACAGTTTCTAATAGATGCAAAGAACTTTTGTACTCTATCTTAGCAAATAAAGTATATAACCCAGAAAGAGAAGAGGACTACAAAGAAAACAAAGCAAAAATCCACTTTTGAATTTTGAAGTCTGCACGCAGTTATTAGTAGCCTCCTTCGGCAGTCTGTCCCCATGCTATGGCTGCATAGAGCCCCAAGCACAAGATCTGCATCCGCAACCTTGTTGTGAAAGCAGCATTCGCACGGGGAACTTTCTGGGAATCAAATCAAATATAGCTTTGGCTTACGAGAAAACGATTCTTTGTTATGCGTCACATGTGAAAACATATGTCTTGATCTTTGAATTTTTGGGTAGCTAGAGAATGCAACAGCCATCTAAATGAGTAACTGACCATCCTCTTGGGTACAGGGAATAAAAACAACTCATACTTTAAGAATACTCCTTTTTCAACAGGACGACCTGACATTACACAACCACAGCATCAGAGTGCCCTCACCACGGTGTACACTTTTTCCAACATGTTTGATCTTTATAATAACTTTGTGACTATGCAGGGCTCTTCATAAATATTTAATTCAAATTATTCTGTAGACAAAAGCACCAGGGAAGAGTCAGAAAGTGACTCACTGTTTCTTAATCAGAGATGAGTGACTAGGAATCTCTGGCATCGCAGTGGGAGAGGGTTATTGGTGCTGATTAAATCATCTGAGGATGGATCCTGTGTGAGCTCCGGGGCCAAGGCTGGCAATGCCGTGGCAGCGTCCACCGAGCATCTGGTACCTCCCTGCTGCAGCTCTGGAGCAAAATGCACTATTAGTCCTGTTCTTTGCATGCAAAGCTTTGTGATTTTTAAATCTCTTTTTTTTCTCTCCACAGCAGCAACTGAACCCCTCAGTTCTGGCATGGAAAAAGAGCAAGAGGGCATGTGACTTCTTTCTAGCGTACCATTTTCATTAGATAAATGCATATAGGGCAGAACGCCATAGGTTCGATCTGTCTTTATAATCAGTGTCTGACTCTGCAAGGCATTTTGCTGTCAATGCTCAAGTGCCAGACTGCCTACCTTCTAGGCACTTAGTTTCCCAAGTGCAACCCATAGGCTTAAATGAGACAGAGTGCTTATAGCTGTTTAGGAAACAGAAATACACTTAATTTAAAAAAAAATCTTGTGGGATGGAAAAAAGTATTTCTTGTACCATCGGCTTGTGTATTTGTGAGAAAACAAACACAACTTGTGTATTCTATACTAGCACAAATCACTTTAGGAGTAAAATAATGGTAAAAACCAGCAGAAGTAATTTATTTCAGCTTTCAAGAGCTTTAACCATGATATCACGGATGGAAATAAGAAATAAAAAGTGATCACACATTAAAATAATTGATAGCTCATGAAACACTTTGTGTGAGGTACAGCTGTTCCCGTGTTCTTCTGGTACAATTTAATTGACTTCTGTTTATGCTCACATTTTTCTGGAATTTGTTGTCATCGATTTGGTGGCCTATAGTAAATTTATCATATTTGGTTAGTTGCAGGAATGTTTTAAAATAATATCGAGCATTAGGTTTACCTTTTGAGCTTAGCTGGTTAAATGAGAGTGGGAACACTAACAGCTACAGAGGTCCTGCAGGCAAAATTGGTGAAAAGACATTTTCCTGAAATGACACTTTCCAGCTACAGCTCCTCTGAGGTCTGGCTGTCCACAACCCTCCTGGAGGAAGCCAGCTGACCAAGAGACCAGCTTGTGCTCATGGGCCCAAGAAGCCTGGCTTTGTCCTGTTCTTTCTTTGGTTGTCCATGTATGCACGCTGACGTTTGTGTCCTGCAGGGGTGACTTGGGCTGCAGCTGGCATCAACCTGCAGCAGTGGTGCAGCAGGTCCTCCACCCACATCGACTGCAGTAATTTCTTTGCACAAATGATTTCCCAAAGGGTGGACACGTCTGAGGAACTCTTGGTCACCTGAATCGCTCCAGGGTTTCTGTAACAGGCAGAGTTTCCTCAGGACACAGGGCTTTATGTCCCTTTGGATGTCCATGCCATTGCTGTTCTCCCACTGAGAGGTCACCAAAACCTGCAGAAGGCTCCTGTCCCGTCCCGTCCCGTCCCATCCCATCCCATCCCATCCCATCCTATCCCCATCCCATCCTGTCCCCATCCCACCCCACCCTGTCCCGCCCATCCCATCCCCATCCCATCCCACAGGTGAGAAGTTTATAGCCCATATTCACTTGGGCCAGCTACAGAGATGGCTAAGCTGTCTGCAAAACTGCTGGGGAAACACTGCACTTATTACTCATTTTAAAGTAAGCAAGAAACCATTTTTTTTGGCCTTAAAATATGGGTCTGCAAATGGCAGCAGGTCAGGGAGTGTTGCAGGACATCAGCCACCACTGCAGGGACAGTGAGCCTTCCCCGCTCAATGCTCTGTCTTGTGAATCATTCTTTAAACATTCTTGAAAATGGATTTAAGATGGTTTTATCCATCTTTTCTCATGGTTTGTGAAAGTTTTCACTCTGTAACACAATAAAGATTTTACTGAAAAAATGGTGATGCAAAGGACAGCTGAAAAATGACTAATCGTCATTACGTCAGTCTCCTTGACTTATCCTCATTACACAGCACTTACCTTTCTGCATATGAAGATTTTCTCTACTTTACATACTTCTATATCAAATTCTGCCTTCAAGCAAAAGTTTAAGCAACAGCCCAGGAAATAAATGAAACTATGGTCAGGTGTACCTTGCTAGAGTAACCATATATTTCTATTTTCAGATGAGCTACATCTTGAGTTGCAACACCACCCTGGAAGTTATGGCTGTCGGGTGACAGGTCTTTCAAGCCTGCAGGATGATTTCAATCCTCAGGGAAAGCGCTGAAGGGTAAATTAAAAATCAGCTCACATTTTTTCCTCTTTTACGGAGGAAACCTCTTATTTTTGGTGTAGAGTGTTCCCACTGAGATAGGCTTACTCGTGTGCCGTCCTGGTTATTTTTTTATAGAACCACTGGGCCAATAAGGAGGGATCAGTCAAGCAGGAAAAACCTTCAGAAATAAACTATCCATATCCCCTCCAAAACATGTCAAAAAACGTGATGCTATGGTTTATGAATGTAACTAATATTTTATGACCCTGTCATTAACAATTATGACTAGTGTGTCTTCAGGCTACCATAACAACTCACGTGGTGTGTCAAGAAAAGTGCAAACCCTTCAGTGTGAATTAATCCCTCACATGCAAATTAATCCTTCATTTGTTTCTTATCTACTAAAATCCTTATTTTGTTTGTTGCTGTAATTTCACCAAGACTCGTTATATACTGCTGGATAACCTTGCTATATACTGCTACGTAACCTTGATGAAACAGCCACAAAAGTCAGAAGAACGTTACCCATGCTGGGTGCATTGAAAATGCAAATATTTCCTTTTCTTGTAACACTTCAGGAGGCAGAAGTGCCTGAGCAGCAAAAGACCCCACAACTGCCTGGGCTGTTTCACCAGCCAAGAGGGTGTCAGCATTGGGGGCGGACCAGCGTATAACCTTCTGGGAGGCTGTGCCACCACAAGAAACAATTGCTGACACCAGGACCAGGATGGCAGAAACTTTGCGTCCAATTTGTAGAACTCCTGCTTGGCTCAGGGAAGAGCAAACCCCGAGAAGGAGGTGGGTTTTGACCGCTGACTTCGCTCCCGCGTGGTCTGAAGCCTGGGACAACGTTCCCACGGCATCCTGGTGACACCTCCCTGCCCGCACTGGTGCCGGTGTCCTCACTGCTGTCCAAGAGATGAAAATGGCTTTTATTGTCCCTCGGTAAAAAGCACTGTCCGCCTTTCTGTCTCATGCACATTCAGGTTTCCAAAGCTCTGCAAGATCCAAAGCAAGAAAGTGAGATATAAAGTCAAGATGCTGCTGTTTTATTCCCCAAGTCATGCCAAACCGGGGGAAAAAAAGGTGTTATAAATAGCTGCAGGCAGAGGAGAAGGCTGTTGTGCTCAACGCCAGTTTTATGATGCCGAGGTGAAGCTAGTATGAGTCACTCCTATAACTTACATGGGCATGACACACACTTTTGACATTCAATATTTTCTTTTTCACTTACCAAAAGTTATAATTACCCCTGAAAGCTTGGATCTGCTTTCTTTTCCTACCATTTAGTCTCTTTATGTTTGGCACTTCGCCATTTTTCCCATGCACGTAGCCCATCTGGGCTCTTTTCTAGCCCTTATTGCTCTCGTAGCTGAGTGCTCGCAGGATTTATAGATTTTGTTCAGTCCGTATCTCACATTATCCTTGGCAATTAGAGACCCGGGGAGACAATGCACTGTCTGACTGCACTGGGTGACTGTCACACAGACACTGCACGGCATGGCCAGCAGCAGCAGCAGAGGAGGTCTATGTTGTATTCTGGTTGCGGGATCAAGTCCGTGCTTAAGTCCAACTGCCTTTTTAAGCCAGACTGCTTGGACCGAACCGTGATATTTAAGAGATTTCAAAAATGGGGTGGAAGAGAAAAGCTGGGCTATTTTCACCTATAAAGTGGACCCCATCCTGTCCCTATGGCTTGCTGACTCTTCCAAGCAGAGTGTTGCATCTTAAACCTAGACCTGCCCAATGTTATTACAATGGCCAGTTCAAGCAAACCAAAGTGCGATCAAGGAAAAATATTTTCGTTCCTCCTTTTTTCTTTTTTTTTTTTTTCCAACCTCATCCTTCTTTTTATGCAAAAAAAAAAGATACTTGCTAGGGTATTTTTGCTTTCTTTCTATGGTTGTACATGTATACCTACGCATGCATGCATGTGCACACACAAACGTATGTATTTTTACAGTGGCACATAGCATCGTCCCTTGCAGATGTGTGGCACAGAAGTGTGCTGGGGAGGAGGAGAGGAGCAGTCAGGACACAGCGCTGCACCTTCCCGTGCACTGGGGATCTGTCCTCACCCACCCTGGGCAGGCACAGCCCGGCTCTGCTGACCTGCCACCGATGCTCTCACCGATGCACTGCCGATGCCACGAGTGACTTCCTCTGCACGGTAAACCCACACGGGAACCCCGTGTTACTGCCTGCTCCCAGCTCCGTTGTCTCCGTACGGCCAGCTGCGCAGAAACAAGAGACGGGAAAACTGGGGTGACAGGTAACAGGATGGCACTGGGAACAAACACCTCCGGGCACATAACACCCTGGTTTCAGCGGAGTCCGTAAGACTGTGTGAACCAGCCTGGGGAGGGTTTCCAGGGCTTGGGACTACAGGCTGGTTTCTCGTGTCCTTTGAGGACCCTTACATCCCTATAAAAAATGCATTTCTCCCATTTGTAAGTGTGTTTACTTTACCAGAGAGGTGTTCACTTAGTCTCAAAGAGGTGAAGACTTGAGCTTTCTGAGCTCAGAATTACCTTCCTGCTACCTGCTTTGGGGGCAGAGGAAGGTCCTGGTCCAGCCAGGTCACATGGCCGCTAGTTTCTTTCACAGGGAAATAGCAGAAAGAGGCCACTGAAGAGGATAGCAGTTTTTAACTGCACGTGGAAATGCAGAATATTTCACTTCCCTTGTTCAGGCTTGAAGGCTAAGCTTTCCAACAAGAAAATATTACCAGTCATGAGGCAGCACTTGATTACGAACAAATCGTGTGTAGGGAGCCCACGCCTGGACTGTGTACTGCTTTACAACAATCGCTCACCTCTCCTTTTCTACATGATTTTAGGAAGGGGCATTCTCCCTGAGAGAATCACACCCTGCGCACCATCTGATGACGCTTCATCTCCTTCAGGCACAGCCAGGGCAGCCATTCCTTTCCAGCTGCTGCGGTGGGTCATCTTGAGGAACCTTATGAAATTCAACAAGGGCAAGTGTAGGGTACTGCATCTGGGGAGGAATAACCACATGCATCAGTACAGGTTGGGGGCTGACCTCCTGGAGAGCAGCTCTGTGGAAAGGGACCTGGGAGTCCTGGGGGACAACAGGGTGACCATGAGCCAGCAAGGTGCCCTGGTGGCCAAGAAGGCCAATGGCATCCTGGGGCGCATCAAGAAGAGTGTGGCCAGCGGGTCCAGGGAGGTCATCCTCCCCTCTACTCTGCCCTGGTGAGGCCGCATCTGGAGCACTGTGTGCAGTTCTGGGCTCCCCAGTTCAAGAAGGACAGGGAACTGCTGGAGAGGGTCCAGCAAAGGGCTACAAAGATGATGAGGGGACTGGAGCATCTTTCTTACGAGGAAAGGCTGAGGGACTTGGTGCTTTTTAGTCTGGAGAAGAGAAGACTGAGGGGGGATCTTATCAATACTTATAAATACTTAAAGGGAGGGTGCCAGGAGGATGGGAACAGTCTTTTTTCAGTGGCGCCCAGTGACAGGACAAGAGGTAACGGGCACAAACTTGAGCATAGGAAGTTCCATCTAAACATGAGGAGGAACTTCTTTCCTGTGAGGGTGGCAGGGTGCTGGCACAGGCTGCCCAGAGAGGTGGGGGAGTCTCCCACTCTGGAGCCATTCCAAACCTGCCTGGACGCCGTCCTGTGCCACTGCTGTAGGTGACCCTGCTCTGGCAGGGCATTGGACTGGGGGAGCTCCGGAGGGCCCTTCCAGTCCTCACCAGTCTGGGATTCTGTGTGATTCTGTCTTCATCCCACACCATCACTCAGCAGCCCCAGGTGTCTCCAGAGACCCCCAGGCTCTGTTTTTCTGTGGGAATGGGTGAGTGGGAAGAGTGGGGAGTGCGGTGAGGTTCAGCGAGAAGCCAGCGAGCGCTGCGCTGTGTGACACCAAGCAAGCTGTACAGCGTCAGCCAAGGCTTTTGACGTCCAGGAGAAGGTGACATTGATAAATGATGAAGAAGTAGATTTCAGGTGTGTCCCAGTGGGCAGAATCTGCAAGATGGACAGTTTGGGGGATGGGCTTTGGCAAATTGGTTCAATTCTCTCTGCCTCTCTGTCCATGAATGATGGATAAAAAAAATATAGTTCCTTTGTAAAATGCCTTGTAATATCTGTTACTAGTAACACCTGTTGCTATAAAATGCTCTGTAAGAAGCATGGTGTCCTGTTATCTATGGTCCTTTTTTTACCTAGGACATTCGCAATAATTTTGCATTCCAAATAATGCTGCCTATTTTAAAGGACATTTAAAGCTTCTTTTTCTCATTCTCTATAAAATTGTCCTTTTAAAATGCTTCTTTCCTTACAACAGGGTATTAGAGTGCTGTGTGCATCAAGGATACTATTGACATATTCAGCAGGATATTTTTAGCATAGTGGAAAAAATAAAATCTTGAGAAAGGTCAGTTCTTTCACTGTGCTAATTAAATTGCTGTGGAAGGAGATTATATCACGATGGTGACCAGCGAGCTTGCCAGAACATCACACGGCAGCCTGCAGCCGGTCGCCTTTGTGAGAACTCGGTGGCAGAGGTGGATGAACACGCTCACGGGTCACCCTGAGTCACTCAGCGGAAGATTTCTTTCTTTGATATTTCCATTGCACAAAGCAGGGCAAGGCGGTCGGATCTCTTAAAAGGGATCATTTTCATCCCCTTTTTTATTACATTTCCTGTTCACTACGTGCAGCTTTGCCCAGGTGCGCCATCGCGGCAGAAGGTGCCAACAAACAGACGTGCGCCGGGCAATGCCAGTTGGTCAGAGCCACGTGTGAGCCCGTGCCTGCGAGCAGCCTGCCGCCAGCGCCGAGGGTGCTCTGGATAAATGAGGAGGCAGCAATCTCCCCCTCGGGTGTGAGGGTGTCACACAGCCCCTCCGCAGTCCACGAGAGATGACTGAATCCACGCACATTTCCATACCGCAGCTTTCCCGGGTGCACTGAGCGGCAGCACCCGCGGCCTCCGGGCTGCTCGTCACTCAACTTGTCACCGGTGCCGGGCTTTGCAGCCATCTCTGCAGTCGTCCGCACTCCTGCACACGTACTATCTCTTTCCAAAACTGTCTGCAGCTCTGCCCACCGCTGTACCACGCCTACACCCACCAGTGACTTTTCCAACGGTCCTCCCGCAGTCCTGCTGCAGCCGCCTGCGCCAGCACGGCTCTCCTCAGAATCTCTGGCCAGGAACCGAGCAGAGGCTTGTTTTTCTGGACACGTTCGCTGAACCCATGCAGAGCCCTGTGGTGATTTAGCAAAGACCTTTGTGACCAATGACAACATTGGTTGGTGACCACTCAATGGCATGAGGGCCGCCCTCGTCTGTCACTTTCCAGCAAGTGTGAACTCGCCCCGGCACTTCCACCGGCGGACGGCGCAGGTTGCCCGGGATGTGTCTGTTCAGCAGGGGGATCTACCCTCCATGGTGGAACTGTCACCATCTCTCAAGACATGGATTTTAATACGTGTCTGCACAAAGCATTTTAACTCTAAACTGAATTACTGCTTTAAATCCAGCAATTAAGAAGATGAAGTGGGGGAGGGTAGCCCACATATCACATTAAGTGTCATACTCTTCAGGAGTGTTCTTGGGATGGGTGTGATGAGTGCACGAGCAGATGGGTCTGTAGAAAAAGACCAACAGAGTCAAACCCAGGTTCTGCAGTCACGGACCCAGAAAAGGGAGGTTATGGCTGGGGATCCCGAAGGGACTGATGGGGACTTAATTTGGGAACATTAGATTTAGGATTGTTAATCACTTATGAAATCCTCAAACTCATTATATTTAAACTCAAATTAATGGCCCCAACCTGCTGTTGGTTTTCAGAGCTGCTGAAAGTGCATCTTCACCCTCCTAGAAAAAGACGTGGAGGAAGCTTCTGAAGAAAATGTCTATGGGTGAGCTTTTGCCCTGCAAACCAGGGACCATCACTCTCAGCATCACACCAGTGGCCTCTGTCCCCTCTAGCCATCCTCTCACACACTTTCTGGGTGGGATGTGCAGAAGAATCACGACCCAGCATTTCTGAGAACCTTCCACAGCAGCGATAATTACATGGTGAAATGTAAACTAACAAGCTGCATCTACTCAGTATTAAGGATTAATGATCTGAACTTTAGTCTTTGCTTCCCTGCAGGGCAGCAAATTTCACCAAGATCATGCTTCAATAAATGCAAAAACTGTGATACGCAGCCTATGCAGAGTGCACGTATAGAAATAAGGTTCTTATTCTTCTTCCCCGTTGTCTGAGACCGAACTGAATGCTCTGTGGCTTCACTCGCCTGAGGCAAAACAAAGATGCAGACTTACCACCACCCGTGACACAAACCCCGCTCTGCTCTCCCCAGAGGGGTTTATCCCCATTTCTGTGCTGCCTTCAACAGCTCTTCCCTACCATCCTTCGTATGTCTTTCACGTGGGTGAGATGATGCTTCCTGGATGCTGTGAGCCACACCACACACGGGACTCATGTCCCAGCTCTTTCCTTCTGAATCCCCTCCATGGTGCCACTTCTTACAGCAAAGACATGGTGGTTGACACACCCTTGGTCCTGACCAGCTCTCTCTGCCCAGACCTTCCCTCTGAACCCCAACACACTGGGATACCCCATCTACTTGCTCTTCTGGTCTCGTTGGCTCCCATGTCCCATCCGCCCGCTGATGGTGGGCTCCTCTCCAGCTCTCTGGTGCCGGTCGGCTGGGCGGCAGAAGGCAACATACTCAAATGGCAGACACAGGCAGGGACATGGCTGGTCGGTCTGCTGCAATCCAGCTCGGGTTATCTTCACATCCAGCTTTAGAGCCTTCTCCAAAGCTACACACAGGCACCACAATAAGGAAGGGAAAATGTGATTTATCAGAGTGTGTGAGACATGGGTTCATATGAAAACACAGCTGCCATCCCTCTGGAGCTTCTGACAAACCCACCCCTTCCAGGCGGCCACTCTGGCACCAATGTGCCTGTTGAGGCTGGCATGGGTCACCATCACCACAAACCAGAGCAGAAAGAGATTCAGCCCCTCGTTTGGTTTGTTTTCAGTTTAAAGAGAGTTGCCACTTCAGAGTAAGCCTCAGGCTCTGCTCAGGGTCACTTGTGTCGGGCGTGTACCAGAGACAGCAACTCCAGGTGCTCCTGCAAGCCTGCCAGCTCCTGAAACACCTCGAAACAAGAGTACGAGCTCGAACCATAAATGCAATTGAACTTTTCAGCTAGGGTTTTCCTGGCTATTTTTTGTGAAAGCTACTTGAAAATACTGCTCTTTCATACTTTCCTTAACTTGCCACTGCGTGGAGCATCTTATTTGCGTGACCATGGACCTGAACTGCAGTGACGGGGTGTTACTGCAGGTGTCCAACCGGCCTAGCTTACCCATACCTGCTCTGTGGGAAACGGTACACACACTCAGACCTCCCTGACAGGTCCAAGTTAATCACCTGGACCCTCTTTGAACAAAAAAAAAAAGGGTGGGAGAAAGGAAAAAACGGTGTTTCTGAATGCAGAGAGACCTGTGTTGCCAGGGTCATACAGGCAGGACACGCCAGAGCTGCCTCATACTCCAGATTTCGGAGTCCCACCGAGCATCCTGAAGGAGAGGTGAATCCCTCGTCTCCTGGGGTGCAAATCCCCTTGTCGGGCTGGCTCCCCAGCTAGGATATTTGTATTCTGGAAATATGCTAAGGCTTCTTATTATGTCGTTTCTGTGGCTGTTTGTGTGAGTAAATCTTGTAGTCAGGCGATGCGTGAATAGTTTTGCACATATAATTTACTCAATGTATTCAGATGTGGTGTCCTGAATACTAAGCACCGTGCTCTCATCAATGAAAAGGCCTGATTTTAAATGTCTTTTTTTTTTTTCTTTTCCTTGGCAGTTGGGGTTATATGTAAATCTTGCACTTGCATGTATGTTTCAAATAAATTGCTCTGTTTCTTTTTTTTTTTTACCTAAGTAATCTAGCCAGACTTACAAGGAGACAACTGGTCTGGCAAGTCAGACTCCAAGGGGAAATATGGGAGGATGAGAAAAAGCAGCTCTGGACTGAAATGGATGTGTGATCTCTTGCCTAAAGGCTCTAAGAAGTGTGCTCTGTCCCACCAGCCTTTGGGGCCAGAACATTCAAGCTATTTTCAGCTCCTGGAAGACAGCCTGGGTCTCTACCACTCACATCCAATTCTGTTAACCATTGTCAGTGGCATTGCTGTTAAGGTGAGAGTGCCCAGGGCTCCTTTCATGTGCACCACTGCAGATCAGAAGCAAACCCACAGAATGAACGGAAGGTTAGAAAACAGTACAAGAACCAAGCCAGCACACATTTTATGAGAGCCTTGGTATTTACGTTAGCTTACTCTCTTTCTAATTTCACTCTGGGGTTCATTCCCCTCGGATTTATGTGGTGGCACCGAGGGCCCTTGACTCAGCCTTCCCTGAGGATGTAGCCTGAGGTCCCCGCTCAGGGACGCCTCTGGCTGTGGGTACCAGCAGTGCTGACGGGCTCAGCCTACGGGCAAACCCTTCGCCCCGCAGGTGTCCAAGGCACGATCCGCCGGCAACGTCGGAAAGGGTCCGCTCCCGCAGCCGTGCCTGGTGACACTTCTGCTGCCCATCCCTGGGGAACAGCTAGAAATGTGTTTGCATCCAGGCTGAGAAATGGAGGGTGTTTAGTATGCAGAAAGCTTCCCTTCTTTTTTTTTTTCTTTTTTTCTTTTTTTCTTTTTTTTTTTTTTAATTACCAAGCCGGAGAGCACTGTAACACTGAGGAGCTATTATGCCACAGCCTGTCAGCTGCAGCGCTGGCAGGCGGGTGTCTGCGGGTTGTGTCTTGGGTTTGCTGATAGGAACCTCGCACAAAGAATATCTCCCACCTCCATCAGACCCCCAGGGCCAGGCTGACGGCTGGGGAGATGGAACAAGGCTCAAGCCATGATTGAGAGCCTCCTGCTCCTGCCGGGGAGCAAGGAGGATGGGAGTCAAACCCTGGGGCTCATTTCTAATTGGGAAGACAATGAGACATTTGAAACAAGATAGCTGCAATTAGGATGAGAGGCACTACAGAGATCAAGAGAAATGCTTCTTAGTAAGAACAAACTGGTGCTTCTCTCAAGGGGAGCGTTCAGGGGTGGCGGGGAGAAGGTAGCCTGCTTGAAATGGACTCTCTGTCAGTTAGACAGAAAACTCAACACACAGACAGAAATCTTCTCCTTTGAGCTCACAACTGATTTCAACAGAATCAGGGCTCACTGAAAAAATAAATTAATATTATTAACCTGACACCCTGCTTATCAATAAGCAACCGCTATTTTTCTCTTACCTTCTTGTTGGGAACATATTTTTCAACTACATCTATAATTCTCGAAGATTCATGGGGGAGCATGGGGCCACTGCAACATTTGAGAAGGACGAGACAGTGGTTACAAATCCAGTGGCGGAAGTGAATGACCTGTCGGGCAGCTGCTCTCTCAGGCCAGCGGTCCCAACGGGGCTGATCTGGGCCAGTGGAGATGCTGGCGGTGACCCCACGTCACATGAATGGTTACCATCCCTGGCTTGCTTCCTTCACCCACACTGTTCCTCTCAAAGAGCGGTCAATCAGCTGGAAACAAAAAGGTCTCAGAGGTGCTGCTCACCCAGTGCCCACACCTAGGAACGAGAGAGGAGGACAAGTGTTAACTGTTTAACATGGCAGATGGCAACTGACATCAAGGCTATTGCCAAAATTTCTGGTAAACAAACTCTTCCCAAAATCAGTGACAGAAGGTGTCCTCCACTAGCACAGAGCTCTTATCAGAAATCTTGCCTCACCTTCCTTATTTCCTTCAGCAGTAATTTTAGTCTTCCATCTACAATGCAGTCTGCAGGTTGCTGACATCTATAATTTTCTGACGCCACTTCAGTCGTAACACGGCTTGAATGTGACCTGTTCATCCACAGGAAGCTGGAGATGAAATTTCGAGCATTTGAAGGATACTGCTTCAGCATATGCTGAATGCAGAGCAGCTGACATTTCCCTAAAAGTTACTTACAAGCAGCACTAATTATCTTATTTTTCTGAAATTTTATGAGTGGCGTCAATGCTTAAAAAAAAATCAAGACAATCTGGAGAAGAAGGTTTTGCTGGAAATGTCGAGCAGGGCTCAGAGCTGTAGATGTTAAGGTCACAGCAAAAGGGAGCACAGAAGCTGAATTCCTTCTGACAGCCTTCCTGGTGCAGCGATGCTGAGTATCGCAGAAAAGCAGAGGTTTCCATCTCTAAAAATAAATTCAGACAAGAGCATCGTGAGAGCATCTTGGTAGCACGGTGCAGCAGCAGCTGTGCCACTTTCCTTGATCTCCCCAAAGCTCCAACTGGAAGGATTCAGGCCACTGCCTTTCATATATTGCTTAAATTGAAACCCCCAAAACAAGCAGCCAACAAGTGTTTTGACATGAAAAACTTGCCTTCAGGTCTTCTGCTTTTTCACATGCAATTTTTCATTCTTCCTTCCTACTTGTGCCTTGTTCTCCAGCCCTTATTAATACAGCAGAGTTAGGTCCACTCACAGACAAGGAGCTGGAGAGCAGTCTTGCTTTTCTTCTATTTCAGATCAAAGGGAAGAGAAAAAGAAGACATAACAGCATCACCTGGACGGAACAGAATGGGTCCTTTAAAAAAAAGCCAGGATCAAGCACCTCTTTATGTTAGAGGATTGCTGCAGATAGAAAATGGGCTCACAATTACGCAGCTGCCCCAAGCAGAGACCCCTAACCCCTTGTCGTTTGCAGGGAGCATCCCCACGGCAGCGCCCGCAGCAGACCCTGAGGAGGGTACCTCAGAGTACCGCAGCCAGGTGGGGGGGCCACACGCCCCTGAAAACCTGCCAGCATCCTTGCTGTTGCATTCCCAGGGATGGAGAAAAGGGTTTGTGTCCTCGTGGGCAGCACCTGGGGCCAGCGGAGAGAAAAACGGGCAGGATTGCTGTCAAAGTGACACAGCCCTGAGTTTTCCCATTTTTAGATGACCGCTTTCCTTTGTTTACGGGACATACACATTTGGAGGGATGAACCAAATCCAGTACCACTTTTTCCCTGAAATGATGCTGACATGATCATAGACAGAGATGGGCCTTGACATATCTACCATACTTTATGTCCTGCCCTCAAAAAATCTTAGAGAAGATTTTTAAGGAATCATAGAAATTAGGATGCAGATGTACTTAAATAACAATCAAAACTGGATTTATGTTCAGCAAATGAACCCCCATATACATACCCTACATGTGTCACCAGCCAGGTAGAGTCTGCGGTTCCTGTGTACCTCTGCTCACTGTGGCACAGGGTGTTGTGGCTGACCTGGGCGATCGTGGTTGTTTCAAGCGTGAGCTGACTCAGATCTCTGACTTACTCTCCCTTGGCCAGGAGCTGTAGCAGTAAACTATATTCACAACATGTTATCATCCCCCTCCTCTGCCACTTCGCCTGCGTAAACAGCAGGGGGAACTTACAAAATCTCATTGCCCGCATGAATATCTGGCATTCCCTTCAGACACAGTCTTACCAGGAGTTTAGCCTGAGGCATTCAGCTTTGCCCTGAAGTAGAGCAGGAACACGTGTTCCCCAGTGCCAGGAGAGAGAACCTCCACTGCAGCGCTGGGGCAGGCAGCTGGCCGAGCCACGATGCCTACCACCGCGGCGGCAAGGCTGGCGAGGTTCCCCATCTGTTATTCACCTCAGTTGCAAGTAAAGCTCCGGGTAAACACAGTGGCATCAGTGCAATTTATGCTAAACGTGGCAAGTGATGTCAAGGACAGCAAGAAGGGCTTCAAGTATATTTGTAGTAAAAGGAAGACTAGGGAAAATGTGGACCCGCTGCTGAATGAGGTGGGTGCCCTGGTGAGGGAGGATGCAGAGAAGGCAGAGTTACCAAACGCCGCCTTTGCTTCGTTCTGTACTGCTAAGGCCAGCCCTTGGGAATCCCAGGCCCTGGAGGGAAGAGAAAAAGCCCGGAGAAAGGAAGACTCTCCCCTGGTTGAGGAAGATGGCGTTAAAGACCACTTAGGCAAACTTGACAGCCACAAATCCATGGTCCCTGATGGGATGCACCCACGAATGCTGAGGTAGCTGGCAGATGGTGTTGAGAAGCTGCTCTCCATCATCTTTGAATGGTCACGGAGAACAGGAGAGGAGCCTGAGGACTGGGGAAATCCAATGTCACGCCACTCTTCCAAAAGGGCAAAAAGGAGGACCCGGAAAACTACAGGCCAATCAGCTTCACCTCTGTCCCCGGAAAGGGGATGGAACAGCTCATCCTGGATGTCATGTCTAGGCATGTGGAGGAAAAGAGGGTTGTCGGGAGTGGTCAACATGGAATCACCAAGGGGAAATCATGCTTGACTCATATGGTAGCCTTCTATGACGGCATGACTGGCTGGGTGGATGAGGGAAGAGCAGGGGTGTTGCCTGTCTCCCCTTCAGCAAGGCTTTTGACACTGTCTCCCATAACAGCCTCCTAGGTAAGCTTAGGAAGTGTGGGTGAGATGAGTGGACAGTGAGGTGGACGGAGAACTGGCTGAAGGGCAGAGCTCAGAGGGCTGTGATGAGTGGCACAGAGTCCAGTTGGAGGCCTGTAGCTCGCGGTGTTGCCCAGGGGTCAGTACTGGGTCCAGTCTCGTTCAACATATTAATCAGTGACCTGGATGAGGGGACAGAGTGTACCATCAGCAGGTTTGCTGGTGACACAAAACTGGGAGGGGTGGCTGACACACCAGAAGGCCGTGGGGACATACAGTGAGGCCTGGACAGGCTGAAGAGTTGGGCAGAGAGGAACCTAATGAAGTTCAATGAGGGCAAGTGTAGGGTCCTGCACCTGGGGAGGAATAACCCCATGCACTGACACAGGTTGGGGGCTGACCTCCTGGAGAGCAGGTCTGCAGAGAGGGACTGGGGTAGTCCTGGTAGACAAGTTGCCAGCAATGAGCCAGCAATGTGCCCTTGTGGCCAAGAAGGCCACTGGTCTCCTGGGGTACATCAAGAAGAGTGTGGCCAGCAGGTTGAGGGAGGTCATCCTCCCCCTCTGCTCTGCCCCGGTGAGGCCACATCTGGAGTACTGTGTCCAGTTCTGGGCTCCCCGGCTGAAGAAAGACAAGCAACTGCTGGAGACAGTCCTGAGGAGGCTACGGAGATGCTCAGGGGACAGGAGCATCTCTCTGATGAGGAAAGGCTGAGAACCTTGTGGCTGTTCAGCCTGGAGAAGAGAAGACTGAGGGGGGATCTTATCAATGCCTATAAATACTTGAACGGAGGGTGCCAAGAGGATGGGACCAGTCTTTCTTCAGTGGTGCCCAGTGATAGAACAAGAGGTAATGGGCACGAACTGGAACACAAGAAATTCCATCTGAACATGAGGCAAACCTCCTATACTTCGAGGGTGGCAGAGCACTGGCACAGGCTGCCCAGATTGGTGGTGGAGTCTCCTTCTCTGGAGAGATTCAAAACCTGCCTGGACACAACCCTGTTCAGTCTGCTCTGGGTGACCCTGCTCTGGCAGGGGATTTGGACTGGATCATAGAATCATAGAATCATAGAATGGTCTAGGTTGGAAGGGACATTGAAGATCATCGAGTCGAGTTCCAACCCCCCTGCCATAGGCAGGCACACCTCCCACCAGCCCAGGTTGCCCAAGGCCACGTCCAGCCTGGCTTTGAACACCTCCAGGGATGGGGCCTCAACAACCTCTCTGGGCAACCTGTTCCAGTGCCTCACCACCCTTAAAGTGAAAAACTTCTTCCTAATGTTTAATCTAAACCTGCCCTCTTCCAGCTTAAAGCCATTCCCCCTCGTCCTATCACTACATGCCCTAGTAAAAAGTCCTTCCCCAGCTCTCCTGTAGGCCCCCTTTAGGTACTGGAAGGCCGCAATAAGATCTCCCCGGAGCCTTCTCTTCTCCAGGCTGAACAGCCCCAACTCTCTCAGCCTCTCCTCATAGGAGAGGTGCTCCAGCCCTCTGATCATCCTCGTGGCTCTCCTCTGGATGCGCTCCAGCAGGTCCATGTCCTTCTTATGTTGGGGACTCCAGAGCTGGATAATCTCCGATGGTCCCTTCCAACCCCATCATTCTGTGATTTTGTGAAGATGTGGTGTAATAAGAACAAAGCCAGGTTATTTGTAAGCTTTCTGTATATCATAAAAAATTTTGTATCTTTCTGCACATTAAATAATCTCTTAACACTTTCAATAGGTACTAATGCATTTTTTTTTCCCGAAATAGGGTTTATTGCTGCTGTATTGGGGACAAATGCTGACTTTTACTTGGTATCAGCAAAGTGCACTGCAGAGAATGGGATTTAAAAGCTCTGAGCAATGGTGACTGTTGTTTATCAATAAATATCCACCTTCTCCTCCCTTTGGAGGGCAAAGATGGCTTGCTCCAAGAGGAAAAATTAAGAACATTCTAAGTACGCTATTTCAGTGCTTGAACACTGACTTCCAATGGACATGAGGAATGAAAAGTACTCTGGATTTTTTATGTTGACTCACTCTCTGGACAGAGCACTGGCCCAGCACCTGGGACACCTAGACTTTGTCTGCCTTGGAGCATGGTTCCTTGTAAGTCACTGCATCTCCCTGTTCCTCCAGTTTCCC
Organism: Pluvialis apricaria; assembly: GCA_017639485.1. Lineage (NCBI taxonomy): Eukaryota > Metazoa > Chordata > Aves > Charadriiformes > Charadriidae > Pluvialis > Pluvialis apricaria. The sequence goes on along the minus strand of CM030044.1, from coordinate 86,709,813 downwards.
TCTGCATGAAAAAGAAATAACAGTTCTGTTCCTCATTGTAAAGCGTAAGCTGATGAATCAAACTGTATTAGTGCTAGATCTGTTAACTTACCATTCTCCCAAAGGAAATTATGTGAGAGCATCAGAGTACATATTAAAAAAAAAAAAAATCAGGATTTCTTCTCGTTATTTTATTTGCATCTGTAAAATCAGAACACGTCATTATTTTCTTCAGCTGAAACAGATCTATGTTTTTTGGCTTTATTTCCAAATTAAGAACCGACAAACTGGTGCCAGAAATGGTGGTGGAACCTCAGGTCTGAATAGATTTTGGGGCTTATTTTTCTTTCTTTTAACTTACATACCAGCATGAGACTTGTGCATGGCAGCTTTGCGTTTCACTGCACTTAGTCCACTCTTGTTGTTTTCATGGGCCAAAGGAGAGAAAGAAATGGGGACTGACTACATGTCCCACCCCTGCCTTTCCAAAAGCCATTGCCTGCCCTGGATCTGCAGCCGACGAGGCAGACAGACGGACAGATGGACGGTGTTGGCACAGTACCAACCTCTGCAACCGCTGCGTGAGCACACAAGCACCTGATGGCTCCGATAAATGAGAGGCGGCTGAGCGGCCAGTCTGGAAACACTTGCTGCTCCGGGAGCAGGATGGGGTTTTGTTGGAGGAAGCAACCTGATAAAATATCAAGATTCTGACTGAAAATCTCTTAAATTTGCCTGGTAAAAGGAGGGAAGGGGAAGGGGAAGGGGAAGGGGAAGGGGAAGGGGAAGGGGGAAGGGGAAGGGGAAGGGGAAGGGGAAGGGGAAGAGGAAGGGGAAGAGGAAGGGGAAGGGGAAGGGGAAGGAGAAGGGGAAGGGGAAGGGGAAGGGGAAGGGGAAGGAAGGAGCAGTGCACAGGCAGAGAAGCAGCCACACAAGCACCCCAAAATGCAGAAGGGGACTGGGGTGCCAGGAGGGCAGCAGGTCTGTGGAATTGCAGCAGAGACATTCCCTGACCCGCTGAAGCAGCAGCATGGAGAATCCCACAGAGATAATTAGAAAAATATCGGGTGGCTGACAGCCTGCATGATGGCTTGAATGTCTCTGACACTTCACCCCGCTACTGGAGGAATCCAGGACTGTTTCCTTCTTTTTTCCCCCTGCTTTTTGTAGCTCAGAGAAAGGTGCCAACCCAGAAGACCCTGCTCAGGGAAATGGTTTTGAAGTTGTCTTCTCTCTCTCGTCTGCCTTTTGTTTTGAAATTTTCCTCAAGAACTGTTTATTCCAAGAAGTGCAATCATAAAATTAATGACATGGTCACTTTGAATTCAGCAGCATCTTTTAACCACCCCCTCTTGTCTCTGCAGTCAGTTGGGTAGGTGACACACGCATTGCGGTAGTGCAAACAAACATCTGCTCCAGTGGGTGTGCACTTATTCACTCCAACATGCTCTTGAATCTAATTGGGAATTTCCAGGCATATATTGCTCACGCTCTTTCCACAATAACTTTTGCAAGTATAAAGTGTATGACTTAATCATCCTTTTAATCCAGCAAAAGCTGTGCTATATCTGCTCGATCACGAGATATTTATTTCTGTCCTGGGTATTCAGGATGGAATATTTTTGTATTTTCTTTTTTTCACAAGTGCCAAGAGGAATTTCCAGCTTATAGAAGTAAAGTAGTTGATTTCTGCACAGATTGGCAGTCAGCAGCGTAGAGAAGATTTAGCAGAATGCCTGTCCTAGGGAGAGGGTAGACCGGGGCTGTTTCTGTTTGGTTGGGCTAGTCCAGACCTTCACATAACATCAAAGAACACGAGTCCAATAGCACAAGTGTCCTGCAGCTCAGGGCTTGGATGCACACACCAGAGAGCCAGGACCAGTATTATCCCATCCTGTTTCCTTCCAGGTGTGGCAGAGAGTGAGCAGTATGGCCACGCAGGCACCAGCCCAGATGCTGGGATGCTGTTGACTGTTCTGGTCATGCTGTTGGCCATGCTAGGACATGTACTTGGCCGTGCTGGTATGAATTTTGGTAGGTTGTTTAAGACCTTGGGGGTCTTATGTTGGCGCTGTTCAGCCTGGAGAAGAGAAGGCTCCAGAGAGATCTTATTGCGGCCTCCCAGTCCCTAAAGGGGCCCCAGGAGAGCTGGGGAGGGACTTTTTACAAGGGCATGGAGTGATAGGACGAGGGGGAATGGCTTCAAACTGGAAGAGGGCAGGTTTAGATTAAACATTAGGAAGAAGTTTTTCATTTTGAGGGTGGTGAGACACTGGTACAGGTTGCCCAGAGAAGTTGTTGAGGCCCCATCCCTGGAGGTGTTCAAGGCCAGGCTGGACATGGCCTTGGGCAACCTGGGCTGGTGGGAGGTGTCCCTGCCTATGGCAGGGGGGTTGGAACTCGATGATCTTCAAGGTCCCTTCCAACCTAAACCATTCTATGATTCTATGATAAGACAGGTCCACAGTGCAGAGACCCATAAGTAAGGATGACCCAGACAGGTGCACGTGGCACAGCCGGTGCCATCTGTGGGTCCCTGTCCATAGCCATAAGCAGTTGGTGCACACCTTCTCAAGAGGGTTTCTGAGCACTGGGTGAATGTGCCTGTTTAGTTCACATTCCCAAACTGTACCCAGACAGCAGCCAAATTGCCAGAGGGAAGTCAGCGATACCATTTGACTAGTGCCAGAGGACCTCCAAGCCCACGGTGGGAACCAGGCTTATATATCTCAGCCCACTGCCACGGACACAGGTTCACACTCACTGACCACTCTGCCTGGGATGAGAGGGAAAGGGCACACAAAAAATATCCAATTCCAGAAGTGCAGTGGCTTGTGAGAAACTCAGCTTCACCTCTAAAGGAGATGCTGCTAAAGCTACTGGGGCAAACACTGGCAAATACACCAGATGTGCATGGTGAGCTGACCTGAGCAGGGCATCTCTGACAGACCCACCACAAGGAGAGAGGATGAGCCACCAAGAAAGAACCCCCACTCCTCTGACCACCCTTCCCAGGCACGTGCCAGCCATCCTGCGCCTGCCCAGGCTCTTGCAGCTATGAGTCAGGAGGTTGATCATTCCGCCTAAACAAAATGAAATTAAATGCAAGTAAAAGGAGATTTTTTTTATTCTTTATGCAGAGAGTAAGCTTTTAAGGGGTTCTTGCAAAAGTGACCATAAGGAATCTTTTACAATATAGCATTTCAGCAGAAGTTTCAGCTGCTGTGAGTTGACTGGAAAAGAAAGCTGTACAAATATTGGCAGATTAATGGAAGGAACCTCTACTTGAAATTCAGCCTGTTTCACTCATTATTCAGAGGTGGTCATTTAACAGTGGAGGCTGTCTTGGCTGTTTCATCAAAATGCTACCTTTTAGTGGAAAAGCAGAAGTTTTTCTGTGATATATTCTAGAAATATGGTGAAATGCAAAATACTAGTCACAAAATCATGGCAGATTTTTACGGAAGAAAACCATTAAAAGAGAAGGTTACAAGAAAGCGAAACGTCTACAGCAATTCAGACATGAGCTGGTATGGCTTGCCTTCTATATTGATTTTGCTTTCTGCTTAGCAACAGGATTTCATGCTGGTTATATAAAAATACAGAGAAACCTGAAAATATTCTCTTGCTGTTGCAAAAACATGCAACAAAATTATTTAGGATAACCTGATCTATTAATGTTGCTAGTATTAATCTTAGATGGAATTGTTATTAACTTGGAAGATTCAGACATAAAATACAAACCCAAGTATTTTATCTGCAGGGAACTAACTGGAAGCACTTGCTTGTGTCTGTAAAAGGCTTTGTCTTTAATTCAATTAAATAAATCTTTAAATGGAGTCCTGTTCAAACATATCACAGACAACAGAAGACAAAGAATATAGGGAGATGGAAAGCAGCTTAGAAAAGCAGGCTGCCTATAATGGCATATTTCAGAGAAGAGGGTTTATTAAAAGTTACACAAATTTTCAAGATAAAACAAGTATTTCTATTTATGTAGTTCCACGCAACTTCTCAGCAATGTTATGGTAGCATACCTTTTGGCCTTGGTTATTCTGATTATAAATAACACCCAATCTGATGGCTGTCGCAGGACTGCCGAAACATTTATTTGAGACGATTGGCCTGAAGTTTCAAATGCATTTGCTTTGATTTCGCTAACCTTTTATGTCTCCTTTCTAATGATACTCGGTTGAGTGTATTCCCCAGGAAGCACATTTTTGCCCGTGGCTAGACACCATCATCCTGGAAGATGCTCAATGTTTTCCGCTGTCACTGGAATTAAGTTTCTTTGCTTACATGATCAGCCTCATTTGCCCGCATGGTCCTCTCTCCTGTCTCCCCCATCCCATGGCACCGTGCTCTGCCTGATTTGTCTTTTCTCAGAGGAGAGGCCGGAAAATTGCTCTTCCCTTGACCCAGCAGTGGTATCTGGGGAAACCACAACATGCCTTTTGTACACAGGAGCAAGAAATTTCTGTGATTGTTTGGCATGAGAAAGGCGATTTAGGGAAGACTGCTTTTAAGTCATACACTCCTTCTTTTGTGGCTTCCCCCAAATACAGGATAAGAATAAATCACCCAGTGACATTTGAAGCTGGTATTTTTATAAATTATAAGGGAAATAGTGCTTCAGATAGCTGGCAGTCACCTTACGGCATTTAATATTAAAGAAAAGTCACAGAGCTGGGCTCAGCTTACATGCTTAGTTCAGTAATCCCAATATGTGTACCCAGGGGTGGTTTTCCTGCCTGTTTAAAGAGCACAGCATCTCCCTTGGTGCCCCACCAGCTCAGTTCATGGCTTCTCAGATGACTACTGGTTCTGCATTGCTTGCAGGGATCAGCTTTCTCATGAGCCAGCATGTGATGCTGAGACAGAAAAGGTGGGGAAGTGATCTTGTATCTCTTCCTGGCTCCCCTGTCTTTAACAGCAAGCATTGAAAGTCCTAAATCTCAACACGTACAATACTTTTGTTATCATTTATATATATTAATGGCATATTGTGGTGGGCTGACCCTGGCCAGCAGCCAGGCATCCACCCTGCCTTTCACTTGCTTTCCTTTCCTGGGGAACGGGAAGAAAAAAAAATCAAAGGAAGGTGAAATGACTCGTGGGTTGACATAATGAAGTTTCATATGAAAAGCAAAAGCTGCACACATAAGCAAAGCAAAACAAAGAATTCATTCACTATGTCCCACTGGCAGGCAGATGTCCAGCTGCTTCCTGAGAAGTGGAGCCTCAGCTCGGATAATGGCTACTTGCGAAGACAAATGCCATAATCACCAACATCCCCCCCTTCCTCCTCCTTCCCCTGAGCTTTTATTGCTGAGCATGATGTCATATAGCACGGGATATCCCTTTGGTCAGCTGGAATATCTCCATGTTCCCCCCCAACCTCCATCCTCACAGGCAAGCTTAGGAAGTGTGGGTTGGATGAATGGACAGTGGGGTGGATTGAACAGTGGCTGAACGATAGAGCTCAGAGGGTTGTAGTTAGTGGTGCAGAGTCCAGTTGGAGGCCAGTAACTAGTGGGGTCCCTCAGGGGTCAGTACTGGGTCCAGTCCTGTTCAATATATTCATCAATGACCTGGATGAAGGGATAGAGTGTACCGTCAGCAAGTTCGCTGATGACACAAAACTGGGAGGGGTGGCTGACACGCTGGAAGGCTGTGCCGCCATACAGCGTGACCTGGACAGGCTGGAGAGTTGGGCAGAGAAAAACCTGATGAAGTTCAACAAAGGCAAGTGTAGGGTACTGCATCTGGGGAGGAATAACCCCACGCATCAGTACAGGTTGGGGGCTGACCTCCTGGAGAGCAACTCTGTGGAAAGGGATCTGGGAGTCCTGGTGGACAACAGGATGACCATGAGCCAGCAATGTGCCCTGGTGGCCAAGAAGGCCAATGGCATCCTGGGGTGCATCAAGAAGAGCGTGGCCAGCAGGTCGAGGGAGGTCATCTTTCCCCTCTGCTCTGCCCTGGTGAGACCACATCTGAAGTACCGTGTCCAGTCCTGGGCTCCCTGGTTCAAGAACCAATCAGATTGATCAGACCCTTCCTCCTCCTAACTAGAGGGAAAGGGAGACGCAGGCACACCCCAGTGTCATCCTCTGGTTCTCCCCACTGACCAGCAGGAGGGCATGAGAAAGTGAGATGGTGAACCCACCTCTAAGCTGGAAGCCCACCAACACAAACCAAGGGGGAAGACAGCTGCTCAGAAGGTGTCACATCTTCCTTACAATTCGATGGGATGGATCCGTCCACCGCTGTGCCTGGTGCTTCTTTGTGACTTCTGGGGAGATGACTGTAGTCGGGAGTTGGGTGGCTGTGTCATCCATGGCATCCTCAGAGGTGGTCTGGCTCCCTGTCTCAACCATGCTCCTCTGATGGCACTGAATGGAGGCACAGTAGGCACAGGCCAAGCCCCAGCAGAGCAGTAAAAAGTCTGGGTCTCCCTGAGGTCAGCAGGGTCAGGGCAGGTCAGTTGGTTTGGCATGGGATGCTCAATCGCAGGGTCATGGGTTTAAGCCCGTGGAAGTGGGAGGAGGTATTTTACTTCTTACCTTTGCTTCTCAACCGCCCTAATCTATTTTCAATCAGCAATAAATTATTTCCAATTAAACTGAATTAAATAAATTGAATTAATTTTCCTCGACTCCTATCTGTTTTGCCTGCGACAGTAATTGGCAAGTGATCCTCCCTGTCCTTATCTCAACGCAGGAGCTATACCAGTTTATTTCACCCCTCCACCCCGTTAAGGAGGAAGAGTGAGAGAGCGGCTGGGTCAAGGTCAACCCACCGCACATGTAAAGATATTTAATAACTTTGTACCCTTAATACTTAACACCCTTTTTATTTAGGGTGACATCTTGGTTTTGTTTCTTTGGACTTACGTTTCCTGACGTGCAGAAGGTTTTTGAAAACCCCACTAAAAATCCTCCGGAGAAAAAATTCATCAGTACAACAGATGCAGAGCCTGGCACAGCAAGAGTCAGGCATCTTTAGTGGGCCGAGTATGTGCATGAGATAAGAGAAACACATTACTCGGCATTCCCTTCTGGGATCTGGAGAAGTCTCTACTGAGCAGACAGTGCGGTCCCACGCAGCTTAGAGGTGGGCGAGTGGACCTGCTATCAGACCGCGTTAGATGGAGAGGGAGGACACCCACGCGAATCTGCTGTGGATTTCCTCCGCTTTTACTACTGCATCTTTAAATCATTTTCTAAAATGCATAACCTGTCCCTAAAAATTGTATTTGCTTTAGCTACCACACTGCTTAGTGCTGGTGAAAAGGCTTACAATAGCAGGCACGACATGCATGCACAGAAGGGCTGGATCCATATATAAACAGCAGCTTTGGTCAGGGGTGAGTGATTTCCTCTGAAATGCCATTGCTTTATCATAGCTGAACCTCAGCTCAAAGAATATTTAAAAACTCTTTTCCAGCTGTCAGTGGTGCTCCAGTGGCTCAGACACTCGCACCTTTCAAGCTGGATTTTAATCATTTGATATGAATCAGCACTTGAGTTACTAGGCAAAAGTACACAGGTAGCCCTCAAAAGCATCCGAAAGCACAATGTGTGGCTGAGTGTCACTCAGCAGCGCACAATGTATAGCACAGATACCTGAAATACTGCCCCAAGGAGGAGCAAAGTGCTGGCATGAGCCTTGCCTATCCACAGCCTGATGCTGCTTTGGTCAGACCAACGTGGGGACTAAAATGTTTCAGTGTAAGAATGTTTAGACTTAGATTTATTCTTCATTGACATAATGCAAGACAAAGTTCAGTGTTTTAAGCTGAAACAAGGGTGAGAGGAACTTTCCCATTTGAACAAATCAGCCTGATTTCAGGCATGTTTTACAGAAGGTAGGTGCGTCTCCTGGTGAGGTGACCTCAGGCACCGACGTGGCCTCAGAAGGGCAGTGGGGTACCATCCCACGCACTTGGGTGGAACACAAAGAGATGCTCTGGAAGATAGAGGTGAAAGCCCCACGCTTCCAGTCACCCCGTGTTCAGCTCTCCTTGGGGTAACCCCCAAAAGGAGCTTGGTAGGTGACAGTCACGGCTCTCCTTTCTGCAAGAGGCGGACCATCTGACGTCAGCCGCTACTTGCATAGAAAGGGTTGTCCAGCATTGGAACAGGCTGCCCAGCATTGGAACAGGCTGCCCAGGGCAGTGGTGGAGTCGCCATCCCTGGAGGTATTTAAAAGATGGGCAGATGTGGTGCTGAGGGGCATGGCTTAGTGGCAGAGATGGCAGTGCTGGATTAACGGTTGGACCTGGTGATCTTAAAGGTCTTTTCCAGCCTAAGTGATCCTATGATTCTATTCTGTTCCATGATTCTTTTCCCCTATGTGTGGGCATGGGGCACGGGCACCGCACTGACTTTGGTAGGAAGCACTTGGAATGCAGTTTCTCACAGATTTCTTTGGTGAGACTGCCCTTTTCTCACACAAGAAAACTTTCCTGAAATTTTAACCTAAAGTGGTCATTTATTGTCACTCTTTGTTACTTACCCAAAAGTTCCAAAAATAAGAAAGAGAGACGAAATATATATTTTTTCTTCTATATATAGCTTTTTATATAGCTCTGAGTGGGGTTTAATCTGTTTACCCACGTATTTTTACTCTCCTCTCCTGTATTCATGTTCTTTGTTCTTTCTGGTAGTTTCTCTTTTTCATCACACTTGAAACGGAACACGAAGCGGAAGAACACTGTATGAGAGCCATTTAAAAATAATTAATCAATGTACTTAGTCTTCTAAAAAGACCTCTACAAAACCGCCCCCTTTCAATTAAACGTGTAACAAAAATAATAATTTTGAATTCTCAGCAGTGTTTCCATCAGTGCTAAATATTATTTACGCTGTTATTAAAATACGTCAAAAATGTATTAATTTATTGGTCCTTGCTTAGGGATTTATTGAAGAGCTTGCTGGTGGGGACAACAAAGTCCTTTACTGTAAGTAAAACACTATTAAAAGTATAACCCGAAGATGCAGAATTTAAAAATGTTGGGTTTTACATCTATGCAGCTGAAGCTGATAAATCATCCCCTTGAAATATTCCCTTTCTTTGCTGACCTCTGTTATCTGGACTGCAAACAAACAGGACATGAACTCACAACCGTGCCTCTTCGTATCGCCAGCAGTAAAATACCCTGGGGAGGGGGGAACGACGGACTTTGTCCCTTCCAAATAATGACATTATAGCTGCTTTTCTGGGGGTTTCTGCCCCTCCTACAGCCCTGCCTATGCATTTTCCAGGCTTTTTGCTTGAATTGATTTGAGCCATAGAGTAAACAGAATTATCCCGGTTGCTCCAAATGGACGGTTGTTCACCAACTGCTTGCTGCCTGCCCGAGCGCGTGCGGCAGGTAATGCCTGGTGTCATTAGGCCCCTATTTAACCGCACCTACGGCTGGGAGGGCATGTTTGTGTTTCATTTATACAGATATGATTAGCTGTTCTCAGTGCTCGTCTGCCGTAAAACCGAAAATGTGTCATGCGCTATTACCCAAGCAAATGTAATGCCCCGAAAATAAACATGCCCTGCTAGTTTGCAGCCAGTAATTGACAGAAAAACAGGTGTTTCCCATATTCTGTGTGATTGCCTACACATATGGTTTCTTTTATACTATGCTTCAATTACTCCATAGTGTTGTCTCCTCCAGAAAAAGAAATAGTGTTATGAAAAAAGAGTGGGTTTCAAGAGTGTTCTTTGGTCCACAGCCAAATTAAATATAAGCAGCACATCCCTTTTTAGTATTTAAATAATTAAACTACAGCAGCTACCACATCCACTTTAGCCATCAAACTGTGCTTCCCGCTACTCTCATTCTAAAATGTGGTGCTCTGACTTAGCAAATTAAAGCTACATATGACACAGATTCCCATTTGAATGGTGTTAACATTCTCAAATTGGACCTTTCAAACAGAAAACGGTAAAATAGTATCGACACCTGTGTAACCGGTTGGTTTCATACTTTACAACCTGAAGTTCTGCCTTGCAAAAGCATTTATCTCCTGAGGGCTGTGTAAGATCTGCTGGGGGCACTGTGTTAGGAATGGGCAGATTTCCCAATGAGGCGCAGGCAGAAATGCTGGCAGTCACTTTATAGAACAGGTCTTCTGTGACCATCATGAAGGCTGCTGGTGGGCAGTAGCCAAAACACCGAGTCCAGGGTTGGGTGGGTCTTTGGTCCCCCTGCGTTGATCTCTTACCTCTGAGCATCTCTTGTCTCTGCATCGCTGCCGCTTTCAGAGCAAGGCTTGCTGGGGACGGGTCTCCGCTTCGGCTGTCTGTGGTGGTGGAAGATGCCCAGCACCGAGACCTGGGGTCATCTTCCTCTGTTGATCCTGCGGCAGGGTGTGGGCACGCCGCGACACACTCAGAAACTCTTCCTCCTGCCTCGTAAATGTGCCTCTTCTGGCTTCCCATAGCGATGGCTTGTCACTTACCCATGAAGGATGACCAATATTTTAACCTGATTCAGTTTACATGTTGAAGGAAAGCTCTGTGGGCCGAGAAAAAATGACGAGTTTCATTTTGCAAAATCGAATGGGTTGACTTCATGAAGTGACATCAGAGATGAATTTGCTCTCTGGCTTTTACCTTGTGGCTGATTCAAAACGAAATGTCATTACATAATACCCTTCTTCATCAAAAATATTCCTTCAAAATAGTAAGATGATAAAATGACGGCATTCCCCAGAAACCTTTTGATTTTTTTCTGCAGATAGAGTTAATTATTTTACCTGCCTTTGCTTTTCCTTATGCTTTGCTCCTGTTTATCTCTGCTCTTTTATTATTTGCCTCAGCAAGAAAGACAATCGCTCCTCTTCTACAAGGTGCACAGAGATGAAAGAATGCGACTTTATTTCTTTATAGCTTCCTGGGGTGCTTTCATTTCAGTGACAGCTTTCTCACTTCACAAGCTGCCGGTGCTTCCCACCTTGTAATCAATACATTTCTCAGGATACCGTCTGCTGTTCGGAGGCGGCGAAGCTTTTGAGCTTCCCAGCCTTCCCCCACACGGCAGGTTTTGCGTGGTTCTGACCAAAGGGACGGCTTTGTGGTCAGAGTGGACGCGGTGAAGCCGCGTGGGAGTGGCTGGAGATGAAAGCAGGTCCCATGGCAGCCTCAGCCCGGCTGCTCCTCCCTGGCCCCCGCATCCAGGACGCATCCCCATCCTGCAGCAGTCAGGAGTGGGGGTCCAGAGTGGCACCACAGCAGTTAGGCAGAGAGCTGGGCTCAAAAATATGGACTTGAGCCTTGAATAAAAATTGCTAGCTCTGTGGAAAGGGACCTGGTGGACAACAGGATGACCATGAGCCAGCGATGTGCCCTGGTGGCCAAGAAGGCCAATGGCATCCTGGGGCGCATCAAGAAGAGTGTGGCCAGCAGGGCGAGGGAGGTCATCCTCCCCCTCTGCTCTGCCCTGGTGAGGCTGCATCTGGAGCACTGTGTCCAGTTCTGGGCTCCCCGGGTCAGGAGGGACAGGGAACTGCTGGAGAGAGTCCAGCAAAGGGCTACAAAGATGATGAGGGGACTGGAGCATCTCTCTTATGAGGAATGGTTGAGGGACTTGGGGCTTTTTAGTCTGGAAAAGAGAAGACTGAGGGGTGATCTTATCAATACTTATAAATAAGTATTAATTATATATATAAATATATATTTTTATATATAAAATATATATAAATATATTATATAAAAATATATTTTTATATACTTATATATAATATTATATAATATTTATATATATATATAAAATATATATAAACTTTTCTATATATATATAAAAATAAATAAGTAATTAATTAAAGGGAGGATGCCAGGGGGATGGGAACAGTCTTTCTTCAGCAGTGTCCAGTGACAGGACAAGAGGTAACGGGCACAAACTTGAGCACAGGAAGTTCCATCTTAACATGAGGAGGGACTTCTCTCCTTTGCACGTGGCAGAGCACTGGCACAGGCTGCCCAGAGAGGTGGGGGAGTCTCCCACTCTGAAGCCATCCCAAACCCGCCTGGACGCCGTCCTGTGCCACTGCTGGAGGTGACCCTGCTGTGGCAGGGGGTTGGACCGGGGGAGCTCCAGAGGGACCTTCCGACCCTCACCAGTCTGGGATTCTGGGATTCTGTGAAATGTGCTTACCCTACTAACGAGCAAGGAAATAGGGTGCTGCATGGAAGTGCTCGGCTTTTCAAAACCAGTTTGCCTCCCTTTTCTGTGGACATCTTTTGGAAGGATGAGAAATGCAGGTACAAAGACACAGCTATGGCCTGGAACCTTTACATGCCTTTCAACAATGTGGAAGAAAAAGCCAATCAGTTACACTCCTAAGCAGGAGAGAGCTCAAATGTTGCCCTTGGCTACCATGGGGTTAAGTCTTCACCTGGGGTGTGTAAGGGCACTTCCAATACCATTTCCATCCAGACGTCCAGGAACAAGTTACCAAACATTAACACAAAGTTCTTCAAAATACCCCTGTGTGCCACAGGGGAGGCATCCAGAAAATAAACAGGTGAAGATATGTATTTATAGTTGCTGAAGAAGTACGAGATTTGAGAAGACTCCTTCCCCATGGGTTCTGATTTTAAGTTCCTTTACACTGCTCTAATATACTTTTCCAAAATAAAAAAAAAAAAAAATTAATAGAATTACTGCTGAATTACACCCTTATTAGGTCGAAATCGGGACTGAGGACTTTCATTCATGGCTCTCCTGCTACCAGTGGCTGCCATCCATTGAGGGTTAGCATGTCATACTCAGCGTTACACACTGTATTGATGGACATCTTACCTATGGGCAAGGAAACATTTTGCACTTGGTCTACAAGAAGACACTTCAGCTTGGGAAGTGTAATGATTCCCTCTCAGCCACCACACACTGGAAAAACCCTCAAGAGCTGCTTTACTAACAACGCTCCACCAGATGCAAAGAGGTCCTCATCAGAACATAGGTATCCTAGAAGCACCTCTGTCCCGAATATCACGTTAAACTGAAGTTATACACTAGAAATACTATTTTTATAATTGGTCTTGTGTTTGTTTCTGATTTTACACTCGGGCAGAATACTGTTGGGCGCACTAGGGGCTAAATAAATCTTTCACTGATAAACAACAAGCCTAAATTGTTTATGGAGCATGAAACAATTATCTTTGACTCCACCTGATGCTGCTGAGCAAGCTGTTCCTTTTTATTGTGCTATTATTAGATGGGAATGTAGTGGGTTGGACAGCATCCTTCGCTAATGGATGGGATAACCAAGTTTGTGTAGCACACAGCTTATCCTCTTGCACAGCTCAGGACTCTGTACACAGCCCGTCTAACCCAAGTACTGCGCAGAAGGATGCCCCAATAAATAAACACATGGGAGGGAATTAATCATTTAGAAAAGAGTATCGAGATTTTCAAAACTGTCTTGGGGATGTAGATGTTCTAACCAGTGCTTAAGACTTGGGAATACAAATTGTCGTTATATGTATGTACGGCTCTCCTTTCGTTTCCGTACGCACACAATGTTTCTGCGTGGTTGCTCAATACAAAACGTAAAATTCCAGCCAAGTTGCAGTCTCGGTGATGAGAAACAAGCAGTATAAAGCCCTTTGTGTTTCGAGCAGAACAGTAGAGGTAAAACTGACACGGGAAGAACCTGCGCGGACCCAGCGACTGCTTGGCGAGACAACCACATTTAGAGAAAGCCTCAGAAACAGATCGCTAAAATTGGAACAGAGGGATCTTAAAGGCATCAGTCCAGGAAAGTGAAGAAAATACATTTTTGGCAGTGAACACTGAGAAAACCGTGCCACGGACACAATAAAATAAAATGAACAGAAAACACATGACTTTGACAAACCCTGTCCTGTCATTGCAGAAAGCGGGTATGGGTGATGAGCACGATGGTGCTGTAGTGTCATTTTATTGGTATTCCATTCTATATTGATATTTATTGACATTCTGTCAGCATTTCTGGTACATTTATTACACACACATCCTTCTTCCCCTCCCTTGATCCATCCATATTCCTACCATCCCGGGCTCCTGTACGCACCATGGCCGGTACTTTGGCTGCGGTGGCTACAACCCCCTGTCCCCAGGGGGACACAGGGGCCCTCAGAAGGCGGTCAGAACCGTTCCCATCCTGGCACAGTGATGCCCGAGGTTGAGATTTCAGACACTGAAACGCTGGCCTTTTACAGTATTTTCCACTCCTCATTGTTTTGTATTTATGTTTTCCATTATCTTCCTATTTAAGAAGCCAACGGGGCGCAGGGCAGGCGTATCTGTCACTTTATAACCAACAGGAGGAAAGCAGCAATAAATCACAGCTCTGATACCTGAAAGCAACTTAACTAAAATTTCCAGTTTAAAAGTTGGGAGAATCAAGCAGCAAAATATAGTTAACCAAAAAACTGAAGCTGCTAAAAGGTTCTGTTCCAGAGGCAGAAGCAAGAGCACTCAGGCGACGTTAGGAAATGTTTAGAGGCGTTTTCTGACACCTGAGGAGAGACAATGAAATTGTAGTAGGAAAGCTAAATAGAACGATGGAAGTTGAAAATATGGAAATAGACATGTAGTCAAGAAATTGCAGCTGAGAAAGTGCAACACGCAGACAGCTGGACATGGTTTAAAAAAAAAAAAAAAGGAGAGGATTTGAAATTATTTTTAAAAAGCGTAATTGTAGCTCAGGATGAAGGTACTTGTCACACAAGCGGGGCAGGCAGCGGTGCCAATTAGCGCAGCATACCTACGGTGTGGTCCGGAGGTCGCGGGGCACGATGCACACTCATCATGCGTTACCGCGCAGCGGGTCCCTGGTTATTAGCTTAATTGAAAAATAAGCACCCCACCCCCCCCCCCCCCCGCCGTGATCGGTCGCCCAGCTCCCCCCTCGCACCGCGGCTGGGGGGGGAACCCACCGGCGGGGGGTGGGGGTACCCCTCGCAGCCCGGCTCGGGGCAACGATCGGTAATAACGGTAACGACCCCACCGCGGCGCCGGGCACAGCCCCCGCCACCGGGATCCCCCCCCACTGGGACCCCCCACCCCGCCCCCGCCATCCCCCCACCTCCGCGACCCCCATCCCCGGGACCCCCCACCCCGCTCCCCGGATCCCCCCACTCCCGCGACCCCCCCACCCTCAGGACCCCCCCCCACCCGCGCCCGGAATCCCGGCGCCCCCGGGACCCCCCCGCCCCCGGGACCCCCCGCCCCGCTGCCCCCGTGCCGGGATCCCCAACCCCCGGGACCCCCCTCGCCCCCGGGACCCCCCCCACCCTCAGGACTCCCCAACCCCGCGCCCGGAATCCCGCCGTTCCCGGCCCCCCTCCCCCCCCCCCCCCGGGACACACCGCCCCCGGGACCCCAAACCCCCAGGACCCCCAACCCCACCCCCGGCACCGCCGGCACCGCGACCCCCAACCCCCAGGACCCTCTCCCCACCACCCCCGTGCCGGGGGAGCCGCTCCCGGGTCCCTCCCGGGGCGATGAGGACACCGCTCCCTCCGCCCGCCCGCTCCTTTCCGCCCCCCCCCCCCCCCCCCCCCGCTCCCCCGGGAATTACCACCCCCCCCACCCCCCCGGCTCGGGGGCCAGGTACACTTTGACGTCAAGGATGGCTGTCGTCGTTTTGACGTGTAAACACTCATTTCCATTCCGGCTCCGGAGGGTCTGGGCGCCGCGCAGCCCCGGGCAGCCACACCGTGCCGGTAGGGACCCGCGCCGGGCCGCTGCCGCCGCCGCCGCCCGCTCCCCCGGCGCTCGCTTAGCAACGCGGCGCCCCGCCGCAGCCCGCCCGCCTCCCCGCCGCTCCGCTCCGCTCCCCCGCGGCCATGGACGGGCGCCGCTGGGCTGGCCGGTGCGCGGCCCTGGCGGTGCTGGTCGCCTGCTGCCTGATCCCCGCCGGCGGCCGCGCCGAGCGGCAGTTCCTCAACGAGTGGGCGGCGGAGATCCCGGCGGGCCCCGACGCCGCCAGAGCCATCGCGGAGGAGCTGGACTACGACCTTGTGGGGCAGGTACGGCCGGGGCGGAGGGGAGCGGGCGGGACACGGGACCGCCGCGGCGGGGGCTCCTTTCCCTCCCTCCCGCCTCGGGGCTGCACCGTAACTTGTGCCCGGCTGCCGCGCCGCGGGGCCCCGGGGAGTTTGAAGCGCCTTCTCCCCCCCACACCGCCCCCGCTTCGCCGCCCCCACGGCTGCGGGTCCGCACCTGGCGGGGAGCGCCGCGACCGCCGCGGCCGGCCGGGGACGGCTCTGCCTGAGGGGAGCGGGCGGGGAGCGGGCAGCGCACCCCCGCTCGCCCTGAGGGCACCGGGCAGGGCGCCCCGGGTCACCACGGGCAGAACGGGCAGGGAGCAGGCAGGCACCCCGCTCTCCCTGAGGGGACCGGGCAGGGTCGGGCAGGGGCTCCGCTCTCCCTGAGGCGGTCCAGGCAGGGCTGTCCCTGAGGGGCCCGGGCAGGGTCGGGCAGGGGGCCCGGCTGTCCCTGAGGCGGTCCAGGCAGGGCTCTCCCTGAGGGGACCGGGCAGGGTCGGGCAGGGGCTCCGCTCTCCCTGAGGCGGTCCAGGCAGGGCTCTCCCTGAGGGGCCCGGGCAGGGTCGGACAGGGGGCCCGGCTGTCCCTGAGGCGGTCCAGGCAGGGCTGTCCCTGAGGGGCCCGGGCAGGGTCGGGCAGGGGCTCCGCTCTCCCTGAGGCGGTCCAGGCAGGGCTCTCCCTGAGGGGACCGGGCAGGGTCGGGCAGGGGGCCCGGCTGTCCCTGAGGCGGTCCAGGCAGGGCTCTCCCTGAGGGGACCGGGCAGGGTCGGGCAGGGGCTCCGCTCTCCCTGAGGCGGTCCAGGCAGGGCTGTCCCTGAGGGGCCCGGGCAGGGTCGGGCAGGGGGCCCGGCTGTCCCTGAGGCGGTCCAGGCAGGGCTGTCCCTGAGGGGACCGGGCAGGGTCGGGCAGGGGCTCCGCTCTCCCTGAGGCGGTCCAGGCAGGGCTGTCCCTGAGGGGCCCGGGCAGGGTCGGGCCCTGTCCCGGACGCCGCGCCGCCCCCGACCTGCCCGCTGTCCCCCCCCGCCCCCGCCATCCCGCTCCCCCAGGGGCGCTCCGTCGCCATCGCGGGGCTTCTCTCCATCGGGCCCTCCTGGCGCTTTTTTGGGATGCCGTGACGTCAGCGTTGTCAGGGATGAGTAACCGGCCGGAGGTAACAGCCTCGTCCCACCTCCGGACGAGGGTCCTGCGCCAGGCGGCGCGGCCGCTCGCCCCCGCCCCGCTCCCGCCCGCCCCGGGCCCGCAGCCCCCCGCCGGGCGCGGGGTGGAGGCCGCGTCTCCCCGGGTGGGCCCGGTGTTGTGGGCAGCCCCTTGCCGGCCCCCTGCCCCACGTCCCGGGCACCGTTGTGTTCTTCGGACTCTCAAACCCTGGTGGGTTTGGTCTTTCTGCCTTTGGAGTCAGTGGGTTCGCCCCCGCCGATTTCACACAGCCCCTCCGCAGGGAAGAGGCACGTTTAGAGCCAGCGGGGTGCCCCCAGCTTCCCGGCTGACCCGCTACCGCGCAAGCGAAAGCGCCAGTTCAGTCGGTGCCTGTACAAACGAACCCCCGCAGTGAGGCTTCTGGAGCCACATGGTGCTTTGTACAGCTGTTCGGCTGAACCCCGGGAAGAGCAGATAAAACTGGCGCATGACCCTGTGTAAAACCTGTCCTGCAAAAATTTAAAACCTGTCCTGCGAAATGTGGCCATGTCCAGGTACGTCCATGAGCGTACTGGTCACTACTACATTACTGAGTACTGTAGTAGTAATGACCCATACTGCACTAACTTGAATTATTCCGCCAGTTTCTTCTAGCAGCACACAGGCTGTGATAAGCACATCTTACTTCAGGAGTGGTGTTTAGTTTACGTTAAAGTATTTAAAGGCTCGTTTCTTGCTCTTTTCTTTTTTAAGCAGAATGAGTTTGGTCAGGTTGTGATTGTGTTGATATTTGTTTGCAGTGGGGAAATATCTCTCGATAGTTAAAGTACGCCTCTGTCTTATAGATTGGATCACTCAAAAATCACTACCTATTCAGACATAAAAGCCATCCAAGACGGTCTCGAAGAAGTGCCATTCATATCACTAAAAGACTTTCTGATGATGAGCGGGTGAGTGTTACATTTATTCCTTTTCATGCCCTCTGTTTATTCTGTCTCCTTATTGCTAGCTTTGTAATGAGGTCACAGGCAGGCTTTCCTCGTTTTGCAAGTCTAATATATTCAGCCATCCGTACTTGGGCTGAATAATACTTTATTATTCTGTCATTAACAGGCAGAATCTGACCCTCTCTTACCATATTTTTTTGCAAGCGCTTTCCAAATTAAGATTTTAGATATGCAGCATTGCAGAGGCTTGGAATTTCAGATGTTGATGTGTCACTGATGAAAATATGGGTGAGGAACCTCAGGGCTCGATTCAAAGTAAAAATCCATAGATACAGTAAGTTTAATCAGGCCACGTCTGTGCAATTACCATGGCAATTAGGTTTGATTGGAAGAGACTGAATATTTAAAAAAATAAAAAAGTAGGGGAAAAGGGCTGAGGTTTTGCTGGATTCGCTTCTTCTATGACAAGCTAAAACCCCTTCTCAAAAGATCCATCACATGTTCCAGGCTTTTAGTCTTTTGGTGCACTGGGATCCCGCTGCAGTCAGGGAACAGGCACACTGGAGAGCCAGGGCTCTAAGGTATGTGGTGAAGCAGACTCGCCGTTCATTTGACTTCGCTGGTGAAGCATATTCCCCATTTATTTGACTTTGTTTAAGAGAGAAGCATACCTGTTAGTAAACAGAGAAAATGAGGTGGGTGGCAAATTTAAGGAACACAATGCTGTCAGCCCCTCTTTAAAAACAATCTCTGGAAAATTTCAGAACAACAAAATTTGAATTTAAAATCAGCATTATGGCAGCAATCATTGTAAAAATATAAGCAGTCCAAAACATGAAGTAGCCTAGTTGTGAAACCCAGCAATTTATCATATAAGGACAAATCACTTGAGAATGAGTAATTGGTTATCTGGAGATTTTAGGTGCAAGTGTCATCTAGGAGGAAATGCTCTCTGCGTAGCTAGAAGAATTAAAGGAGAGGGTGAGGCAGGGTGTTTGTTTTGCCTGTCCTGTTTCAAAACTGTATGCTCCCATCCATCTCCTTGCAAACATTGGCTTAACAGTTAAAAGTCTTCTAGGTGAAATCATTCTAAACTGGGGGTGTTCAAAACCACAGCTTTAGTGTAAATTAGTGTTCTAATTTATACCCATACCAATGATCAAATGTTCAGTGCTATCATAATACAGCGTTCAGGGACAGAGTTGGCTGCAGTTCCTCCCTTTTTTGGACTTACTACATCGAATGCATCTCTTACACAGGGAAGCATGACCATTTTTAATGTGCCAAATTCCAGTCTCATAAGCAGAACGGAAGCAATTGTGTTACACACGTTACTGCCAAACATTATTGCAGACTTACACACTTAGATCCAAAAACAGAGTTTCAAAGTGCTGCAGGTGATTTGCTAAATTTACTCCAATTTCCCTTTTATTTACCATCTAGTATGCAAATTAACTATGTGAATGAATGAGATGTAATTATGTCATTATGTAAGTATATAAACACAAAGCAATCATGTAATGCTGTGTAGTTATACATGGACCTTTGCTCCAAAAACCTACTCTTGTTCAGCAACAGCCTATTTAAAAAGATTTAAATACAACCTTTAAAAAGAGAGAGACAAGGGACCCCTGCTTTTGTTTGTATAACGCCTTCATGAATTTTATGGTTATGTTAAGTGTGAAAGCTAGGGTAAAACTTGGCTCTAGTCTGAGTATTTATCTGCTTCCTATAGATGTCTATCTGTTTGCTGTAAAACAGATAGAGGCTGTGAATATATTGAAAGGATATAATTATCTGGTTCCCTAACTTCTTCCAGTGTTTGCAGTAGTTTCCAAATCTACATTCTTGCAAGAGACCCGAATCAAGATTATTTTTGCAGCTTTGTATATCAGTGAGTGGAGATTTGGCACAGGGCCTTCAGCTTTTGCCATAGATGGATGGTTGGAACCTCACCCAGCTGCTGAGTGACAAACGCTTGGCTTGTTTGTCTGACATATGTGCTTGGTAGTTTCAGCTCATTTCCCTCAGTGCAGTTGTCCACTTTGAAAAAAATAACAAGCGTGGCAGTTGTCAATTGTTAATTACTGTTGGGTGCTGAAGAGGCCAAGCTTTGCTGTGCGCAGGGAAGAGACATAAAGGTAATTGCTCTGACCTGTGCACAAGTATGTATGGCCCTGGATATCAATAGGGCAGTTTAAAGTACTTACACTTGCGTGGGTATATTCATCTTCTGTGACCGCCTGCGGTTTGTGGGAGTTTTAGGACTAAATATATAGCAAAGGGAATAGTGTTAGAAAGCTTTCAGTAAACATACCTGGTGCAGCTACCATTTTTAAGTGTTTATGTTCTTGTAGTGAACTTTCATTAGGCTCTCACTAGAAAATCGTATTTTGATCAAGTCAGTACTTGTTTTTATCATTATAATTTCTGAGTCACTCTTATTATTGTTTCATATATGGTGATAGATGTAAGGACCATAAAGCCATTGGGTCACAGCAGAGAAAAATACTGAAGTCTATTCAGATTTTTAAAGCAAGAGGTTAGATCCAAGGCATCCTCTGCTTGAGGCTTACAGCAGTATCTTGGCAATCTACTGAACCTGAGTTTGCCTTGTTCATCTGGAAATTGGGATAAAAAGCACCAGCTTGATCTTTGTCAGAATGCCCGTCCAGGTTCTAGCAATGAATAACATTTTAATCCCATTTCCAAAAGGAGCACACAGCACAGAGAGAGGTATCAGAATTGGGATTTGGTTTGAACCAAGTTTAGTAATGCATTCAAGGGAACAAAGTAGGATGTACTTTTAAAGTCCAGCCTGGTGACTTGGAGATTGCTCTGTCTGTCCAGAAATGCTACGTGACTCCTTGTATCGATGCTTTAGCAAAACACGCTGAAACATTTTGGCTTTCAGTTGCTTTAAGTGGAATTACGCCAGTGATGAAGTTAGTCCAATATTCATAGCTTACTAATTGATCACACTTCAGAACAGCACTGGGAAGGAGACTTGAAGGTCCAGCTGGGCTATGAGTAACAGTGTCATGATTGCTAGACTAAAGCCAGAGATAATCTTTCTCCTTTTCTTTTAACTCCCATTAGAAATAGATAGGCATTAAGATGTAGGTAGGAGAAAGAAGCCAGCTGTGGTTTTGCTTGTTTTGGTAGCCACCACTGCTTAGATACCCTTCTAACCATACTGCACATTTGATATAAAAGCCTGCATTGTGTGGCACTCACAGGCATTCTGCCGTTAACTTGTACTTCATGATTTTCTATGAACTGATTCTATAGTAACTTGATTTCACCAAGTCCTCTTCCCCAAAATACACTGTACTGCAGTATAAATAATCCTCCTCTCTACATCAAACATGGCTTATTTTGCTTTAGGCATCAAAATTCTGCTGTGTGAGGAAACTGCTTACCCTCTAGGCTAAGAAAGTCCTGACCTATGGAGGCTTACTTGTCATATTTATACAAATAATTGTAGGTGTCATGGGCAGAGCAGCAATATGAAAAAAAACGAACTAAGCGTGCCACCGTGAGAGACTCAGCAGAAAATCTTTTCAATGATCCCATGTGGAATCAGCAGTGGTATCTGGTAAGAATTTGTTTTGTTGTGGAACTGGGGATGGTGAATTTCAGTTATGCTATCAGCTGTATTATTTCACTCGTATCAGAGCGATTGCACTGGAGGGACTAAATAAAGAGTCTCTCTTGTTAGCATATGCTATAAAAACAAGAGATCTCTGTGATACTATTTCTAGGCAACCTTCTATTTTCTTTAAAGTGTCATTTGTGCAAAGATTCTAAAAGCCAGTTCAGGCTGCTGCTTGGGATGGGCATTGGTATTAGAAAGCAGTGTAACCGTTAAAAGCTACCTTTTATGATAGCGTTACAATACCTACTGTTGGCATATAAAAAGTCCCTTATCATGTCTGAAGCTGGCCATGTATTTCTTTATTAAAATTAGTACTGCAGAGTGCATACTCTAGCTGAAAAAAAAAGCATGTGCATGCATGTGATGAGCACCTTCAGACTCTTGGACTAGGATTTAAATAGAAGAGGGTCTCTATAGCTCATTTGTTCTCTACAGCTCGTGTTCAAAACCTGAAGGAAAAGAAATTTCCTGTGCTCTGTAGTTTCTGTCTGCATTTGACAACTCAGAAATACAGTTGATCATTTATGTTTTGTATGGTTTATTTCGAGAGTCTGTGTTTCCACTGTGCATCTAGCTGTACCTTCACTCCAGGCTTCATTACTTTCACTCAGAACAGGGGTGGGATTAACGGTGGGTGTAACAAATCAAGAGGAAAGGTCAAGTGCAACTGTGGCACAGGTGGCTGGAAATACCTTTCTCTTCTACAGTTCAGCTTGGAGAAGACAGACCAAACTGTAGGCTGTTTGTGTAATGCTTTGCCCTCTCTTTCCATTGTTTGAGCTAGGAAAAATGAATTATAAACGACACAGCATAAAAACATTTCCATGAAGATTCCTGTAGACTTCTTTTCAACATAAGAAATGTTTGTCTTTAAGAATTTAACTTTTATTTGAAGCTGAATATCTGTTTGCTTCTTTGCCTGTTTCCAGTAGGAAGCAGGAAACTTCTGAGATGTCTGTATTGGACAAATACACAAACACACAGAGAATTCAAAAAAGCAGTTTTGTGAAAAAAGCAATGTTTTGGTCTCCAGGAGACATGGTTCCTTTTTCCACCTTTCTGTGGTTTCCACTTCTTTTCCTTCTAGTTTTCCCACGTGAAAAAAAGAAACATGATACTTACCCTTGTTTGCAGTGCACATTGGATTTTTTCTGATTAAATGCATAAATGTGTTAAATATTTTATTCCAAAACACATTCCTTGCCTTGTAGTAAATAACTTATTATTACCTTATTATTGTGATTTGATGGCAACAGTTCTTAGCTCTATTCGGTGTACCTTCACACATCACCAGAAAAAATGATTATTTGATGGATTGTAGAGAACAAAACATGAAACCTCAAATAATTCCTGGAACAGCAGAGTCAGAAAAGAAAGCATAAAATGGAAGAAAGGTCATTCCCATAACAAATTTATTTTTCTAAGCTTCATATTATATGCAACATTCCTTTGGAAACAAAGAAATGAAAAACCTGCGATCAACTAATGTAATTATGCACAGAGAAACAGAAGAAAATGCCTTTTTAACATCTGTGTTTTTATGGGGCTTGTAAGCAAGTTTTCTAAATTAGATGTATATACTGCACATTAATATTAGAGAGGAAAAATGACCCATTTAGGAGCTACTCTTCAAAGAACTTGCTGTGGAAGAGAAGGCTGTAGATGATTCATGCTTCCAGTTGATTTACCGCAGGAACGGTAATGAGGGTAGTAAACAGAAAGTTGTGATTCAGCACAGTTGTTCCTAACCAAACAACTACCTTAATTGTTTTATCCATTAATTATTTTGCTCTGGCTAACTTGAACGTCAAAGGAGAAAACACATTTGGAGAAAATGCAGCTCACTGCACTCTGGGGTACTGTCTTGGCTTCTCATCAAGTGAAAAGAACAAACATTAGCAGGTCTGATTATTAACTCAATGCTCCAAGGTTCATCGGTACATCCCTACCATTCCCATGTTTCTGCTGCCTACCTCCAATAAATACAAGATGCTCTTTGTTCAGAAGTGGTCTTCAGGGATCTTCAAGTAATGGGGTAAATCCTTCAGTGCTACAAGTATTTGAAGAAACTAATTTCTGATTTATCTTCGCAAAATTTGAACAAAATATACGGGTTCAGACTGGGATGATTTAGAGCACTGTTAAAATACCACTTTGGACCTGTGTAGTATAAATGGATAAAAACGTTGACATATTTTATTCCTTTCTGTCCCCCAGCAAGATACAAGAATAACTCCATCCCTGCCCAAACTGGATCTCCATGTTATTCCTGTCTGGCAAAAAGGGATTACAGGCAAGGGTGTTGTCATCACAGTACTAGACGATGGCTTGGAGTGGAATCACACTGACATCTACACTAACTATGTAAGTTTGGGCATTAGAATGCTATGGAATAAATTAATCAATTGTAAATTTTATATATGGACTCTTCTCCGGCTTGCTGCCTGTTCTGTAAGTAAGGTGCTACAGTACAGAGACTAAAATATTTGCCGTAGGCATAATTTGGAACCTGGTCTGTGTCACAGGAAGCTGAATGTTACTTAGCGCTTTTTTTTCCCCCCCCCTCTCAGTGGATTTAGTTCCCAGGCATGTTTGCATATAGTGGTTTAATGCTGAATTATTAAAGCTCTGTGAAAAATTTATGGCATTGTTAATGCCCATCAAATTCTACCAACTTGATTGTTGGCAGCATGTCAGCATGAACCACACCGAATAATTAAATACAGACTCTGCAACCGATTTTGTTACACATTTTAAAATGCATTTTCTAGTTTTCCAAATTAATTCTGGTTTGTTTTTTTTTTAAATGTAGGATCCACAGGCAAGTTATGATTTCAATGACAATGATCATGACCCCTTTCCTAGATATGACCCAACAAACGAAAACAAGTGAGTAGCCTCCCAGTTGTGTGAAGAGAACAAAACAGAACGTTATTAATTTGTGTGTTAGAACATGCAAATACAGAAGTATCTATGTATATCCCCTATGACAATTATCTAATAAAAGGAAACATTTGTATAACAGAATCACAGTGTGGCTGAGGTTGGAAGGGACCCCTGAGGGTCCTCTGGTCTGAGCCCCTGCTCAAGCAGGAAGACCTAGAGCCAGTTGCCCAGGACCACATCCAGATGCTTTTGAGGATTTCCAAGGAGGGGACCCACAACCTCCCTGAGCAACCTGTGCCAGTGTTGGTCACCTTCACAGTAAAAAAGTGTTTCCTGATGTTCAGAAGGAACCTCTTGCATTTCAGTTTGCACAAAGATTTGCACATAACATTGGCACAAACACTGGAAACTAGGAGAATTACATTCCCAGATGAAGAGCTTCATAGCTGTAATCTCTCTATAATGTCCTGAATTTCGTGGTATCTTCTTATATGTAAGATACTGGTACATTCCTGTAAGCTGAGGGGAACAATCTGTTCATGTCACAGTGTGTGTTTCTAGAATGATACTTCCCTAAGCAGATTTTGACTTCAGTTCTCTGCTTTGCACTGGAAATTTTAAAAGAATGTCGCCTGTGAAGGGCTCTGCTTCCAGATTCTCTCTCTTAGATGAACCTACCAAGAAACCCATCCCTTCAGGCCAGCTTTTGTAGCTAAGGATGCTGTTTTCCAGTTTTGCTGATACTGATTGGACCAACAGAATATCTTCTAGCTCAGTACAGGCAATCACAGGTGAAATCATGCTTCTGACCTCCTCTGATATGGGTATGTCCCACAGTCAGACAACAGAGGAGGTTACAGTTACTCCTGGGACAATCTTTCTGACTCTTCTGAGGCATGTGAAAGCTTTATTTAGATCAGATTTGGTTTAAATGTCCTCAAGATAATAACCTAGGAAGTTTCAAAAGGCTTGAACACGACAACCAGCCAGTTCACTTGGTGGACTTGTGGAATTTTCTGTGATGCCCTCTCTAGAGTTACCTCTTTGATACTCTCTGGAACATCTTGATGGGTCTGTCACACCTAGGCATTTCCGTGGTAGTTCAGGGTGGGATTTTGTCCATCAGAAAGAGAAGAGAATGGACCTCTTTAAAAGCTGGTACACAGAAGTCAATTTCTTAAACCAATTAGGATGCTGCTACTCAATAAAAATACAGTAAGAAACTGATGCACTGGTTCCCTGTTGTCTATCAGACAATACAATATAGCATCCACAACATAAATCAGTGTATGGGGAAAAAGTCCAATCAATCAAATGATAAATGTCCCATGAATAAGACATTTGAAAAGTGAAATTTCTACTTTGTTACAGCGTTACTTAAGAGCAAGAAGCCATTATCTTCTTGTTCTGATGACATTATCTCTTAAATCTACCTGTATTACCTCTAAGCTTTATTAATAAGTAAATGGAATTCAGCCCGGAAGCATTCAAATACTTCATTGAATAACAATTTGTAGTATTAAATAATACAACTCTTTTACAATTACACTTACATGAATGTTTATTGTGGAATAAGAATTGCCCATGGCAAAAAAGAGTTGCATAGAAAATAGTTGGTTACAAGAAACAATTAGCAATGATGAGGATACTTTAAAGGCTAACTTTCTGAAATCCTAAATAAATGCATTCATTAAAAAAAGAGTATCTAAATGTGTGATTAAAAAAGACGTGTATCATATTTCTGTCTGAAGAAGTTTAGCATCTTCTTAGCTCCATAATTTTGTGGTACTCTTGCACTCTACTAAAAAAATGGTATCTAATAGGTCTATGGACTTTAGTGTGACTTACATTAGGTATTTATCATCTCATCACAATGATCCTTTGAGGTAGGTAACATTATGTTGATTGAAGCCTAAGAGAAACAGGTATTTTTTGTATCATGTTGATACAGCTCAAAAGCTGTTCAATAGCAGCATTGCGTTCATTTAAAGGAGGACTTCCATCAAATTAAGGTCATTGATGAGTCTGTGTGTACATTACATGAAGATGTTATGAGATGTTGTTTATTCTTACTATATTTATTCAGGCATGGGACACGGTGTGCAGGAGAAATTGCCATGCAAGCCAACAACAGAAAATGTGGAGTTGGGGTAGCCTACAATTCCAAAGTTGGAGGTAAGAAAATTGAGATAATTAGATGTCTAATATGAATGGAAACCAGACAGATCCTGTGAAGTGCTGAGGGTTTTCAGCTAGCATTAATCTGCAATACGAATGATAGGTCCTTCTCAGAAAACACCAGTCTTGCAGTATTAGGCTACAAAATCCTGCCTGGCATTTGGTTATCAGTTGAATAAAGGTAGAATATATAATAACAGCAACAACAGTATAGGTGGTGGTGATGATGATGTGATAATGATAATAATAATAATAGCAACAACCTGTATTGTACCCAGACATAAAACTGTGTCTTTTAAGGAATGATGGACTCAATTCTTGTAATTGGTTCTCTTGGAAGGAGGTGGGATGGGGGAGGAGAGGGACTGAGTAGGGTGAAATTAAGAATATATGAATTTATACCCACCCTTGCCTGCAGCATACTGTTTCCATCTACACAATTACATTTGAAAGGTCACGTCAGTCAAGATAGTCAAACTGCTGTGGTTTTTGTTTCAACAGCTTACTTCTCTACTATCACCATAAGTTAATTTTGAAAATAAGTAGAGTCTTGCTTGCCTGTCAATCATTATTGCTTTTTTTTTTTGAAGCAGTGACTAAAAGTTTAATCCGTTAGAGGTTTATGAAACGCTCATGATCAAAGTATCAGTTGCAAGTGGTTATTTAGCTCAGAGGAAGACACTTGTACAGTCCTAGTTTTTCCATTGCTCCCTTTTTTCCTTTTAAACAAAGGGATAATGAGTGGCAATTGACACCCATAACTGCTGTTCCCACCATTTCAGTCTTATGTTTGTAGGTTCCCATTTACTCTGCTGAGCTGTCATAGATGTCAGCTTTGCAGTCTGCCTTTGCCATAATGTATTATGCTGTCATGCTCTGTTTAAATAAAATATCTCACTCATAAGACGAAGACGGCAAATTTTCAAAGCAGGGCAAAATGAATGAAGCTGCGGAGATGTCTGAACTCCCGCTGTGCCCATATTTTAAGGCACTTGCATCTACAGAGAAGATTCTTCCACAGTTAATTTGCATATGCTCTGTGTTCATTTGCAAATGCGAACTACAGATCTGTGTGGGGTGATTTGTCTAGAAAAGGAAAATAACAGAAGGAAAAGCAGTCCAGCAAACCAAATTACCCAGAAAGCTGCTTGTACCTGGGCGGGGGAAGGAGAAAGAATAGAAAAGTTGAAAGAAATTGTAAGCAGTTGTATGTGACCAGCCTGACTAAGAGATGGAACAAAAATATGTTGAAAGAGCAATGAAAGATAGAAGAAGTCTTCAAAAGATTCAGATAAATTTGGAGTGGCTAAACATTGGAAGGCTTTTTTGACGTTCCAAGCTGTACAGGGATACATTTCTTCACAGGCTTTTTTTCTCCTTTTTTTTTTTTTAATCCATGAAATGATGCATTACACGCTTCTATTTGACATTAGTTCAGGATGACTTCTTTAAGTGGTTGTTTGCTTGTAGCAATTGCCATACTGGATAAATCCAGTGGTCCACAGCCAGTGCCTTCTCTGTGATAGTCGGCAATAGCTGCTTTAGGGAAAGAAGCCCTAACGTTTGGAATACCTTGTTCTCTAACCTTCAGTGTCAGAGGTTGGTTTAACTTTGCCTTGAGGGGTAAAACAAAACATTCCATTCAAAGTTTTTTGTTTTCCATGAAAATACTGGCTTTAATAATTCTGAATGTTTTCACTAGTCACATCAATGCCTGGCCCTATTCTGACACCTTGGTTAGTCTTTTCAGTACTTTGGGGTTGTGAATCCTGTAGGCTTTTATGTGTACCATGTGAAAAATAATACTTCTTAATGCCAGTTTTCAGTGTCCTTTAGCAGTCACCTCTTGTTCTGCATAGAACTAAGAAATGTGCATGCATCGATCACCTTTGGAGTAAAGCAGGATGAATATGTATTCGTGTATACCTAACCATACCACCATGCTATGATATTTCTCTGGTGCTGCCATGGAAATCAAATGATTAAGAAGCTCCATTTTACAAAGGACTGGGCTGAGAGTTCCCACACAGTGGCGTGTCGCTAAAAATAGCCTTCTGCCAGGCAGATACGTGTATGTGTCTGAAATTACCTTGGGCTTTGCCCTTTGATTTTGTGGGACTGATGATGGAAGCAAGCATGTGCAAGAATAGGAAAGAGTTTATGCAAAAGGACATAATTGGAGTCTGCTTAGGGAAATATCACTGCAGTCATCAAATCCCCGAGTTGACTTAAACAAGCAGGATTTTTGAAGATCACAAAGACAAGACAGCGGGGTTTTTTTCTTGAACTGTTTTCATCAGTGTATTGTCAGTGTTCTTGTTTTCCTCCTTATTACATTATTTATCTGCAACGTTGCCTTTGTCTTCTTCTGTGGCAAATATCTGTACACTACTCTCTGCATTCCCAGTATATTATTATGTGTTGCAAGCTAGCACCCGGAGCTTGCAGTCATTTCCACACAGGCAGATCTTTGCTCACAGCGCGCTGGTATGAGAGAATCTCACAATTCTGAGCCAACTGAAAAATGAGTGTTCAAAATGTTATGAGTTTAAGCCTATCCAGGGTAAGTGGTGTTTTTAGTACCTGAGGCACAGGATATGCCTTGATTCTTTTCGCAGCTTTGTGAGTGATAGTGGAGTAGCAGTGGTTGAGCGGATTAACTCCTTTGTCTGTTTTTGCCACTAATTAATATGAAATACTAAAGCCCAGCTTTATCCTGGAGGTATTGTGAGTCTTAGAGGCCAGCCATTTGGGAAAAGAATTATGCTTACAGTCTTTTTTTTTTTCCTGCTTGATAGTATAAAAAAAGAACAAGACACTGAGCTGCAAGGGTGAGGTTGGGGTTTTTTTCCTGTTTGTGGTTGGTTTGTTTGGTGGTTGTTGTTTTTTCTAATAGAACGACCACATTTTGCCTGCTGTGCTTTGAAAAAAACCCCCATTTTGTGGAAAATACTAGAAAATGAGTACTCATAATTCACCAACTGCCAGTAATGGTACAGCTGCGGTAGTACTAACTTGCCAAGTTCAAGACAACCCAGACATTTTTATTGCTTGAAAACACAGGCTGAATCCTGACTGCTACGGCTCTTATATTGCTGCTGTTGCTGGGAGAGCCGTGCCACAGTGGGAATTTTGCCAGACTTCTGCTATTTCTGTCCTCCTCCAGCACTGGACATTGGTAGCAGTCCTACTGCAGAGCTAGGGATTTGCAGAACGAGAGATCCAGTGCAGATGAACTGCTGTCTGCCACTGAATTTTAAGTACCACTGGGATCAGGCTTGCTCTGAAGAAGATTAGATCATGTAATTCCTAATAAAATGTTAATGGCTAGGTATCTCTAGCATCCCTGGATTGCCCACAGTAGAAAAAATGTGGCAGTAAAACAACAGTGAGAATTTTTTTGTGGTGAATATTGAAGAGCTAGTGAAATAGCAGCGTCACAAAGACAGCAAGCCCTTAATGACTGTGAGGACAAAGTGTTTTAGTCAGAACATTCAGAACTACATCTTTGAACTAAAACTCTTAGAACTCCTAAAGATAAAAGTAATGTTGATAAAACCTATTTAATTTTACTGACATGCTAGCAGTTTGAAAAGTCTTTGTTACAGATTTAACAGAGAGGAAAAAAGAGTCAAGAAAGAGCTCAATGCAGTAAGGAAAAGCAGGAACAGTAAGCAAAACATCATCTTCTTGGCTCTCTGTAGAAAGAGAGAAATAATTAAATAAGAGGCAACCAAGATTTTAAGAGGGTTTTTTTTTATTGTTTGTAGAGAGTGCTGAGCTCTGCAATAAAGGGTAGGTGTAGCGTTTCGCACTGACATGAACTGTCCGAGTATTGCTTATGTGAACAGCAGTAGGCTATGGTTGCAATAGTTACGGATTAATTTTGCTGGAAACTTTACAAACAGTGAACAAAGACAAAGAAGAGGTAAGAGAAAATAAATCCAGTCTGCTTGTTTTTTTCTGTTAAGGTATACGCATGCTGGATGGCATAGTCACCGATGCTATTGAAGCCAGTTCAATCGGTTTCAATCCAGAACATGTGGATATTTACAGTGCAAGTTGGGGCCCTAATGATGATGGTAAAACTGTGGAGGGACCCGGGAGGCTGGCACAGAAGGCTTTTGAGTATGGGATAAAACAGGTATGATACTTAAGAGAAAGATACAATAAAATGTGGCAGAGAACAGAACTTTAAAATGGTTGATACCGGGGAAGAAATGAAAATGGTTTGTGCTCTCTTTGCTCAAAAATATTGGAAAAGGAGGAGATAGATTTTAGTAGTACAGGTCAGAGAAATTACCAGCCAGAACAGGACTTTTAAAAAAGCACCATTAGAGCTTTGTAAGCTGATTTTAAGCTGCCTTTCTCCACAGATAAGCTTTCTTTTTCCATCCTTACTTTTGCTGCCTTTGTCTTGCCCTACCCCCACCCTTCTCTGCTGCTTGTTTTGCACTGAACAGTAATTGGATTTCTGCACTGAAAGCCTATAAAATTTAATACAAAATTTCTGCTTTGTGAATATTTTGCTGTGTGAAATAGTGGTGCATTTTAGCACCCTGTGGATGGGCTTGTATTATTTTAATTGCATTAGTTTATAAATTGGTGCATATCATGATCCAATTAAAATGAAGATAGTAAAAATGCATGATGAAGAGCATTGTAAACAATGTTTTTACAGTTCTTTTTTATGTTATCCTCTGTAGATCTGGTTGGGTGATAAGTAGGGTGCAAACTGAGAGCTACCAGGGATGTATTGATAAACTACTACTTTTGCTTTTGCCAGTGAGGTGAAAAGATATCTAAAGATGGACAGGTACTACTGTAGTGAGGAAGACTGAATCACAGACAGGAGAAGAGAGAAATGGAGGAAAGCTCGGAGGACAGAAGCAAAGAGAAAGAGCATTTTGGAAAAAGGGCAGTTAACATTAGCAGGCAGAAGGAGAGAAGAAAGAAGAGACTTACAGCTAACAAACATATTCTGAGGAAACACTGGAGACCGAGAGGAGTGAACTGGTGATAAATAGAGATCTAAGTCCATAGGTAGGCAGCAAGAGAAGAGGGAGAATTAAAGGCAATAATTAGGGAACCAATATTCAGTGGTCTTACACTGAAAAAGCAGGTTATTTGGTGAAGAATGTATTTTTTTTTACAACGTGTTTTATTTCTTAAGGGAAGCAAACTTACCCATTAATTTGTCACGCTTCGCTTTGCAAGGATCTGGGTGGTCTCTGTTCTGCCTAAAGTCAGCCAGAGTTGGGGTTGCCAACAGCTTTCATCCCTGACTCCTTCATTGCTGGCCTGGTGTATCACCTAAGCATATGCTTAGCCTTAAGCTTCTGAGAGGTGTTAGCACTCTAAGTGAAATCAAAGCAGGTGTTTACATATACCAGTGCTTTTCTGGACTGCAGCCTTTATTCTCAAAGGAAGATAGTATCTCATTTTCTGTAATTGACTTGCCTTGTCCTTCCCATTTTAGCAGTTACGTCAGAAACAGTACAGCTTACTTTTCTTTATTTTTAATGTTTTAAGTGCTGCAAATATCTTAGCACTTGCATGAATAACTTCAAATCTCATCTGAGTGGGATGATAAAAACCTGTATTTCAACTGCTGTTTCCAGTGAATGTACATATATTAATAATGAACAACATAAGAAGTTTTGCTCTTCACATGAAATGGATTCTTCCTCTGAAGGACTACCACAGCTTAAGACTGGATAGGGTGGTACATGCTTCCTCTGTGACAGCTGTGATGGTTTACGTGCTGGCAGCTGCCAGCATCAGTTGTTAGCTGCTGCTCCCTCATTACAGGCTGGAAGCCAGAGCTGGGAATGAACGTGGTCATGTCTGGAGACTGGTGGTGCTGGCCCGCAGATCCATAAGAGAAGGGAAGGTTTTCAGTCAGATGTGCTTGCTGGTTCACTGTGTTTCAGCAAGTGAATGCTAACCGTAAAAGGCTTCCTTACAAAAAATAAATGGGTGGTAAAGTCATATCATGTACCTCATTCATGCTGCTTACCTATACCTCTTGTGATTACAGGAAAGGCAAGTAAAATAGACCCTGATAAACTTGCCATTTCTTAAAAAAAATTGGCATTTTTTCCTAGAAATGTTCATGATCAAAACATTAGCATGTGGAAAAACTTACCTGTTGAGCACAAACTCTGTTTTTAATGTAAAAACCTATTCTGAGGAAAGTTGCTGTAGCTGGAACACTAAACCTAGGCCAGTCAAACTAAGAGAGGCACTGTAGAGTGTGAAGTAGGATACCTCAAGGAGCTCGTTTCTTCTGTCTCTGTCTTCTACAGTACTTATGGAAAATTGTCCTTTTCTACCTGAAATCATTTGATATATTATACCTTTTTGGGGGGAGGAGTTATTAAGAATACATTACAGAGACTGAAATCTCTTTGATAACCATTCATTTCCATTTTCTCCAGGGCCGAAATGGGAAAGGCTCCATTTTCGTATGGGCTTCTGGGAATGGAGGCCGTCAGGGTGACAACTGTGACTGTGATGGTTACACTGATAGTATCTACACTATCTCCATTAGCAGTGCTTCTCAGCAAGGCCTTTCTCCCTGGTATGCAGAGAAGTGCTCCTCAACTCTGGCCACAGCGTACAGCAGTGGGGATTATACTGACCAAAGAATTGTAGGTTGTTTTTACCAGATTTGGAACAAACATATAAATGTATTATATATGCAAATAGCAAGTGACAGCTCTTAGATGCTTGGTTTCGAGTGCCTGCTTTACATTATCTGTTACATGCGTAGTGCTTTTGCCTTGAAACACTGAAGGATTTGTAATCCAAAAGGTGGTTGTATTCCTGGAACATCTACTGTAAAGCAATGGCTAAACAAAATCATTGTTGATGCAGTAAAATCAGCATGCTGAATTTGTCTGCTGTTTGTGTGTGACAGAGGTCTCTGCCTGAAGTTTGATATGGTCCCATTCTTCAGAAGGGCCAGATGAAGAGACATTTAGAGTAAAAGGAAAAAGAACCTGTGAAGTTAGTGTACCATATGAGTCAGTACCTCTGATACACCTTGCCATTAGGTTTTGTAAGATTGTCAGCCCCTGACTTCCCACTTACGACAGGAACAATAGTACTTCCAAACCTGTAAAAGGTACTCAGCCAGCAGGCAGAGCAGTCTGTGTGCCTTCATTAACTGTGCAAGAAATAACTTGTACTGAAGAAAATTGCTATGATAAAATAACGTTGAAGTACCTATAATTTCTGTTCAGCCCTGGTGGTTGCTAATTTTACAATGAACTACATTGATGGGGATTAAAACAACGTCATTCCAAGTTAGCCAGAAGATCAGTCCTTCCTGAGTGGCTTCTCCTTATAGCTGAGATGTAGATACATGGGCAGATGAGTTTGGTATTTAATTTCCAAATAAAGCACGTGTTTCGTTGCAAATTATAGTCTGCTGCTGAAGAGGGAGCAGAACACCAATACTAATCCTATGAGTAATTTTCTAGCAAGCAGTAATTTTAAATGTTCTAGGCCCAACACAATGATCTGTTTTTATGATTCACCAGTAAGCCTGAAACACTTATTGTGAAACCTTAGAATAAAATAAGATAGTCAGTGTGGGAGTATTTTGTTCCAACACAAAGCGTTTTGATACAAAAATTATAGTTGAAGTAAAAAGAGTGGATTGAAATATGAACAGATTTAAACATCTATCACTTTTTCTGCTGGTGAGGAATGTATTAATGCACACCAAGTAAAGGATACACGATTATATTTGTGAGTGTGGATGTGACTGTATTTACAACTGTTTATTCATGCAGTCTGTTTTTTTTGTTTTTTTCTGTTAGACAAGTGCTGATCTTCACAACGAATGTACAGAGACTCACACTGGGACCTCTGCATCTGCACCACTGGCAGCAGGAATTTTTGCTCTAGCGCTGGAAGCAAAGTAAGATGTCACACAGTTACCTTTGAAACTCCTCTCTCTCAGCCACCCCACCATCTTCCCCAAAATGTTGTCTATTTGAAAATGGCACCATCTCATCCTGCAGCTCCACTTTTTGTCAGTCAGACTTGTTCAGCCTGATGACAAAAATAAGCAGCTACTTGCCTCAACACCTTCCTAGCAAAGCAGAACCAATGTAAGTAAAACGTGATGACTGAGGAATTTTGGTCCATTTTGTGCATTGGCAACAATTGTTTCCTGAGTTCTGGTCAATTGCATTTAAAAGCATTGAGGCTGCACACGTATCAAGAGAAGATAATTTGAAGACAATATGTTGCAGGAGTTTAAATGAAGTCTTGAGTCAATTTACAGAACCTTTTCTGCCAGTGATGAGACATAAAATGTAAGGTACCCAAGCCTGACTGTCAGAGCAAGCAGGGAGCAGTCAGGTTCAGATCCTATAGGGCTGGTATTCAGAATGCGTGACTTAGAGAGGATAAAAAAGAACAGGACAGGACAATGGCTTTTTCACAGAAAGCACTTCAGGCATTAGGGCGCAGGCTTAGTACTTGAGTGGTGTTGGTTCAGCTCCATGTTCTATTGCATACTCCTCTGATGACATAAGCCAAGATACTTAGGGCCATAGAGTTAATCATGGAAAGAATCAAATACCTAGTGAATTTGCAAAGACCAGGTCCCATAAAGACTGGTGGGAAATACTAGTTTTCACAGGTAAAACTAGTAGGTAAAACCTAACACAGGTTTTCCTAGGTAACTTTAAATGCCTGAATAATTTTGAGGGATTGGACTCTAGTCTTGCTGGATACCTCTTCTTCATTTACACAGAAATCTTGTCTTCCTGGAGAAGTATTGTGAGGATAAGTGTGTGACATACTCTATATTCTGAAATAATGGGAATGCCACATACATTCAAAGCATGTTCTGGCACAGACTAATAATTGAGAGAAAAATGATAGATAGCCCTGTAACAATTAACCAAGAACATTTTCTCAACAGCCCTAATCTAACGTGGAGGGATATGCAGCACTTGGTAGTGTGGACCTCAGAATATGATCCACTGGCTGGAAATCCAGGATGGAAAAAGAATGGAGCGGGACTGATGGTCAACAGCCGGTTTGGGTTTGGACTGCTCAATGCCAATGCGTTGGTAGATTTAGCTGATCCCAAAAGGTGGAAAGGTGTACCAGAAAAGAGAGAGTGTATTGTCAAAGACAAAAGCTTTGAACCAAGGTAAGAATTTGCATTAGCAGTAACTAAGCCTATGTCTATCTTAATAGAGTCTGAAGGGTAGTATTCTGCACAGGTTGCTTTGAACCAGACTCAGAGATTTCTTTTGATTCATTTGTTTTTGCCTTACTGTATTCCCCAGGGGCAGGCAAGAAGTGCTGGTTTGCTTGCTTTTTTTAGTGTAAGACTGATGAAAATTACTAGCATGAAGCCTTAACAAAGAATAAGATTATTATGTCTGCTTGTGCAGCCAGTATATGGATGGATGATACTGTGAGACTGAACCCAATCAGATAAGATATGAATGTTTAGACCACTATCAGAAGATGAATAAAAAGATACCAAAGTCTCCCAGGGTTTTTTTTAAGAAAAAGCATCTGTAATCGGTCTTAGTAATTCTTGTCCTGTGACAGGCATAGTATATGTTGAAATCAAGGTGATATATTGAGCTTTAGTCACATTCATAGCACGTTTCTTATGAAACACAAGTGTCTCAAAGGCTCACTGAAAAGACGTAGCAGCCACGTTCACAACTGCTCCCAGCATAGTGAGCCTAAACTGAGCTCAACATACAGGTAAGTTACAATTAGTCACTAAGCTGGTTAATCAATAAGAATATCTAGACCATTTTTGTCTCCACTTGTTCACTTATGGATTTGTTGTCTAGAAAAAATACAGTTATTTCAAAGATCGAAATTATACTGTGTGAGTGCACCAAAAATCTGTCTGTAGAAACATATTACAGTGTTTTGGAGTGTCACTGCTTGGTAACCTTATTATTTATGCTATTTTACTAGCAATTTGGTTTTATGAGCTCTTTCCTTTCCAGAGAGTGCTGATCCAGTACTGATGTATGTAATTTTGCTGTTTATGTGTTTTTATTGCAGCTCTGTATGGTCCATTATAAAAATAAAAATCCCAAGATTACGAGTTTAGAATTATTTATGTGGAGATTTAGATACCCCATTCTCATTAGAAGTAATGGAAATTGTGCAGAGAAAGCTATGCAAGTAGCTCTCTGTACAGAGGATGTATGAAAGATGTTGGCTTTTTTTTCTTGAGATGACGTTGAATACACAGAGTTAAAACCACTGTGCCTGCCACAATATTTTAACTCCATGATAACAGCTCTTTTGGATATTTGAACGAGGGAACCAAGTATAAGTCTGATATAGTCCTGTGATGTAGCTGACAGCCAAGACTTTTTTTTGTGTGTAGTCTCTGTGGGACGACAAAGTGTTGACAGAAACCCTTGATTATCAAACTTGCCTTCTTGCTTCCAGGGTGTGTTACACAAGTTTGTCTTATGCAGTGCCTATCTCTTGGTCCACTTCAGTATTATCTGCACTTCCAGAACTTCCCATGTTTTTTATGGGAGCATTCAAAAAAATAATGAATGTAGATTTTGTCTTTACTTGTTCCTTTCTCGTAATTCTGAAAAGGGTGTTAAGTGTGTCATTTGCATTTCACATAATGATTCTGAATCAAAAGTTTCTGTGAGTAATCAAAGAACTCTTGTAATTTTGCCAGACTGTTAAAAGCAAATGAGGAAGTAATCATTGAAATACCCACAAAAGCCTGCGAGGGTCAAGAAAACTCCATTGTGTCTCTGGAGCACGTGCAGCTTGAGGCAACGATTGAGTATTCCCGTAGAGGTGATCTTCATGTCACTCTGGTATCTCCATCAGGTACAGGAGGCAAAGATATGCTTTGTTTGTGTTGCTGTAGTGTGTAACATTTATTTCATTTAAAAACACCTCTGCGTTCTCCAACGGTTTAAAAAGAGCTAAATGTATCATT
Source organism: Pluvialis apricaria (assembly GCA_017639485.1). NCBI lineage: Eukaryota > Metazoa > Chordata > Aves > Charadriiformes > Charadriidae > Pluvialis > Pluvialis apricaria. Next base: position 86,672,015 of record CM030044.1, on the reverse strand, counting down.
AAACAAATCTAGTCATCTCCAACAGGTGAGTGTGAGGACAAAGCATTCTGGGGACTAGAGAACTGGTTCTCTGAAACCCCTTCCAGCCTTCGTGTGTGCTGGGTTATTTTTGTGAGAAGAGGTTTGAAAATCATACTTCAGAAAATGAAGGCACTGTTACTAATATGTTTTTGTTCTGGCGACAGGACCTATAAAAACTGAGAGTTCATGGCAGACAAAAAATTACAGTTCAGTAGTGCTTATCAGCCTCACAAACATTTAACAAACTAATGGAAAACAGGGTGTCTGACTCCTGAGATTTCATGTAACTGTGTCTCCCTGTTGGTGTATTTAAAAACACAGTGTCAGTGTTAGGCACCTTATTACAACTATACTAAATGTGCTAGAATGTGGCAAGCTATCTTGACAACACCCTGAAATAACACCATAAGGAGAAGAAGAAAGAAAGGAGAATGAGTATAAACAACTTTGTAGAGAGTAAACAACTTGTAGAGAGTAGAGAGTAAGATCTGCTAGATCAACTGATATTAGAAAAAACAGACAAGCTTTCAGGTATGAATTTAAACATCAGACTAATCTAATTTACTGATATTAAAGGCTAATACAGTAATTCACAGATAATAAACCAGTAGAACCTTGTTCATACCATTATTGCAGGACCTCACTAGAGATCAGGGTTAAGATACTGTACATACAGTGTATTTCCAAACTGTACCTTGGCTGGGATTCCTTTTAAGCCTAACCTTAATACTTCCTTTTCTGAGTTTACCTTTTGTCTTATGGGAGCAATGTTTCTGTGAGGTGTTTTACCCTTGACTCTTGGTGGTATTTTCAAATTTAATTCCATTTCATGTAAGTTTTAGTTTGGGAGTAAATATATGGACTGTCTCTAGGTACATCATGGAGATGACAGCAACAGTAGCTCTTGTTATACTTTTATAGAGGTATTTCCCTCCCAAGACACTGTTCTACTGCTAATATGTAGGAAGCATGGCTTCGTCTTAGAAAAACACCCCTTTTTGAAAGTCTGACGACAGTAGTGTGTTCGTCATCTTTGTATGTATTTCTGTGGGTTTAGCCGAGGATGCAATAGTCAAGTGCTGCTGCCTCCACTGTTGTATCACGTTGCTGTCATGGTTAAAGTGGTCTTTCCCGTAGTTCTTGCTGCTTTTCCACTTTCCTGCAAAACAGTACTACCAGATGTATGTCATTCTTTTTCTATATTTATAGTATTACCTTTAAATATATTTATAGCTTGTGATAAGGCTCCCCGGGGCTTCTCTGTTCCCTATTATGTAAATACAGCTCCCTTGCTCTCTCCTTATATGCAAACAAGCACAACAAATTTCTTACTGTGCAGTAGAATGTCTTCTGCTGCAAAATACTTTGCAAAGTGCAGCATTTTTGTAATAATAATAACAATGCAAATGCTTTTCAGCCTGTTGGAGTTCCAGGCTGTAACAATTTACATCCACTTACCAAAAAAAAAAAAAAAAAAAAAAAAAAATACAGTGATGAATGCAGGATAAGGCTTTGGTTTCACAATACTGTGTGAGCTGGTTTGCCTTCAAAACTTCCACCTTAGAAGTTTCCTGAACTATTCATCAGTGGAGAATACTGGTTATGTCTGACCTCTGTTTCTTATGCTTCTTTATGTGCATCCACTACTTTTTTGTGTTAGAGATTGAGCACTAAGCAAGATGTGCCTTTTTAGTGTGACCTCATGTAATAGTTTTTATACTCTTAAATACTGTGGTGAAAATAATTAAAGTAACCAGCGATCAGAAATAGCACGTTTCCCATTCCACAAGCCACTGTTAAATGGTGTATTTTTCAGGTTACCTGTGTACTAGATAGTGTGCAAGCTTAAGAGCGGGTATGTGTGAACAGTCACTAATGTTGATCTTGCACTAACACAGGGACCAACACTGTCTTACTGGCTGAGAGAGAGAGAGATAAATCTCCCAATGGCTTTAAGAACTGGGACTTCATGTCTGTTCACACATGGGGAGAGAATCCAACAGGCACCTGGGTTTTAAGAGTTACTGATGTGGTAAGTATGTCTGTATGTTAACTAGCTATGTTTGGGAGCTAACACAGATAAAATGGTCACTAACCACAACCAAGTATGTGTTAGAGATTGAGCACTAAGCAAGATGTGCCTTTTTAGTGTGACCTCATGTAATAGTTTTTATACTCTTAAATACTGTGGTGAAAATAATTAAAGTAACCAGCGATCAGAAATAGCACGTTTCCCATTCCACAAGCCACTGTTAAGTGGTGTATTTTTCAGGTATTTTTCATTTCTCATCATTCAACGAATGGTGAGTCTTCTCGTTAAGCAAGCTCCAATAAGAGTTTATTTACACTAAATATCCATCTGGATTAAAGATTAAAGAAAAAAGATAGGGTCATATTTTCTTGTTCTTTACATAAACGCAGAAGGGTATCCTCATTTCACTGACATGCACCTGTCAAAACAATTTAATGCTTATGTTTTTCACACATTATATGTCATTGAAAAAAGTCACTTAATATAATTTTCTGTGATTCGTGGAGTGAAATATGTAATTGAATTAACATACAATTAACTGAAAATTAGGTTTTTTTGCAGAAAAGAACACAGGATAGATCTAGTTTTCTCTTGGTGCATGTGCATAATTTTCATTAACTCAAAACCTTTTGAATTAATGAATTTCTAATGACCTCAGAGAGCTGTTCTGATGTATACCTTTCCCTAACTTCTTTCTTAGAGTAATTACTTCTGAACAACGTTTAAGGATTAAAGCCAAGAAACCTACAGATAAGAAATAAATAAGTTTACTAAAACCGCCTGGGGATATGGATTACAACAGTGAGACACCAGAATAAAGCTGCTTGATAGGCAACTGAAAAATCATTCTCTTCAAACAGAGAGTGATCAGGCGCACTCATCTCTGGAGAATTTCAGTGAAGTTGTCTGTTAATAAGCTTGTCATTAGGGGTCAGATCCTGCCAGAAATTGAATGCTTCCTATCAGACACTGAGCCTCCAACCCTATTGGCCTGAAACTGTAAACAGGAGGATAAAGCCAAGTACTAAGCAGATGGACACGGCAGTAGAAGTAAATATTATTATCAACAGTATAGTGGTAATACTGCAGGCTTATAGATAACCCCATGGTTACAGATATCCTGGTCTTTGTAATTAATATAATGCGTTTTTTGGAACAAAGATAAGAAGAGCATTTTGTGTGTAATTATCTCTCATATTCTATTGTCAAGGGAGAGATTCCTGAAACTTAACATAAACCAAGGGTTTCATACTTCAAGACGCAATGCACTTTCCTCAGTTTGTAGGGTTTTGTGATTCCTGAAATAAGTTCTCACATTGAAGACCCTAACAGATTCTCATGCAGAGTCACTCATAATTTAGTTGTCATGTAAGTTGTGTATGTAAACTTTGGTATAGACTTCTATTAGAAAAGAAGAGTTTCAGCAGCTATCTTCAGTCACTAAATGACTGAGGAAAAATTCTGACAGAAGCTTTGGTAAAATAAAGTTTCGGTGTTCTCTGTACTTGTCTCTTCCACTTTCCACTATTTAGATACTGCTGCCAAAACTAATGGACAAAGCATTTGTTGCTTACTTCCACAAGCTGTTTTTCAGATTGCTATTGTACACCACTACAGAATATTACTCCAAATTACTATTCCAATGGTAACTTTCGTGACAAAATTGCCAAGGAATGAATGGCTTAGTGAGCAAATGCTAATAACACAAAATACTACTTCAGTAATTTTTAGCATTTTGTGTTCTGACAAAATTCCATTGATGCTTACATGATTAATAATTATGTTGCATCAAAATGTGAATATTTGGAGTAGTTAAGCCACTGTACTAAATCCCACTTTCGGATATATCCTGTCTCTAATATATCAGTCTTTTGGTGCTTATAAATTATTATCTAAATTTTGATATTGAAAGCCTTATGATTTATTTTAGTCACTTCTGTCTACTTTACAGTCAAGTGTCCTGCTTCCTTTTATGTCCTGAGAACCTGTGCTAATCCCATGCTTGTCTTTTAGTCCAGAAGAATACAAAATGAAGGAAGGATTGTAAATTGGAAATTGATTTTGCATGGCACTGCTACCCAGCCTGAACATATGAAGCAGCCACGTGTATACACATCCTACAATGCTGTACAAAATGACAGAAGAGGAGTGGAGAAGATGACGGACTTTGTAGAGGTGGTGTTACATTAATTTTTTTCCTCATGTGTTTTTCAATTTGGAAGAAAATGATATTTTTTCCAAGTAAGAAGACACATATTAATTCTGTATTCCTTTAATCTAGCCCCTGACTGCTTTTGAGTTGTGTATTGTAATTTTATCCATGTCAACAAATGATATTTTTATTAGTCTCTGTTTTCATATGATAACATCTAAGGGTTTTGGGATGGTAAGAGGATATTGCTACTAAAGCAGTGAACTCAATGCAGTTGAGTGGTACAAGGAGGGAGGAAGACACCTGTGGCAGACACACTAAATTTATGTAATTCCTGTGAGAAGTGTCGCACCCAAAAGAAGCTTTGCCTGCTGGAGTGCTTCCAGGGAGTTTGGAAGGAAGTTGTAGAGAGGTGGGGGTTGATCTCTCCTTGATTTGTAACGAGCAATAGGATAAGAGGAAATGGCCTCCAGTTATGCCAGGGTAGGTTTAGGATGGATATTAGGAAAAGGATCTTCACAGAAAGGGTTTTTAAGCATTGGAACAGGCTGCCCAGGGCAGTGGTGGAGTCACCATCCCTGGAGGTATTTAAAAGATGGGCAGACATGGTGCTGAGGGACATGGTTTAGTGGTGATTTTGGCAGTGTTAGGTTAATGGTTGGACTTGATGATCTTAAAGGTCCCTTCCAGCCTAGGCAATTCTGTTATTCTATGATTCTAAGTGATAAAAGACATGATGAAAGTCAGGGACTCACTGGTTCATAAGGTTTGGTTAAGTGGATCTGTTGCTGCTAGCTCCTTTGTCACCTTTCTTTACCTTTCAGGTAGAGTGCTCTAAACGTACCGCAGGCTTCTGAGAGTGACAGTGGGTTTCTGGATGCACAGGATGGTACTATTGTACATGTTCACAATGCTTGATTATGTCCACATGTTCAGAATACTTTATCACATCACATCAATTTGTCTCCCATTAAGTAATTAGGATGTCACAGAATCATAGAATGCTTAGAGTTGGAAGGGACCTTGAAGATCACCTAGTTCCAACCCCTCTGCCCTGGGCAGGGACACCTCCCACCAGCCCAGATTGCTCCAAGCCCCGTCCAACCTGGCCTTGAACATCTCCAGGGATGGGGCAGCCACAGCTTCTCGGGGCAACCTGGACTGGTGTCTCATCGCACTCACAGGAAAGAATTTCTTCCTAATATCTAATCTAAATCTGCCCTCTTTCAGTGTAAAGCCATTCCCCCTAGTCCCATCACTCCCCTCCCTGATCAAGAGTCCCTCCCCAGCTTTCCCGTAGCCCCTTTAGGCACTGGAGGGGGCTCTAAGGTCTCCCCGGAGCCTTTGCTTCTCCAGGCTGAACAACTGCAACTCAACAACTGCAACAACCAGTCCTCATAGGATAGGTGCTCCAGCCCTCTGGACCCACTCCAACAGGTCCATGTCCTTCTTATGCTGGGGACTCCAGAGCTGGATGCAGCACTGCAGGTGGGGTCTCATAAGAGCGGAGTAGAGGGGCAGAATCACCTCCCTTGACCTGCTGGTCACGCTTCTTTTGATGCAGCCCAGGTTGGCTTTCTGGGCTGCCAGCACACATTGCTGACTTATGTTGAGCTTCTCATCCACCAACACCTGCAGGTCCTTCTCCTTAGGGCTGCTCTC